>JABWTJ010000002.1:0-658234 GCA_016801875.1 Solanum sitiens
GTGATCCTATACTTATATGCACTATATTGGTCAAAATGACTATATGATGAAGGTCTTGTATTGACATGAATGAAGTTGTCTTTACTTGTGATGTTAATGTATGACGTGTTACGGCTTGTGGTCTCATGAAGGGTCTACTAAGTATATGTGAGGTTATGGGCTTCACATGTATATTGCACTAGTAGATTAAGATTGGGATTATGAGTAAGGTTTTATAAGGGTCCATGTGAAGTAAAATAAGTATATGTGCATAATGACTAAGAGTTCACTGTAATATCCTTTATAGTCTTGGCTTAAATATGTCTATTTTGTACTATACTTCTATGATGGTATGTGTTGCCTTGTATGGATTGTATGTGTGGTTTCCTTGTGGACTTAAGGTGATGCATTACACCAAGTAACACTAGAGGGTTACTTGGAAGGTTGATGAGTTAAAAGAAAAAGGGTTCACTGTTAAGGTAAATGAGCTCACTGTAAAGTGACCTCAAATATGGCTTAAATTCTATATGTGATTTTATATGATGCTTGGCCTTTGATTATGTTTATACAAAGAATGTGAATGATATAAAAGATTTTGGATAAAGGTTTTATGAAGATTTACTTAAAAAGGCATGAAGTATGATTTCAAAAAATGTTCCTTTTAAATGCATGTTTTTGCATGGTTGCCATACTTAGTGCATTCTTGTACTAACTCCATCTTCTCTACTTTACACAAAGTGTAGGTTATGGATACTTAAAGGATGTCTATATGATTGCGGAGCTTGATTTGTGATTCTCAAGCTCAAGGAAAGGAATCCTTAAGTTCCAAGGATCTCCTAAACAATGGTTTACTGTAAAGTGTAGTATTATTGTACTTATGTTTATGTTTTAAGGGCCATGTCCCTAATCTACTCTAATGTTCTTGAGTCTAAGATGGCAAAGAAACTTAAGGTCTAAGTATGTAATATGATATTTTATTTATATATGAAGTGAAGTTTCTAGCATATGATGTGTTACGAAATGTTTTAAATTTTCCGCTGAATTTACTATGTCAATGCGATGACTGATAACTATGGGCTTGTATAAGACCTCCGAGAGGTCAAGTACGCCATGTTACTTCTAGGGGGTGCTCCCCGGATTTGACAAACGTGGTATCAGAGCATCAGGTTTATAAAGTGGTTTTAGGTTCTAAAAGTCTCATATTGCCACGTCTAGTAGAGTCTCGTGTTCATTGGTGGTGAGTCGCGACATCATCAAATGATATGAGAGGCTATAAGACGATAGATTTTCCCTTCTTCATCATTATCATATCGTGCAATAGAACTTAACTCTATAAGATCTCCCTCTTATGTTTCTTGTCCGGTGGTCTTTTAGATGTGATTGCTTGGATAAGATTATACTATATTCTTGAGGGAGAAAAGGTGCGTTTTGTGCCTATATTGGTTTTATGGTTTGATGAGTATGTGTGAAGGTGAACTTTGGCATATTTTTTTTGATATGATGCCATTTATGGCTATATATGAAGTTTATGTGAAATAGCATGTTATCTTGAAGAATGTATGTCATGATATAGTTAAAGCATGTTAGAAGTTACTTTGATTAAAATGAGTTTCTTTTGAATGGTATGCTACTATATGGTTTTGCATGATGGTAGCCTAATGATATTATTTGAGCTTAAAATGCTTAGTGAATACCTATGGAAGCATGCTACCCTAAGAATATATGCCTAAAAGTGTTCATATGTTTCCCTTTGTTATATGTGGTCTTTGATAAGTGTCCTAGTATGGATTGGAGTCCTTTTTATAGACTTGATCATAGGTGTGAAGATAGTATGCTTGTCTGGGTATGGTGATGATGTGGGTTTTAGTGACCTAGAAATCACCTTACTGTAATGCTCAAGGGAAAAGAAGAAATTTTATGGCTAAGTCTTCTCTATTGTTTCCCCTAATGTTGTATGACCTTGGTGTCTAGTGTATGGTATGAAAATCATATGTGGTTAAATAGTATGACCCAACTTGATGATTGGGGATAAATTGCCTAGGTGATAAATTTAGAATGCCTTGGTTAACTTATTGTAATTCCTTTTAGAGCGGTAATCACTTTTAAGTGATGAAATAGGAAGGTTGTTAAGCTAAGATCCTCTTAAGGTTGGGTTAATTTGCTCATAATTGGGTTTACCCTATGTGAGGGATGGTGATGAAATAGTAAGGTTGATATATTTTCTACCTTGTCCTTCTATTTTTACTTGAACTTGAGACTAATTAATTCTTAGTAAGGTTGTTCATGAATAGAGTTTTGCATAAAGTATGAATTGCATGAACTTTATATGTTTGGTATGTATTGATTGACATTACCTTAAAGATATTGTGAAGATACCAAAGTGCATGAATGGGAAATTTGATAGAATCCATGTTTTCTCATGTGTATTGTGCATCTTAACATGCTAATTGTGAATTTGACTTCATGAGGTAAGGTAAGAAACTTGGTTTTAGTCACTTCTGATATGTAATGTTTAGCCTTATAATGTGAAATTGAGCCTCTTTAAAAGAAACATGTTGAGTCTTTTGAAATTTATGTGACTTGTATGATTTGGGAAGCATGATTGTAGGCTCATTCTTGAAAGATGAAAACATGTTTAGCTAAGTGTTCATGTGTGTTCCTATGATTTTTATTGTTTTCCCCAAATGATGCTTACTGTGAAGGTGAGTATTATGTTAGAAATTGACATTTTGTGAAATGACTTCCTATTTGTTGTGATGTATTTGGTGTGGCTTACTATTTAGACTTCACTAGGAAGAAAACATGAGCATGTCTTGGTTTAAAAAGTTGAGAAATTCTCATGTTACAGTAAAGATGACCTTTGTGAATTTGCTTGGGTATAAACTCATGATACATGTAAGTGTGTTGAGGATAATGACATTCCTCCATGGACACAACTAAGCATGGTATGGTTGAGTATGACCTTCATGGAACTAGGTATAATTAATGAAGATCATTGTTGACTCATTAAACTGAAGTCTTTGTGCATTGAAGTATGAGTGCCTACTTGTTTTGAGTATTGTTTGAATCTGTCTTAGTGTGACATAAAGATGGTTGCAAGATGATCTCCTCATGAATTGTAGTGTAATTACCATGTTATAACTAGGACAAGGATGGTCCTCCTATAAACATGATAAGAGCCCTTATGTTTGATGCAATAAAGAGTGGGTGAATGAAAGTTTTGCCTGCTTGTGTGCATTGAGTGCTAAAATGATTTGAAGTTGTGTTCCTTGTAAGTTTGGTAAATTAACTTCTATGTCATGATGTTATGAATATGATGAATAGATATATGATTCATTGAAGTCCTTGTTGTGATTAAAATGTTCTAAGTGTCATTCGAGGACGAATGTTCCCAAGTGGGGGATATTGTAAGACCCCCAAATTGAGTTAGGGAGTTTAGAGCCTAACATGATTGTATTAAGGTTATAAGGCCCTAAAATGACTTATAATATGGTATTGAGGCAGTGTGTAAAGTTTGAGGTTATTTGGAAGTCAAACGTCAAGGGACGACCAAGACGTTCGACGACTAATCACCTAAGTGCCTCATGTGCCTATACGTGTTTATATTGTATGACATGAGCTTATGAAGTCTTAAATTGATTTATAATGATGTTTATAGGAAGTATATGGAATTTCGTGAAGTTTGGAGGTCAAACGTCCAAGAACGTCCAAAACGTTTGAAAGTTACCCCTTGAGACGTCCAAGTATGTCTTGATGGGGCCTAGCCTGTTTGGACGAGTTTTACGTGTGCATTTTGGGTGAACATTGCATGGAATGTCCTTGACTTGTAAATGTGCATATTTACGTTGGAAACATTTGGGTACGACTTCTCAAGGGCCCCGCAAAAGGACCCAAGCCTGTCGAGACACTGCCTTGGCAGCGTCAATTGACGAGCTCAATGCACTTCCAGTTAGTTGACTGACACCCCGTCGATGGGGAGGCATCGATGGTCACTTATACTGGGGAATTCTTGACCACCTTACAGCCTCATATCCAATCGAAGGAGGGCACATAACGGCCCTTTGATGGACCAACACCCAGTCGATTGGGTCCGTCGATGCAGACTGGTGCAACTGCTGCCTGCGCACTGCCCACTTAAGGGGTGAATGGGAAATTGACCCCACGTCCTAACCTGACTCTAATTGATTTATTTACCTATTTTTGGGTGTATATAAGTATTCTAAAACGTGAACAACCCATTCCCAATCCCATGCTCACGAAATAAACCTTTCCCTCCAAAAATATTCTCCCTAGAAACCATCATTGTTGGTGAAGCTCAAGAACAGCTTGGAGCTTGGATTTACATGGGTGATTCATCAAGTTTTAGATAATTTCAACTATACAAAGGTATGGTAATCCTTCATCTCCAAGTAACCTTTCACATGTAGAGTTAGTCTCAAGTTTTCAAAGAAGGTTTCATGATCAAATCTCTTCTTCTTCAATCTAGCCATGGGTTCTTTCTAAAAACGTTTTAAATGGTTAAATCATGATGAATTGATGTTAATATATTGGTTTAACGTGATTTTAATCCAATTGCATGATGAACCCATGCCCCTTCCGAAAATCGATTTAGCCCTTGCATGGGCATTGTGATCATGGCTTGTTATTGGTTAAATTGTGATTCTCTTACGATGAATTGCTTATACTTACTTTTATTTAAGTGAATTGATTATGAATTGATGGTGACTGATCCAATTGGATCAATGTATGGAGATTTGAACAAAACTAGCCTATGTTATATGTGTTCACTGTAAGTTTGGCTTCATGGTGATTGTGGTAGGATTTTGATTGTGTAAAGATCATTGTAGCTACAGTCTTGGATTGATTTTATGAATAAATTGTGGACATGAACCTTGGTGATCAAATCAAAGGGATCTTGGTAAGATTGATCTACATGCTTTAGCCTATAGATTGGTGATTCTAGCATGCTTATTGTGAGATTCAATTATGTTAAAATAATGGTTAGCTACTGCCCATGATGTAATGTGATTATGAATTATATGTAATGAACACAATGTAGATCAATGCATGATATTTTGAATAGGATTAACCTATGTGAATTTATCTTCCATAAATTCCTAATATGAAGCATGTTTACAGTGATTTAGAGTTCATTGGCAATTGTAGTAGTGTCTCATCTACGCTATGATTTCTTTAGCTACTTTCTTAAATGTATATTAATGGTACAAGATGATTGATTAATCTACTCTTAGATGTATTGTATGTTAAGCTTATTGAATTGATATTGACTTAATGCTTATGGATTCTAGTGTAGTTTTCTGTGGGATGTTGAATGATATAAGGATTGTATTCAATTGATGTATAGGTTTTATTAGATTAATAAATCTATATTGAATTAAGCTAGATTGATTGAGTATTATGGTTATTGTATTGAATTGATGTTCATGGCCATTGGTAAAGGCCTTATGGTATCGAATTGGATGATTTATCCTTGGATTGAAGTGGTGAGATTAAATGGGTGGTACGCTGCCCTAACTCTCTTAATATTATGTATAGCTATTGTTATTTAGCTCTTGGATCATATGTGATTGGTATGACCCACTTATGGTGGAGGTGTTATGTGAATGATGTGGCCTTGTCGGCGTTACTTTATGTATTATGATGAACATGGCCTTGTCGGCACTACTTGAAGTATTATGATGATTTGTGTAGTTGATTATGTGAATTACGATCATACCTTCCTACATGTGAAGTAATGTGAAAGTATGTGGTTTCTTCTATTGATGCTAGTAAGGTGATCATGCTAGACTATGACTATGTTTTTATATGTGTAGTCTTAGAGTTGATACATGATTATTCCCACTTGACTATATGAGTCTATGATGGTTATATTGATGATGTTATAGTAGTGTGTAGGGTGACCTAAAAGATGATGAAGGTTGTGCCTATGTGCTTCTTATGATATGTTATATGTGATAAAGTGAAGTAATGATGTGTCTTGTTTAGGTAGACTTAAGTCCCTCTTCTTGATGCATGTATAAATGTGAATATGAGATGTCTTGACTTAGGATGTTAAAGCCTCTTAGTCTTGAATGTATGAATGATATGTGAGACCTTGAATGATGATAATAAGGCCCGTTATGTGAAACCATAAACCTAGAGGTAAGGTTATGAAACTTGAAGTCGAAAGCCGTAATGGTATCCTTATTGTATTGAATGATGGACTTAAGGTTTGTTGGCTGGAATGGTACCATATCAATCCTTAGGAAAGTCATTATGAGCTTTTTATCGCCATTGTAAGGCAGCCCTAGGGGACCTTTTCGGTAGAGTGAATGTGATTGGGTTATGAACTTGATATGGAACCCCTTTGAATGAACCTTTAATGTGAATTACTCTATGAGAACAAAGGCTAGCACCGAGTGAGTATGGTAAGGGAAGTAGTTCTAGTTAAAGGATGAGGCTAGAATACAAAGTAAGTCCTTCATATTCCTTAACCATGTGCCTACATGGGATGTGTCCATGTTCTACCATTGGCAAGTAGAACACGCTCCATCGGAGTAGGTTACAACTCCGGATTCCATGATTTGCTACCATGGTCTATGTCGGTTATTGCCTATTCTCATCATGTAGGAAACCTACTAGTATTGGAGAAGTTCTATGAAGTTTAGGTGGTGGTATGGGACGCTATCTAGACATTGCACAATAGGCTTTGAAGATTTTAGTGAGAGTCCCTAGGTCTTCTTCAAGACCATTACTTGAATGTCCTTATGTGATGAATGTCTCCTAAATGAACTAAGGAATGTAATGACTTAAGTTAAGAAAACATGTTAAGTTAATAAGTTCTTATCTAGAGTAGTTAATTAAGGGTTGTCTAGTTAAGGTATCAAGAGGGTATAAGAATGGTCACTTCATCTCTTACTTAGATAAGGCTTAATAATGATTCTAGTTAATGAAACTGATTGATTATGTGGACATGATCCAAACTTAGGTAAGTCTTAAGGATTGCTTAGGTAATCTTGAAGAGGTCAATTATGGACATTCTCTTCTTGAGTTACTTGAGTAGGTCTTTTGATAACCTTTGAAAGGGAGAATTTCATGTCTTATGTATGCTATTGTATTAAGTGAGAATGATTCTATGTTAGGTAGTCTATAGGATCCGTTGAGTGTGTGTGAAAGGGATTGTATGGGCGGTTGCTTCACAACTCACTCAAGTGAACCTTAGAATCACCTTTGGTAGGAGGATCTCATGTTCATGTGCTTGATGTATTGTAAATGGATGTATATCATTCTAAGTAGTCTTGAGGATCATTTAGGCATGCTTAGAGAGGGTGTATGGGCGGTCTCTCTTTGTGTTGCTTAAGTTAGTCTTGGGATAGCTTTTAGTGAGGGAATTACATGTTAACTAGTGTCTAAGGTGACAATAAGGAACTTTACTGTAATAGTGAAGGAGTTCACTGTACAGTGAAGGAGTTCACTGGAAAGTGTTCTTAAAAATGTGAATAATTGCTTAAATGATTTCTTATGTGTTCCTAAGGTGTTAAATTTTGTTCTTATGCTTATAGTATGATGTTTTAATAACAAATTCATGAAAAGCATGCTATTTAATAAATGTCCATTTTTCATGGTTTTTGCATAACTTCCATACTTAGTGCATCTAATATGCCCTTCTTTTCCCTTTTTGACTAAAGTACGGAATTTGAAGTCTTGATATGCCATGGAGGATGGATAGGTTTCTAAGGGTTGAAGATGAAGTATTGGTGAGTCCTCATCGATTCGAGGACAATATCCACATGTTCCTTTATGTCTTTGTCTTTATTTTATGTCTTGTATGAGCTTAGTCCCAAGTGTTGTATACTTCAAAGTTTAGATGGTTCAATGGGATATTGTAAAGGTTTAATGTTTTAATGAAAGTCTTCCGTTTGCGTATTGGTTATGGAAAGAGTTCTTCGTGTGTGAAGAAAGTTTTAAATTCTTACTCATTTTAGAATGTTGATTATGAAATGAATGGTACGAGTGGATCAAGTGAGACTTCTCGTAGTCTCATATGCCGTGTGACGACTCAAGGATGCTCTAACTTCTAGGGTGTACTTGAGGGTCATGAAAAACTTGGTATCAGAGCATAAGGTTTGGGAGTGTCTAAGTTGTCTCATGAATCACATCTAGTAGAGTCTTGTTCATAATGTGAAGCGCGCCACATTATGAATAGGAGGCTATTGGGTGCTAGGAAAAGTTTCACTTCTTCATTAATGTAATCGTGCCTAAGAGCTTTGTATATGGTGTCTTTCCCTTGTCTCCCTTATGTGTTTGGTCCTTTGAGTGTGACTTTATGAATATTGAGTTTAGGGAGAGAAAAGATGAGATGTGTCTTGTTAGATGAGGTGTGAAAGATGGTGTTGATGACCTTAGCCTGGTTTGGTTACCTTTTAAAAGGTAGTGTAATTGGAAAGAATGGTAAGGTATAGAGTTAGAAATGTGAAGGAGTGGTTGTTGAGGTGGTTTGAAGTTGTTTAAGACCCAACCATAGAAAGGAAGCTGATGAGATTTGAAAGAGTAATGGTGAGTTTCTCCTAGTAAAGGGGATGTAGTGGTTAGATGGTTTAACCTTTGAGAGTCTTTAGTTTTCATGAGCTAGACTTTGGGTGAGAAAGTATTAGTAAGGTCTAAGGTGCCTTGAGGGAGTTCCTTTTAGAAGATGTTATGTTGACCTTAGAATGGGTTTCTCCTAAGTGGGGAGTATGGTGAAGAATATGGTTTTTGGGAGTGAGGTACCCTTAACCTTTCTTTATGTGTTTATTCAAGCCTAAAACAAAGAGTTCTTAGTGACTTGATTTATGTAGGAGTCTTTTGTGAACAATGAGTTCCAAACATTCTCCTTATTATATGCATGTTTTGGTTGAAGTTTTGTTGAATGAGAAAATGAGTTTTCATGCATGGTATCTTCATCATGATTCATGTGTTCTTAGTGTAGGTTGCTAGTTGTTTCATAAAGATGAATAGCGAGCATTTCTAAATTGTTATATGAGATTGCTTTGTTGAGCAATTATAAGAAATTTCTTAAGTGTTGCATTGTTAGATTGTGAAGCATTTTCACTGCAAAGTTGCCAGGGATTTGCTCACTGTAAGGTTTTGAAAAAAAATGACTAATTCATTCTTTGATTGAAAATTTTTATAATGTGGTTAGAACTGATATACATGAGTATAATAATGAATCTAAAATGAGTTTTTGCTATTTTGAATAAAGGATGTGAGTTTTATAGCATGATGAGTTATAGAATCTATTCTAGTTTGTTGTTGTGATTGTGAATCTCTTGATTATGTGAGATTGATGTTTTATCCTTGATTATGTGTTATATGGTATGGTTATGAGCTGCTAATTGAGTCTCTATTCTTGGAAGTGTTCGGAGAGTGGCAAGTGTCATTCGAGGACGAATGTTGTCCAAGTGGGGGAGATTGTAAGATATCGAAAATGACTTAGGTGAAGCTAAATACTAACACGGTATTCATGATGGTCTTAGGTCCTAAATTGGTATATAATTAGGTATAGAGGCAGTGTCTAAGAGTTTAGGTGCATTGGAAGTCAAACGTCAAGGGACGACCAAGACGTTCAACGACTAAGTCACCTATGTTCCTCATATGTGTTTTATGTGTTTAGGTGTTATTCATAATATTATGATGTCCTTAAATAAGTTATTATGGTGTATATAGGAAGTGTGTCAAGTTTCGTGAGGTTTGGAGATCAAACTTCCAAGAACGTCTAGAGACGTTCGAAAGATAGCCTTTAGGCGTTCTTGTAAGTTTGGATGTGTTTTAGCATGTTGCGTGGCTTATTTGATGTTGAAATTGTTTGGAGATATTCTTAATACCTAGATGTTCGTGTGTAGAGGTTTAACGTCCGGGTACGACCCCACCTAGGACCCACAAGGGCCCTAGAAGAGGACCCCAACTCAAGACTTGAAGCTGCATGGCAGCTTGCATGTAGTGCCAAACGATGACTCAAATGACGGCCAGTCGATGGAACGAAGGCTCATCGACTTGGGGCGTCGATGGATCCTGCAAGTCGCAGGTGGAGGAGCTTCAGGAGAAACCAACGATACCCCATTGACGGGGCGTGGTCTCACCAACGGACCGTCGATGCTAGGGCGTCGATGGTGCTGTCAACTGCATGCAATTTTCTGTTAAGGCTTGGGGGTTTTGGGAAATTCACCCCAAGTCTTATAAAATAGGAGGACGGTTGTTTTGGGTGTTTATGGGTATTTTAAGAGTATATAAGTCATTAAATTCTCATTTAAACCCTATCACTTAGATCAAAACCCTTTCCATCCTAAAGTTTCTCCAAAAACCTCCGTGAGAGCTCAAGGTGAAGATGAAGCTTGATGATGGATCTTCAATGGAGTTTCTTCTTCAATTATCATTGGTTTCTTCTAATAAGGTATGAAAGTTCTTCATCTAAGGCTTTCTACCACCTTAGAGCCAATTTCGAAGATGATTTTCAAAGATTTCAAAAAGATAAAAAAGTCCAATTTCTACTCTAAGTCTTGGGTTCTTGCATGAAACGTTTTTAAACCTTAACATATGATGTTGTTGATGTATAATTGATATTTTTCAATGAAATTCTCCATGATCCCTTGAACTTCTCAAATCTCTAAATTTGACTAAAATATGGATGAATTGATCATGCTTTGATATTAAGGAATTCATGTGTAGATTGCTATGGTCTTTTGATTTATGTATAGATTATGGTTGTATGGTTTATAGACTGTTTCAATTTGATGAATTGAGTATTGAATACTCTTATATCTATTGTATGTTAAGCTTATTGAATTGATATTGACTTAATGCTTATGAATTCTAGTATAGTTTTCTATGGGCCGTTGAATGATGTAAGGATTGTATTCAATTGATGTATAGGTTTTATTAGATTAATAAATCTATATTGAATTAACCTAGATTGATTGAGTATTATGGTTATTGTATTGAATTGATGTTCATGGCCATGGGTAAGGGCCTTATGGTATCGAATTGGATGATTTATCCTTGGATTGAAGTGGTGAGATTAAATGGGTGGTACGCTGCCCTAACTCTCTTAATATTATGTATAGCTATTGTTATTTAGCTCTTGGATCATATGTGATTGGTATGACCCACTTATGGTGGCGGTGTTATGTGAATGATGTGGCCTTGTCGGCGTTACTTTATGTATTATGATGAACATGGCCGTGTTGGCACTACTTGAAGTATTATGATGATTTGTGTAGTTGATTATGTGAATTATGATCATACCTTCCTACATGTGAAGTAATGTGAAAGTATGTGGTTTCTTCTATTGATGCTAGTAAGGTGATCATGCTAGACTATGGCTATGTTTTTATATGTGTAGTCTTAGAGTTGATACATGATTATTCCCACTTGACTATATGAGTCTATGATGGTTATATTGATGATGGTATAGTAGTGTGTAGGGTGACGTAAAAGATGATGAAGGTTGTGCCTGTGTGCTTCTTATGATATGTTATATGTGATAAGGTAAAGTAATGATGTGTCTTGTTTAGGTAGACTTAAGTCCCTCTTCTTGATGCATGTATGAATGTGAATATGAGATGTCTTGACTTAGGATGCTAAAGCCTCTTAGTCTTGAATGTATGAATGATATGTGAGACCTTGAATGATGATAAGAAGGTCCTTTATGTGAAACCTTAAACCTAGTGGTAAGGTTATGAAACTTGAAGTCGAAAGCCGTAATGGTATCCTTATTGTATTGAATGATGGACTTAAGGTTTGTTGGCTGGAATGGTACCATATCAATCCTTAGGAAAGTCATTATGAGCTTTTTGTCTCCATTGTAAGGCAGCCCTAGGGGACCTCTTTGGTAGAGTGAATGTGATTGGGTTATGAACTTGATATGGAACCCCTTTGTATGAACCTTTAATGTGTATTACTCTATGAGAACAAAGGCTAGCACTGAGTGAGTATGGTAAGGGAAGTAGTTCTAGTTAAAGGATGAGGCTAGAATACAAAGTAAGTCCTTCATATTTCTTAACCATGTGCCTACATGGGATGTGTCCATGTTCTACCATTGGCAAGTAGAACACCCTCCACCGGAGTAGGTTACAACTCTGGATTCCATGATTTGCTACAATGTTCTATGTCGGTTATTGCCTATTCTCATCATGTGGGATACCTATTAGTATTGGAGAAGTTCTATGAAGTTTAGGTGGTGGTATGGGACGCTATCTAGACATTGCACAATAGGCTTTAAAGATTTTAGTGAGAGTCCCTAGGTCTTCTTCAAGACCATTACTTGAATGTCTTTATGTGATGAATGTCTCCTAAATGAACTAAGAAATGTAATGATGTAAGTTAAGAAAGCATGTTAAGTTAATAAGTTCTTATCTAGAGTAGTTAATTAAGGGTTGTCTAGTTAAGGTATCAAGAGGGTATAAGAATGTTCACTTCATCTCTTACTTAGATAAGTCTTAATAATGATTCTAGTTAATAAAATTGATTGATTATGTGGACATGATCCAAACTTAGGTAAGTCTTAAGGATTGCTTAGGTAATCTTGAAGAGGTCAATTATGCACATTCTCTTCTTGAGTTACTTGAGTAGGTCTTTTGATAACCTTTGAAAGGGAGAAATTCATGTCTTATGTATGCTATTGTATTAAGTGAGAATTATTCTATGTTAGGTAGTCTATAGGATTTCTTGAGTGAGTGTGAAAGGGATTGTATGGGCGGTCGCTTCACAACTCACTCAAGTGAACCTTAGAATCACCTTTGGTAGGAGGATCTCATGTTCATGTGCTTGATGTATTGTAAATGGATGTATCGTAAATGGATGTATCTCATTCTAAGTAGTCTTGAGGATCATTTAGGCATGCTTAGAGAGGGTGTATGAGCGGTCTTTTTTGTGTTGCTTAAGTTAGTCTTGGGATAGCTTTTAGTGAGGGAATTACATGTTAACTAGTGTCTAAGGTGACATTAAGGAACTTCACTGTAACAGTGAAGGAGTTCACTGTACAGTGAAGGAGTTCACTGGAAATTGTTCTTAAAAATCTGAATAGTTGTTTTAATGATTTATTGTGTGTTCCTAAGGTGTTAAATGTTGTTCTTATGCTTATAGTGTGATGTTTTAATAAAACATTCATGAAAAGCACGCTATTCACTAAATGTTCCTTTTTCATGGTTTTGGCATGGTTTCCATACTCAGTGTATCTAATGTGCTAACCCCTTCTTTTCCCCTTTTTGACTAAAGTGTAGGGAATTGGAAGTATTTATATGCCATGGAGGATGTATAGGTTTCTAAGGGTTGAAGTTGAAGTATTGGTGAGTCCTCATCAATTCGAGGATAATTTCCACATGTTCCTTTATGTCTTAGTCTTTATTTTATGTCTTGTACGGGCTTTGTCCCAAGTGTTGTATACTCTAAAGTTTAGATGGTTCAATGGGATATTGTAAAGGTGTAATGTTTTAATGAAAGTCTTCCGTTTGCGTATTGGTTAAGGAAAGAGTTCTTCAAGTGTGAAAAAAGGTTTAAATTCTTACTCATTTTAGAATGTTGATTATGAAATGAATGGTACGAGTGGCTCAAGTGAGACTTCTTGAAGTCTCATTTGCCGTGTGACGACTCAAGGATGCTCTATCTTCTAGGGTGTACTTGAGGGTCGTGACAATTAGAACTCTCAAGAACACGACAGAAGAAGAAGAGAAGTTGGGGGCAGCAGCATAGGACGAATTCACTAAGGGTTCAAGCTGGGATTAAGGCTCTAATCTAAGGTATGTGAAGCTTATTCATTCATGGATTCTTCCATCCATGAAGTACCCCTAGTTTCCCTTCAATTGTGAATCCAAACAACGCCAATCTAGAGAGGGTTGTGATTGCAGTGTGGGTAAGACTTGATTGTGATCCCAATCTAGTGGGTGGCATTCAATGATGTTTATATGATGATTATATGCTATTTCCATGATGTTTTCATGGTGAATTATAGTAATTTAACTTGAAGGTGATCATGGTGATTTTAGGCCATTAGAGGCTAGATGAAGGTTTTATGTTGATCTTCTTAATTCAATTGTATTCTATACTATTTGGTCATGATTGAATCACCTATATTTGAATTGAACTAGGTCTAATTGATTAAGGATGATCTTGATCTAGGAAGTTGGAATGGAACCTATGTGATCATGTATGACTAGAATTACCTTTTAATGATATAATTGAATAGATTATCATGTAATTGAGTATGAATCATGATGGACTAAATGTAGTAGTTGTTTGTAGGGCTTATGGTAATTTTTGATTAGGGATTTGGGGGTAAAGTCATGATAAGGATGATTGTGATGATGTTTCGTTTCTCTTCTACACCTAGACATGAACATGATTAGGAGAAGCAAGTTCTCACATAGATGAAACCTAGGTTGACCTAAGAACCTAAAATGAATCAGTACATGGTAGACTAATATTATCTTGAAGATGAGTTGTATGGTCACTTCTTGTGTAGTAGATTTGGTGAGACAACACCAAGGGCATGGTAGCTTGAGATGCAAATATCATTATAGCTTAAGATGACAATGTCTCAAGGGTAGCTTGAGATAATAAATCTCAAGGAGGCTTAAGTTGAAATACTCATGGTAGCTTGAGGTGTTGAACTTCATGGTAGCTTTACTTGGTTTGGCCAAAACCATTTCATGGTAGATTTAGGAGAAAGGCCTATACTCTCCTAATGGTAGATTGATTTAAATGTAAGGTGTATTCCATTGAATAACTTGAGATTAGTTTCTCATGGTATCTTAGGGTTGAGGATTCATGCTCCACTATGGTTAGCTTGCATCTACATGATTGGTTGCATAGTGGTTAGGTTGGTTGTATCCTTCCTTTAGTAGCTTGGTTAGTATGTTGTGATGCTTTCCATGGTAGTAGGTTTATTATGGTAGTATGTTGAGCTTAATAGACAAGATTACAAGATCAGTTAGCTTGGGATTAGGTTAGTCTAGAGAAGTACTTAGTATGGATGGTAGTATGTGATGCCATCTATACATTGCACAAGTATGACTTGAAGCTACCTATGACATGACCCCTACATGATGTATTCTTAGATTGGATAGTGACTATACTTGCATTCTATGACATGGTTGACTTAAGATGATGGTTAATTGACAAGATGAAGTAGGTCTACTAGAGACTCCTAAGATGACATGAAACAAGATAGGGTGACTTCAAGAATATGCTTAGTGTGTAAGGTAGTATGAGATGCTTCACATGCATTGCACAAGTGTGCTTTAAGGTGTCCTAGTGGAATAGTGCTCATATGTTATGGTGAACTTAGATTTTAATTATGATAGTGGACTATGATCAAGAATGACCAAAGAGATGTACTTAGCTTTGGTAGTATTATGGGATGCTACGTTAGCCTTGCACAAGTATACTTGGAGGTGGCTTGTGATATGGTTCATTTGAGTAAGAGGGACATATAGGTTAAGTATTAACTCTTATATGTTTTATGATTCTTTAACATGCTTATGATATTCATGATATGCTTATGTCTGTATCTCTTATGATTATGTCTATATTTGACTAACCCTTTGAGATATCTTATGTTTGGTATGATAGTTTCCATACTTAGTACATATCGTACTAATGAATATTGTCTACATGTTGTCAATGTAGGGTCTTGAGAAGATTGAGTTGCTTTGAAGGGTAGAGTTCCAAGGTTTCCCAGAAGAGAAGATTGGTGAGTCCTCATAGCATCCTAGGACACCACCACTATATTTTCTTTATGTTTTTCATTGTGTTAGACTTTTATGGGATGTGACCCAAGACTCTTGTTATTCAAGTTGTCATAGATGGTTTGAGACATATGTTAGAAGTCTTATGAAATGACTTCCACATTATGATTTTCAAGAAAAAGTTTTAAATTCCACGCTACTTTTCATATATGTGCGATGAATGATGTCTAAGGGCTTGTACAAGACCTCCTAGAGGTCAAGTACGCAGTGTGACAACTCAAGAATGCCCTAACTTCTAGGGTGTATTTGCGGGTCATTACATACTATGTATCAGAGCATAAGGTTATGAAATGGTCTTAGGATGTCTCAAAAACCACGCCTAGTAGAGTCGTATTCATCGGTGTGAGTCATGACATACCTATGAGTAGGAGGCTACGGGATCCTTAGGAAAGTTCCACTTCTTCATTCTTCAAGTCGTGCCATAGAGTTTGGCTTTAGTAGGCCCTCTTATAATTTTTGCCTATGATTTAGTAGGTTATGGCTAACACTAGGGCTAACGCAAGAAGGGAAGGAGATGGGAGTGGGAAGCAAGAGATTTCTCCCCAAGTGCAAGAGCAAGTTCCTCATCAAGTTCCTAATGACCCTCCAATAGGGAATGCTATGTTTGAGAAATTTAGGGCTTCTATGAATTTGTTGGCTCAAGACTTAACGGCCCAAGCTAATAGAGGAGAGGTGGCTTCGGCTAATCCTATAGTAGGAATGAGTGCTACTAGAGTAAGGAATTTCTTGAGAATGAATCCACCATATTTCTATGGCTCCAAAGTTGATGAAGATCCGAATGGGTTTATTGATGAGGAGTATAAGGTGTTTGAAATAATGGGAGTGTCTTCCATTGAAAAGGCAGAGTTTTATACCTATCAATTGAAATATGTTTCCCAACTTTGGTAAGAACAATGGAAAGATAGTAGATCGATAGGACCGGGTTCCATTGAGTGGGAGACTTTTAAGTCGGCTTTCTTTGATAGGTTCTTTCCTAGGGAATTGAGGGAGGCTAAGTTGGGGGAATTCATAAATCTCAATCAAGGTGATATAAGTGTCAAGGAGTATGCTTTAAAGTTCACTCTCTTGTCTAAGAATGCTCCAAGTTTGGTAACAAACGCTAGAGACTTGATGAATAGGTTCATGAGGGGGTGTCTGAACTAGTATAAAAAGAGTGCCGTACGACAATGCTTGTTGATGACATGGATATCTCCCGACTCATGGTGTTTTCTAAACAAATAGAAGAGTCCAAAGTTAAGAAGGAGAGAAAGAGAATTAGGATGGATAAGGAGGGGTTCAATGGACATGGTTATTCTAAGAATCGACAAAAGTTTTCTAGACAAGGTTATTCTAGTGCTTCTAAGTATGAGGATGAAAGGGTGTCTAACCCTAGACCTCAACGGACGAATGAGTATTCTTGACCTACTTTCCCTAGGTGTGGTAAGAAACTCGAGGGTAGGTGTTTGGCCGGTAAGGATGGTTGTTATGGATGTGGTGAGAGTGGCCACATAATGAGGGATTGCCCTAAGGCAAAAGTTAATGTGCGGGAAGTAAATCAAGTTGCTACAAAATAATGGGGAAGGTGTTCCTAAAGCCAAGAATAGGTTCTATGCTCTGCAATCCAAGGGTGATCAAGAGTGATCTCCTTGTGTACCTCTCCGATATGTGCTTCTTTATTGATGTATGAAAATTTTCAGAATTTATTTTTATGACGACATGCCTTGTGATTTTGCTGTTTACGTATGATGAGGAATTGATGTTAGAAAGACATGTGTAGCTTATTCCCAAGTGGGGGATAAGGAGCCTTTCTGTGAGGCCTTTATATGGTTATGTTTAGCTTAGAATTGAAATATTTCTTTGATTCGGGTATGTACATTTAGGTATAATGCATATACGATGGGCTGCTAGTATAGAATAGGTCCATTAAAGAAGAGTTTAGTAAGGTGACATTCGAAGACAAATGTTTCCCAATTGAGAGATATTGTAACACCCCAAAACTGAATTAGGGCAAGATAAAGCCTAACATGTGTGTTTCATGAGCTTATAAGGCCTTAAAATGACTTATAATAGTGTTTAGAGGCAGTGTACAAATTTTGAGAGATTTGGAGGTGAAACGTTCAAGAACGTCCAGTGACGTTTGAAAGTTAGCCTTGAGATGTGCTAGCGTGCCTTAGTATGTTTCATGAGGTTTTATGTAGTGTTTAGAGCTCAAAATGATAAGGAGGGTTCCTAACACTTACACGGACATATTTAGGGTGGGACCGTTTAGACATGGCAGCCCAAAGGCCCCACAAAAGGCCCTAAATGAGGACCCAACAATTGCCTAGACACTGCCTAGGCAATGTCAAGCGACAAGGCCATCGACACCTCGTGTGTTGGTCGACGCCCCGTCGATGGGGGGGATAAGGTTTACACTTAGCCTCTTGAGATTGAGACCCATTTGAGCAGTCTATTACCATGACGACGGTTGCCCATACGGTCCGTTGTCTGGTCTACGCCTCGTAAGTGGCGTCCATCGATGCATGCCTACAATTTTTGCAGCCCAGTGTTAAATGAAGGGGTGAATTGGGAAATTCACCCCACGTCCAAATAAATGTATGGGTAGTTAATCTGGGTAGTTCAACAAAAGACCCCTTTAGACTCTAGACTCCAATCAAAACTTCCAAGAACGTCCGGTGACGTTTGAAAGTTAGCCTTGAGACGTGCTAGCGTGCCTTAGTATGTTTTTTGAGGTTTTATATAGTGTTTGGAGCTAAAAATGATAGAGAGTTTTCCTAACATCTAGACAGACGTATTTATGGTGGAAACATCTGGGCACGTCTCCCCAAGGGCCCCGCAAAAGGCCCTCAAGGAGGACCCCAGCCAATGCATAGACACTGCCTGAGCGATGAGGCCATCGATGCCTCGTGTGTTGGTCGACACCCCGTCGATTGGCGGGGGGGGGGGGGAGTAGGTTGACACTTAGCATCTTGAGCTTGCATGAGTACACAACCCAAACCTACTCGAGAAGCATCACAATACACCACAAACCCTTTAGTACCCTCCTGTAAGGTCAACACCGGAGTGGAGGTAAGATTATCCTTCAACTCTTGGAAACTTCATTCACAAGCTTTTGACCACTCAAACTTAAGTTTCTTTTGGGTTTAAGGTTTCATAGGAGAAGCAATGGATGCAAATCCATCAACAAATCTCCTTTAATACCATTCTAAACCCAAGAAACATCGAATATCGGTTGGAGTGAAAGGTCTAGGCAAATTCTTAATCGCTTCAGTTTTCTTTGAATCGACCTCTATACCCTCACTTGATATAATGTGACCAAGAAAAGCAACCGATCTCAACAAAAATCACACTTACTATATTTACAAAAGACTTGATGTTACGTGAGGACTTATAATACTACCCTCAAATGGTTCATGTATTAATCCTTACTCTTAGAAGTTACCAAGAAATCATCAATGAATACAATTAAAAAGAGTCAAGGTAATTCCGGAACACTCTATTCATAAGGTCTATAAAAGCCGCTGGGCATTAGTTAACCCAAAGGACATAACTAGGAACTCATAATGACATACCTAGTTTGGAAAGCCCTTTTAGGTAGATCTTCACCTCTCACCCTAAGTTGGTGATATGCCGACCTCAAAATAAATTTTCCAAAAGTAACTCGCTCCTTGGAGTTAATCAAACAAATCATCAATCTTAGGGAGAGGATACCTATTCCTTATGGTGACCTTGTTTAGTTTACAGTAGTCAATGCTTATCCTAAGGTACCTATCCTTGTTTTTCACAAATAACACAGTGCTCCCCATGGAGAAATGCTTGGTTGAATAAAACCCTTGTCAAGCAAATATTTGAGTTGAGCCTTCAACTCTTTGAAGTCGACCTGAGCCATCCGATAAGGAGGAATTAAAATGGGGTTCGTATCCGGCAATAAATCTATGCCGAAATCTATTTCCCATTTAGGAGGAATTCTAGGTATGTCATCAGGAAAGACTTCTGAAAAGTCCTTCACTACGGGTACCGACTCTAAAGGAGAAGCTTCGAACCCAAGGTCCTTGACCCTCACAATATGGTAGAGACATCCCTTAGAAATCATCATACAAGCTTTTAGACACGAAATAATTCGACCTCTAGGGATTGAGTTTCCCCCCTCAATTCAAAGATGGGTTCATTAGAACATTGGAACTTAACTACCCTTGTTCTACAATCAATAAAGCAAAACAAGCATGTAACCAATCCACCCCCAATATGAAATCAATGTCCAACATATCTAGTTCTACCAAATCAACCAATGTAACTCTATTGGGTAATGATATAGGACAACTCCTAAAGATTCTTCTAACCACAACGGAGTCACCCACTCGGGTAGTAACCAAAAAAGGTTCAGTCAACACATCAGGTAACACATTAAACTTCATGGCCACTAAGGGAGTTACAAATGATATGGTGGCACCGGGATCTAGTAAAGCATGGACATTAATGGAAAAGGCTTGTAACATACCGGTGACAACATCGAGAGAATCCTCTTGGTCACCCCTAGAGTGGAGAGCATAGAAGCGGTTCTTCTTAGGAGCATCGGAATTAGGACCGCTTGCTTGTGTTTGATTACTCCCTTTTTCCTTGACCCTTTATCATAGGACAATCTCTCACTTTATGGCCCCTCTTTCCACAACAAAAATAATTATCCGTCCCAACTAGACATTCACCCATATGCTTCTTACCACACTTGGTACAAGTAGGTTTCTCACTTGGTTAATTTCAACTCCTTCTCCTTTGGGACCTATGCTTAGACACCCTATCCTTACTAGCCTTGGGGAAATTAGAAGGAATTTGGTTGGAGACCCTCTTCTTGAACCTAGGCTGGTCTTGAATTTACAACTCGCCCTTGGAAGTACCTACTTCATAAGGCTTTGCCCTCTTGAACTCCCTATTCTTTCTCTTAAGCCTACTCTCTTCAACTTGTTAAGCATACACCATCAAATGAGAAATGTCCATGTTGTCATGTAGCATCGTCGAACGACACTCTTCCACACGATCACCGGACACACCCGTCACAAAATGGTTCATTTCATCTCTAGGATTGGACACCAAAGAAGAGGCATACATAGATAACTTAGTGAATTTGAAAGAGTATTTTAGCACACTCATACCTCCTTGACGAAGGTTGATGAACTATTCCACTTTTGCCTCTCTTTTCTCCCTTGGAAAGAACCTATCAAGAAATTCCCTCCTAAAGACTTTTTAACTTATGGGACCCACTATTAATGTCCCTCCATTGAATGTACAAAGTTTGTGTCACGACAGGAATCTAGACCTCAGACGAGACCGGCACCGTTGACCTCTCAGAGGTCGCAGACAAGCCTACATACGTCATTGTTACTTCATCTAGGTTAATTTTAGCGAAAAATTTGAACTTTTGTTTACTTAAACTTGATATTAGAAAACATTGATCTCGCATAATACTATCTACATAAACTCATAAGCGTTCACAACAACCATCTAAATCAAGATAATTAAATGAAAGATATAGTCATAAATATAGAGTTGCCAAAATGGCACCAATACAACGTCTGAAAGTAAATACGAAATAAACGCTAGTGGAACATACTCCACTAGCTCATGCCTACGTCTACGCTAGAATAAGCCAGTAAGCATCCTCAAAAGCATGAGGGCCTACCAAATCTGGATGAAATCTCCACGTCCGGATAACTTCTGCGTCGACTCGTAAGCTCTAACGTCCAGCTGCACCTGCACCTAAAAGTAGATAAATGTATGGAATTAGTACACACTTGTACTAAGTATGGGTATATGCAAGCACACACCACGTACATGCATGATTTAGAATAGCTCTCTCGTTACGATATGAGTTATGGAAAGTCAAGTTAGTGGACTTGCCAAAATCGGATTAGGAAAGTCATGCCATGAGAGTAACATGCATCATCATATGTATCATATTGCACACAACACATAACATATTGCATATAGCATATAACATATTGCATATAACACATATCATATTTCATTTCATTCGTTCATATGCCATGAGACGTTGGAATCATGGACTTAACTTTAGGACTTCCCAAAATGAGGGCTCAACATATGGGACCTCAACTAGGGAGCCTTCTTTAGCAAACACAGAGTCTTCTTTATTCATTCATACGTACTTCATTTCATTTCATTCATAGGCTAGTGTAAACACCAGCTATACCTAGGATGTAGTTTAAGACTCTCATTGGGTTCACTGTGCAATGACTAAGAATGACCTAGTGTCATTACATAAGTGTAGTTCACCTCTTGATTATCCTACCCAAACATATTTGGTATAGTTCATTTCATTGTGGGCATTACATGAGGCTGGCCTCATTCTTTCTTTGGGAACTTTAACTTTAACCGACATAGATCATGTGAGCTCCATGAAATCCTGTGTCTACCCCACACCAAAAAGAGGTGGAATCACAGGCTAAAGTGAAACCAAAACATGCTAGCATATATAGGGAATTGAACCCTGCTAGATCCCTATGTTGGCTGCATAGGTTCAAAGACTAGGAGATATAAGGAGACCCGTACCCGTCTGGAAGGACAGTCTCATCTCATGAGAATTCACGAACCTCTTCCTTCCCGAAAGAAGAAATCGCCACTCATAGCTAGCCTATCGGTGCTCAGTATAAAGTTCCATTACATTCATCTCATACATCATAGAAGCTGGATTCTAGCATGAGGACATCATTACTCATTAGATGATTTCTCATCTCATCATTAGTATTAAGTATGCATTAACTTTAATACTTTTATTAGAGTGTTCATAGAAACTGGTCTCTTCATTAACTTTACACTCTCATAGGTGAGTACGTTTTGGTAACATTTACTTAGGCTCATTTGAGATTTCTCTCATGTTTCACATTAGCCTCTTATCATATTGTCACCACATTCATTAGTCTTAGCACATTTGCCCTTCATAATTACTCACCCCTTTTTACGTGAATGTTCATTTCATCATATGCCAATGCACTTGGCCTTTTAGTGTTTTTGACACTCTTAACTTAACCCTTCTAGGGTCTCATCATTCATCACATAACATATTAGGTTCACTTTCTTTATAAACGTATGCTGGGCTTATGAGTCCACACACACAAGCCATGAGGCTTCATTCATAGTTCATTTAAGTGATTTATATTGGCCAAGATTATGTGGTACAAGACTTATGCATCTTGTAAGTATGCCAAGGTCTCAATTTGATTCCTATAGGCAGAATTCATTAAATATTTAATCACGTAAGACTTATGTGTCAGTACGGAATTGGGCAAGGGAACCCGATTTCGAATCCCTTGAACAACACTTAATCTTATATTAACTTGATAATTGCATTTTTCAGATTTGGGGGACCCTAGTTCGATCCCCATCACTCCCATAATATTTCCTTTCTTTTCCTCCTCTCTTTCTCGTTTAAGGCAAGGAGGTTGTGGGATCAATCCCCCACAAGCTCATTCTTTTTATCTTAATTTATCTCTTAACTTTCTCACCTATCCAAGAGGTTGTGGGTTCAATCCCCACTCACCACATTTATTTTTCCTCCTTTATTTTTCTCCTAACTCTCTCATCTATTCAAGAGGTTGTTGGTTAAATCCCCACTCACCACATCTATTTTTCTCCTAACTCTCTCATCTGCCAAGAGGTTGTGGGTTCGAATCCCCACAGCCTCACCTTATTTTAATTTACATTTTCTCCTTACCTTCTCATTCTGCCAAGAGGTTGTGGGTTCGAAACCCACATACCTCATTTTTATTATTTCTTTATTTCGTTCTTCTCCTCTCTCCTTCATCCGTCCAAGAGGTTGTGGGTTTGAACCCCACACGCCTCACTTCATTTTCTTTCATTTCCCCCCTAACTTTTCACTTGAGCTTTACCCCATTTCGAATCCCCCTTACCATATTTTATTATTTAATTTTTTATTACATGTATATGGTGAGGTCTTGGGTTCAATCCCCACTGACCTCAAGCATTTTAAAAAATATTTTAGAACGTGATTTTTTTACAGTAAGCTGCCCAAAAACAAATTTCCAGAATGCTGGAAATTTGTTCACCCTCTTTGCATTCCATTTTCTCAACTTTTAGATGTTATATTTAGGATAAATTTTTGTGTAACATCTAGTGCATCTTTAGGTGAGTTTTCATGGTTATTTTCGAGAATTTAATCACCTTTTTGCAGTCCATTTTCTCACCCTCTTTCATGTTAAACATCAAGACATTTCGAGTAGTTTTTAGGGAGACCTTTAGGTGCATTTTCAAGGTTACTTTCAATCAAGAATTATCATTCAATTCAGAAACTTTGAGATCATATGAACATCACGTTTTTAACATATTCATATACGTAAAATACAACATTTTAACATGCAAAAATCCAGGCTTCAAACCATGGCTAACTCACGGCACACACATGCACAATCAAGTTAACGTAATTCACTTTTTTGGAACACATCTTTAATTTCTCACATAATTTCTGAATACACATTCAAACACGTAATCACAACCAGCCCTAAAATCATTTACCAGAAGTCATACCAATGCATACTTTAAATCTTTCAAAGGATCTAATGAAAGGGGCATGCAACGGGGACAACCTTAGTTTTTTTTGACTGAAATTAAGCTGAACTTAGGGGTCTCTTGGGAAAGGGACCAAGAGGGAAGAAAACCCATACCTTAATGTTATTCAACACTTGTTTCAATGCTGCCAATTCCCACGACACCATTGCCTCACCACCAAAATCCCAAACACAATCCGTCGTGAAGAATGTTGTTGATTTTCATTTTTATCTTAGCTTTTCGTTTGAGTTTTTGTGTGTAAGTTCTTCAAGAGTGAAGAACTATTATTTTTAGTTCTTTTACTGATAAAAAACGTGAGAATGAGAGTGAGAGATGTGAGAATGAGAGGATTAGGATTAGGAGAGTTAGGTGGATACTTAGTCAAACTAGGACTCCTCATTATTTTTTTAAATTTTATTATTAAAAAATCTGATTTCCTTTACTTAACTCAGAAAATTAGATATTAATTAATTTAACTAATTCACTAAATACTAATTATATCAATTTAATCATTGCTTCCACTAAGGGTCGAACCTGAGTGGAGCTAGATTTCGCTTAAAGTGTCAAATTCGGCCACCTCTACTCAAATTGCCCCTTAACAATATTAATTAATTAATTAATTAATTATTTGGGATAATTACGATACAACCCTTATCTTGGAAAATACCATTTTACCCCTACACCCTCTAAACTTAAGATTACCCCTTTTTAAGTCTGGTTAAGACTCATCCGGGTAAAACTTCATATTCGGTTGCCCTACATGGTTGGTTCTCACCTTGCCTAGCTCCACTAACTCACCAAGTTGGTCAGCTTTGCTAGTGCATAGGTTCTGAGGTCTGGTTCTACATGCAACAAGCCGTGTGAACCCGGTCTAATCCATGTATTCTAGGTACGTTTAAGCATTACTTCACATAGTTATTTTCGGGTTGTTACATTATCCCCCCCTTAGGAACATTCGTCCCCGAATGACACAACTCTTTACTAGCAATAAGTAAGTCATCTATAGAACGTATGCATACATAGGTAATTCAATACTCCTCATTGGTGAATATCTGATTCACATATTAACATGATGGTGCACATCCTTGAAACCTATTAGTAGCTTCACATTAATAGACTAAGGAACTCTTCTTAAACTAGTCTTGTCATGACTCGGATTCTGGAATCCGGATCGCAACCGGCGTCGTTGACCTCTCAGAGGTCGCAGACAAGCCTCATCTTGCATTCATCACATTCATCTAGTTAAATTTGCGGAAAATTTAAAACTTTTTATATGTATGAAGTATACATAGACTTCATATAATTATTAACTAGATACATCATATACTAAGCTCAACATAAGAAAACAACCATCTAACATAAAGAATCAATTCGAAACTGAAGATGAATATATCATAAATAGTTTGCCAAACACTTCCTTATTACAAAGCTTCAAAATGAAGGTACGAAAGAAACGCTAGGGACAACATCAACTAGCTATGTCTAAAACTAAGGCTAGACTAAATCTGTAGCATCCTCGAAATCATGAGGACCTACCAATTGGTTTGGAGAAACGCTGAAGTCCAAACCGCTGTAAGTGTCCTCAATCTGTCCTCAGACCTGCACCTATAAAAATAGTAAATAGTAGGGGATTAGTACACCACTTGTACTAAGTATGGGTGTATGCACACATACACATAAAGCTATGCATGATCAAGGAAAGCTCTTCCTAAGCAACATGCCATTTCTGGAAAGTCTAGTCATTAGACTTTCCTAATTCGTTAGTTGTGAATTGTGGTATGAATATGATGTATCTTAATGCATTCAAAGCACACAATTCATTTTCTATATGATTACAAGACATTAGTATCATCAACATAATTTTAGAACAACTCGAGCGAAGATTTGAGATTTTGATCCTCTTAGGCCGAGAGCTCCTCTTTGTACACTTGGATTATTTTTCAGTCTTTTTCTTCTCTTGTTGTGTAGTTCTATAAATCCTTTAGTCCTATGTTTTACTTACAAGTGCAATGATTCATTTTAGTCCCATACCCAAAATGAATCAAGTAAGTAATTCAAGAGATTAAGAAATTTGACTTAACTACAATTTGGGGCATGAATATATTTATAAGTCAATAGTTATTGACTATACTCATTCTTTAGTTGATTGCATAATGTGAATAGTTCTTGGGGCATATCATTAAAACTTATGTTCTTGCTTACTTTGGGTATGAATTCTTTATAAGCCAATTTTTATTGGCTAAATACATTAGTTAATCAATTTGGATAAGTATATTTGATCTCATTATTGGCTATGATCATTTTCATAATAAAAGAAGTCATTATAAGCCAATTTTATTTGGCTAACATCTTTTGTCAATTATATAAAGTCATCATAAGCCAATTTATTTGGCTTTATCATTTTCATAATATGAGGATTCATTATTGGCTATGCCCTTTACTTATTGTAAACTTTATTTGACACGATTTGACTATCCTTACAACAAGTTATTCATTACATCAAGTATTCATTACATTTCATAAGCCATTCTCTATTGATTATGCCATTGATTTCATTACTTTCCTGTTTTATAATTATACATTTCATATGCACGAGACCTTGGAATCGTTGATATAGCATTAAGACATCTCAAGTGATGGCCCAATATATGGGACCTCAACCCGAGGGCCTTCTTTAGCAAACACATAGTCTACTTCATTCGTTCATTCGTACTTCATATTATTCATTTCATTCATTCGTATGCTGATGTAAACACCAGCCATACCTAGGATGAAGTTTAAGACTCTCATCGGGATCATGAAGTGCAATGACCAAGAATGACCTAATGCCATTACTTGAATCTGATTTCACCTCCTGATTGTCTTGCACAAACACCTTCGGTATCGTTCATTTCTTTATCTTTCATACTTTGAGGAACTTCAACTTTAACCGACATAGATCATGTGAGCTCATGAAATCCGATGTCTTCCCCACACCGAAAAGAGGTGGAGTCACTGGCCAAGGTGAAACCAAAACATGCTAGCGTATATAGGGATTTGAACCCTGCTAGGTCCCTATATTGGCAGTATAGGTTCAAAAACTAGGAGATATAAGGAGACCCATACCCGGCATGCCGGACAGTCTTATCTCATGAGAGTTACGTGAACCTTCTCCCTTCCCGAAGGAAGGCATCACCGCTCATAGCAAGCCTATCGGTGCTCAGTATAAAGTTCCATTACATTCAACTCATACATCATGGAAGCTGGCTTCTAGCATGATGACATCATAGCTCATTAGATGATTTCTCATCTCATCATTAGTATTAAGTGTGAACTGTCCTTACACTTACATATAGAGTATGATTGAGACTTACTTACTCTTTTGATGACTTGTCATCCTTACTTTACATTGATAAAATGTGAATTGTCCTTACATATTATACTTACTATACATTGATGAATGTGAATTGTCCTTACATATCATCCTTACTTTACATTGATGAATGTGAATTGTCCTTACATATCATCCT
This sequence comes from Solanum sitiens, assembly GCA_016801875.1. Classification (NCBI taxonomy): domain Eukaryota; kingdom Viridiplantae; phylum Streptophyta; class Magnoliopsida; order Solanales; family Solanaceae; genus Solanum; species Solanum sitiens. The sequence continues at coordinate 27,824 of JABWTJ010000002.1, forward strand.
TACTTTATATTGATGAATGTGAATTGTCCTTACATATCATCCTTAGGTGTTAATGAGACTAGTCTCACACATTCTAACACCTTCATTCGTGAGTATTCTTTCAACAAATTAGCTTTGGTGTAAGTAAGACTTGTCTCACTTCCTTTAACACCCCATTCTGGTCACTTACTTAATTTAGACCCCTTTAATTATGTTATAACTCACGTTACTTACTTATTTTAGTGTAGTAACTTCGTATCACCGTTTATGGACGATGAACACTTCATTAAATGAGTTTTATTTGTTCATAGTTCATTCTTGTAGAGCATGTTGGGAGTTGTCCCAATGAATGGAATGCCTTTGGTTATGGATTCATTGAATTAGTTTAGAAGTACTTGAGTTGTCATTTCATTGTTTTGGCTACACAAGAATGGCATATGATTAGTATTGGCCTAGAAAATTTGGAAATAACTTCATAGTCAATTTATTGGCACAAGCCAAACATTCATTCAAATATAATTTCATGGAATCATTAGCCAATTCTATTACATATTTTTGGAGATAATATTGTAGGCCAATTTATTGGCATAAGCCAAACTTTCATTGAAATATAATTTCATGGAATCATTAGCCAATTCTATTACATATTTTTGGAGATAATATTGTAGGCCAATTTATTGGCATAAGCCAAACTTTCATTCAAATATAATTTCATGGAATCATTAGCCAATTCTATTACATATTTTTGGAGATAATATTGTAGGCCAATTTATTGGCATAAGCCAAACTTTCATTCAAATATAATTTCATGGAATCATTAGCCAATTCTATTACATATTTTTGGAGATAATATTGTAGGCCAATTTATTGGCATAAGCCAAACTTTCATTCAAATATAATTTCATGGAATCATTAGCCAATTCTATTACATATATTTGGAAATAATATTGTAGGCCAATTTATTGGCATAAGCCAAACTTTCATTCAAATATAATTTCATGGAAACATTAGCCAATTCTATTACATATTTTTGGAGATAATATTGTAGGCCAATTTATTGGCATAAGCCAAACTTTCATTCAAATATAATTTCATGGAATCATTAGCCAATTCTATTACATATATTTGGAAATAATATTGTAGGCCAATTTATTGGCATAAGCCAAACTTTCATTCAAATATAATTTCATGGAAACATTAGCCAATTCTATTACATATTTTTGGAGATAATATTGTAGGCCAATTTATTCAAGATATGATTTCATAGATGTCTTTGAGCCAATTCTTAGTTTATGGCTTTTAGTGTCACGTTTAAAGAACATATTGGGCAGCATCATATTAACATTTGATGGCTTTAGCATCTTCATAACATCATAATAACAGCAAGTCAACATTCAGCCAAAGGCACATAATTCACTTAACACATTACGGACTTATCTTAATATATTATCGATCCTTAATTATCATGATAATATTAACTTTACGCAATTACAAGTTAATAAGTCCATTCAATACTCATCATTCAAGAACAATACATGTTAAGAACAACCAGCACCACATACCAACAACATGATCTCTAACCTATTCAACATTGAAATCGAAAAGGATACTAGGGAAGGGAAGTTCGACGAGAACGATGGGAACAACCGTAGTTTTCAAGATCTTGTGAATCATTCGAAGGAAAATACTCTTGGAGAAAGAATTCCAGGAGAGAAACCCATACCTTATGTAGAACTTAATCTACGAAGACCACCTTGAACGAAACCTTGAAGAAACCTTGAAATCGCCCTAGAGAAATCGATAAATTTTCTGTTTTTCTTTCGTTCGTTACTTGCTGTTTTTGTGTCGCCTTTTCTATGAGTTTGAACGTGATTTTTATGTTTAAGAACTGATATTGAATTATAAAACTTAGGTTTAATAATTTAATTTAATAAACTAATTAACCAATTACAAAAATGCCCCTCCTAAGTTGACTAAACATAGAGAACATAACACCTAGTCAAATCTGGAAATTGGTATTGACTATGGTTTTGGTCAACATTTTGACTTTATGTTAATTAATTAAATCCTTAATTTAATTAATTTAGGGACCTAGAGTAAGTACTAAAGTACCCCTAAGTCATTGGAACCAAAATTAACCCTTTTGGACCATCCTAGGTTAAGTACTAGGATGTTTCTTGAGTTGTACTAGGTTAGTGTAAGAATTTCATTTTGATCATTTAAACTAATAAATTAAATTGCTAATTTAATTAATTAGGTGACCTAAGGTAATTACTAAAGTACCCTTAAGTCGTTAGGACCATAACCAAACCTTTGAACCATCCTAGGTTAAGTACTAGATTGTTTTTTTCTTGTTTTAACCGAAATCTGGAAATTGCCTTGTGATTTCGGTTTTGCACCTTTAAATTAATTAATTAAGTTGCTAAATTAATTAATTAAGTATCCTAGGGTAATTAATAAAGTACCCTTAAGTCGTTAGGATCTTGACTAACTCTTTGGACCATCCTAGGTTAGGTACTAGGTTGTCCCTTTCTTGTCTTAACCGAAATCTGAAAATTTCCTTTTTAGTTTCGGTTTTAGCCCTTTTAAATTAATTAATTAATTTGCCAAATTAATTAATTAGGTAACCTAGGGGAACTACTAAAGTACCCCTAAGTTGTTAGGACCATAACTAACCTTTTGGACCATCCTAGGTTAGGTACTAGGTTGTCTCTTTAACTAGTACTAGGTTAGTGTCAACCCGATTTTGGTCATAGGTTGTCGGGTGCACTAATTAGTTTATTTCGTTTGGTCCTAGGTTAGTTAGCTATTTAGGGCAGTAGGTTAGAGTCTATAATTAGTTAGGAAGTTAGTCCCCATATGGAGTGGTTCCTTGTGCACGTTTTTCCCCCTAACTACCCTAACCGAATTCGGTTAGGGTGGTCCCCTCCTTGGCCACTTCATCACATGTCTTGCACATGTGCTTGCACATGGGTTGGTTATACTTTTCTAACTAACTATTATTTATGGTTCATTTGGGAATGTTTACTTATTGTCCCAAGGACCCTCACCATGTCCTTGGGCACTGCTTAATTTACATGATCATTTTAAATGGTCATGTGCTATGGTGCTAGGCTTGACACTTGGATGCCTAGTACTGCATATGTTTTGTTGAGATGTCATTTAATTTAGCTTAGGGTCTTCATTGCAGGTACATTTATTGAACATCAATCTTGGATTGGGGTATGACAACCCAAAAAGTATATTTCTTATTCGTATATAGAAAATTGGCTAATATCCCTTAGCCAATTTTTCTATACTATGGGTGCCTATGTACCCCTAATAGGCTATCCTAAGGGCATACTGGGCTCTTCATTATACATATGATTTTCCGGAACGTTACATTATCCCCCCCTTAGGAACATTCGTCCCCGAATGACACTTACACATCATTTAAACGAAGAGGGTGATTTTCGAAAGTTACTTTATCATGCTTAAACTTTTCTCTTTTGTAAATATATGATTCACACATATTTGGATGATGCATATCATTCAAGCTTATCTGAAACTTCATATTTAAGATTGAGGAATTTCCTTCTCAATCATACTTAACTTAATGCACATCACAAATCATGCAACACAGAAAACATGTTTATCCTACACAAAAACTGCAACATAAAATTCAACATAACTTCATTTTAACTCAGATAGTGCTATTATAAGACAAACAATTAGTGAGTTATAACACCAAATTAACTAAAGCACTTAAACTTAGAGTTTCTTAAACATAAACCAGACCTAGGAATAGTATATCTAACCTCAAGAACTGAACAAGTGAGGGTAACGGGATCTCATATTTACTACGGACATAGAGTCTATGGTAGTGACTTCTTGTTCTAAGTCTTTGACTCTAACTAAGTGGTATAAATACCCTTACCTATCGACTTATTGGCTTTTAAATGTGGAACGATTTGGCCTACTGGATTTGAACCACGCCCTTCCCATTCCAGCTCTAACTCATTTGGAAACTGAAGCCTCACTATCATGTTTCGACAATCAATCGTAGCATAACACTTATGGAGCCAATCCATACCTGAGCCACATCCTTGAGCTTATATGCAGCTAACTTAGCCTCCTCCTTTTCATTAACACCCATGGCATGCATTTAGAATCTACCATGTACTCACCTTCATGCGAATGACCATACTTACTACACATCTTTCGGTCACGCTGGACATGTCCATCATTGCCCCTTCTTGGGAAGGCCAGATCTTGAGTCTGGCGCGTTAGACCACTTGGCCATCCTAATCCTTGTGTGTATTCTTCTACGCGTTCACACAAGAAGGAAGTTAGATACTTATAATGACACAAAGTGTCAAATCTCTAGATAGCACGATAATGAGTAGAAGAAGGGAAGATTTCCTATCATCGCGTAGTCTCTAAGTCATGATTGTAGCGCGCTTCACAACCATAATCTAGAAACTACGTAACGTGGTTGTGTTAAGCTTTAGATCCTAGGTAATTTAACGTCATGCTCTGATACCAAGTTTGTCACGACTCGGATTCTGGAATCCGGATCGCAACCGGCGTCGTTGACCTCTCAGAGGTCGCAGACAAGCCTCATCTTGCATTCATCACATTCATCTAGTTAAATTTGCGGAAAATTTAAAACTTTTTATATGTATGAAGTATACATAGACTTCATATAATTATTAACTAGATACATCATATACTAAGCTCAACATAAGAAAACAACCATCTAACATAAAGAATCAATTCGAAACTGAAGATGAATATATCATAAATAGTTTGCCAAGCACTTCCTTATTACAAAGCTTCAAAATGAAGGTACGAAAGAAACGCTAGGGACAACATCAACTAGCTATGTCTAAAACTAAGGCTAGACTAAATCTGTAGCATCCTCGAAATCATGAGGACCTACCAATTGGTTTGGAGAAACGCTGAAGTCCAAACCGCTGTAAGTGTCCTCAATCTGTCCTCAGACCTGCACCTATAAAAATAGTAAATAGTAGGGTATTAGTAAACCACTTGTACTAAGTATGGATGTATGCACACATACACATAAAGCTATGCATGATCAAGGAATGCTCTTCCTAAGGAACATGCCATTTCTGGAAAGTCTAGTCATTAGACTTTCCTAATTCGTTAGTTGTGAATTGTGGTATGAATATGATGTATCTTAATGCATTCAAAGCACACAATTCATTTTCTATATGATTACAAGACATTAGTATCATCAACATCATTTTAGAACAACTCGAGCGAAGATTTGAGATTTTGATCCTCTTAGGCCGAGAGCTCCTCTTTGTACACTTGGATTATTTTTCAGTCTTTTTCTTCTTCTTGTTGTGTAGTTCTATAAATCCTTTAGTCCTATGTTTTACTTACAAGTGCAATGATTCATTTTAGTCCCATACCCACAATCAATCAAGTAAGTAATTCAAGAGATTAAGAAATTTGACTTAACTACAAATTGGGGCATGAATATATTTATAAGTCAATAGTTATTGACTATACTCATTCTTTAGTTGATTGCATAATGTGCATAGTTCTTGGGGCATATCATTAAAACTTATGTTCTTGCTTACTTTGGGCATGAATTCTTTATAAGCCATTTTTTATTGGCTAAATACATTAGTTAATCAATTTGGATAAGTATATTTGATCTCATTATTGGCTATGATCATTTTCATAATAAAAGAAGTCATTATAAGCCAATTTTATTTGGCTAACATCATTTGTCAATTATATAAAGTCATCATAAGCCAATTTATTTGGCTTTATCATTTTGATAACATGAGGATTCATTATTGGCTATGCCCTTTACTTATTGTAAACTTTATTTGACACGATTTGACTATCCTTACAACAAGTTATTCATTACATCAAGTATTCATTACATTTCATAAGCCATTCTCTATTGATTATGCCATTGATTTCATTACTTTCCTGTTTTATAATTATACATTTCATATACACGAGACATTGGAATCGTTGATATAGCATTAAGACATCTCAAGTGAGGGCCCAACATATGGGACCTCAACCCGAGGGCCTTCTTTAGCAAACACAGAGTCTACTTCATTTGTTCATTCGTACTTCACATTATTCATTTCATCATTCGTATCTGATGTAAACACCATCCATACCTAGGATGAAGTTTAAGACTCTCATCGGGATCATGAAGTGCAATGACCAAGATTGACCTAATGCCATTACTTGAATCTGATTTCACCTCCTGATTGTCTTGCACAAACACCTTCGGTATCGTTCATTTCTTTATCTTTCATACTTTGAGGAACTTCAACTTTAACCGACATAGATCATGTAAGCTCATGAAATCCGGTGTCTTCCCCACACCGAAAAGAGGTGGAGTCACTGGCCAAGGTGAAACCAAAACTTGCTAGCGTATATAGGGAATTGAACCCTGCTAGGTCCCTATATTGGCAGTATAGGTGCAAAGACTAGGAGATATAAGGAGACCCATACCCGGCATGCCGGACAGTCTCATCTCATGAGAGTTACGTGAACCTCCGCCCTTCCCGAAGGAAGTCATCACCGCTCATAGCTAGCCTATCGGTGCTTAGTATAAAGTTCCATTACATTCAACTCATACATCATGGAAGCTGGCTTCTAGCATGATGACATCATAGCTCATTAGATTATTTCTCATCTCATCATTAGTATTAAGTGTGAACTATCCTTACACTTACATATAGGGTATGATTGAGACTTATTTACTCTTTTGATGACTTGTCATCCTTACTTTACATTGATGAAATATGAATTGTCCTTACATATCATACTTACTATACATTGATGAATGTGAATTGTCCTTACATATCATCCTTACTTTACATTGATGAATGTGAATTGTCCTTACATATCATCCTTACTTTACATTGATGAATGTGAATTGTCCTTACATATCATCCTTAGGTGTTAATGAGACTAGTCTCACACATGCTAACACCTTCATTCGTGAGTATTCTTTCAACAAATTAGCTTTGGTGTAAGTAAGACTTGTCTCACTTCCTTTAACACCCCATTCTGGTCACTTACTTAATTTAGACCCCTTTAATTATGTTATAACTCACGTTACTTACTTACTTTAGTGTAGTAGCTTCATATCACCGTTTATGGACGATGAGCACTTCATTCAATGAGTTTCATTTGTTCATAGTTCATTCTTGTAGAGCATGTTGGGAGTTGTCCCAATGAATGGAATGCCCTTGGTTATGGATTCATTGAATTAGTTTAGAAGTACTTGAGTTGTCATTTCATTGTTTTGGCTACACAAGAATGGCATATGATTAGTATTGGCCTAGAAAATTTGGAAATAACTTCATAGTCAATTTATTGGCACAAGCCAAACATTCATTCAAATATAATTTCATGGAATCATTAGCCAATTCTATTACATATTTTTGGAGATAATATTGTAGGCCAATTTATTGGCATAAGCCAAACTTTCATTCAAATATAATTTCATGGAATCATTAGCCAATTCTATTACATATTTTTGGAGATAATATTGTAGGCCAATTTATTGGCATAAGCCAAACTTTCATTCAAATATAATTTCATGGAATCATTAGCCAATTCTATTACATATTTTTGGAGATAATATTGTAGGCCAATTTATTGGCATAAGCCAAACTTTCATTCAAATATAATTTCATGGAATCATTAGCCAATTCTATTACATATTTTTGGAGATAATATTGTAGGCCAATTTATTGGCATAAGCCAAACTTTCATTCAAATATAATTTCATGGAATCATTAGCCAATTCTATTACATATTTTGGAGATAATATTGTAGGCCAATTTATTGGCATAAGCCAAACTTTCATTCAAATATAATTTCATGGAATCATTAGCCAATTCTATTACATATTTTTGGAGATAATATTGTAGGCCAATTTATTGGCATAAGCCAAACTTTCATTCAAATATAATTTCATGGAATCATTAGCCAATTCTATTACATATATTTGGAAATAATATTGTAGGCCAATTTATTGGCATAAGCCAAACTTTCATTCAAATATAATTTCATGGAAACATTAGCCAATTCTATTACATATTTTTGGAGATAATATTGTAGGCCAATTTATTCAAGATATGATTTCATAGATGTCTTTGAGCCAATTCTTAGTTTATGGCTTTTAGTGTCACGTTTTAAGAACATATTGGGCAGTATCATATTAACATTTGATGGCTTTAGCATCTTCATAACATCATAACAACAGCAAGTCAACATTCAGCCAAAGGCACATAATTCACTTAACACATTACGGACTTATCTTAATATATTATCGATCCTTAATTATCATGATAAGATTACCTTTACGCAATTACAAGTTAATAAGTCCATTCAATACTCATCATTCAAGAACAATACATGTTTAGAACAACCAGCACCACATACCAACAACATGATCTCTAACCTATTCAACATTGAAATCGAAAAGGATACTAGGGAAGGGAAGTTCGACGAGAACGATGGGAACAACCCTAGTTTTCAAGATCTTGTGAATCATTCGAAGGAAAATACTCTTGGAGAAAGAATTCCAGGAGAGAAACCTATACCTTATGTAGAGCTTAATCTACGAAGACCACCTTGAACGAAACCTTGAAGAAACCTTGAAATCGCCCTAGAGAAATCGATAAATTTTTTGTTTTTCTTTCGTTCGTTGCTTGCTGTTTTTGTGTCGCCTTTTCCATGAGTTTGAACGTAATTTTTATGCTTAAGAACTGATATTGAATTATAAAACTTAGGTTTAATAATTTAATTTAATAAACTAATTAACCAATTACCAAAACGGCCCTCCTAAGTTGACTAAACATAGGAGAACATAACACCTAGTCAAATCTGGAAATTGGTATTGACTATGGTTTTGGTCATCATTTTGACTTTATGTTAATTAATTAAATCCTTAATTTAATTAATTTAGGGACCTAGAGTAAGTACTAAAGTACCCCTAAGTCATTGGAACCAAAATTAACCCTTTTGGACCATCCTAGGTTAAGTACTAGGATGTTTCTTGAGTTGTACTAGGTTAGTGTAAGAATTTCATTTTGATCATTTAAACTAATTAATTGAATTGCTAATTTAATTAATTAGGTGACCTAAGGTAATTACTAAAGTACCCTTAAGTCGTTAGGACCATAATCAATCCTTTGAACCATCCTAGGTTAGGTACTAGGTTGTCTTTTTCTTGTTTTAACCGAAACCTGGAAATTGCTTTGTGATTTCGGTTTTGCCCCTTTAAATTAATTAATTAAGTTGATAAATTAATTAATTAAGTAGCTTAGGGTAATTAATAAAGTACCCTTAAGTCGTTAGGATCTTAACTAACTCTTTGGACCATCCTAGGTTAGGTACTAGGTTGTCCCTTTCTTGTCTTAACCGAAATCTGAAAGTTTCCTTTTTAGTTTCGGATTTAGCCCTTTTAAATTAATTAATTAATTTTCCAAATTAATTAATTAGGTAACCTAGGGGAATTACTAAAGTACCCCTAAGTTGTTATGACCATAACTAACCTTTTGGACCATCCTAGGTTACGTACTAGGTTGTCTCTTTAACTAGTACTAGGTTAGTGTCAACCCGATTTTGGTCATAGGTTGTCGGGTGCACTAATTAGTTTATTTCGTTTGGTCCTAGGTTAGTTAGCTATTTAGGGCAGTAGGTTAGAGTCTAGAATTAGTTAGGAAGTTAGTCCCCACATGGAGGGGTTCCTTGTGCACGTTTTCCCCCTAACTACCCTAACCGAATTCGGTTAGGGTGGTCCCCTCCTTGGCCACTTCATCACATGTCTTGCACATGTGCTTCCACAGGGGTTGGTTGTACTTTTCTAACTAACTATTATTTATGGTTCATTTGGGAATGTTTACTTATTGTCCAAGGAACCTCACCATGTCCTTGGGTACTGCTTAATTTACATGATCATTTTAAATGGTCATGTGCTATGGTGCTAGGCTTGACACTTGGATGCCTAGTACTTCATATGTTTTGTTGAGATGTCATTTAATTTAGCTTAGGGTCTTCATTGCAGGTACATTTATTGAACATCAATCTTGGATTGGGGTATGACAACCCCAAAAGTATATTTCTTATTCGTATATAGAAAATTGGCTAATATCCCTTAGCCAATTTTTCTATACTATGGGTGCCTATGTACCCCTAATAGGCTATCCTAAGGGCATACTGGGCTCTTCATTATACATATGATTTTCCGGAACGTTACATTATCCCCCCCCTTAGGAACATTCATCCCCGAATGACACTTACACATCATTTAAACAAAGAGGGTGATTTTTGAAAGTTACTTTATCATGCTTAAACTTTTCTCTTTTGTGAATATATGATTCACACATATTTGGATGATGCATATCATTCAAGCTTATCTGAAACTTCATATTTAAGATTGAGGAATTTTCTTCTCAATCATACTTAACTTAATGCACATCACAAATCATGCAACACAGAAAACATGTTTATGCTACACAAAAATTGCAACATAAAATTCAACATAACTTCGTTTTAACTCAGATAGTGCTATTATAAGACATACGATTAGTGACTTATAACACCAAATCAACTAAAGCACTTAAGCTTAGAGTTTCTTAAACATAAACCAGACCTAGGAAGAGTATATCTAACCTTAAGAACTGAACAAGTGAGGGTAACGGGATCTCATATTTACTACGGACATAGAGTCTATGGTAGGGACTTCTTGTTCTAAGTCTTTGACTCTAACTAAGTGGTATAAATACCCTTAGCTATCGACTTATTGGCTTTTAAATGTGAAACGATTTGGCCTACTGGATTTGAACCACGCCCTTCCCATTCCAGCTCTAACTCATTTGTAAACTGAAGCCTCACTATCATGTTTTGACAATCTATCGTAGCATAACACTTACGGAGCCAATCCATACCTGAGCCACATCCTTGAGCTTATATGCAACCAACTTAGCCTCCTCCTTTTCATTAACACCCATGGCATGCATTTAGAATCTACCATGTACTCACCTTCATGCGAACGACCATACTTACTACACATCTTTCGGTCACGCTGGACATGTCCATCATTGCCCCTTCTTGGGAAGGCCAGATCTTGAGTCTGGCACCTTAGACCACTTGGACATCCTAATCCTTGTGTGTATTCTTCTACGCGTTCATACAAGAAGGAAGTTAGATACTTATAATGACACAAAGTGTCAAATCTCTAGATAGCACGATAATGAGTAGAAGAAGGGAAGATTTCCTATCATCGCGTAGTCTCTAAGTCATGATTGTGGCGCGCTTCACAACCATAAGCTAGAAACTACGTAACGTGGTTGTGTTGAGCTTTAGATCATAGGTAATTTAACCTCATGCTCTGATACCAAGTTTGTCACGACTCGGATTCTGGAATTCGGATCGCAACCGGCGTCGTTGACCTCTCAGAGGTCGCAGACAAGCCTCATCTTGCATTCATCACATTCATCTAGTTAAATTTGCGGAAAATTTAAAACTTTTTATATGTATGAAGTATACATAGACTTCATATAATTATTAACTAGATACATCATATACTAAGCTCAACATAAGAAAACAACCATCTAACATAAAGAATCAATTCGAAACTGAAGATGAATATATCATAAATAGTTTGCCAAGCACTTCCTTATTACAAAGCTTCAAAATAAAGGTACGAAAGAAACGCTAGGGACAACATCAACTAGCTATGTCTAAAACTAAGGCTAGACTAAATCTGTAGCATCCTCGAAATCATGAGGACCTACCAATTGGTTTGGAGAAACGCTGAAGTCCAAACAGCTGTAAGTGTCCTCAATCTGTCCTCAGACCTGCACCTATAAAAATAGTAAATAGTAGGGGATTAGTAAACCACTTGTACTAAGTATGGATGTATGCACACATACACATAAAGCTATGCATGATCAAGGAATGCTCTTCCTAAGGAACATGCCATTTCTGGAAAGTCTAGTCATTAGACTTTCCTAATTCGTTAGTTGTGAATTGTGGTATGAATATGATGTATCTTAATGCATTCAAAGCACACAATTCATTTTCTATATGATTACAAGACATTAGTATCATCAACATCATTTTAGAACAACTCGAGCGAAGATTTGAGATTTTGATCCTCTTAGGCCGAGAGCTCCTCTTTGTACACTTGGATTATTTTTCAGTCTTTTTCTTCTTCTTGTTGTGTAGTTCTATAAATCCTTTAGTCCTATGTTTTACTTACAAGTGCAATGATTCATTTTAGTCCCATACCCACAATGAATCAAGTAAGTAATTCAAGAGATTAAGAAATTTGACTTAACTACAATTTGGGGCATGAATATATTTATAAGTCAATAGTTATTGACTATACTCATTCTTTAGTTGATTGCATAATGTGCATAGTTCTTGGGGCATATTATTAAAACTTATGTTCTTGCTTACTTTGGGCATGAATTCTTTATAAGCCATTTTTTATTGGCTAAATACATTAGTTAATCAATTTGGATAAGTATATTTGATCTGATTATTGGCTATGATCATTTTCATAATAAAAGAAGTCATTATAAGCCAATTTTATTTGGCTAACATCTTTTGTCAATTATATAAAGTCATCATAAGCCAATTTATTTGGCTTTATCATTTTCATAACATGAGGATTCATTGTTGTCTATGCCCTTTACTTATTGTAAACTTTATTTGACACGATTTGACTATCCTTACAACAAGTTATTCATTACATCAAGTATTCATTACATTTCATAAGCCATTCTCTATTGATTATGCCATTGATTTGATTACTTTCATGTTTTATAATTATACATTTCATATACACGAGACCTTGGAATCGTTGATATAACATTAAGACATCTCAAGTGAGGGCCCAACATATGGGACCTCCACCCGAGGGCCTTCTTTAGCAAACACAGAGTCTACTTCATTTGTTCATTCGTACTTCACATTATTCATTTCATTCATTCGTATGCTGATGTAAACACCAGCCATACCTAGGATGAAGTTTAAGACTCTCATCGGGATCATGAAGTGCAATGACCAAGAATGACCTAATGCTATTACTTGAAACTGATTTCACCTCCTGATTGTCTTGCACAAACACCTTCGGTATCGTTCATTTCTTTATCTTTCATACTTTGAGGAACTTCAACTTTAACCGACATAGATCATGTAAGCTTATGAAATCCGGTGTCTTCCCCACACCGAAAAGAGGTGGAGTCACTGGCCAAGGTGAAACCAAAACATGCTAGCGTATATAGGGAATTGAACCCTTCTAGGTCCCTATATTGGCAGTATGGCTTCAAAGACTAGGAGATATAAGGAGACCCATACCCGGCATGCCGGACAGTCTCATCTCATGAGAGTTACGTGAACCTCCGCCCTTCCCGAAGGAAGGCATCACCGCTCATATCTAGCCTATCGGTGCTTAGTATAAAGTTCCATTACATTCAACTCATACATCATGGAAGCTGGCTTCTAGCATGATGACATCATAGCTCATTAGATGATTTCTCATCTCATCATTAGTCTTAAGTGTGAAATGTCCTTACACTTACATATAGAGTATGATTGAGACTTATTTACTCTTTTGATGACTTGTCATCCTTACTTTACATTGATGAAATGTGAATTGTCCTTACATATCATACTTACTATACATTGATGAATGTGAATTGTCCTTACATATCATCCTTACTTTACATTGATGAATGTGAATTGTCCTTACATATCATCCTTACTTTACATTGATGAATGTGAATTGTCCTTACATATCATCCTTAGGTGTTAATGAGACTAGTCTCACACATTCTAACACCTTCATTCGTGAGTATTCTTTCAACAAATTAGCTTTGGTGTAAGTAAGACTTGTCTCACTTCCTTTAACACCCCATTCTGGTCACTTACTTAATTTAGACCCCTTTAATTATGTTATAACTCACGTTACTTACTTATTTTAGTGTAGTAACTTCGTATCACCGTTTATGGACGATGAGCACTTCATTAAATGAGTTTCATTTGTTCATAGTTCATTCTTGTAGAGCATGTTGGGAGTTGTCCCAATGAATGGAATGCCCTTGGTTATGGATTCATTGAATTAGTTTAGAAGTACTTGAGTTGTCATTTCATTGTTTTGGCTACACAAGAATGGCATATGATTAGTATTGGCCTAGAAAATTTGGAAATAACTTCATAGTCAATTTATTGGCACAAGCCAAACATTCATTCAAATATAATTTCATGGAATCATTAGCCAATTCTATTACATATTTTTGGAGATAATATTGTAGGCCAATTTATTGGCATAAGCCAAACTTTCATTCAAATATAATTTCATGGAATCATTAGCCAATTCTATTACATATTTTTGGAGATAATATTGTAGGCCAATTTATTGGCATAAGCCAAACTTTCATTCAAATATAATTTCATGGAATCATTAGCCAATTCTATTACATATTTTTGGAGATAATATTGTAGGCCAATTTATTGGCATAAGCCAAACTTTCATTCAAATATAATTTCATGGAATCATTAGCCAATTCTATTACATATTTTTGGAGATAATATTGTAGGCCAATTTATTGGCATAAGCCAAACTTTCATTCAAATATAATTTCATGGAATCATTAGCCAATTCCAATTCTATTACATATTTTTGGAGATAATATTGTAGGCCAATTTATTGGCATAAGCCAAACTTTCATTCAAATATAATTTCATGGAATCATTAGCCAATTCTATTACATATTTTGGAAATAATATTGTAGGCCAATTTATTGGCATAAGCCAAACATTCGTGGAAACATTAGCCAATATCTATTACATATGGAGATAATATTGTAGGCCAATTTATTCAAGATATGATTTCATAGATGTCTTTGAGCCAATTCTTAGTTTATGGCTTTTAGTGTCACGTTTTAAGAACATATTGGGCAGCATCATATTAACATTTGATGGCTTTAGCATCTTCATAACATCATAACAACAGCAAGTCAACATTCAGCCAAAGGCACATAATTCACTTAACACATTACGGACTTATCTTAATATATTATCGATCCTTAATTATCATGATAAGATTAACTTTACGCAATTACAAGTTAATAAGTCCATTCAATACTCATCATTCAAGAACAATACATGTTAAGAACAACCAGCACCACATACCAACAACATGATCTCTAACCTATTCAACATTGAAATCAAAAAGGATACTAGGGAAGGGAAGTTCGACGAGAACGATGGGAACAACCCTAGTTTTCAAGATCTTGTGAATCATTCGAAGGAAAATACTCTTGGAGAAAGAATTCCAGGAGAGAAACCCATACCTTATGTAGAACTTAATCTACGAAGACCACCTTGAACGAAACCTTGAAGAAACCTTGAAATCGCCCTAGAGAAATCGATAAATTTTCTGTTTTTCTTTCGTTCGTTGCTTGCTGTTTTTGTGTCGCCTTTTCTATGAGTTTGAACGTGATTTTTATGTTTAAGAACTGATATTGAATTATAAAACTTAGGTTTAATAAGTTAATTTAATAAACTAATTAACCAATTACCAAAACGCCCCTCCTAAGTTGACTAAACATAGGAGAACATAACACCTAGTCAAATCTGGAAATTGGTATTGACTATGGTTTTGGTCAACATTTTGACTTTATATTAATTAATTAAATCCTTAATTTAATTAATTTAGGGACCTAGGGTAAGTACTAAAGTACCCCTAAGTCATTGGAACCAAAATTAACCCTTTTGGACCATCCTAGGTTAAGTACTAGGATGTTTCTTGAGTTATACTAGGTTAGTGTAAGAATTTCATTTTGATCATTTAAACTAATTAATAATATTGCTAATTTAATTAATTAGGTGACCTAAGGTAATTACTAAAGTACCCTTAAGTCGTTAGGACCATAACCAATCCTTTGAACCATCCTAGGTTAGGTACTAGGTTGTCTTTTTCTTGTTTTAACCGAAATCTGGAAATTGCTTTGTGATTTTTGTTTTGCCCCTTTAAATTAATTAATTAAGTTGCTAAATTAATTAATTAAGTAGCCTAGGGTAATTTATAAAGTACCCTTAAGTCGTTAGGATCTTAACTAACTCTTTGGACCATCCTAGGTTAGGTACTAGGTTGTCCCTTTCTTGTCTTAACCAAAATCTGAAAATTTCCTTTTTAGTTTCGGTTTTAGCCCTTTTAAATTAATTAATTAATTTGCCAAATTAATTAATTAGGTAACCTAGGGGAATTACTAAAGTACCCCTAAGTTGTTAGGACCATAACTAACCTTTTGGACCATCCTAGGTTAGGTACTAGGTTGTCTCTTTAACTAGTACTAGGTTAGTGTCAACCCGATTTTGGTCATAGGTTGTCGGGTGCACTAATTAGTTTATTTCGTTTGGTCCTAGGTTAGTTAGCTATTTAGGGCAGTAGGTTAGAGTCTAGAATTAGTTAGGAAGTTAGTCCCCACATGGAGTGGTTCCTTGTGCACGTTTTCCCCCCCCTAACTACCCTAACCGAATTCGGTTAGGGTGGTCCCCTCCTTGGCCACTTCTTCACATGTCTTACACATGTGCTTGCACATGGGTTGTTTGTACTTTTCTAACTAACTATTATTTATGGTTCATTTGGGAATGTTTACTTATTGTCCCAAGGACCCTCACCATGTCCTTGGACACTGCTTAATTTACATGATCATTTTAAATGGTCATGTGCTATGGTGCTAGGCTTGACACTTGGATGCCTAGTACTTCATATATTTTGTTGAGATGTCATTTAATTTAGCTTAGGTCTTCATTGCAGGTACATTTATTGAACATCAATCTTGGATTGGGTATGACAACCCAAAAAGTATATTTCTTATTCGTATATAGAAAATTGGCTAATATCCCTTAGCCAATTTTTCTATACTATGCCCAATATTTCTCAATATTGGGCATTGGGGTGCCTATGTACCCCTAATAGGCTATCCTAAGGGCATACTGGGGTCTTCATTATACATATGATTTTCCGGAACGTTACAAGTCTCATTAAAGCATACAACATAAGTAAACATATAAGTCATACAAATCAGCAACGAACATGATGACTCAAACATATTAACCTCATACTAGTGCATATACACCATACACAGTCAAATACATAAAAGACTAATTAAGGCTATGCACCCGAGACTTCACCAGAAGTGCCTTCCCCTGCACCCCTAGACTTGAGTGCGAAGAATCGTTGCCTCCTTGGAGCCTCTTCACTTGGACCATTAGGCTGAACTCTCTCCTTCCCTTGTTCTTGACTTCTCCTATTTGGACAATCCTTCACCATGTGACCCGGTTTGCCACAACTGTAACAAGCGTTAGAGCCCACCATACACTCTCCTCCATGCAGTTAGCCACACTTCCTGTAAGGTGGCCTCCCCTGAGGTGTATCTACTTCATTGTTTCTCTTAATTCTGGGCTCCGAATCCCTATCATAGCGACTATTGGATGAACTTGATTCCCCTTGGTGGGAGAGTCCCTTCTTAAACCTAGGCTTATCCCTGCTTTCAGTACTACTCTTCCTTGAAAAATTCTCCTCAGCTTGCCTTGACCTGTTCCCTGCCCTAGTGTGCTTCCTCTTCCTGCTTTCCTCCACTTGCTGGACATGGACCATAATCCTGGAAAGGTCCATGCTGTCATGCAGCATAGCTTCCCTACATTTCTCTTCGAGATCCTCAGCAATCCCTGTCAAGAATCTACTAATCTCGTCATTGCTGTTAGACACAAGAGAAGTGGCATACCTGGAAAGTTTTACGAACTTCAGGGAGTAATACCTAACTGACATCGAGCCCTGCTTAGGGTTGATGAATTCCTCAACCTTAGCCTCCTTCATTTCTCTGGGAAAGAACCGCTCCAGAAAAGCCGTTTTAAAAAGATCCCAAGTCATAGGACCTCCTCCTAAGGCCCTGCTATGCTGCCACATCTTATACCAGGATTGAGCTACATCCTTTAGCTGGTAGGATGCCAGCTCAACCTTCTCCACCTCAGTCAAACCCATTGCACACAGTATCTTGTGGATCTCATCCACAAACTCCTGGAGATCCTCCGCAGTCTTAGATCCAGTGTAAATGGTAGGATTCATCCTCGTGAAGTCCCTTAACCTGCTAGCTATGGTGCTGGCAGCTGGGTTCTCTCTGGGAACACCTCGTTGCTCCGCCTGGGCTTTCATAGCCTGAGCTTGTAAAGTGATGGGTTGGGCCATCTGTGCCAGGGCTGTCCTCATTTCTCCATCTGTCAACCCAGCTGGGTTAACAGGCATCTCCATTCCAGCAGCTGGAGCCTGGGGTGGAACTTGGTTGCCCCCAACAACTGCTCCTCCTCTTCCCCGACCATCGTTCCTCCTTGTGTTCATTTTCTGAAAGATAAGAATTGATGTTAGATACGCTCAAAACACCAAGAAATCAGACATTTGGGAAAGCATGATACAATCAGAAGAAGGGAAACATTTCTACGCATCATGCAGTCTCTAATTCATGATAGTGGTGCACTTCACTACCATAACTTAGAAACTACTCGGTGTGGATGATGTGAACTTATTATCGTAGGAATTTAATCTAATGCTCTGATACCAACTTTCTCACGACTAGAATCTAGACCCCAGACGAGACCGGCATCATTGACCTCTCAGAGGTCACAGACAAGCCTACATACGTCATTGTTACTTCATCTAGGTTAATTTTAGCGGAAAATTTGAACTTTTGTTTACTTAAACTTTATATTAGAAAACATTGATCTCGCATAATACTATCTACGTAAACTCATAAGCGTTCACAACAACCATCTAAATCAAGATAATTAAATGAAAGATATAGTCATAAATATAGAGTTGCCAAAATGGCACCAATACAACGTCTGAAAGTAAATACAAAAGAAACGCTAGTGGAACATACTCCACTAGCTCATGCCTACGTCTACGCTAGAATAAGCCAGTAAACATCATCGAAAGCATGAGGGCCTACCAAATCCGGATGAAAGCTCCACGTCCGGATAACTTCTGCGTCAACTCGTAAGCTCTAACGTCCAACTGCACCTGCACCTAAAAGTAGATAAATGTATGGAATTAGTAAACACTTGTACTAAGTATGGGTATATGCAAGCACACACCACGGACATGCATGATTTAGAATAGCTCTCTCCTAACGATATGAGTTATGGATAGTCAAGTTAGTGGACTTGCCAAAATCAAATTAGGAAAGTCACGCCATGAGAGTAACATGCATCATTATATGTATCATATTGCACACAGCACATAACATATTGCATATAGCACATAACATATTGCATATAGCACATATCATATTTCATTTCATTCGTTCATATACCATGAGACGTTGGAATCATGGACTTAACATTAGGACTTCCCAAAATGAGGGCTCAACATATGGGACCTCAACTAGGGAGCCTTCTTTAGCAAACACAGAGTCTGCTTTATTCGTTCATACGTATTTCATTTCATTTCATTCATAGGCTAGTGTAAACACCAGCTATACCTAGGATGTAGTTTAAGACTCTCATTGGGTTCACTGTGCAATGACTAAGAATGACCTAGTGTCATTACATAAGTGTAGTTCACCTCTTGATTATCCTACCCAAAAATCTTTGGTATCGTTCATTTTATTGTGGGCATTACATGAGGCTGGCCTCATTCTTTCTTTGGGAACTTTAACTTTAACCGACATAGATCATGTGAGCTCCATGAAATCCTGTGTCTACCCCACGCCGAAAAGAGGTGGAATCACCGGCCAAAGTGAAACCAAAACATGCTAGCGTATATAGGGAATTGAACCCTGTTAGATCCCTATGTTGGCTGCATAGGTTCAAAGACTAGGAGATATAAGGACACCCATACCCGTCTGGAAGGACAGTCTCATCTCATGAGAATTACACGAATCTCTGCCTTCCAGAAAGAACAAATCGCCACTCATAGCTAGCCTATCGGTGCTCAGTATAAAGTTCCATTACATTCATCTCATACATCATTGAAGCTGGCTTCTAGCTTGAGGACATCATTGCTCATTAGATGATTTCTCATCTCATCGTTAGTATTAAGTATGCATTAACTTTAATACTTTCATTAGAGTGTTCATAGAGACTGGTCTCTTCATTAACTTTACACTCTCATAGGTGAGTACGTTTTGGTAACATTTACTTAGGCTCATTTGAGATCGCTCTCATGTTTCACATTAGCCTCTTATCATATTGTCACCACATTCATTAGTCCTAGCACATTTGCCCTTCATAATTACTCACCCCTTTTTACGTGAATGTTTATTTCATCATATGCCAATGCACTTGGCCTTTTAGTGTGTTTCACACTCTTAACTTAACCCTTCTGGGGTCTCATCATTCATCACATAACATCTTAGGTTCACTTTCTTTATGAACGTATGCTGGGCTTATGAGTCCACACACACAAGCCATGAGGCTTCATTCATAGTTCATTTAAGTGATTTATATTGCCCAAGATTATGTGGTACAAGACTTATGCATCTTGTAAGTATGCCAAGGTCTCAATTTGATTCCTATTGGCAGAATTCATTAAATATTTAATCACGTAAGACTTATGTGTCAATACGGAATTGGGCAAGGGAACCCGATTTCGAATCCCTTGAGCAACACTTAATCTTATATTAACTTGATAATTGCATTTTTCAGATTTGGGGGACCCTAGTTCGATCCCCATCACTCCCATAATATTTCCTTTCTTTTCCTCCTCTCTTTCTCGTTTAAGGCAAGGAGGTTCCCACAAGCTCATTCTTTTTATCTTAATTTATCTCTTAACTTTCTCACCTATCCAAGAGGTTGTGGGTTCAATCCCCACTCACCACATTTATTTTTTCTCCTTTATTTTTCTCCTAACTCTCTCATCTATTCAAGAGGTTGTTGGTTCAATCCCCACTCACCACATCTATTTTTTCTCCTTTATTTTTCTCCTAACTCTCTCATCTGCCAAGAGGTTGTGGGTTCGAATCCCCACAGCCTCACCTTATTTTAATTTACATTTTCTCCTTACCTTCTCATTCTGCCAAGAGGTTGTGGGTTCGAATCCCACATATCTCATTTTTATTATTTCTTTATTTCATTCTTCTCCTCTCTCCTTCATCCGTCCAAGAGGTTGTGGGTTTTTGAACCCCACACGCCTCACTTCATTTTCTTTCATTTTCCCCCTAACTTTTCACTTGAGCTTTACCCCATTTCGAATCCCCCTTACCACATTTTATTATTTAATTTTTTATGACATGTATATGGTGAGGTCTTGGGTTCAATCCCCACTGACCTCAAGCATTTTAAAAAATATTTTAGAACGTGATTTTTTTACAGTAAGCTGCCCAAAAACAAATTTCCAGAATGCTGGAAATTTGTTCACCCTCTTTGCATTCCATTTTCTCAACTTTTAGATGTTAGATTTAGGATAAATTTTCGTGTAACATCTAGTGCATCTTTAGGTGAGTTTTCATGGTTATTTTTTGAGAATTTAATCACCTTTTTGCAGTCCATTTTCTCACCCTCTTTCACGTTAAACATCAAGATATTTCGAGTTGTTTTTAGGGAGACCTTTAGGTGCATTTTCAAGGTTACTTTCCATCAAGAATTATCATTCAATTCAGCAACTTTGAGATCATATGAACATCACATTTTTAACATATTCATATACGTAAAACACAACATTTTAACATGTAAAAATCCAGGCTTCAAACCATGGCTAACTCACGGCACACACATGCACAATCAAGTTAACGTAATTCACTTTTTCGGAACACATCTTTCATTTCTCACATAATTTCTGAATACACATTCAAACACGTAATCACAAACAGCCCTTAAATCATCTACCGGAAGTCATACCAATGCATACTTTAAATCTTTCAAAGGATCTAATGACAGGGGCATGCAACGGGGACAAGCTTAGTTTGTTTTGACTGGAATTAAGCTGAACTTAGGGGTCTCTTGGGAAAGGGACCAAGAGGGAACAAAACCCATACCTTAATGTTATTCAACACTTGTTTCAATGCTGCCAATTCCCATGACACCATTGCCTCACCACCAAAATCCCAAACACAATCCATCGAGAAGAATGTTGTTGGTTTTTATTTTTAGCTTAGCTTTACGTTTGAGTTTTTGTGTGTAAGTTCTTCAAGAGTGAAGAACTATTATTTTCAGTTCTTTTACTGATAAAAAACGTGAGAATGAGAGTGAGAGACGTGAGAATGAGAGGATTAGGATTAGGAGAGTTAGGTGGAGACTTAGTCAAACTAGGACACCTCATTATTTTTTTTAAATTTTATTATTGAAAAATCTGATTTTCCTTTACTTAACTCAGAAAATTAGATATTAATTAATTTAACCAATTCACTAAATACTAATTAAATCAATTTAATCATTGCTTCCACCAAGGCTCGAACCCGGGTGGAGCTAGATTTCGCTTAAAGGGTCAAATTCGGTCACCTCTACCCAAATTGCCCCTTAACAATATTAATTAACTAATTAATTAATTATTTGGGGTAATTATGATACCACCCTTATTTTGGAAAATACCATTTTACCCCTATACCCTCCAAACTTAAGATTACCCCTTTTTAAGTCCGGTTAAGACTCATCCGGCAAAAACTTCATATTCGGTTGCCCTACATGGTTGGTTCTCACCTTGCCTAGCTCCACTAACTCACCAAGTTGGTTAGCTTGGCTAGTGCATAGGTTCTGAGGTCTGGTTCTACGCGCAACAAGCCGTGTGAACCCGGTCTAATCCATGCATTCTAGGTACGTTTAAGCATTACTTCACATAGTTTTTTTCGGGTTGTTACATTATCCCCCCCTTAGGAACATTCGTCCCCGAATGACACTACTCTTTACTAGCAATAAGTAAGTCATCTATAGAACGTATGCATACATAGGTAATTCAATACTCCTCAATGGTGAATATCTGATTCACATATTAACATGATGGTGCACATCCTTGAAACCTATTAGTAGCTTCACATTAATAGACTAAGGAACTCTTTCCTAAACTAGTCTCATTAAAGCATACAACATAAGTAAACATATATGTCATACAAATCAGCAACCAACATGATGACTCAAACATATTAACCGCATACTAGTGCATAAACACCATACACAGTCAAATACATGAAAGCCTAATTAAGGCTATGCACCCGAGACTTCACCAGAAGTGCCTTCCCTTGCACCCCTACACTTGAGTGCGAAGAATCGTTGCCTCCTTGGAGCCTCTTCACTTGGACCATTAGGCTGAACTCACTCCTTCCCTTGTTCTTGACTTCTCCTATTCGGACAATCCTGCACAATGTGACCCGGTTTGCCACAACTGTAACAAGCGTTAGAGCCCATCATACACTCACCTCCATGCAGTTTGCCACACTTCCTGCAAGGTGGCCTCCCCTGAGGTGTATCTACTTCATTGTTTCTCTTAATTCTAGGCTCGGAATCCCTATCATAGCGACCCTTGGATGAACTTGACTGCCCTTGGTGGGAGAGTCCCTTCTTAAACCTAGGCTTATCCCTGCTTTCAGTACTACTCTTCCTTGAGAAATTCTCCTCAGCTTGCCTTGACCTGTTCCCTACGCTAGTGTGCTTCCTCTTCCTGCTTTCCTCCACTTGCTGGACATGGACCATAATTCTGGAAAGGTCCATGCTGTCATGCAGCATAGCTGCCCTACACTCCTCCTCGAGATCCTTAGCAATCCCTGTCAAGAATCTACTAATCTCGTCTCTGCTGTTAGACACAAGAGAAGTGGCGTACCGAGAAAGTTTTACGAACTTCAGGGAGTAATACCTAACTGACATCGAGCCCTGCTTAGGGTTGATGAATTCCTCAACCTTAGCCTCCTTCATTTCTCTGGGAAAGAACCGCTCCAGAAAATCCGTTTTGAAAAGATCCCAAATCATAGGACCTCCTCTTAAGGCCGTGCTATCCTGCCACATCTTATACCAGGATTGAGCTACATCCTTTAGCTGGTAGGATGCCAGCTCAGCCTTCTCCACCTCAGTCAAACCCATTGCACACAGTATCTTGTGGATCTCATCCACAAACTCCTGGACATCCTCCGCAGTCTTAGATCCAGTGTAAATATGAGGATTCATCCTCGTGAAGTCCCTTAACCTGCTAGCCATGGTGCTGGCAGCTGGGTTCTCTCTGGGAACACCTCGTTGCTCCGCCTGGGCTTTCATAGCTTGAGCTTGTAAAGTGATGGCTTGGGCCATCTGTGCCAGGGCTGTCCTCATTTCTCCATCTGTCAACCCAGTTGGGTTAATAGGCATCTCCATTCTAGCAGCTGGAGCCTGGGGTGGAACTTGGTTGCCCCCAACAGCTGCTCCTCTACTTCCCCGACCAGCGTTCCTCCTTGTGTTCATTTTCTGAAAGATAAGAATTGATGTTAGATACGCTCATAACACCAAGAAATCAGACATTTGGGAAAGCATGATACAATCAGAAGAAGGGAAATTTTTCTACGCATCATGCAGTCTCTAATTCATGATAGTGGTGCACTTCACTACCATAACTTAGAAACTACTCGATGTGGATGATGTGAACTTATTATCCTAGGAATTTAACCTAATGCTCTGATACCAACTTTCTCACGACTAGAATCTAGACCCCAGACAAGACCGGCGTCATTGACCTCTCAGAGGTCACAGACAAGCCTACATACGTCATTGTTACTTCATCTAGGTTAATTTTAGCGGAAAATTTAAACTTTTGTTTACTTAAACTTTATATTAGAAAACATTGATCTCGCATAATACTATCTACGTAAACTCATAAGCGTTCACAACAACCATCTAAATCAAGATAATTAAATAAAAGATATAGTCATAAATATAGAGTTGCCAAAATGGCACCAATACAACGTCTGAAAGTAAATATGAAAGAAACGCTAGTGGAACATACTCCACTAGCTCATGCCTACGTCTACGCTAGAATAAGCCAGTAAACATCCTCGAAAGCACGAGGGCCTACCAAATCCGGATGAAAGCTCCACGTTCGGATAACTTCTGCGTCGACTCGTAAGCTCTAACGTCCAGCTGCACCTGCACCTAAAAGTAGATAAATGTATGGAATTAGTACACACTTGTACTAAGTATGGGTATATGCAAGCACACACCACGTACATGCATGATTTAGAATAGCTCTCTCCTTACGATATGAGTTATGGAAAGTCAAGTTAGTGGACTTGCCAAAATCAGATTAGGAAAGTCATTCCATGAGAGTAACATGCATCATCATATGTATCATATTGCAAACAGCACATAACATATTGCATATAGCACATAACATATTGCATATAGCACATAACATATTGCATATAACACATATCATATTTCATTTCATTCGTTCATATGCCATGAGACGTTGGAATCATGGCCTTAACATTAGGACTTCCCAAAATGAGGGCTCAACATATGGACCTCAACTAGGGAGCCTTCTTTAGCAAACACAGAGTCTGCTTTATTCATTCATACGTACTTCATTTCATTTTATACATAGGCTAGTGTAAACACCAGCTATACCTAGGATGTCGTTTAAGACTCTCATTGGGTTCACTGTGCAATGATTAAGAATGACCTAGTGTCATTACATAAGTGTAGTTCACCTCTTGATTATCCTACCCAAACATCTTTGGTATCGTTCATTTCATTGTGGGCATTACATGAGGCTGTCCTCATTCTTTCTTTGGGAACTTTAACTTTAACCGGCATAGATCATGTGATCTCCATGAAATCTTGTGTCTACCCCACACCGAAAAGAGGTGGAATCACCGGCCAAAGTGAAACCAAAACATGCTAGCGTATATAGGGAATTGAACCCTGCTAGATCCCTATGTTGGCTGCATAGGTTCAAAGACTAAGAGATATAAGGAGACTCATACCCGTCTGGAAGGACAGTCTCATCTCATGAGAATTACACGAACCTCTGCCTTCCTGAAAGAACAAATCGCCACTCATAGCTAGCCTATCGGTGCTCAGTATAAAGTTCCATTACATTCATCTCATACATCATAGAAGCTGACTTCTAGCATGAGGACATCATAGCTCATTAGATTATTTCTCATCTCATCATTAATATTAAGTATACATTAACTTTAATACTTTCATTAGATTGTTCATAGAGACTGGTCTCTTCATTAACTTCACACACTCATAGGTGAGTACGTTTTGGTAACATTTACTTAGGCTCATTTGTGATCGCTCTCATGTTTCACATTAGCCTCTTATCATATTGTCACCACATTCATTAGTCTTAGCACATTTGCCCTTCATAATTACTCACCCATTTTTACGTGAATGTTCATTTCATCATATGCCAATGCACTTGGCCTTTTAGTGTGTTTCACACTCTTAACTTAACCCTTATGGGGTCTCATCATTCATCACATAACATCTTAGGTTCACTTTCTTTATAAACGTATGCTGGGCTTGTGAGTCCACACACACAAGCCATGAGGCTTCATTCATAGTTCATTTAAGTGATTTATATTGCCCAAGATTATGTGGTACAAGACTTATGCATCTTGTAAGTATGACAAGGTCTCAATTTGATTCCTATAGGCAGAATTCATTAAATATTTAATCACGTAAGACTTATGTGTCAATACGGAATTGGGCAAGGGAACCCGATTTCGAATCCCTTGAGCAACACTTAATCTTATATTAACTTGATAATTGCATTTTTCAGATATGGGGGACCCTAGTTCGATCCCCATCACTCCCATAATATTTCCTTTCTTTTCCTCCTCTCTTTCTCGTTTAAGGTAAGGAGGTTGTGGGATCAATCTCCCACAAGCTCATTCTTTTTATTTATCTCTTAACTTTCTCATCTATCCAAGAGGTTGTGGGTTCAATCCCCACTCACCACATTTATTTTTTCTCCTTTATTTTTCTCCTAACTCTCTCATCTATTCAAGAGGTTGTTGGTTCAATCCCCACTCACCACATCTATTTTTTCTCCTTTATTTTTCTCCTAACTCTCTCATCTACCAAGAGATTGTGAGTTCGAATCCCCACAGCCTCACCTTATTTTAATTGACATTTTCTCCTTACCTTCTCATTCTTCCAAGATGTTGTGGGTTCGAATCCCACATACCTCATTTTTATTATTTTTTTATTTCATTCTTCTCCTCTCTCCTTCATCCGTCCAAGAGGTTGTGGGTTTGAACCCCACACGCCTCACTTCATTTTCTTCCATTTTCCCCCTAACTTTTCACTTGAGCTTTACCCCATTTCGAATCCCCCTTACCACATTTTATTATTTAATTTTTTATGATATGTATATGGTGAGGTCTTGGGTTCAATCCCCACTGACCTCAAGCATTTTAAAAAATATTTTAGAACGTGATTGTTTTACAGTAAGCTGCCCAAAAACAAATTTCCAGAATGCTGGAAATTTGTTCACCCTCTTTGCATTCCATTTTCTCAACTTTTAGATGTTAGATTTAGGATATATTTTCGTGTAACATCTAGTGCATCTTTAGGTGAGTTTTCATGGTTATTTTTTGAGAGTTTAATCACCTTTTTGCAGTCCATTTTCTCACCCTCTTTCACGTTAAACATCAAGACATTTCGAGTAGTTTTTAGGGAGACCTTTAGGTGCATTTTCAAGGTTACTTTCAATCAAGAATTATCATTCA
Source organism: Solanum sitiens (assembly GCA_016801875.1). Taxonomy (NCBI): domain Eukaryota; kingdom Viridiplantae; phylum Streptophyta; class Magnoliopsida; order Solanales; family Solanaceae; genus Solanum; species Solanum sitiens. The sequence goes on from JABWTJ010000002.1 coordinate 55,504, forward strand.
ATTCAACAACTTTGAGATCATATGAACATCACGTTTTTAACATATTCATATACGTAAAATACAATATTTTAACATGTAAAAATCCAGGCTTCAAACCATGGCTAACTCACGGCACACACATGCACAATCAAGTTAACATAATTCACTTTTTCGGAACACATCTTTCATTTCTCACATAATTTCTGAATACACATTCAAACACGTAATCACAACTAGCCCTAAAATCAACTACCAGAAGTCATACCATTGCATACTTTAAATCTTTCAAAGGATCTAATGACAGGGGCATGCAACGGGGACAAGCTTAGTTTTTTTTGACTAGAATTAAGCTGAACTTAGGGGTCTCTTGGGAAAGGGACCAAGAGGGAAGAAAACCCATATCTTAATGTCATTCAACACTTGTTTCAATGCTGCCAATTCCCACGACACCATTGCCTCACCACCAAAATCCCAAACACAATCCGTCGAGAAGAATGTTGTTGATTTTCATTTTTAGCTTAGCTTTTCGTTTGAGTTTTTGTGTGTAAGTTCTTCAAGAGTGAAGAACTATTATTTTCAGTTCTTTTACTGATAAAAAACGTGAGAATTAGAGTGAGAGACGTGAGAATGTGAGGATTAGGATTAGAAGAGTTAGGTGGAGACTTAGTCAAACTAGGACTCGTCATTATTTTTTTTTAATTCTATTATTAAAAAATCTAATTTTCCTTTACTTAACTCAGAAAGATATTAATTAATTTAACTAATTCACTAAATACTAATTAAATCAATTTAATCATTGCTTCCACCAAGGCTCGAACCCGGGTGGAGCTAGATTGTTCTTAAAGGGTCAAATTCGGCCACCTCTACCCAAATTGCCCCTTAATAATATTAATTAATTAATTAATTAATTATTTGGGGTAATTACGATACCACCCTTAGCTTGGAAATACCATTTTACCCCTACACCCTCCAAACTTAAGATTACCCCTTTTTAAGTGCTGTTAAGACTCATCCGGGTAAAACTCATATTCGGTTGCCCTACATGGTTGGTTCTCACCTTGCCTAGCTCCACTAACTCACCAAGTTGGTCAGCTTGGCTAGTGCATAGGTTCTGAGGTCTGGTTCTACGCGTAACAAGCCGTGTGAACCCGGTCTAATCCATGCATTCTAGGTACGTTTAAGCATTACTTCACATAGTTATTTTCGGGTTGTTACATTATCCCCCCCTTAGGAACATTCGTCCCCGAATGACACTACTCTTTACCAGCAATAAGTAAGTCATCTATAGAACGTATGATTACATAGGTAATTCAATACTCCTCATTGGTGAATATCTGATTCACATATTAACATGATGGTGCACATCCTTGAAACCTATTAGTAGCTTCACATTAATAGACTAAGGAACTCTTTCCTAAACTAGTCTCATTAAAGCATACAACATAAGTAAACATATAAGTCATACAAATCAGCAACCAACATGATGACTCAAACATATTAACCTCATACTAGTGCATAAACACCATACACAGTCAAATACATGAAAGGCTAATTAAGGCTATGCACCCGAGACTTCACCAGAAGTGACTTCCCCTGCACCCCTAGACTTGAGTGCGAAGAATCATTGCCTCCTTGGAGCCTCTTCACTTGGACCATTAGGCTGAACTCTCTCCTTCCCTTGCTCTTGACTTCTCCTATTCGCACAATCCTTCACCATGTGAACCGGTTTGCCACAACTGTAACAAGCGTTAGAGCCCATCATACACTCTTCTACATGCAGTTTGCCACACTTCCTGCAAGGTGGCCTCCTCTGAGGTGTATCTACTTCATTGTTTCTCTTAATTCTGGGCTCGGAATCCCTATCATAGCGACCCTTGGATGAACTTGACTCCCCTTGGTGGAGTCCCTTCTTAAACCTAGGCTTATCCCTGCTTTCAGTACTACTCTTCCTTGAAAAATTCTCCTCAGCTTGCCTTGACCTGTTCCCTGCCCTAGTGTGCTTCCTCTTTCTGCTTTCCTCCACTTGCTGGACATGGACCATAATCCTGGAAAGGTCCATGCTGTCATGCAGTATAGCTGCCCTACTCTCCTCCTCGAGATCCTCAGCAATCCCTGTCAAGAATCTACTAATCTCGTCTCTGCTGTTAGACACAAGAGAAGTGGCGTACCTGGAAAGTTTTACATACTTCAGGGAGTAATAGCTAACTGACATCAAGCCCTGCTTAGGGTTGATGAATTCCTCAACCTTAGCCTCCTTCATTTCTCTGGGAAAGAACCGCTCCAGAAAAGCCGTTTTGAAAAGATCCCAAGTCATAGGACCTCCTCCTAAGGCCCTGCTATCCTTCCACATCTTATACAAGGATTGAGCTACATCCTTTAGCTGGTAGGATGCCAGCTCAGCCTTCTCCACCTCAGTCAAACCCATTGCACACAGTATCTTGTGGATCTCATCCACAAACTCCTAGACATCCTCCGCAGTCTTAGATCCAGTGTAAATGGTAGGATTCATCCTCGTGAAGTCCCTTAACCTGCTAGCTATGGTGCTGGCAGCTGGGTTCTCTCTGGGAACACCTCGTTGCTCCGCCTGGGCTTTCATAGCCTGAGCTTGTAAAGTGATGGGTTGGGCCATCTGTGCCAGGGCTGTCCTCATTTCTCCATCTGTCAACCCAGCTGGGTTAACAGGCATCTCCATTCCAGCAGCTGGAGCCTGGGGTGGAACTTGGTTGCCCCTAACAGCTGCTCCTCCTCTTCCCCGACCAGCGTTCCTCCTTGTGTTCATTTTCTGAAAGATAAGAATTGATGTTAGATACGCTCATAACACCAGGAAATAAGACATTTGGGAAAGCATGATACGATCAGAAGAGGGAAATTTTTCTATGCATCATGCAGTCTCTAATTCATGATAGTGGTGCACTTCACTACCATAACTTAGAAACTACTCGATGTGGATGATTTGAACTTATTATCCTAGGAATTTAACCTAATGCTCTGATACCAACTTTCTCACGACTAAAATCTAGACCCCAGATGAGACCGGCGTCGTTGACCTCTCAGAGGTCACAGAAAAGCCTACATACGTCATTGTTACTTCATCTAGGTTAATTTTAGCAGAAAATTTGAACTTTTGTTTACTTAAAATTTATATTAGAAAACATTGATCTCACATAATACTATCTACGTAAACTCATAAGCGTTCACAACAACCATCTAAATCAAGATAATTAAATGAAAGATATAGTCATAAATATAGAGTTGCCAAAATGGCACCAATACAACGTCTGAAAGTAAATATGAAAGAAACGCTAGTGGAACATACTCCACTAGCTCATGCCTACGTCTACGCTAGAATAAGCCAGTAAACATCCTCGAAAGCATAAGGGCCTACCAAATCCGGATGAAAGCTCCACGTTCGGATAACTTTTGCGTCGACTCGTAAGCTCTAATGTCCAGCTGCACCTGCACCTAAAAGTAGATAAATGTATGGAATTAGTACACACTTGTACTAAGTATGGGTATATGCAAGCACAAACCACTGACATGCATGATTTAGAATAGCTCTCTCCTAACGATATGAGTTATGGAAAGTCAAGTTAGTGGACTTGCCAAAATCAGATTAGGAAAGTCATGCCATGAGAGTAACACGCATCATTATATGTATCATATTGCACACAACATATAACATATTGCATATAGCACATAACATATTGCATATAGCACATATCATATTTCATTTCATTCGTTCATATGCCATGAGACGTTGGAATCATGGACTTAACATTAGGACTTCCCAAAATGAGGGCTAAACATATGGGACCTCAACTAGGGAGCCTTCTTTAGCAAACACAGAGTCTGCTTTATTCATTCATACGTACTTCATTTCATTTCATTCATAGGCTAGTGTAAACACCAGCTATACCTAGGATATAGTTTAAGACTCTCATTGGGTTCACTGTGCAATGACTAAGAATGACCTAGTGTCATTACATAAGTGTAGTTCACCTCTTGATTATCCTACCCAAACATCTTTGGTATCGTTCATTTCATTGTGGGCATTACATGAGGTTGGCCTCATTCTTTCTTTGGGAACTTTAACTTTAACCGACATAGATCATGTGAGCTGCATGAATCCCTGTGTCTACCCCACACCGAAAAGAGATGGAATCACCGGCCAAAGTGAAACCAAAACATGCTAGCGTATATAGGGAATTGAACCCTGCTAGATCCCTATGTTGGCTGCATAGGTTCAAAGACTAGGATATATAAGGACACCCATACCCGTCTGGAAGGACAGTCTTATCTCATAAGAATTACACGAACCTCTGCCTTCCCGAAAGAAGAAATCGCCACTCATAGCTAGCCTATCGGTGCTCAGTATAAAGTTCCATTACATTCATCTCATAACATTCATCTTATACATCATAGAAGCTGGCTTCTAGCATGAGGACATCATTGCTGATTAGATGATTTCTCATCTCATCATTAGTATTAAGTATGCATTAACTTTAATACTTTCAATAGAGTGTTCATAGAGACTGGTCTCTTCATTAACTTTACACTCTCATAGGTGAGTACGTTTTGGTAACATTTACTTAGGCTCATTTGAGATTGATCTCATGTTTCACATTAGCCTCTTATCATATTGTCACCAAATTCATTAGTCTTAGCACATTTGCCCTTCATAATTACTCACCCCTTTTTACGTGAATGTTCATTTCATCATATGCCAATGCACTTAGCCTTTTAGTGTGTTTCACACTCTTACTTAACCCTTCTGGGGTCTCATTATTCATCACATAACATCTTAGGTTCACTTTCTTTATAAACGTATGCTGGGCTTATGAGTCCACACAGACAAGCCATGAGGCTTCATTCATAGTTCATTTAAGTGATTTATATTGCCCAAGATTATGTGGTACAAGACTTATGCATCTTGTAAGTATGCCAAGGTCTCAATTTGATTCCTATAGGCAGAATTCATTAAATATTTAATCACGTAAGACTTATGTGTCAATACGGAATTGGGCAAGGGAACCCAATTTCGAATCCCTTGAGCAACACTTAATCTTATATTAAACTTGATAATTGCATTTTTCAGATTTGGGTTACCCTAGTTCGATCCCCATCACTCGCATAATATTTCCTTTCTTTTCCTCCTCTCTTTCTCATTTAAGGCAAGGAGGTTGTGGGATCAATCCCCCACAAGCTCATTCTTTTTATCATAATTTATCTCTTAACTTTCTCACCTATCCAAGAGGTTGTGGGTTCAATCCCCACTCACCACATTTATTTTTCCTCCTTTATTTTTCTCCTAACTCTCTCATCTATTCAAGAGGTTGTTGGTTAAATCCCCACTCACCACATCTATTTTTTCTCCTTTGTTTTTCTCCTAACTCTCTCATCTACCAAGAGGTTGTGGGTTCGAATCCCCACAGCCTCACCTTATTTTAATTGACATTTTCTCCTTACCTTCTCATTCTGCCAAGAGGTTGTGGGTTCGAATCCCACATACCTCATTTTTATTATTTCTTTTATTTCATTCTTCTCCTCTCTCCTTCATCCGTCCAAGAGGTTGTGGGTTTGAACCCCACACGCCTCACTTCATTTTCTTTCATTTTCCCCTAACTTTTCACTTGAGCTATACCCCATTTCGAATCCCCCTTACCACATTTTATTATTTAATTTTGTATGACATGTATATGGTGAGGTCTTGGGTTCAATCCCCACTGACCTCAAGCATTTAAAAAAATATTTTAGAACGTGATTTTTTTACAGTAAGCTGCCCAAAAACAAATTTCCAGAATGCTGGAAATTTGTTCACCCTCTTTGCATTCCATTTTCTCAACTTTTAGATGTTAGATTTAGGATAAATTTTCGTGTAACATCTAGTGCATCTTTAGGTGAGTTTTCATGGTTATTTTTGATAATTTAATCACCTTTTTGCAGTCCATTTTCTCACCCTCTTTCACGTTAAACATCATGACATTTTGAGTAGTTTTTAGGGAAACCTTTAGGTGCATTTTCAAGGTTACTTTCAATCAAGAATTATCATTCAATTCAGCAACTTTGAGATCATATGAACATCACGTTTTTAACATATTCATATACGTAAAATACAATATTTTAACATGTAAGAATCCAGGCTTCAAACCATGGCTAACTCACGGCACACACATGCACAATCAAGTTAACGTAATTCACTTTTTCGGAACACATCTTTCATTTCTCACATAATTTCTGAATACACATTCAAACATGTAATCACAACCAGCCCTAAAATCATCTACTAGAAGTCATACCAACGCATACTTTAAATCTTTCAAAGGATCTAATGACAGGGGCATGCAACGGGGACAACCTTAGTTTTTTTTTACTGGAATTAAGCTGAACTTAGGGGTCTCTTGGGAAAGGGACCAATAGGGAAGAAATCCCATACCTTAATGTCATTCAACACTTGTTCAATGCTGCCAATTCCCACGACACCACTGCCTCACCACCAAAATCCCAAACACAATCCGTCGAGAAGAATGTTGTTGATTTTCATTTTTAGCTTAGCTTTTCGTTTGAGTTTTTGTGTGTAAGTTCTTCAAGAGTGAAGAACTATTATTTTCAGTTCTTTTACTGATAAAAAATGTGAGAATTAGAGTGAGAGACGTGAGAATGAGAGGATTAGGATTAGGAGAGTTAGGTGGAGACTTAGTCAAACTAGGAGTCCTCATTAATTTTTTTAAAATTTTATTATTAAAAAATCTGATTTTCCTTTACTTAACTCAAAAAATTAGATAGTAATTAATTTAACTGATTCAGTAAATACTAATTAAATCAATTTAATCATTGCTTCCACCAAGGCTCGAACCTGGGTGGAGCTAGATTGTTCTTAAAGGGTCAAATTCGGCCACCTCTACCCAAATTACCCCTTAACAATATTAATTAATTAATTAATTAATTAATTATTTCAGGTAATTACGATACCACCCTTATCTTGGAAAATACCATTTTACCCCTACACCCTCCAAACTTAAGATTACCCTTTTTTAAGTCCGGTTAAGACTCATCCGGGTAAAACTTCATATTCGGTTGCCCTACATGGTTGGTTCTCACCTTGCCTAGCTCCAGTAACTCACCAAGTTGGTCAGCTTGGCTAGTGCATAGGTTCTGAGGTCTGGTTCTACGCGCAACAAGCCGCGTGAACCCGGTCTAATCCATGCATTCTATGTACGTTTAAGCATTACTTCACATAGTTATTTTCGGGTTGTTACAGTTTGAGCCACATGCTTAAGTTGATATGTGGTTAGCTCAACCTTATCATTTGAACTCACTCCCATAGCATAGAAGATCTTATAGACCTCATCAAGAAAGTCTTGGGGGTCTTCATTCACCTTAGACCCAAATATTATCATCACTTAAGACAAGTTCATATACAAGTCAATGATCATATCATCACTTAAGAGAAGTTCATATACATATACAATAACAACATTATCATAAAGTCATATCAACAAGAATATCATCATCATAAAGTTCTAACAACAATTACTGTTCTAGATCTTATAACATCAAAACAGACCCTTACTCACAATCCCACCTCAAGCCTACAAGTGCAATACTCATGTGAAGCCCCATAACCCCACATAATCAAGTAAACTAGAAAAGAGACCATAAGCAATGCCTATACTTCATATAACATCATATAATGTGTATTCATAATCACACATAACAATTTAGACCAATATCATGTTCATCAATGAAGTCAACATCATATAAGATCAAAATCATGTAAAGTCAACGATTAGCATTTCATTCATAACATAAGTTCATAAGAATATTATCTTATGACTCCCCTCAAGGTCAACTTGTGCAATGCATAGGTAAAGTCCCATACCCTTACCTACACTAAGTAGAACCCCTTAAGTCACACTAGTTAGAGTTCATCTTTATTACTTTGATTCATTCATTTTACTTTCAGGAACAATAACCTTAACTGACATTAGACCATGTGATCTAAACATGGAATTCGGTGTCATGAAACCCTACACCGAAAGAAGGTACTCTACTTGCCAAGGTAGAACCATAACATGAACATATAATTCTAGGTGGATCCACTAGCTAGTTTTCCAATGGGGGCAATGTCACATCCAGAGAGCACCCCCCAGATGCGACTGACGTCGTTGTCCTCTCAGAGGACTCACACAATCCCTTAGCATTCGTCATAACATGTCATCAGTTAAAATTGTGGAAAAATTTAAAAACTTTCATACTTATGTACATATTGAGGTATACTTAGACCTCTCACATAAAAGCTTACTTAGGCTTTACTTGTAACAACATGTTAACATACATACATTATTCTAAAACTTGTCTCACATAAAAACCATCTAAAGAGTATAACTTGAACTTAGTCAATAAAATATCAAGATGCCATATAGGCCTTACTACAATAGAATCCAAAGAACATAAAACAAAATCAAGCGTATTCTTAAAAACTACTAAAGTCTTCATAGGCTAGAATAGCAAAAATATAGCATCTCCGAACATGAGGACCTACCAACAGTTGGAGAAAGAATTCCAAGCTTCTTCAATCAACCTTCTTAATCTTCAACGGCCGCACCCTACATATGTAGTAGTATAAATTAAGGGGTTAGTATGCCACATGTACTAAGTATGGGTATATGCACATAACATTTAAGGACATGCATGAAAAGGATAATTTCTTAGAAAACATGCTACGTCATTTGAAAACCTTTAGTGCACATACAATAGAGTATATATAAGATAAGGAATCACAATCAACATAAAGCATGGTCATAAACAAAGACATAAATATCATAAAGTCATATCAACATTTCATGTTCAATAGTGCCTACCAACTTAACATGCAAAACACTTACCAATGGTCTCATCCCAAGGCTAAAAGTGCAATGGTCATGTGAAGCCCCATAACCCCACATAACCAAGTAAACAAGATGGGAGACCATAAGTAAATCTTTGCTTCATACAATTTGTAACATAAGTAGTCATCACATCATATAGCAACATAGGCCAAATAACACGTTCATCAACATAGCCAACATCATATAAGAGTAACATCATATATAATAAGCATTGTACATTTCATATCATCTTATTACATAAGAACAATCTCCTAGGACTTCCATTAGAGTCAACTTGTGCAATGTCTAGGTAGAGTCCCATACCCCTACCTATACTAAGTAAACTCCTCAAGTCACCCTAGTTAATGTTCATTTACTTGTCTTTTATGTTACTTGAGGGAACAATCGCCTTAACCGACATTAGACCATGTGATCTAAACATGGAATCCGGTGTCATGAAACCCAACACCGAAAGAAGGTGGTCTACCTGCCAAAGTAGAACCTAACATGACATAGCTTTCTAGCTGGATCCACTAGCTAGTATCCTATGGTGGAAACATAGTTCAAGAACTAGGAGATATGTTAGAGACCCATAGTTCAACATTACATGGCAGCCTCTCTCTCATAAAAGTCATTATGAACCTACCTTCCAACTAGGGAAGGGACACCTCTCATATCTAGTTCACTCGGTGCTAAGCTATAGTCCCTTTTTGAATAACCTTTAAATCATCATTTATTCATAATTCTTATCATAAGTCATAGGAGATTAACTCCATGTATAAACATGATCATGTGTAGGTTTAGATGAGAATTTACTTTCATCACAACCCTTCATTTGTGAGATCAACATATCATAATCATCTAGTGTAAGGCATACAAGAGAACATCAAAAACTTGCATTATCATATCCTTATAATTATATCACATTTAACATATTCATAGCCCAACATATATACATAGCAACATCATACATACTTCAATAGCATTGTAACATCATTTATAGGCTAACATAAACATCATGGAGTAATTTTGACTTGAGAAGACTTACCTCTTCATTCCAAGAACCTTATTCAAGAACTTACGTTCAATTTACAAAAATCATCCAACAACATAGTGAAATACTCAATAGCATAACCAATACCAACTCTTCAAATCATATACAAGTTCAATTCATAATGTAGGATATGGGAAAGGTTCATTCAAGAGTTCATTCAAGTCATATTTCCAATCCAACGTTTACATGTTATCAAGTAGTAGATATAACCCAATCAAAACCATCGTTTGTAGAAGGAACATGCTTTACACGAAATTCAAACATTACAAGTCAAGTATCCAAGAATACATACATAATTAGTCATATAAAATTATTATTTTTTTTGACAATAGTCATAGATATAGAGTTAGGAAGAAAACCTGTTTTTTAGAGAAAAAACCCTAGGAGTTGAATTCTTGAAAACCATCTTTGAAAGGACCTCTTGGAGAAAGGAATCCCAAGAGTGAAGAAATCATACCTTATTGACGAATATTCCACGAAAATTGAATGGAAATCTTGAAATATTCGTCTTCTTCCTTAAGTTTTTCTTGTTCTTCAATGGAGTTTGAAAAAGAGAGCGTTCTTGATAGAGGTGGGAGAAATTTGTTTGATATGATTTGAAGTGTGTGAAAGTGGTCTAAAACTGACCTAAAATCAATATATAGTCGTCCCATAACATACCCAAAAGACCCTTCACTTAAATGGGTTTATTTGTGAAGTCAAATTACCAAAAATACGAGTTTAACGAATCTAGGAAGTGGCTGCGCGTCGCGGGGCCAATTCCCATTCTTTTTCTGAATTTTTGGGTCGAGGCAGTGAGCCTCGTGACAGCTCCGTGTCGCGAGGATGCCTCCCAAATCTTGAGGCAGTGAACCTCGTGTGGGCTTCCCGTCGCGGAGCAGCCCCTTGGTTCTTGACTCTCGCAGGCTTCTTTGGCCGCCTGCTTGCCCATGTTTGGGTCCTCCCCAAGTACCATTCGGGTGGTATTTGAGGTGTCGTTACCAGATGTTTGGACCCTTTGTACTACATGTTACTTGTTTGAAGTATTTTTACAATTTTTGTACTTCATTTGACACTTCAGAACCTTCACCAAACATAGGGACGTCAACTAGTTCAAATTAGCTAGTTTTTAGACGTCAAGGTCTTTCTTTGTCGTTTTGGCTCTAACCTTTTCTAAATGAGTTTATTTACATTGATATAGGTCTGGAAACATCATTTTAACTATTATTCAATAGTCTAATCTCTAGTCTAAGTCATGAAACTTCCGGAGTGTTACAAACACATAATTAAGGAACTAGGAGATTTACTATTAACTCACGTATGCACATTGCATGGTAGTCTCTATCTCATGAGAATCAATGTGAAACTACCTCTCCTCATTGGGAAGGGACACCTCTCATATCAAGTTCGCTCGGTGCTATACTACAGTCCCTTTTTAAAATGTCTTTAAGCCTTTCTTAATCATCAAATCTTAATATATTCCATAGGAGACTAACCACTTTTATAATCATGTCATTAGCTCATTAGGTTTAAAATGAGAACTTCCTTTCATTAAAACCCAACATTAGTGATATCATCACATCATAGTCATATCATAATAAGGCACACAAGAGAATCACATTCAACCTTGCATGATCATACCCGTACCAAGATCTCACAATTCAACATACTCATAACATGCCATTGTATTCATCATATTATCATCTTCCTAATCTATTCACACAATCATACTTGAATTGAAAATCATCATCAATAATAAACCATCATTATTGAAGTAGAGAACTTATAATCATAAAAGTCTTACCAATAGCTTCCAAAACCTCTTTCAAGACTTCACCATCAATTCCACAATATGTCTCCATCAATTCAACCATCATCACCATATAATAGTAAATTACACAAGAACTCAATCACTTATATCATCCCTAATCACCAATTGTCACATCCCGAGAGTACACCCTAGAAGATATGGTGTTCTAGGACTTGCAACACGGTGTACTTGACCTCTCGGAGGTCTTGTACAAGACCTTAGACATCATTCATTGTATATATGTATGAAAAGTAGTGCGGAATTAAAAACTTTTCACACGAAATATCTAAACCATCTTTCATACAAAATGATAGGAAGTACTAAGTCTCAATATACGCCAATCATAGACTCAAGAATACTTGGGAAACGTCCCATACAATCAAAATATAGAAATACTTAATCTATTACAATACTTTGAATAAAAGAAGTCTAAGATAGCAATGTCCTCGAATCAAGTGAGGACATACCCCAACTTTGCTTGAAAGAGTCCTAGTTTCCAAGCTTTGCTTCAAGATGCTTCTCACCTTCCACCTACCACTTTATATATAGATAAAATGTATGGAATGTACTAATTATGGCATAATGCATAAAATCGTGAGAAATGGACATTTAAGAGAAACATGCTCTTTTTTATTATAACTTCATATTAAAAGCGTAAGAATCACATTTAAACACCAAATATCATATTTAGAACATTTTCCAAGTCATAATCAATTTATATCTAAATAAAGTGACATTACAGTGAACTCACAGTAACTTCATATATAACTCACCTATCACAAGATAGCATCAAGAATACATCAAAACACAACGACATGAGATTCTCTTACCAAAGGTGATTCTAAGGCTCACTTGAGTGAGTTATAAAGCGACCGCCCATACAATCCCTTCACACACCTAAGAGATCCTTTAGACTACCTAAGATAAGGTTACTCCCATTTAATTAAATCAACTTTCCCATCTAGAGTTATCCTTAAGAATTCTATAGGTAAGACATGAAGATACCATTCCTATGCCCCCTCCACACCTTAACTAGGCAATCCTTAAAGCTACTCTAGATAAGTACTTATTCATGAACATACTTTTTAACTCAAGCCATTATCTTCTTTTGTTAATTTAAGAGACATTCAACTTTTAAGGACATTCAAATAATGGTCTTGGAGAAGACCTGGGGACTCACACCTAACTTCTTCAAAGCCTAATCGTGCAACGTCTAGATAGCGTCCCATACCACTACCTAAACTTCATAGATTTTATCCAGCACTAGTAGGTATCCCATATGATGAGAATAGGTAATAACCGACATAGACCATACTAACTATGCATGGAATCCAAAGTCATGAGCCTAGTTTGATGGAGGTTTGTTCTACTTGCCAATGTTAGAACTAGGAAACATCCCATGTACGCACATGGTTAAGGAATATCGAGGGTTTCTTTGTTCATAAATGTCATCTTAGTTAGAGCAACTTCCCAAGCATACTCACTCAGTGATAGCCTTTGTTCTCGTAGAGTATTTCAATAAAAGAGCATATAAAGAGGTTCCATATCAAGTTCACAACCCAATTACTTTACACCTTACAAAAGAGGGTCCACTAAGGCTACCTACAATGGTTAAGAGGATAACTCAATGACTTTCCTATGGATGATTTCATTCCATTCCATCCAACAAGCCATAAGTCCACCATTCACAGAAGAATGATACCATTACAGCTTTTAACTTCAAGGATATCTTAACCTTACATCTAGGATGAAGGTTCCACATAAAGGACCTTCTTAACTATGGTCAAGGTCACATATCAATCTCGCATAAAAGACTAAGAAGCTTTAGCATACTAAGTCAAGAAGTCACATTCACATTTTACATGTATCATGTAAGGGACACAAGTCTACTAGAACAACACACACACATACTTCACCATATAACATATAGCATACCATTCTAGAAGCACACTGGAACCACCAATGTCAACTATAATTCACCCTATTTATTACTATAATATCATCAATCTAAGTCATCACAAGTCTCATATAATTCATCAAGAAGCATCATACTTCAATCATCAAGTAATACCTATGACAACTTCACTATAGCCTACTAGAGACACACATCATGAACAAGAATAACTCATGCTTTGACTCCACATCAACACATAAGTCATCAAGACCTTCACAACACTCACATATTCAAGTTATAACATGATAAAACCATAATTCATAAAGTAATTTCGGCAAGGACACATAATTCACAAGTATAGAATATTAGCACCGCCACCATAAGTGGACCATACCAAACATCATTATCATCTAAGACTTATACTACATAATATAGATAATTTTAGATAAACATAACATCAATCCATCCTCACAACTCCAATCCATAGCCAATTCAATCAACTCAATATACAAAGACTCTTACCAATAGCCATAGTCACCAATTCAATTATATAATCACAATAGAAAATGAATCAAAGATGATATAACATGAATTTATCAAATAAGGACAACCTACTTACAGTTATATCATGATTCTTTCATAATTCAATAGCCCTAATCAAACTATACAAGAAGTCAACAGCATTGAGACATAATCAAAGGACCCATAAAATAGTCAAAACTAGGGTTTGATGATTTGCATGGGTTCATTGAGATTTTAGGTTAAAAATATCAAACTAACATCAGTTCAATCAATATACAATGATTCAAATATGCAAGAACCCATGGCTAGATATCAAAATAGGACAATTTCATCTTTTGAAAGACTTTCGAAATCACTTAGAAGTTTGGCTCCTTGAAGAAAAGAGATTCAAGGATGAAGGCCATACATTAATTGATTCTAAGCCACGAAAATGGAGAAGAATCGATGGAGAAATCACCCTCCAAGATCCAATCTACCTTAAAGCTTCAATGGTGGTCTAGAGAGTTCTTTAGGGGTTTTGGGTTTTGAATTTTGGAATAATGAATTCATCTAATTGTTTTAGACTTATAGCGCCTCAATGGGAGTCTCTTTTTCCTCCGCGATTGTGTAATACCAAGACCAAACTATTTATAATACCCAAAATAACCCTAACAAACCGTCCAACTAACTTTAGGAAGTCTAGGTGAAAACCCTAAAATACCCTCCCCTTGGCCGAGACACGTGTAGAAATTGCAGGTGCCATCGACAGATGCACACCTACACCCCGTAGCGCAACCAACGGACCATCCTGTTGGTCTGTGGTTTGGATCAGAGGATTGAAATTGGGATATCAAGCTCTAATGACTAAGTTCCCACCTACGCCCTCAACCTATGGGGTGTCGACCAGCCTACTGGGCGTCGATTGCCATCCGTAGGTGTGGCTGCTTTTGGCAGTTTTGGCAACAAAGATGGGTCCTTCCTCAAGGACCCTTGGTTGGTACTTGGGGAGTTTTACTTAGATGTTTCCAACCCAAATATGTTCATATACATGTAAAGGACCCCTCACATCAATTTCATCCAAAACGAACATGTAAAACTTGACGAAACACACTAAGACACACGAGGATGTTTCAAGGCAAACCTTTCAAACGTCATGGACGTTTTTGGGCGTTTGACCTCCAAACTTCATGAAACTTTAAACACTGACTCCTAACATCGGTTTAACCTATTTTAGGATTTCAAAACATCTAAACACAAATGTTAGGCTCTAGTTTCGCCTAAGTCATTTTAGAGATGTTACACCAATCAACTTAATTCATAACCTAGGGTTAGGGAAAAGGGAGAATCATGGATCTTGTAGATAAAATAGGTCAAAACCCAAGGAATTACAACAATTAACCCATAAACAATAATAATCCATAATTATTAATCAATACAATACAACATTAAATCAATTTGACAGAGTACCCAAGAAATTTGATGAAAGCCCAAGTTTTAGACATCTTTGGAAACAAATTTTGAAGAGCCTATTGGGGAAAGAGATCCCAAAAGTGAATAGATTCTATAACTTAATAACCTTGAATAGTGATGGAGAAACACCTTGATCTTGGATCCCTAATGAATCTTGAACCTTGGTCTTCAATGGTGGTCTTTGGAATTAGAGAGAGAAAGTATAGAGAAGTGAGATCTAATTGGGTTTGGGAAATAATGGGGTGTTAGGTTAGTTTAATGAAGTCTAACTCTTTCATAGTCCCCAACTAACTTAATTAACCACCCCTTAATCAATAATTAATTTATTAACCAATTAACTAACTATCCTAACCTTGACCGAAATTAGGCACTACACTAGGGGTCCAATCGACGACTTCCCATCGATGCCTCATCGACTAGACCACTGACCGTATAGTTTGTCCGTGGTTTTGGTCAGAGACTCATTTTTGAATCCTTTTGGTTCTAAGGCTAACTGTCAACAAACAAACACCATCAACGGAGCATCATTCCATCAACGACTCGTCATTTGGTCTCGTGGTTTCACAGTGCCACAAGACTGTTTTTTTAGGGTCAAATATAGGGTCCTCGTCAAGGACCCTTAGGGTGGTCATTGTGGAGTCGTACCCATAAATTTTGACCCTAAACACACTATAACATATATTCTTAACCATTTATCAAATTTGACTTAATTCTGACTCTTAAAACTCTTTGAAACACATGAAGGCACGCAAGCTCATCTTTCACAAATCTCTGGACGTCATGATCGTTTCTTGACGTTTTGTCCCTAAAACTTCCTAATGGAGTTTATTACCTTTGTCTAGGCTTAGAAACACTGTTTTAAGGCTTAGTTCATCTAGAGACTCTCTAGAATAAGTCATGGACTTCCGAAGTGTTACAATTGTCCTTTGGTTCATAGACTTGTTTTTGGAGGCTTTTGGTTCTGAGGCTAAGTGTGGAACAACAAGACAAATCAATGGGGAATCAACCCATCGATGATCCAATGTTTTCCCCTTGTGGTTCACACTGTTATTGACAACTTTTAAGGTCAAATGTTAGGTCATCATGAAGGACCCTTAGAGTGGTCATTGGGGAGTCGTACCTGGACGTTTTGACCCTAAACACACTCTAATATGTATTCTAAATCTTTTAACCAAATTTGATTTTATATGAATCTTAAAACCCCTTGAAACACAATAAGGCACACAAGATAAATTTTCACAAATCTCCGAACATCGTGTTCGTTTTATGAAGTTTTGATTTTAACACTTTCTTCTTAGGTTCATTACCTTTGTTTAAGCTTAGAAACATTGTTTAAGGCTTAGTTTGATCAAGTGAGGTTCAAGACTAGGTCATGGAACTTCCGGAGTGTTACAAATAGTGTCCTCAAATGCTTATTTTATCTCAATATCTGATGAAAATTGTTAAGTTTCAGGTATTTGAGGATTTAAGGAAAGCATGGACACTATGTACCAAAAAGGAGCAAAAAGGCTGAGAAACGTGAAGAAATGAAATCCTTAGCATCACCGATAGGAATGGATGGCACCTTTTGTTCTAGTGTGTTGAGCCCTGAAGGAAAGGGTCAAATCTGCGGAAAAGAGGAGCAATCAATGCAGCGCCGATTAGTTTCGTGAAGTAGTATCTCAGCGACCAATGAATCAAAGCGCCATGATGCTGAAGGTTGTACCAAAAGGTGGTGGACTACACAAATGGGTGAATCAATGAGTCAATCCACGATTCGCACTAATGTTGCCGAATGATCAGCTGCAACACAAATATGAAAGCTATAAATACTAGTAGAGTTGTAGTTTTTAGGGAATTCAATCATTTTTCTAAGAATTCTGACATAGATACAAACAATATTACATTTTCTTACTACTTTTAATATTGGCATAATACATATATTGGACCCTAAACTTGGCTTCAAAATGGAGGTAAAAAATCAAGTGTACAGAGAGTGCACTATGCAATTCTAAAAGACATTAAACAGATTTTAATAGTAAATTCTCCCAATATAAAATGGCCTCATGATTAGGAAGGACTAATCAAGCTCATAGAACAATGCAAACAACAACATAATGTTACAATGGTACAATGGCAAAAACCTCCAAGGGGTATATACAAACTGAATATAGATGGTAGTGTTATACATAACCCAGGCATAATTGGAGGGGGAGGTATTTTAAGGGATCATCAAGGTAAAATAGTGTATGCATTTTCCATTCCATTGGGTTTTGGTACTAATAATACTGCCGAGATTAAGGCAGCTTTGTAGGGAATTTATTGGTGCGAACAACATGGATACAGAAGAGTTCTTATGGAGGTAGATTCAGAATTATTGAGCAAATGGATCAACAATATAATTACAATTCCTTGGCGAAACAGACAGGATGTCCATACTATTCAACAAATTGCAAGCAAATTGGAAGTCTTCAAATGTAGCCACATATATCGAGAGGCCAATGTAACAACAGATTTACTAGAAAAATGGAGTCATAGACATGACATTATAGAACAATTTTACACTCAACAACAACTGGTGAGATCAATTAAAGGAAGCTATATTTTAGAGAAGCTTTGGATACAAAATTTTAGAAGAAAGAAACTCAAAAGGATTAAAGAACCTCCTTGAAGAAATTACAGTGACGAAATTACAGACAAGTTTATAGTATTAGTTCAAATTCAAATGTATGTTTTAACTATTTTCTCTATATGTAGATATAGTTAGAATTTAGTTAAGTTTGACATTTTTAAATTGTAAGGGGAGAGTCTCCCTTATACTTATTGTATTCTAGATTTATTTTTAGAATATACATATTGTATGGATAAATGAACTAACCTCAGTAGGCTAGATAATCTTTCAACCATAGGTATGAAGGTAAGGTCAAGCCCCCTTCGTGTACAGATTTTATTTGTGAAATGATAAGGCCTGGGGTGTTGCTCAACCCCTGACCCACCACAAGGGTCGTTCCAATAAAAAAAATGTTAACTTTGACCTCTAACTTTCATAATGCACAAACAGGCACTTTAACTATCAAACTTTTAAATAAATAAACACATGAGTCCTACATGGAATAATACATGTAGGACACCACGTAGGACAAAAAATGACATGTAGGACATGTGTTTCTATTTGTTCAACTTTATACAAGTTTAAGTGTCTACTTGTGCACACCCAAAGTTGAAGGGCATAAATGTGATTCGAAGCCAAGTTAAAGGGCAAATTTATGTATTATGCCTTTAATATTTTACTCTCAATTGTTTAAGGGTTTTGAAGACTTGAAGAAGAAAGAATTTCTTCTCTTTCAATTTTGGAAGTGGGTCTGCTTGATTCTTCTCTCTTTGCTCAAATCAAGACTTGTTTCTCATAACCATTTGATTTCAACATCATTGTAGGTATAATTTCTGTTTCTTGATGTCTGGCTAAAAACCCCATTCTTGGGGTGTGATTTAGCAAATATGAGTTAATATTGTTGTTGGGTCTTGCTGGTTGGTAGATTAAATGTAGTTTAATGGTAATTTTGTCTAGTAGTGGTGGTTTAATCTAATGGATTTGTAGTTGAAAATACAAGTTCATCCATGTGTTTTGTGCTCGCTCGAGAGAGAAGTCTCTAAACCAAGCCCATAAATTAAGGGCCTAAAGAGTGGGTCGACATGAGGTTCAACACGAGAGGGTGATCCCTAGTCCCATATCCTAATACTCAACTCGAGAGAGTGAGTGGGGTAAAGCGTAGGCTGGTCTACATGCGGAAAATGGGTGGCCAAGAGGAACCCATTTGTAACAAGGTAAGTTGCTCGAGAGAGAACTTATTTCCATATAAAGCTTAGACTAGTCACTATTTTTCTACAAATTCTCTATCGGAAGCATGTACCCAACAATCTAGATTAATACATATTGTGGTCACATCCCATCAATTCCCCTTTCATTGTTTAGATTTCTCATTTTTTTTGTTATTTTTACTAAATGGGAAATACCTGTCACGACCCGAGAGTACCCCCTAAAAGTTAGGGCATTCTCAAATCGTGGCATGGCGTTGTCGACCTCTCAGAGGTCTAAGACAAGCCCTTTCGTACCATTCATTGCATACATGTATAAAAAGTAGTGTGGAATTAAATCTTTTCACACGAAATAATAATACTTCAAAATATCCTTTTTATACAAAAACATAATGAAAGGCTAAGTCTCAAAGTCGCCATCTTAGGCATACGAATATATTGGGACACGGCCCATACTTCAACATATAGAAAATAGCTAAGTTTACAATACTTATAATAAGGAAATCTAAACATCAAGATGTCCTCGAATCTAGCGAGGACATACCAACTCTTTACTTCAATGAACACTAAACTAAGCTTCAACTTCGAGACTCCTCTCAAACTCCACCTACACCTTTTGAGATAGACAAAATGTATGGAATTAGTACAAACACTTGTACTAAATATGACATAATGCATAAAATCATGATAAATGGACTTTTGTATAAAACATGCTCTTTTTTATTAAACTATCATAGTATAACATATGAACAACATTTAACACCTTAGAAACACACAAGATATCACATAAGCATTTTAAGAAATATTAAAGAATGTTACAGTGAACTATGTCACCTTACAGTAACCTCTTTTAGCTTGCATCCTTCTCACAAAAAGTTATCGTAAGACTCGGCAAAAAGAGACCGCCCATACACCCTCTCTAAGCACACCTAAATGATCCATAATACTACCTAAGATAAGATCATTCTCACTTTATTTGCTAAGCTCCCTACCTAGAATACTCTAAGACTCACCTAAGTAAGACATGAAGAGACCGCCCATACACCCTCTTCAAGCCTACCTAAGCAATCCTCAAAGCTACTCTAGATAAGTACTTTTTCATTAACATTCCATTACTAAAGTCATTATGTTCATTAAGTCATTTAGAAGGCATATCATTCATTATAGACTTCACATAATGGTCTTGGAAAGACCTAGGGACTCACATACTAACATCTTCAAAGTCTAGTCGTGCAATGTCTAGATAGCGTTCCATTCCACTAACTAAACTTCCTAGTACTTAACCAACACTACCATGTATCCCACATGATGAGAATAGGCAATAACCGACATAGACCATACTAGCTAGGCATGGAATCCGGAGTCATAAACCTACTCCGATGGAGGGTGTTCTACTTGCCAAGGGTAGAACTAGGACACATCCCATGTAGGCACATGGTTAAGGAATTTCAAGGTCTTTTATGCTCTATTGTCTCATTCTCAATTAGAGATACATTGTACTCTAGTCTCCTTCTTAAGTAGAGCTACAAACCATAACATATTCGCTCGGTGCTAGCCTTTGTTCTCATAGAGTAAGTTCACTAAAAAGGAGCATATGAAAAGGTATCATCTCTTAGTTATTACGTATTCATAATGCACCTACCAAAGATGGGTCCACTAGGGCTTCCCTCAATGGTTTATAAGGATAGCTCATTCTTAACCTTCTCTCTACTAAGAAGGTTCCACATATTAGTCATGCTTAGAAGGGCACCATCATAGGTCTACCGATCCTAGACGTTCATTCAACATTCATTCATACACATGCAAGACAAAGGTGCCTAAGCCTACTAAGTCAAGATGTTCATATTCATCATATACATGTATCAAGTAAGGCACACAAGTCTACCACAACAAGACACAACATACTTTACTTTATTACATATAGCATATCATTATTTGAAGCACTTAGGAATGACCCTTATCATCTTTATGTCATCCTATACATTATTATACATCGTCAATATAACCATTGTAGACTCATATATTCAAGTAGGAACAATCATGTATCAATTCTAAGACTACACACATGAACACATAGTAATGGTCTAACATGATCACCTAACAACATGAAACCTTCACATTACTAGCATGTATGTAGATATGGTCATACTTCACATAATCAATTACACAAATCATCATAATACTTCAAGTAGTTGCTGACAAGACCATGATCAGCAATATACTTAAATTAACGTTGACGAGGCCACATCAATTGCTAGTAAAGCACATAACACCGCCACCATAGGTGGACCATACCAATAACAACATAATTGAATTCTAATTAACATAAAATAAAGAGAATTATGGCAGCGTACCACCAATCCATTCTCACCACTTCAATCCATGTCTAAATAATCCAATTCAATACCATAAGGCCCTTACCCATGGCCATGAACATCAATCAAAGTATAATTCATAATACTAGATGAAAATATTCAATTCAATATAGATTGAACAATCTAAGACCAATTAGACATCAATTGCA
This sequence comes from Solanum sitiens, assembly GCA_016801875.1. Taxonomy (NCBI): domain Eukaryota; kingdom Viridiplantae; phylum Streptophyta; class Magnoliopsida; order Solanales; family Solanaceae; genus Solanum; species Solanum sitiens. The sequence continues at coordinate 77,377 of JABWTJ010000002.1, forward strand.
TATAATCTTTACATCCTTAGATAGCCCATAGAAAACTACACTATAATTTATATGTATAGAAACATGATCACTTAACCCATAAAATAGTCACAATAGGAATTGCATGGCTTGCACGGGTTCATAAGAATTATAGCTTGAAAACATTGCATTAACATCAATTCAATTCTAAAACATTGATTCAAAACCATTTATGCAAGAACCCATGGATAGATTATGAAATTGGACAATTCATGTTTTTGATCATCTTTGTAATTCATTGGAATTTACTCCTTGAAGAAAGATATTTCAAAGATGAATAACCATACCTTAATTGTGATGAAAATCCCACAAGATTGATGGAGAAAAACTTGAGAATCCTATCTTTTTCCTTGGAGCTTCAAAGCTTCAACAATGGCGTTTTTGGAGAGAGTGAATGCAGAGGTTTTGTTTTGAGTTGACCGTTTAGCTTTAATTGGTGACGTTAGGGGATTAAATAGGTCTAATAACCTCCCATAATATCACCCTAAATTACCCAAAAGACCCCTACATTTATTGGATAATTTAACCAACTCAAATTTGACTTAAAAACGATGCAACGAAATCTGGGACTTTACTGCGCGTCGCGGAGACACTTCCAAATTTTATTTTTCAGAAATTCTTTGACAAAATGGTTCGTGACAGCTCCGCGTTGCAAGGCAAGAATTTTTCCTACTGCGTGTAAGCTGTGCGTCGCGCAACAGTCTACCAAATCTTGGCTGCTTGGCAGATTCGCTGGCCCATGTTTGGGTCCTCCTCAGGGACCCTTTTGATGGTCACCGGGGTGTCGTTCCCAGACGTTTCGACCCTTTGTATGTCAGGCTACACGTAGGAACTCTCGGTACTGAATTTCACCTTCAAACCATCCCCCAAAACATCACTACAAAACAGTACGACACACTAGTTCAACTTCGACTAGTTTCCGAACGTCTTGGACATTCTTGGACGTTTGACCTCCAAACACTTCAAAACTTTATATACTACCTAAGAACACCATTATTAACCATTTTTTGACTTTAAAACATCATGACACAAGTGTTAGGCTCTAGCTTAACCTAGCTCATTTTTAGGGTGTAACAATACTCCCCCACTTGGAAACATTCGTCCTCGAATGACACTTGCCACACATTGAACCCTTTATTTTTGTTAAGAGTTAAGTCTCAAAGACTAACAGATCATAACCATACCACACAATACACAATACACAATACACACATTTAGGAAATACATCAATTCCACATACTTTAAGAGACTCAAACACAACAAGAAGATAGAACTATTTCTACAACTTATCATGCAATAAGACTCACCCTTCTCATTTCATATAGGAGGAACTTCCTTATCCACATATTATGATGTTCATATACAATTGTTCTATACACATCATAACCAGTTTTCGTGAAACAACAATTTAGTCAATTTTTTAATCTTTACAGTAAGCACCAATTTCTTTACAGTAAAACATGCTCAATTTTTCCAAAAATGCATTTCTCAAGCAATTTATGATGGAAATATAACAATGTGAGAGATAAAACCATATAAACTCACTTTAAAACATAATTATAACTTCATGAAATGCACAATGCAAGGAATCAATGAATTTCAATTTCAACTAGATTCCTAAACAAAATGCAACATGCAACATGCTACTATGACATTCTATCTGTCAAGCTTGAATTGAATAGAAGAGACGAGACAACAAGTCACTATTCTACTATTCACCATACTCCCCCACTTAGAAGGACCTCATATAACTAAAGAGAGAAAACTATAACTTACCGGCATCATCATCATCATCTGATTTTGTTCCTTTGGCTCGGAGAGCATAGAAGCGATTCCTCTTTGTAGCACTACCATCCAGAACATTAGGAGGAACTTTCTTGGCTCCTCTTCCTCTAGCCGCAATAGTAGGACAATCTCTCACCTTGTGATCATCCTTCCCACAACCAAAGCACCCACTAGTACCATCTAGACACTTCCCGAAGTGCTTCTTCCCCTCTTAGCATCTCTACTTCTCCTTTCTATTGTAGACTCTTCAATGGATTGTGCTTACACCATCAGCCTAGATAGAGACATATCACCATGTAGCATGGTTGTACGACACTCTTCCTTCACTATATCCGAAACACCGGTCAAGAACCTACTCATCTCATCCCAAGGGTTAGACACCAAGGATGGAGCATACTTAGACAATAGGATAAACTTTAAGGAATACTCCTCAACAGTCATGCTACCTTGCCTAAGGTTTATGAATTCCTCAATCTTAACCTCCCTCTTCTCACAGGGAAAGTACCTTTCTAAAAATGCTTTCTTAAACTCTTCCCACTCTAAGGGACGCAATTCAACCGGTCTACTTTCCTTCCATTGAGTAAACCATACTTTAGCAACATCTTTCAATTGATACGAAGCTAACTAAGCTTTATCCCTAGAAGTAACTCCCATAGCATGGACTATCTTATACACCTTATCCAAGAAAGATTGGGGATCTTCTCCTACCTTAGAACCAAAGAAGATAGGAGGATTCATCCTCACAAAGTCCCTCAACCTAGAGGTCATAGTACTCTCCATAGCATTCACCCTAGGCCCAATGTCTCTATTCACTTGAGTTGTCATAGCTCGGGCTATGGTAAGGAGAGCCACTCTAATCTCCCCATTAGCCATTTCCGGGGGAACCATCGGAACCTCATTATTTCCTTCCACAATAGGGACTTAATTATCTTAAGCACCTTGATTACCTTGAACATCTTGATGAACCAGCTAGACTTGTGGTACATGTCCACATCAAGGAGGAAGTCCCTCATTCACATCATTCTTCTCAACCCTCCTCGCCGGTGTCCTCCTCGTATTCATATTACTAGAAACACAAGGAAAACCATAAGGAAAGGACACTCATAACTTTTAATCTCTAGGGAAAGACATAGGAGTAGAAAAGAAGGGGAACTCTATCTTCCTATAGACTCTCGCCCATAGGTGTGTCGCGATTCACACCAATGGTCAAGACTCAACTAGACGTGGCTTTTTGAGACTTTTCGATTCCTAAGTACTACTTCATAACCTTATACTCTGATACCAAGTTTGTCACGACCCGCGAGTATACACTAAAAGTTAGGGCATTCTCAAATTGTGGCACGGCGTCGTCGACTTCTCAGAGGTCTAAGACAAGCCCTTTTGTACCATTCATTGCATACATGTATGAAAAGTAGGGTGGAATTAAAACTTTTCACATGAAATAATTATACTTCAAAATATCCTTTTTAAAGAAAAACATAATGAAAGGCTAAGTCTCAAAGTCGCCATCTTAGGCATACGAATATATTGGGACACGGCCCATACTTCAACATATAGAAAATAGCTAAGTCTATTACAATACTTTTAATAAGGAAATCTAAACATCAAGATGTCCTCGAATCTAGTGAGGACATACCAACTCTTTACTTCAATGAACACTAATCCAAGCTTCAACTTCGAGACTCCTCTCAAACGCCACCTACACCTTTTGAGATTGACAAAATGTATGAAATTAGTACAAACACTTGTACTAAGTATGTCATAATGCATAAAATCATGATAAGTGGACTTTTGTATAAAACATGCTCTTTTTTATTAAACTATCACAGTATAAACATATGAACAACATTTAACACCTTAGAAACACACAAGATATCACATAAACATTTTATCAAATATTAAAGAATGTTACAGTGAACTATGTCACCTTACAGTAACCTCTTTTAGCTTGCATCCTTCTCACAAAAAGTTATCGTAACACTCACTTAAGTGAGACAAAGAAAGACTGCCCATACACCCTCTCTAAGCACACCTAAATGATCCATAATACTACTTAAGATAAGCTCATTCTCACTTTATTCGCTAAGCTCCCCACCTAGAATTATTCTAAGACTCACCTAAGTAAGACATGAAGAGACCGACCATACACCCTCTTCAAGCCTACCTAAGCAATCCTCAAAGCTACTCTAGATAAGTACTTTTTCATTAACATTCCATTACTAAAGTCATTATGTTCATCAAGTCATTTAGAAGGCATATCATTCATTATAGACTTCACATAATGGTCTTGGAAAGACCTAGGGACTCACATACTAACATCTTCAAAGTCTAGTCGTGCAATGTCTAGATAGCATTCCATTCGACTACCTAAACTTCCTAGTACTTATCCAACACTACCATGTATCCCACATGATGAGAATAGGCAATAACCGACATAGACCATATAGGCATGGAATCCGGAGTCATAAACCTACTCCGATGAAGGGTGTTCTACTTGCCAAGGGTAGAACTAGGACACATCCCATGTAGGCACATGGTTAAGGAATATCAAGGTATTTTATGCACTCTAGTCTCATTCTCAATTAGAGAAACATTGTACTCTAGTCTCCTTCTTAAGTAGAGCTACAAACCATAACATATTCGCTCGGTTCTAGCCTTTGTTCTCATAGAGTAAGTTCAATAAAAAGGAGCATATGAAAAGGTACCATCTCTTAGTCATTACCTATTCATAATGGACCTACCAAAGATGGGTCCACTTGGGCTGCCACTCAATGGTTTATAAGGATAGCTCATTCTTAACCTTCTCTGTATATAGAAGGTTCCACATATTAGTCATGCTTAGAAGGGCACCATCATAGGTCTACCGATCCTAGACTTTCATTCAACATTCATTCATACACATGCAAGACAAAGGTGCCTAAGCCTACTAAGTCAAGATGTTCATATTCATCATACACATATATCAAGTAAGGGACACAAGTCTACCAAAACAAGACACAACATACTTTACTTTATTACATATAGCATATCATTATTTGAAGCACTTAGGAATGACCCTTATCATCTTTATGTCATCCTATACATTATTATACATCATTAATATAACCATTGTAGACTCATATATTCAAGTAGGAACAATCATGTATCAATTCTAAGACTACACACATGAACACATAGTAATGGTCTAACATGATCACCTAACAACATGAAACCTTCACATTACTAGCATGTAGATAGATATGGTCATACTTCACATAATCAATTACACAAATCATCATAATACTTCAAGTAGTTGCTGACAAGACCATGATCAGCAATATACTTAAATTAACATTGACGAGGCCACATCAATTGCTAGTAAAGCACATAACACCGCCACCACAGGTGGACCATACCAATAACAACATAATTGAATTCTAATTAACATAAAATAAAGAGAATTATGGCAGCGTACCACCAATCCATTCTCACCACTTCAATCCATGTCTAAATCATCCAACTCAATACCATAAGGCCCTTACCCATGGCCATGAACATCAATCAAAGTATAAATCATAATACTAGATGAAAATAGTCAATTCAATATAGATTTAACAATCTAAGACCAATTAGACATCAATTGCATATAATCTTTACATCCTTAGATAGCCCATAGAAAACTACACTATGATTTATATGTATAGAGACATAATCACTTAACCCATAAAATAGTCATAATAGGAACTGCATGGCTTGTACGGGTTCATAAGAATTATAGCTTGAAAACATTGCATTAACATCAATTCAATTCTAAAACATTGATTCAAAACCATTTATGCAAGAACCCATGGATAGATTATGAAATTGGACAATTCATGTTGTTGATCATCTTTGAAATTCATTGGAATTGACTCCTTGAAGAAAGAGATTTCAAAGATGAATAACCATACCTTAATTGTGATGCAAATCCCACAAGATTGATGGAGAACAACTTGAGAATCCTATCTTTTTCCTTGGAGCTTCAAAGCTTCAACAATCGAGTTTTTGGAGAGAGTGAATGCAGAGGTTTTGTTTTGAGTTGAGGGTTTAGCTTTAATTGGTGACGTTAGGGGATTAAATAGGTCTAATAACCTCCCATAATATCACCCTAAATTACCCAAAAGACCCCTACATTTATTGGATAATTTAACCAACTCAAATTTGACTTAAAAATGATGCAACGAAATCTGGGACTTTACTGCGCGTCGCGGAGACACTTCCAAATTTTATTTTTCAAAAATTCTTGGATAGAATGGTTCGTGACAGCTCCGCGTTGCAGGGCAAGAATTATTCCTACTGCGTGTAAGCTGCGCGTCGCGCAACAGCCTACCAAATCTTGGCTGCTTGGCAGATTTGTTGGCCCATGTTTGGGTCCTCCTCGGGGACCCTTTTGATGGTCACCGGTGCGTCATTCCCAGACGTTTCGACCCTTTGTATGTCAGGCTACGCGTAGGAACTCTCGGTACTGAATTTCACCTTCAAACCATCCCCCAAAACATCACTACAAAACAGTATGACACACTAGTTCAACTTCGACTAGTTTTCGAACGTCTTGGACATTCTTGGACGTTTGACCTCCAAACACTTCAAAACTTTATATACTACCTAAGAACACCATTATTAACCATTTTTTGACTTTAAAACATCATGACACAAGCGTTAGGCTCTAGCTTAACCTAGCTCATTTTTAGGGTGTAACAATACTCCCCCACTTGGAAACATTCGTCCTCGAATGACACTTGCCACACTTTGAACCCTTTATTTATTTTAAGAGTTAAGTCTCAAAGACTAACAGCTCATAACCATACCACACAATACACAATACACACATTTAGGAAATACATCAATTCCACATACTTTAAGAGACTCAAACACAACAAGAAGATAGAACTATTTCTACAACTTATCATGCAATAAGACTCACCCTTTTCATTTCATATAGGAGGAACTTCCTTATCCACATATTATGATGTTCATATACAATAGTTCTATACACATCATAACCAGTTTTCAAGAAAGAACAATTTAGTCAATTTCTTAATCTTTACAGTAAGCACCAATTTCTTTACAATAAAACATGCTCAATTTTTCCAAAAATGCATTTCTCAAGCAATTTATGATGGAAACATAACAATGTGAGAGATAAAACCATATAAACTCACTTTAAAACATAATTATAACTTCATGAAATGCACAATGCAAGGAATCAATGAATTTCAATTTCAACTAGATTCCTAAACAAAATGCAACATGCAACATGCTACTATGACATTCTATCTCTCAAGCTTGAATTGAATAGAAGAGATGAGACAACAAGTCACTATTCTACTATTCACCATACTCCCCCACTTAGAAGGACCTCATATAACTAAAGAGAGAAAACTATAACTTACCGGCATCATCATCATCATCCGATTTTGTTCCTTTGGCTCGGAGAGCATAGAAGCGATTCCTCTTTGGAGCACTACCATCCGGAACATTAGGAGGAACTTTCTTGGCCCCTCTTCCTCTAGCCGCAATAGTAGGACAATATCTCACCTTGTGATCATCCTTCCCACAACCAAAGCACCCACTAGTACCGTCTAGACACTTCCCGAAGTGCTTCTTCCCCTCTTAGATAGAGACATATCACCATGTAGCATGGTTGTACGACACTCTTCCTTCACTATATCCGAAACACCGGTCAAGAACCTACTAATCTCATCCCTAGGGTTAGACACCAAGGATGGAGCATACTTAGACAATAGGATAAACTTTAAGGAATACTCCTCAACAGTCATGCTACCTTGCCTAAGGTTTATGAATTCCTCAATCTTAACCTCCCTCTTCTCACGGGGAAAGTACCTTTCTAAAAATGCTTCCTTAAACTCTTCCCACTCTAAGGGATGCAATTCAACCGGTCTACTATCCTTCCATTGAGTAAACCATACTTGAGCAACATCTTTCAATTGATACAAATCTAACTAAGCTTTATCCCTAGAAGTCACTCCCATAGCATGGACTATCTTATACACCTCATCCAAGAAAGATTGGGGATCTTCTCTAACCTTAGAACCAAAGAAGATAGGAGGATTCATCCTCACAAAGTCCCTCAATCTAGAGGTCATAGTACTCTCCATAGCATTCACCCTAGGCCCAATGTCTCTATTCACTTGAGTTGTCATAGCTTGGGCTAGGGAAAGGAGAGCCACTCTAATCTCCCCATTAGCCATTTCTGGGGGAACCACCAGAACCTCATTATCTCCTTCCACAATAGGGACTTGATTATCTTAAGCACCTTGATTACCTTGAACATCTTGATGAACCAGCTAGACTTGTGGCACATGTCCACATCAAGGAGGAAGTCCTTCATTCACATCATTCTTCTCAACCCTCCTCGCCGGTGTCCTCCTCGTATTCATATTCCTAGAAACACAAGGAAAACCATAAGGAAAGGACACTCGTAACTTTTAATCTCTATGTAAAGACATAGGAGTAGAAAAGAAGGGGAACTCTATCTTCTTATAGACTCTCGCACATAGGTGTGTCGCGATTCACACCGATGGTCAAGACTCAACTAGACGTGGCTTTTTGAGACTTTTCGATTCCTAAGTACTACTTCATAACCTTATGCTCTGATACCAAGTTTGTCACGACCCGAGAATACCCCCTAAAAGTTAGGGCATTCTCGAATCGTGGCACGGCGTCGTCGACTTCTCAGAGGTCTAAGACAAGCCCTTTCGTACCATTCATTGCATACATGTATGAAAAGTAGGGTGGAATTAAAACTTTTCACATGAAATAATAATACTTCAAAATATCCTTTTTGTAGAAAAACATAATGAAAGGCTAAGTCTCAAAGTCGCCATCTTAGGCATACGAATATGTTGGGACACGGCCCATACTTTAACATATAGAAAATAGCTAAGTCTATTACAATACTTTTAATTAGGAAATCTAAACATCAAGATCTCCTCGAATCTAGTGAGGACATACCAACTCTTTACTTCATTGAACACTAATCCAAGCTTCAACTTCGAGACTCCTCTCAAACGCCACCTACACCTTTTGAGATAGACAATATGTATGGAATTAGTACAAACACTTGTACTAAGTATGTCATAACTCATAAAATCATGATAAATGGACTTTTGTATAAAACATGCTATTTTTTATTAAACTATCATAGTATAAACATATGAACAACATTTAACACCTTAGAAACACACAAGATATCACATAAGCATTTTATCAAATATTAAAGAATGTTACAGTGAACTATGTCACCTTACAGTAACCTCTTTTAGCTTGTATCCTTCTCACAAAAAGTTATCGTAAGACTCACTTAAGTGAGACAAAGAAAGACCGCCCATACAGCCTCTCTAAGCACACCTAAATGATCCATAATACTACCTAAGATAAGATCATTCTCACTTTATTTGCTAAGTTCCCTACCTAGAATTACTCTAAGACTCACCTAAGTAAGACATGAAGAGACCGCCCATACACCCTCTTCAAGTCTACCTAAGAAATCCTCAAAGCTACTCTAGATAAGTACTTTTTCATTAACATTCCATTACTAAAGTCATTATGTTCATCAAGAAATTTAGAAGGCATATCATTCATTATAGACTTCACATAATGGTCTTGGAAAGACCTAGGGACTCACATCTTCAAAGTCTAGTCGTGCAATGTCTAGATAGCGTTCCATTCCACTATCTAAACTTCCTAGTACTTATCCAACACTACCATGTATCCCACATGATGAGAATAGGCAATAACCGACATAGACCATATAGGCATGGAATTCGGAGTCATAAACCTACTCCGATGGAGGGTGTTCTACTTGCCAAGGGTAGAACTAGCACACATCCCATGTAGGCACATGGTTAAGGAATATCAAGGTCTTTTATGAACTCTAGTCTCATTCTCAATTAGATATACATTGTACTCTAGTCTCCTTCTTAAGTAGAGCTACAAACCATAAAATATTTGCTCGGTGCTAGCCTTTGTTCTCATAGAGTAATTTCAATAAAAAGGAGCATATGAAAAGGTACCATCTCTTAGTCATTACCTATTCATAATGGACCTACCAAAGATGGGTCCACTAGGGCTGCCACTCAATGGTTTATAAGGATAGCTCATTCTTAACCTTCTCTGTATATAGAAGGTTCCACATATTAGTCATGCTTAGAAGGGCACCATCATAGGTCTACCGATCCTTGATTTCATTCAACATTGATTCATACACATGCAAGACAAAGGTGCCTAAGCCTACTAAGTCAAGATGTTTATATTCATCATATACATATATCAAGTAAGGGACACAAGTCTACCAAAACAAGACACAACATACTTTACTTTATTACATATAGCATATCATTATTTGAAGCACTTAGGAATGACCCTTATCATCTTAATGTCATCCTATACATTATTATACATCGTCAATATAACCATTGTAGACTCATATATTCAAGTAGGAACAATCATGTATCAATTCTAAGGCTACACACATGAACACATAGTAATGGTCTAACATGATCACCTAACAACATGAAACCTTCACATTACTAGCATGTAGATAGATATAGTCATACTTCACATAATCAATTACACAAATCATCATAATACTTCAAGTAGTTGCTGACAAGACCATGATCAGCAATATACTTAAATTAACGTTGATGAGGCCACATCAATTGCTAGTAAAGCACATAACACCGCCACCACAGGTGGACCATACCAATAACAACATAATTGAATTCTAATTAACATAAAATAAAGAGAATTATGGCAGCGTACCACCAATCCATTCTCACCACTTCAATCCATGTCTAAATCATCCAATTCAATACCATAAGGCCCTTACCCATGGCCATGAACATCAATCAAAGTATAAATCATAATACTAGATGAAAATAGTCAATTCAATATAGATTTAACAATCTAAGACCAATTAGACATCAATTGCATAAAATCTTTACATCCTTCGATAGCCCATAGAAAACTACACTATGATTCATATGTATAGAGACATGATCACTTAACCATAAAATAGTCATAATAGGAATTGCATGGCTTGCACGGGTTCATGAGAATTATAGCTTGAAAACATTGCATTAACATCAATTCAATTCTAAAACATTGATTCAAAACCATTTATGCAAGAACCCATGGATAGATTATGAAATTGGACAATTCATGTTTTTGATCATCTTTGAAATTCATTGGAATTGACTCCTTGAAGAAAGAGATTTCAAAGATGAATAACCATACCTTAATTGTGATGAAAATCCCACAAGATTGATGGAGAAAAACTTGAGAATCCTATCTTTTTCCTTGGAGCTTCAAAGCTTCAACAATGGAGTTTTTGGAGAGAGTGAATGCAGAGGTTTTGTTTTGAGTTGAGGGTTTAGCTTTAATTGGTGACGTCAGGGGATTAAATAGGTCTAATAACCTCCCATAATATCACCCTAAATTACCCAAAAGACCCCTACATTTATTGGATAATTTAACCAACTCAAATTTGACTTAAAAACGATGCAACGAAATCTGGGACTTTACTGTGCGTTGCGGAGACACTTCCAAATTTTATTTTTCAAAAATTCTTGGACAGAATGGTTCGTAACAGCTCCGCGTTGCAGGGCAAGAATTTTTCCTACTGCGTGTAAGCTGCGCATCGCGCAACAGCCTACCAAATCTTGGCTGCTTGGCAGATTCGCTGGCCCATGTTTGGGTCCTCCTCGGGGACCCTTTTGATGGTCACCGGGGCATCGTTCCCAAACTTTTTGACCCTTGGTATGTCAGGATACGCATAGGAACTCTCGGTACTGAATTTCACCTTCAAACCATCCCCCAAAATATCACTACAAAACAGTATGACACACTAGTTCAACTTCGACTAGTTTCCGAATGTCTCGGACATTCTTGGACGTTTGACCTCCAAACACTTCAAAACATTATATACTACCTAAGAACACCATTATTAACCATTTTTTGACTTTAAAACATCATGACACAAGTGTTAGGCTCTAGCTTAACCTAGCTCATTTTTAGGGCGTAACAATACTCCTCACTTGGAAACATTCGTCCTCGAATGACACTTGCCACACTTTGAACCCTTTATTTTTTTTAAGAGTTACTAACAGCTCATAACCATACCACACAATACACAATACACAATACACACATTTAGGAAATACATCAATTCCACATACTTTAAGAGACTCAAACACAACAAGAAGATAGAACTATTTCTACAACTTATCATGCAATAAGACTCACCCTTTTCATTTCATATAGGAGAACTTCCTTATCCACATATTATGATGTTCATATACAATAGTTCTATACACATCATTACCATTTTTCATGAAAGAACAATTTAGTCAATTTCTTAATCTTTACAGTAAGCACCAATTTCTTTACAGTAAAACATGCTCAATTTTTCCAAAAATGCATTTCTTAATCAATTTATGATGGAAACATAACAATGTGAGAGATAAAACCATATAAACTCACTTTAAAACATAATTATAACTTCATAAAATGCTCAATGCAAGGAATCAATGAATTTCAATTTCAACTAGATTCCTAAACAAAATGCAACATGCAACATGCTACTATGACATTCTATCTCTCAAGCTTGAATTGAATAGAAGAGATGAGACAACAAGTCACTATTCTACTATTCACCATACTCCCCCACTTAGAAGGACCTCATATAACTAAAGAGAGAAAACTATAACTTACCGGCATCATCATCATCATCATCCGATTTTGTTCCTTTGGCTCGGAGAGCATAGAAGCGATTCCTCTTTGGAGCACTACCATCCGGAACATTAGGAGGAACTTTCTTGGCCACTATTCCTCTAGCCGCAATAGTAGGACAATCTCTCACCTTGTGATCATCCTTCCCACAACCAAAGCACCCACTAGTACCGTCTAGACACTTCCCGAAGTGCTTCTTCCCCTCTTAGCATCTCTACTTCTCCTCTCAATTTTAGACTCTTCAATGGATTGTGCTTACACCATCAGCCTAGATAGAGACATATTACCATGGAGCATGGTTGTACGACACTCTACCTTCACTATATCCGAAACACCGGTCAAGAACCTACTCATCTCATCCCCATGGTTAGACACCAAGGATGGAGCATACTTAGACAATAGGATAAACTTTAAGGAATACTCCTCAACAGTCATGCTACCTTGCCTAAGGTTTATGAATTCCTCAATCTTAACCTCACTCTTCTCACGGGGAAAGTACCTTTTTAAAAATTCTTCCTTAAACTCTTCCCACTCTAAGGGACGCAATTCAACCGGTCTACTATCCTTCTATTGAGTAAACCATACTTGAGCAACATCTTTCAATTGATACGAAGCTAACTAAGCTTTATCCCTAGAAGTCACTCCCATAGCATGGACTATCTTATACACCTCATCCAAGAAAGATTGGGGATCTTCTCCTACCTTAGAACCAAAGAAGATAGGAGGATTCATCCTCACAAAGTCCCTCAATCTAGAGGTCATAGTACTATCCATAGTAATCACCCTAGGCCCAATGTCTCTATTCACTTGAGTTGTCATAGCTCGGGCTAGGGTAAGGAGAGCCACTCTAATCTCCCCATTAGCCATTTCCGGAGAAACCACCAGAACCTCATTATCTCCTTCCATAATAGGGACTTGATTATCTTAAGCACCTTCATTACCTTGAACATCTTGATGAACCAGCTAGACTTATGGCACATGTCCACATCAAGGAGGAAGTCCCTCATTCACATCATTCTTCTCAACCCTCCTCGCCGGTGTCCTCCTCGTATTCATATTACTAGAAACACAAGGAAAACCATAAGGAAAGGACACTCATAACTTTTAATCTCTAGGGAAAGACATAGGAGTAGAAAAGAAGGGGAACTCTATCTTCCTATAGCCTCTCGCCCATAGGTGTGTCGCGATTCACACCGATGGTCAAGACTCAACTTGACGTGGCTTTTTGAGACTTTTGGATTCCTAAGTACTACTTCATAACCTTATGCTCTGATACCAAGTTTGTCACGACCCGAGAGTACCCCCTAAAAGTTAGGGCATTCTCGAATCGTGGCACGGCGTTGTTGACTTCTCAGAGGTCTAAGACAAGCCCTTTCGTACCATTCATTGCATACATGTATGAAAAGTAGTGTGGAATTAAAACTTTTCACATGAAATAATAATACTTCAAAATATCCTTTTTATAGAAAAACATAATGAAAGGCTAAGTCTCAAAGTCGCCATCATAGGAATACGAATATATTGGGACACAGCCCATACTTCAACATATAAAATAGCTAAGTCTATTACAATACTTTTAATAAGGAAATCTAAACATCAACATGTCCTCGAATCTAGTGAGGACATACCAACTCTTTACTTCAATGAACACTAATCCAAGCTTCAACTTCGAGACTCCTCTCAAACGCCACCTACACCTTTTGAGATAGACAAAATGTATGGATTTAGTACAAACACTTGTACTAAGTATGGCATAATGCAAAAAATCATGATGAATGGACTTTTGTATAAAATATGCTCTTTTTTATTAAACTATCATAGTATAAACATATGAACAACATTTAACACCTTAGAAACACACAAGATATCACATAAGCATTTTATCAAATATTAAAGAATGTTACAGTGAACTATGTCACCTTACAGTAACCTCTTTAGCTTGCATCCTTCTCACAAAAAGTTATCGTAAGACTCACTTAAGTGAGACAAAGAGAGACCGCTATACACCCTCTGTAAGAACACCTAAATGATCCTTAATACTACCTAAGATAAGATCATTCTCACTTTATTTGCTAAGCTCCCTACCTAGAATTACTCTAAGACTCACCTAAGTAAGACATGAAGAGACCGCCCATACACCCTCTTCAAGCCTACCTAAGCAATCCTCAAAGCTACTCTAGATAAGTAATTTTTCATTAACATCCATTACTAAACTTATTATGTTCATTAAGTCATTTAGAAGGCATATTATTCATTATAGACTTCATATAATAGTCTTGGAAAGACCTAGGGATTCACATACTAAGATCTTCAAAGTCTAGTCGTGCAATGTCTAGAAAACGTTCCATTCCACTACCTAAACTTACTAGTACTTATCCAAAACTACCATGTATCCCATATGATGAGAATAGGCAATAACCGACATAGACCATACTAGCTAGGCATGGAATCCGGAGTCATAAACCTACTCCGATGGAGGGTGTTCTACTTTCCAAGGGTAGAACTAGGACACATCCCATGTAGGCACATGGTTAAGGAATATCAAGGTCTTTTATGCACTCTAGTCTCATTCTCAATTAGAGATACATTATACTCTAGTCTCCTTCTTAAGTACAGCTACAAACCATAACATATTCGCTCGGTGCTAGCCTTTGTTCTCATAGAGTAATTTCAATAAAAAGGAGCATATGAAAAGGTACCATCTCTTAGTCATTACCTATTCATAATGCACCTACCAAAGATGGGTCCACTAGGGCTGCCACTCAATGGTTTATAAGGATAGCTCATTCTTAACCTTCTCTGTATATAGAAGGTTCCACATATTAGTCATGCTTAGAAGGGCACCATTTTAGGTCTACCGATCCTAGACTTTCATTCAACATTGATTCATACACATGCAAGACAAAGGTGCCTAAGCCTACTAAGTCAAGATGTTCATATTCATCATATACATATATCAAGTAAGGGACACAAGTCTACCAAAACAAGACACAACATACTTTACTTTATTACACATAGCATATCATTATTTGAAGCACTTAGGAATGACCCTTATTATCTTTATGTCATCCTATACATTATTATACATCATCAATATAACCATTTTAGACTCATATATTCAAGTAGGAACAATCATGTATCAATTCTAAGACTACACACATGAACACATAGTAATGGTCTAACATGATCACCTAACAACATGAAACCTTCACATTACTAGCATGTAGATAGATATGGTCATACTTCACATAATCAATTACACAAATCATCATAATACTTCAAGTAGTTGCTGACAAGACCATGATCAACAATATACTTAAATTAACGTTGACGAGGCCACATCAATTGCTAGTAAAGCACAAAACACCGCCACCATAGGTGGACCATACCAATAACAACATAATTGAATTCTAATTAACATAAAATAAAGAGAATTATGGCAGCGTACCACCAATCCATTCTCACCACTTCAATCCATGTCTAAATCATCCAATTCAATACCATAAGGCCCTTACCCATGGCCATGAACATCAATTCAAAGTATAAATCATAATACTAGATGAAAATAATCAATTCAATATAGATTTAATAATCTAAGACCAATTAGACATCAATTGCATATAATCTTTACATCCTTAGATAGCCCATAGAAAACTACACTATAATTCATATGTATAGAGACATGATATTTTAACCCATAAAATAATCAAAATAGGAATTGCATGGCTTGAACGGGTTCATAAGAATTATAGCTTGAAAACATTTCATTAAAATCAATTCAATTCTAAAACATTGATTCAACACCATTTATGCAAGAACCCATAGATAGATTATGAAATTGGACAATTCATGTTTTTGATCATCTTTGAAATTCATTGGAATTGACTCCTTGAAGAAAGAGATTTCAAAGATGAATAACCATACCTTAATTGTGATGAAAATCCCACAAGATTGATGGAGAAAAACTTGAGAATCCTATCTTTTTCCTTGGAGCTTCAAAGCTTCAACAATGGAGTTTTTGGAGAGAGTGAATGGAGAGGTTTTGTTTTGAGTTGAGGGTTTCTCTTTAATTGGTGACGTTAGGTGATTAAATAGGTCTAATAACCTCCCATAATATCACCCTAAATTACCCAAAAAAACCCTACATTTATTGGATAATTTAACCAACTCAAATTTGACTTAAAAACGATGCAACAAAATCTGGGACATTTACTGCGCGTCGTGGAGACACTTCCAAATCTTATTTTTCAAAAATTCTTGGACAGAATGGTTCGTGACAGCTCTGTGTCACAGGGCAAGATTTTTTTCTACTGCGTGTAAGCTGCGTGTCGCGCAGCAGCCTACCAAATATTGGCTGCTTAGCAGATTCGCTGGCCCATGTTTGGGTCCTCCTCGGGGACCCTTTTGATAGTCACCGGGGCGTCGTTCCCAGACGTTTCGACCCTTTTTATATCAGGATACGCGTAGGAACTCTCGGTACTGAATTTCACCTTCAAACCATCCCCCAAAACATCACTACAAAATAGTACGACACACTAGTTCAACTTCGACTAGTTTCCGAACGTCTTGGACATTCCTGGACGTTTGACCTCCAAACACTTCAAAACTTTATATACTACCTAAGAACACCATTATTAACCATTTTTTGACTTTAAAACATCATGATACAAGTGTTAGGCTCTAGCTTAACCTAGCTCATTTTTAGGGTGTAACAATACCCCCCCACTTGGAAACATTCGTCCTTGAATGACACTTGCCACACTTTGAACCCTTTATTTTTTTTAAGAGTTAAGTTTCAAAGACTTACAGCTCATAACAATACCACACAATACACAATACACACATATAGGAAATACATAAATTCCACATACTTTAAGAGACTCAAACACAACAAGAAGATAGAACTACTTCTACAACTTATCATGCAATAAGACTCACCCTTTTCATTTCATATAGGATGAACTTCCTTCTCCACATATTATGATGTTCATATACAATAGTTCTATACACATCATAACCATTTTTCATGAAAGAACAATTTATTCAATTTCTTAATCTTTACAGTAAGCACCAATTTCTTTACAGTAAAACATGCTCAATTTTTCCAAAAATGCATTTCTTAAGCAATTTATGATGGAAACATAACAATGTGAGAGATAAAACCATATAAACTCACTTTAAAACATAATTATAACTTCATGAAATGCACAATGCAAGGAATCAATGAATTTCAATTTCAACTAGATTCCTAAACAAAATGCAACATGCAACATGCTACTATGACATTCTATCTCTCAAGCTTGAATTGAATAGAAGAGATGAGACAACAAGTCACTATTCTACTATTCACCATACTCCCCCACTTAGAAGGACCTGATATAACCAAAGAGAGAAAACTTTAACTTACCGGCATCATCATCTGATTTTGTTCCTTTGGCTCGGAGAGCATAGAAGCGATTCCTCTTTGGAGCACCACCATCCGGAACAATAGGAGGAACTTGCTTGGCCCCTCTTCCTCTAGCCGCAATAGTAGGACAATCTCTCACCTTGTGATCATCCTTCCAACAACCAAAGCACCCACTAGTACAGTCTAGACACTTCTCGAAGTGCTTCTTCCCCTCTTAGCATATCTACTTCTCCTCTCAATTTTAGACTCTTCAATGGATTGTGCATACACCATCAGCCTAGATAGAGTCATATCACCATGGAGCATGGTTGTACGACACTCTTCCTTCACTATATCCGAAACACCGGTCAAGAACCTACTCATCTCATCCCCAGGGTTAGACACCAAGGATGGAGCATACTTAGACAATAGAATAAATTGTAAGGAATACTCCTCAACACTCATGCTACCTTGCCTAAGGTTTATGAATTCCTTAATCTTAACCTCCCTCTTCTCACGGGGAAAGTACCTTTCTAAAAATGCTTCCTTAAACTCTTCCCACTCTAAGAGACACAATTCAACCGGTCTACTATACTTCCATTGAGTAAACCATACTTGAGCAACATCTTTCAATTGATAAGAAGCTAACTAATCTTTCTCCCTAGAAGTCACTCCCATAGCATGGATTATCTTATACACCTCATCCAAGAAAGATTGGGGATCTTCTCCTACCTTAGAACCAAACAAGATAGGAGGATTCATCCTCACAAAGTCCCTCAATCTAGAGGTCATAGTACTCTCCATAACATTCACCCTAGGCCCAATGTATCTATCCATTTGAGTTTCATAGCTCGCGTTAGGGTAAGGACAGCCACTCTAATCTCCCCATTAGCCATTTCCGGGGGAACCACCGGAACCTCATTATCTCCTTCCACAATAGGTACTTGATTATCTTGAGCACCTTGATTACCTTGAACATCTTGAGGAACCTGCTCGACTTGTGGCACATGTCCACATCAAGGAGGAAGTCCCTCATTCACATCATTCTTCTCAACCCTCCTCGCCGGTGTCCTCCTCGTATTCATATTCCTACAAACACACGGAAAACCATAAGAAAAGGACACTCATAACTTTTAATCTCTAGGGTAAGACATATGAGTAGAAAAGAAGGGAAACTCTATCGTCCTATAGCCTCTTGGCCATAGGTGTGTCGCGATTCACACCGATTGTCAAGACTCATCTAGACGTGGCTTTTTGAGACTTTTTGATTCCTAATTACTACTTCATAACCTTATGCTCTGATACCAAGTTTGTCACGACCTGAGAGTACCCCCTAGAAGTTAGGGCATTCTCAAATCGTGGCACGGCGTCGTCGACCTCTCAGAGGTCTAATACAAGCCCTTTCGTACCATTCATTGCAAACATGTATGAAAAGTAGTGTGAAATTAAAACTTTTCACATGAAATAATAATACTTCAAAATATCCTTTTTATAAAAAAATATAATGAAAGGCTAAGTCTCAAAGTCGCCATCTTAGGCATACGAATATATTGGGACACGGCCCATACTTCAACATATAGAAAATACCTAAGTCTATTACAATACTTTTAATAAGGAAATCTAAACATCAAGATGTCCTCGAATCTAATGAGGACATACCAACTCTTTACTTCAATGAACACTAATCCAAGATTCAACTTCGAGACTCCTCTCAAACGCCACCTACACCTTTTGAGATAGACAAAATGTATGGAATTAGTACAAACAGTTGTACTAAGTATGGCATAATGCATAAAATCATGATAAATGGACTTTTGTATAAAACATGCTCTTTTTTATTAAACTTTCACAGTATAAACATATGAACAACATTTAACACCTTAGAAACACACAAGATATCACATAAGCATTTTATCAAATATTAAAGAATGTTACAGTGAACTATGTCACCTTACAGTAACCCTTTTTAGCTTGCATCCTTCTCACAAAAAGTTATCGTAAGACTAACTTAAGTGAGACAAAGACAGACCGCCCATACACCCTCTCTAAGCACACCTAAATGATCCTTAATACTACCTAAGATAAGATCATTCTCACTTTGTTTGCTAAGCTCCCTTCCTAGAATTACTCTAAGACTCACCTAAGTAAGACATGAAGACACCGCCCATACACCCTATTCAAGCCTACCTAAGCAATCTTCAAAGCTAATCTAGATAAGTACTTTTTCATTAACATTCCATTACTAAAGTCATTATGTTCAATAAGTCATTTAGAAGGCATATCATTCATTATAGACTTCAAATAATTGTCTTGGAAAGACCTAGGGACTCACATACTAACATCTTCAAAGTCTAGTCGTGCAATGTCTAGATAGCGTCCCATTCCACTACCTAAATTTCCTAGTACTTATCCAACACTACCATGTATCCCATATGATGAGAATAGGCAATAAACGACATAGACCATACTAGCTAGGCATGGAATCCGGAGTCATAAACCTACTCCGATGGAGGGTGTTCTACTTTCCAAGGGTAGAACTAGGACACATCCCATGTAGGCACATGGTTAAGGAACAATAAGGTCTTTTATGCACTCTAGTCTCATTCTCAATTGGAGATACATTGTACTATAGTCTCCTTCTTAAGTAGAGCTACAAACCATAACATATTCGCTCGGTGCTAGCCTTTGTTCTCATAGAGTAAGCTCAATAAAAAGGAGCATATGAAAAGGTATCATCTCTTAGTCATTACCTATTCATAATGCACCTACCAAAGATGGGTCCACTAGGGCTTCCACTCAATGGTCTATAAGGATAGCTCATTTATAGAACCTTCTCTCTCTATAGAAGGTTTCACATATTAGTCATGCTTAGAAGGGCACCATCACAGGTCTACCGATCCTAGACTTTCATTCAACATTCATTCATACACATGCAAGACAGAGGTGCCTAAGACTACTAAGTCATGATGTTCATATTCAACATATACATGTATCAAGTAAGGGACACAAGTCTACCAAAACAAGACACAACATACTTTACATTATTCCATATAGCATATCATTATTTGAAGCACATATGAATGACCCTTATCATCTTTATGTCATCCTATACATTATTATACATCATCAATATAACCATTGTAGACTCATATATTCAAGTAGGAACAATCATGTATCAATTCTAAGACTACACACATGAACACATAATAATAGTCTACCATGATCACCTAACAACATGAAACCTTCACATTACTAGCATGTAGTTAGATATGGTCATACTTCACATAATCAATTACACAAATCATCATAATACTTCAAGTAGTTGCCGACAAGACCATGATCATCAATATACTTAAATTAACGCTGCCGAGGCCACATCAATTGCTAGTAAAGCACATTACACCGCCACCATAGGTGGACCATACCAATAACAACATAATTGAATTCTAATTAACATAAAATAAAGAGAATTATGGCAGCATACCACCAATCCATTCTCACCACTTCAATCCATGTCTAAATCATCCAATTCAATACCATAAGGCCCTTACCCATGGCCATGAACACCAATTCAAAGTATAAATCATAATACTAGATGAAAATAGTCAATTCAATATAGATTTAATAATCTAAGACCAATTAGACATCAATTGCATATAATCTTTACATCCTTAGATAGCCCATAGAAAACTACACTATAATTCATTTATATAGAGACATGATCACTTAACCCATAAAATAGTCAAAAAAGGAATTTCATGGCTTGTACGGGTTCATAAGAATTATAGCTTAAAAACATTGCATTAATATCAATTCAATTCTAAAACATTAATTCAAAACCATTTATGCAAGAACCCATAGATAGATTATGAAATTGGACAATTCATGTTTTTGATCATCTTTGAAATTCATTGGAATTGACTCCTTGAAGAAAGAGATTTCAAAGATGAATAACCATACCTTAATTGTGATGAAAATCCCACAGGATTGATGGAGAAAAACTTGAGAATCCTATCTTTTTCCTTGGAGCTTCAAAGCTTCAACAATGGAGTTTTTGGAGAGAGTGAATGGAGAGGTTTTGTTTTGAGTTGAGGGTTTAGCTTTAATTGGTGATGTTAGGGGATTAAATAGGTCTAATAACCTCCCATAATATCACCCTAAATTACCCAAAAAAACCCTACATTTATTGGATAATTTAACCAACTCAAATTTGACTTAAAAACGATGCAACAAAATCTGGAACTTTACTGCGCGTCGCGAGGACACTTCCAAATATTATTTTTCAAAAATTCTTAGACAGAATGGTTTGTCACAGCTCCGTGTCGCAGGGTGAGAATTTTTCCTACTGTGTGTCGCGCAGCAGCCTACCATATCTTGGCTGCTTGGCAGATTCGCTTGCCCATGTTTGGGTCCTCCTTGGGGACCCTTTTGATGGTCCTCGGGGCGTCGTTCCCAGACGTTTTGACCCTTTGTATGTCAGTATACGCGTAGGAACTCTCGGTACTAAAGTTCACATTCAAACCATCCCACAAAACATCACTACAAAACAGTATGACACACTAGTTAAACTTCGACTAGTTTTCGAACGTCTTGGACGTTTGACCTCCAAAAACTTCCAAACTTTATATAATACCTAATAACACTATTATTAACTATTTTATGACTTTAAAACATCATGAAACAAGTGTTAGGCTCTAGCTTAACCTCGCTCATTTTGAGGGTGTAACAATACCCCCCAATTTGATATTTGACACTTTCGTCTCACCCTCTCAATGATTTTATCATTAATTTCTTAATCTATGACTAATTAGAATGAAGCTCTAATTAACAAAAAAATTTCACTATCACTCCCTTGGGACACGACCCCAACCCTCGGTGTAACGTCCCTATAAACGAGCTAGGTTGTTCTAAGAGACTAACACTTGTGTCATGATGTTTTAAAGTCATAAAATAGTTAATAATAGTGTTCTTAGGCAGTATATAAAGTTTGGAAGTGTTTGGAGGTCAAACGTCCAAGAACGTCCAAGACATTCGGAAACTACTCAAAGTTGAACTAATGTGTCGTAGTGTTTTGTAGTGATATTTTGGGGGATGGTTTGAAGGTGAAATTCTGTATCTAGGGTTCCTACGTGTATGCTGATATACAAAGGGTCATAACGTCCGAGAACGACGCCCCAGGGACCAACCAAAGGTTACCCAAAGAGGACCATAACAGGTGACTGTCAAGCTGCCGCGCCAGCCAGATTTTGGTAGTGGTTGCGCGTCGCGCAGATGATACTTAAAGGGAAAATGCTTGATCTGCGACTCGGGGATGTCAGAACCATTCTGTCCAAAAAAATTCAAAAAATAAGATTTGGAAGTGCCTCCGCGACGCGCAGTAAACTTCCAGATTTTGTTGCGTCGTTTTTAAGTCAAATTTCAATTTGTTAAAATGTCTAATAAGTTCAGCGGTATTTTGGGTAATTTAGGGGTGACTCATTGACGGTTATCATACTTTTTTATACCCCTAAACTCCTCAATAAAAGCAAAACCCTCAACTCAAAACAAAACCTCTCCATTTTTCTCTCCCAAACCTCCATTGTTGAAGCTTTGAAGCTCCAATGAAGAAGATAGATTTCTTAAGTTTTTCTCCATAAATCTTGTGGGACAATTAAGGTATGGTTATTCATCCGTGAAATCTCTTTATTCAAGGAGTCAATTCCAATGATTTTCAAAGATGATAAAAAACATGAATTCTCCAATTTTGTGATCTAGCCATGGCTTCTTGCATAAAAGGTTTTGAATCAATGTTTTAGGATTGAATTGATGTTAATGCAAAGTTTTAAAGTAATAATTCCTATGAACCCATGCAAATCATGCAATCCTTATTTTGACTATATTATGGGTGATTTGATCATGTCCCAATGCTTGTGAATTCTAGTGTATTTTTTCTTTGGGCTATAGAATGATGTAAGAGTGATTGATGAAAAGGATGTCTTAGATTGATAATTATATATTGAATTAATTTAGATTCATTGAGTATTATTATTTTTGTATTCAATTGATGATCATGGCCATAGGTAAGGGCCTTTGAGTATTATATTGGATGATTTAGCTATGGATTGAAGTTGTGAGAATGGTTGGTGGTACGCTGACCTAATTCTCGTTATTTTATGCAATGTAGGTCTTGAATTATGTTGTGATTGGTATGGTCCACTTATGGTGGCGGTGTTATGTGCTTTACTTAGAAATACATAGCCTCGTTGGCGTTTCTTTATGTATTATAATGATCATAGCCTTGTCGCCACTACTTGATATATATTATGATGGTTTGTGAGTTTATTTATATTAAGTATGATCATATACATCTACTTGTGATTAAGGTGAATGTATGTTTTCTTCTATTGATGTTGTTAGGCGATCATGTTAGACTATGACTATGTCCTTAGGTTTGTTGTCTTAGAGTTGCTGCATGATTCTTCCTATGTGAGTCTTTTTATGGTAATATTGATGATATTATAGTAGCAAATAGGGTTAGCTATGATGTTGGTATGCCTATGTGCTTATAGAATGATATGTTATATGTGAAGATGTAAGTGTCTTGTCTTGGTAGACTTGTGTCCCTTACTTGATACATGTACATTATGAATATGAACATCTTGACCTAGTAGACTTAGACACCTTTACCTTGTAGGTGTATGGATGAATGTTGAATGAAAGTCTAGGATCGGTAGACCTAAGATTGTGACCTTCTAAGCATGACTAATATATGGAACCTTCTATATAGAAAGAAGGTTAAGAATGAGCTATCCTGATAGACCATTGAGTGTCAGCCCTAGTGGGACCATCTTTGGTAGGTGCATTATGACTAGTAATGACTAAGAGATGGTACCTTTTCATATGCCCCTTTTTATTGAACTTACTTTATGAGAAAAACGGCTAGCACCGAGTGAATATGTTATGGTTTGTAGCTGTAATTAAGAAGGAGACTAGAGTACAATATATCTCTACTTGAGAAGAGACTAGATTGCATAAAAGACCTTGATATTCCTTAACCATGTGCCTACATGGTATGTGTCCTAGTTCTACCATTGGAAAGTACATCAACCTCCATCAGAGTAGGGTAGACTCCGGATTCCATGCCTAGCTAGTATGGTCTATGTTGGTTATTGCCTATTCTCATCATGTGGGATAAATTCTAGTATTTGATAAGTTCTACAATGTTTAGGTAATGGAATTGGACTCTATCTAGACATGGCACGAGTATGCTTTGACGGTGCTAGAGTGTAGGTTCCCACCATCATGTGAAGTCCTTAATAAATGAAATGTCTTCTAATTGACTTAATGAATGATTATGACTTTAGCTAATGTATGTTTAATAGAATGTGCTCTATTTAATGTATCTTTGAGGGTTGCTTAGGTAAGCTGGAAGAGGGTGTATGGGAGGTTTCTTCTTGTCCTACTTAGGTGAATCTTGGAGTAACCTTAGGTGGGGAGTAAATGAAAGGAAAAGGGAACAATCTTATCTTAGGTAGTCTTAAGATTGTTTAGGTAGGCTTTAAGAGGGTGTATGGGCGGTCTCTTCTTGTCTTACTTAAGTAAGTCTTAGGATAACCTTTGGTGGGAGGTGTACACGTTTATATGGGTTGAAGTGATGTTGACGCTATATTGTGGAATGTGACTTATGTGCATATATGTTAACTTGTAAGTGACTATTATACTTGTCTTAAAAGGTTTTCACAAAAAGAGCATGTTTCATACAAAAGTCCGTTTATCATGATTTTATGTATTATGTCATACTTAGTACAAGTGTGTGTACTAATTCCGTACATTTTGTCTATCTCAAAAGGTGTAGGTGGAATTTGAGAGGAGTCTCGAAGTGGCAGCTTGGATTAGTGTTCATTTAAAGGAAGAGTTGGCATTTCCTCACTAGATTCAAGGACATCTTGAAGTTTAGATTTACTTATTGAAAGTATTGTAATAGACTTAGCTATTTTCTATATGATGAAGTATGAGACGTGTCCCAATACATTCATATGTCTAAGATGACGACTTTGAGACTTAGCCTTTCATAATTATTTTCTATAAAAGAGATATTTTGAAGTATTATTATTTCATGTGAAAAGTTTTGATTCCGCACTACTTTTCATACATGTATGCAATGAACGATGTCAAAGGGTTTGTACAAGACCTTAGAAAGGTAAAGTATGCCGTGTTCCGATTCGAGAATGCCCTAACTTCTAGGGGGTACTCTCGGGTCATTACACTCGGTTGGGTTAGTATATGATGATCGTAAACACTTTAATTGGAAGTAGTGTCATTGGTTACGATAAGCATCAAAATGGCGCCGCTGCCAGGGAGTAGTGTCATGTGAAGATTTAGTTAACTAGAGTTTTAATTCTTGATTAATCTTAGCTTTACTAACTTAACCTTTAGTTTTGTTTCGTTTTCTTGGGTAACCATTTCAGTAAGGATGAGTGTAAACGGGAGCAATGGTAGTCAGGTGGGCCACCAAAATGACATTAGAAACCTCAACGATGTTCAAGAGCCCAACATCAAAGACCATCATCTTATGGGAGGTGTTGGAGACATCTGTTTACCCCCACCCGAGGGAAATGTAGTGTTCCACATAATAAGAACCACACTGCAACTCTTGCAGTTAAAGGTACTCTTCAGGGATTGGATCATGAGGACCCCATGAGCATCTTTGAAACTTCGTAGATGTGTGCAAACCTTTCTCTTTTAATTGAGTCTATTCCCTTTATCATTAATGGGAGAAGAGCGCAAATGGCTAGCAGAGATGCCACGAGAATCCATCCTTTCGTGGGAAGAATTGGTAACTGCATTTGAAGTATGGTTTTTCCCTCCTTCAAAGATGATGTCACTCCGGGATAGCATTCAGCTCTTTAAGCTTTTGAACGGGGATCCTCTGCATGTAACTTGGTTGCGGTTCAAAAAGATGGTGCTCCAATGCTCAACCCATGGTCTACCAAAGAACGTCCTTTTTTATTACTTTTACCGTAGCCTGAACTCGGTAAACAAAGGTGTTTATGACAAAATTTTGCCCAGAGGATTAATGCAACAACCATATGCAGTAGAAGCACAACTTCTGGAAGGAATGACGACTATCTATAGTGCATCGTACACCCATGAAGACCAAGTTTCTTATCACACCTTTACACTGTTTAAGGAGAAAATTAAAAAGGACAATGAGAGAGACTAAAACATGGCCACGATTATGATACAACTTGACATTTTATCCAAAAATGTCATGGGGGTTAGTGCCCGAGGTGTCAATGTCGTGGGGGTTGGATGTGCAAACCCAGAGGAGGTGAAGTTTGACGCTTTATATAATAAAGAGGTAAACTTTCTGGCCAACCAAAATGGAGGATATCGTTCAAACTACCGTGAATCAAGGTTGGGGTAGAGACGAAGGCTGGAAAGATAGAGATTGTGAATGGAGGGACCGTAATCTGAATTGGAAATATGGGGCGAAGGATAGCTATGTGCCTTCCCATGAGGGCCAGAAGCCCAATGATTGGGAAAGTGGATGGTCAGAGGATATGCTGTCGCGTATCCTCAACAAAGTTGAAGGGTCGGACAAGATGTTGAAAGGCATGAAGGAAGATGTGTCCACCCTTAGTAAGAGCGTCACATCCCACTCAATTTTGATCAAATAGTTGGTGACGCAAATAGTTCATATCTCGTCTCACCTAAATCCAAGATAGCAAGGTGTTTTGCCTAGTGATACTATGGCTAATCCCAAAAATGAGGTTTGAAAGTGGACTTGCATCGTGTCGCACATTCATTAAGGCGCTGTTAGGGAGGAAACCCAAAACCTCCAAAACCTTTCATTTTCTTTTTATGTCTTGATGAAATAATGGTGTATTGTTTTTAGAGGTTAAAGTTAAGGATGCTAGAAAATTTGTAGGAAGGAGAGGAACTAGTTCACTTGGCGAGCCACCAACAGGTTTGGCGAACCAAATTTCATCCGCCGTCACCCGCAAGACATATTCAGTTTGAATCATGTAAAACTCGACTATTGGCAGTAAATATTGGCGCATTGCCAACCAGGTTGCAATATCAATGAAGATCACCATTGGGATTTCTGCATAGACTGAAGATCCTATTAAATTTGGAAAAAGAACTAAACATTCAGCGCTTCACCGAGTGATAAGGCGAATTCGAATTATATCACCAAATGGTCAGAAACTGGACAATCTTTTTTGATTAAAAGGGTTAAAAATTCCCTTTTCATTTACTCTGTCTCACTTTACCTTCTTCACAAACTCACACCAACACTATAGCTTTATATTTCCAGCAATTTTAGAGTATTTTGGTTGACAATTGTGCTTGTAATTTGATTGCATTGCCGCCTAGCATCTCAATAGCATTTTAATCGGCATCTAAGGTTGGTAGTCAAACCCCTCAGTTATTTTTATTGCCATAGTACTCATTTGCATTATATAATTCTTGTGGAATCTATACTGGATTTCTCTGAGTTGATTCAATTGTGTGTATTATCAATGTTTATTCGATAGCTCTTTCTTAGTTGGGGAAATCATACTCGAGTATGATTTAAATAGAAATTATTTATCCATGTGAATGTGCAATTGCTTTAGGTATTCATTGAATTTGTCCCTCTTGCCTTTTATTTGATGATAAATCCATTGATTGATCTGTAACATTCTGTGAGAAGCTTGACATCACCAAACACTCTAGGCGATACACCGAATGATTTATTGGTTCGCCCTTTCTTTACACCCTTATACCATTTGTGCACTGTGTTCGGCGAATCACCTAAGTGGATGAGTTTTTCATAAACTTGTTTGGCAAAGTGATTCCACCGCTGAAATCTCCTGCACGTGTTTAAATATTTTCTAACTTTGTTTTGAAGTCTTTGCAGAAATGGCTAGACCAATGGTCGCAGAGAGATACATGCCACCTAGATAGATACGAGTAGGACATTTCAAAAGGGATGAAAAGAGAGTAGAACTTGCCAAAGAAAGAAGAGAGAAGAGGAAATCATGTTCTAGTAGGAGGATTCCCATTGAACCAACTCTTCCTTTGTGGAAACGTGGACTCTACACGGCTATGGACTCCTTTAGGGAAGCCCATGATTTGGACAGGATGATTGCAGCTAAAATAGCCACAGAGGCTAAGGCAAATAGACACAATGAGAACAAGAATGATAATACTCCGGGGACCATTGTTAAATCCCATGCTGATGCATCGCGCACTGATGCCCTGACAGATTGAACGAGCATTTATACACGATCCCCTCTTTATATCACTCTCTATTTTTCGTTCTTTTCACTGCAAGATATTTATCAGTTGCATTTGAGGACAAATGTTATCTTATTTGTGGTGGGGTGAGGCCTACCTTTGTGCGTTGTTTGATAGATATTTTGTTTTGTGTGTTTTGATTTTATATTTTGTTTGTTTTCTTTTAAATTGTTTTATTTGTGGATTTTTAAGCTTATGGCTGCTTATTGATTTAATTTTCAAAATGATTTTTGACACCCTTCCAAAATAATTTCATAATTTTTCAAAAACAATTGCCACCTCTTGTGTTGAAAGTGGTTGTTCTCTTGAAATTTTGAGCATTGGTTTCGATAAATATCGATGACTTGAATAGTGATTTCAATCAACAAACATGAATGTGTGGCTACGACGACACCAAATGAAGTCACATACACAATATGTGAACTCTTTGCATCTCGCTGTGACTAGTCATGTGCCAAATTAATTCTAGTGTAATGACCATTGCGTACTAGCAAAAGTTTAAAGTTTTGTTTAACGTGGTATCGATGGCTTTGGTGATAAATACCTTGAACCATGCAATACAACACCTAGAATTTTCCCCGTTAGTCTAGTCAAGTAAGTAATGCTTTCTCTTGATATGATCTTAGGCAACTTTATAGAGTGTGAGCCAATTTGACATGTACCCCTTTTGTGACTTCCTTTGTAAGTGTATGAATCTCTCTTGAACACCCTTTGAAACTTAACCTTGTTTGGAAGAAACTGTATGAAGACTATAGCTTTCTCGATCCCTTCCCCTTTGTCTCATGAAATATTGGTTTTATTGAAATAGCCAACTTAGGTGAAATCTTAAGTTGGGGTATGGTGAAAAGAAAAAGGAAAAGTTATAAAAAAGTGCAAGGAAATTCTCCCTTAACCTATGGTGTTTCAAAAATATTGAAACCCTCCATATAAAATTAAAAAAACAAAGAAAAAGAGAAAGTATAAGTTGTGGAATAAAGTAAAAAAGGAATAGGGTTTCCATGCAATCCATGAGAAGTGAACAATAGGATGACTTATGAGCACCAACAAAAATTAGGAACGAAGAAAAAAGGGAATTAATTTGAGCACCAAAATTCATGAGGACCATTATTAACTAAGCCTAAATGACCATATCTTTGCACTCAACCCCATTACAAGCCTTAGAAACACCTTTTTGATCTTGAGAAAGCGGAAAAAAATGTTGACTGGAAAACAAGGGCGAACCTATGGGTGAAAACATGCATTGTGTTCCTCTTTTCGAGAGTGAGTGTTGGATCCGATTACTAAAATTTAAATTGATTATACACTTGTGTGTGAAAATGGAATCATCATTTGTGTGAGGGAATTCGAATGCTTATGTTTTATCTTTAACTTGCATTTGAATCAAGTAATGCGAGCTCGAGAATCTTTGGTAATGGTGTGTCAAAACATGAATCTCTTAGCACACAATTGATCTTTGCATAAGTTGTTTGAGTCTTGTTGTGTGCATTAATGATTGACTCTTGTGCAACACTATTTGAGACATCCTTTTTAACTGCTGAAGTTGAGTTTTACTTAGGACAAGCAAAAGTTTAAGTTGGGGTGTTGATGAGTCCATATATTGGACTCATTTAGGGCTATATTTAATAGATATAGTTTCCTCAAATGCTTATTTTATCTCAGTATATGATGAAAACTCTTAAGTTTTAGGTATTTGAGGATTTAAGAAAAACATGGACACTATGTCAGAAAAAGAGAAAAATGGTTGAGAAAACTGAAGAAATGAAAGCCTAAGCATCGCCAAGTCCACTTGGCGGATCATCGATAGGCATAGATGCTGCCTATTGTTCCAGTGTACTGAGCCTTGAAGGAAAGGGTCAAAGCGGCAAAAGAGAGGAGCAGTTGGCATATTGCAAGTAGTTCAGTGAAGCACTATGTTATCGCCCAATGAACCAAATCAAGACGATGCTAAAGGTATTACCAGAAAGCGTTGGACTACAACAATTGGAGAATTACCGAGTCAATTGACAATTCCTACTAAAGTCACAGAATGATTCGCTGCAGCACAAATCAGAAATGTATAAATGCTAATAGAGTTGTAGTTTTTAGGGATATCAATCATTGTTCTGAAAATTCCGACTTAAAGACAAACAATATTAGATTTTCTTAGTACTTTTCATATTTTAATCTCAAGTTTCGTAAGGGTTTTGAAGACTTGAAGAAGAAAGGGTTTCTTCCCTTTCAATTTTGGAAGTGGGTCTCCTTCTTCTCTCTTTTCTCAAATCAAGACTTATTTCTCGTACCCATTTGATTTCAAAATCATTAAAAATATAATTTCTACTTCTTGATGTGTGGCTAAAACCCCCATTATTGGGTGTGATTTGCCAAATATTAGTTAATGTTGTTGTTGGGTCTTGCTTGTTTGTAGATTAAATATAGTTTAATGGTGATTTCGTCTAGTAGTTGTGGTTTAATCTAATGGATCTGTAGTTGAAAATACAAGTTCACTCATGTGGTTTTGGATCAATCGAGAGAGAAGTGGCTAAACCAAAACCGCTAGATTGATGGCCTAAGGAGTGGGTCAACATGAGGTTTATCCCGAGAGGGTTAGCCTTAGTCGCATAACCTAACATTCAGCGATATAGTGATTGAGGTAAGGCGTAGACTAGTCTTCATGCGGAAAATGGGTGTCCTAGAGGAACCCATTTGAAATGGGGTAAGTTGCTCTAGAGAGAACCTATTTCCATACTAAGAATGATATCAAAATATATCATGTCTAACTCAACAAGATCATCTGTCATGATTTGTAAAGAAACTAAGACCAAGAAAATTTTGGATATCCATTTAGCAATAATAGAATCACTAATAGGAGTAGGGAATAGAAATTTTCTAGATTGATTTCACGACTAAGATCAGACTTCACAACAACATTTGGAGTCAAAAAAGATAATGTAGCACCTGGGTCAAGATATGCAAAAATATCAAACTAAAATACTCATAAAATACTTGTTACCCATTTGGGGAACCCTCTTGAAAAGTCTAAAGGGCATAAACCATGCTCTAAAGATAACTAACAGAACCAGCTGAAACACCATATTGAGTTGAGTGATCTTAGGAAGCATTAGGATGAGCCTGTCAACCCTTGCTTGCATGCGAAGGGCAATATCTCATTCTATGTCAGTCATATGATAAGTCCTAGATTTGGACTTATTTAAGGATTTTTTATATTGATTTAGTGTCCTCAAATGCATATTATGTGCAAATAAATGACGTAAAACCCTTGATTTCCAGGTATATGGATTGAGAAACAAAGCAAGGACACTAATTTGTAAATAAGAACAGAGCGAGTTGAAAGAATGAAGAAATGCAAGCCTGGTGATCGCCAAGTCCACTTGGCGAGTCGTCGAATGGTCATTTGACCACTAAAGTTCTAGTGTGCCAAGCCCAGAGGGATTAAATCAAATTGGTAAGAGAAAAGAGCAGTCGGCAAATTGTCGAGTGGTTCTGCGATGCAATGTTGGATCGCCCAAAGTTATAGACCTTGAGGTTGCTGAATACCAAGGCCGAAGAGCGAAGGAAGTGACCAAAGGGTGGCTCGCCTATTGGTTAGGCGAGCCCGACTTACTTCACCAAGTGGCACGTCGCAACACATTTTTGACTATTATAAATACATTTTTTATCATTTAGTTCAAAGAGTTTTCATATATTTTTTGAATCTTTGGAAATAATTATTAGAATAGTTTTCTTATTGAGTTCTAGTTTTGTTTGACCTTTTGAAGAATTGAAGTTTTTAACTTTTAAGAAATTGGAAGTGGATCTTTGAGATTCTTTGATTTGGAGAATTGTAAAGACGAATATAATCGTACCTAGTTGATGGAAACTGAATTTGGTAGCGATTTTTATCTTTTTATGATGTCTAGCTAAAACCCCAATTCTTGGGGTGTGATTATTTGATTATGAGCTTATTTAATTTATGGGTATTGCTAATTGTTAGTTTAAATGCTATTTAGAAGTGATTTCAATCATTAATTGTGGTTTAATTTAAGAATTTTAGTTGCATATGTAGTTCTACCCTTGTGATTTTTACTTGCTCGAGAAATAGGTTTTAAGACTAAGATTATTGATTGATGGTTGGTGGGTATTTTGTTTACCTAGGTTCAGCTTGAGAGAGTGAACTCTAAACAAAATCCCACACATTCAGCTCGAGAGAGTGAATGGACTAAGGTGTGGATTTTTCTTATTTTGCATGTTTGTTGATGTTCGAGAGAAATCAAATTGATTTGGGAAACGTTTTTCGAAAGAAAGTTTACCTCCTCTATAGTCTAGCTTACTCACTAATATTTAGCAATTTTTTAATAGTTGCAATTACATATTTGTCTAGCTTAGCCTATAATCACATCTGAAGAACCCGTCTCATTATTGTTATTTCGTATTATTTTCCACTGTTTGTAGTTGTTAAGAAAAAACAAAACCCCCATTTGACATTTGTGTCATTCACTGATTTGAATGATGCCTTTGCTCGATAATTTCTACTCCTCTGACTAATATTATTATATTTGCACTTCTCAATTGATTTATCGCTCCCTGTAGGATTCAAACCCAACTTACTTAGTTGAGTTATATACTGATTAATGACCGTTGACACTTACAATTGGATGAAGTGTCTTTGAAACATATTTAATCAATGTCTCCACTACCAGGGAGTGGTGTTTCTTGATACTCTTTTGGTGAAATCACATTTTGTTCTTTCTAGTCATAGTTGAATCTACTTATTTTTACTTTTAGTTTGTGTGTTGTTGTTTTAAATAGAGAAAATGAGTGTCAATGGATGCAATGGTAGCCTAGTGGGACATCAAGATGACATCGACAACCTCAATGATGTTAATGATCCAAATTTTAATGACCCTCATCTTACAGGTGGAATTTGTGCCATTCGCTTGCCTCCAGGTGAAAGGAACGTTGTGTTCCACATCACAAGCACCATGTTGCAGCTCTTAAAATTCAAAGAGTTTTTTGGTAGGTTTGCACATTGATGAGTCCTCAAATTGGACTCGTGTAGGGCCTTATTTTAATGCAAATAATGTCCTCGATTGTGTATTTATCTCGATATCTGATAAAAACTTCTAAGTTTCAAGTATTTACGAATTTGGTAGGAGCATGGACACTTATGCGCAAAAGAGAAGAAAAGAGCTAAAGATTCAAAGTGTGCATCACCAAGCACACTTGGCAATACGCCGTATACCAATGTTCCGCCTTCTGTTACATATAGTAAGCCCTGAGGAAGTGGATCACAAGGCGACGAAAAGAAGCAGCCGACGCTTAGCCGAATAGTTCCGCAAAGCAGAGTTATTCCGTCCAACATTATAACATGCATGGATATTAAGGCAAGGACAAACGGTGATGAACCAGAGAAAGGGCGATCGTCGAATTACTCGATGATTCACGGCTAAAGACGCCAAATGGATCCACTAGCACTAATTGTGAAGTCTATAAATACTGAACTCTTTTATTATTTAGATATAGAAATTTAGAGAGTGAAACAAAATACACTTAGTATTTTATATTAGAAACTTTGTTTAAAAGTTTTTTCTCAAGTTTGGAGAGGGTTTTGAGGAAGCTTGAAGAAAGAAGTTCTTTTTCCAATCTTGGAAGTGGATCTTCTCAATTTACCTTCCTTTGCTATTTTTAAGGTTTAATATCTTATACCCACTTGATTCCTTTATCATTTTAAGTATATTTGATTATTTCTTGATGTGTGGCTAAAAACCCCAATTTATGGGGTGTGATTTAGCAAATATGTGTTGATGTTATTGTTGGGTCTTGTGCTGATAGGATTAGATGCATTTTAATGGTGATTTCACCTAGTGGTTGTGGTTTAATTTAATGGGGTTTTAGTTACAAATACAAAACCACCCATGTATTTTCGGCATGCCCGAGAGGGAGGTCGTGAAACCAAGACCATTAGACGTATGACCTAAGGAATGGGTCGACTTGAGATTCAAACCGAGAGGGTGAGCCCTAGTTCCATGTCCAAGCACCCTCTATCGAATGTTCAGGGTGTGGGTAAGGCATAGGAAGGTTAGTTTAGATGAGTGGGTGTCTGAGAGGAACCCATTTGATATGGGTAAGGTGCCCTGAGAGAACTTACTTTCACCTAAAGCTTAGCCTAGTCACCATTATCTTGCAAATTTTCCTATCAAAAGCATGTACCCATTAGTTTTTGTCAACATATATTGCGGTCACACCCCAAGAAATCTCTCACATACTTGTTTTCTCCTTTGTTTTTTGTAATTCTACTACTTCTGACAAAACCCCTTTCTTGATATTTGACACTTTGGTGTCATAAGTTAAACTTTTTTTGTGTTTAACTCAAAAATGTATTGAGATATCACTATTTAAAACAAAATTCTAAGTAGCTACAATTTTCACTACAACTATCTTGGGACACGACCAAAACCTTGGTTAGGTTAATTTACAAGCTTCTATTCGTAGACACTCAAACTTTAGGTTAGTGTCGTTGAAATTGCGCCGCTTCCGGGGAGTGGTGTCACATGAATATGTGGTTAGTTATATTTTTGTTAAGTTCTTTGTAGTGTAGTTTTAACTAATTTTACTTTTAGTTTTGTTTTTCTTTTGTGTTTTGTGTTTGTGTGTGCAGGTCCACTAAGAATGACAGAGGGAGTGGGTGGCAAGCCAGTTGAGGCAGGTCAAGAAGTCGAGAGTAACTTCATAATAGCCGCATTGGTATCTCAACTAAAAGACTTGACCACAA
This sequence comes from Solanum sitiens, assembly GCA_016801875.1. Classification (NCBI taxonomy): domain Eukaryota; kingdom Viridiplantae; phylum Streptophyta; class Magnoliopsida; order Solanales; family Solanaceae; genus Solanum; species Solanum sitiens. The sequence continues at coordinate 113,349 of JABWTJ010000002.1, forward strand.
AAATATCTGAGGTGTAAAACCAGTGCAATCGCAAAGGGAAGTATGTGGCTCCCCACGCGAGGAAAAGCGCTAGAGAAAATGAGAAAAGTCGTGGTGAGGACACTCTTCAAATCATTCTCCAAAAGATCACCGATAATGATCGAGTGTTGGACGAAATGAGAGATAGTATCGAAGCACTAAATAAGCAAATCAAGTCTAACTCTAGATCAATTTAGTACATCAGATCACTCCTGATGTTTGCCATGCCTCAGCTCCACCCAAACGACAAATTGGGGTTACCTAGTAAAAGTAGGCCTAACTCCAACATCATAGAGTGAGGCAGGGTTTATGTCGAACCACGACTTTAAATAAGGCGCTTCTTGGGAGGCAACTCAAGGTCATAACTTAGGATTTACTTTTATAAATAATGGTGTGTTATTGTTGCAGGTCAATATGAGAAAAGTATAGAAAATTACAGATTGGCGAGCAGAAGGTCATTTCCACGAGATGCCAAACAAGTCTGCAAGCCAAGGTGATTTTGTCTTGTGGCACAATGCAAGAGTATTGTAGAGTCTGTAAAACTCAGCAAACTCGAAAAGAAGATTGGCACATCACCAACCTATTAGGAGATCTCGATGCAAACCGCTGATCTTGCCCCAGAAAATTTAAGATTTTGAAGAATGGGCGGCATAAAAGAACACATCACCGAGTGGTTCGATAAGAGAAATTATGTAAGATACCGAAAATGACTTAGGTGAATCTAGAGCCTAAAATGGTTTTAATGATGGTCTAAGGTCCTAAATTGGTCTATAATGTGGTATTGGGGCAGTGTGTAAGATTTTAGGTGCATTGGAAGTCAAACGTCAAGGGACTTCTAAGACGTTCGACGACTAAGTCACCTATGTGCCTCATATGTGTTTATGTGTGATTCATGAATTTATGAGGTCTTTAAATGAGTTATTATGGTTTTGATAGGCAGTGTGTCAAGTTTCGTGAAGTTTGGAGGTCAAACGTTCAAGAACGTCTATGACGTTCGAAAGGTTTGCCTTGAAATGACCTTGTGTGTCTAAGCGTGTTTTGTCGCGTTTTACGTGTTAGTTTTGGATGAAATTCATGTGAGAGGTCCTAAGCTCGTATACAAACTTGTTTGGGTTGGAAACGTCCGAGCAAACATCCCCATGGACCATCCAAGGGTCCTTGAGAAAGGACCCTTCATGAGTGCCCAAGCTGTCAAAAACCAGCCCAACCTACGGAGGCAATCGACGCCCAGTGGTTCAGTCGACGCCCCGTAGGTGAGGAGGCATAGGTTTAAACTTAGGCGTGGGAGAGATGATTCCATGGACCAGCCACAGTCCCAAACCACAGACCAACAGAACGGTCCGTTGGTTGGGTGAATGTCTGTCGATTGGCAAGTCGTTGGTGGACTGTCTCCTGCGTGCAGTTCACTGTAAGTCTAGGGGTGAAATTGTAAATTCACCCCACGTACAAATAAGAGAAATGCAGGTTACTAAGGGTCTTTTTGGTATTTAAAACATGTTTATAAGCCTTTAATACTTAAAAGAATTCATTCTTCAAAATCAAAACCCAAAATATCCTAGAAATTCTTTAGAACTATATTGGAGCCAAAACATAAGGAAGAGCTTGGATTGGAGATTTGAGTGGTGATTCTTCATCAATTTCGTGGATTAACATCATTGAGGTATGGTTTTTGATCCATGAAACTCTACTCATCAAGGATCCTAAATTCAAAGAAGTTTTCTAAAGTTTTTCAAAGATGAACTTGTCCAATTTCATGATCTATCCATGGGTTCTTGCATTACAGGTTTTTAATCATTGAATATTGATTGAATTGTTGTTCATAGATGATTTTAACTCAATTAACCTATCAACCCATGTAATTGATGAACCTTCATTTTTGACTATTTTATGAGTTACTTGATATTGACTTAATGCTTATGAATTCTAGTGTAGTTTTCTATGGGTTATTGAATGATGTAAGAATTTTATTCAATTGATTTATAATTGGTATTACATTGATAAATCTATATTAAATTGACCTAGTTTCATTGAGTATTATGATTTGTGTATTGAATTGGTGTTCATGGCTATGGGTAAGGGCCTGTTGGTATTGAATTGGACGATTTAGACATGGATTGAAGTGGAGAGAATGGATTGGTGGTAAGCTGCCATAATTCTCTTTATTTATGTAATTAAGCTTTTGAATTATGTTGTGGTTGGTATGGCGCACTTATGGTGGCGGTGTTATGTGAATGATGTGGCATTGTCGGCGTTACTTTATGTATTATGATGATCATGGCCTTGTCGGCAACTACTTGAAGTATTATGATGATTTGTATTGTTTATTATGTGAAGTATGATCATATCTACCTTCATGTAAAGTAATGCCAAAGTATGTGGTTTCTTATATTGATATTAGGTGATCATGTTAGACTATGACTATGTCTTTATGTGTGTAGTCTTAGAGTTGATGCATGATTCTTCCTAATTGGTTATGAAGTCTTATGATGACTATGTTGATGATGTTATAGTAGTGTGTAGGGTGACCTAAGGATTATGAAGTTTGTGCCTATGTGCTTCTTGAATATGATATGTTATGTGTAATAATGTAAAGTATGTTGTGTCTCGTTTTAGTAGACTTGTGTCCCTTACTTGATGCATGTATGAATGTGAATATGAGCGTACTTGACTTAGGATGCTAAAGCCTCTTAGTCTTGAATGTATGAATGATGTGAGACCTAAGAGTTCAAGTATAGTGAGCTCAAGAATCTTCGGTAATGATGTGTCACAACTTGAATCTTTTAGTATACAATTGAGCTATGCATGGGTAATTTGAGTCTTGTTGTGTACATTAATGATTGATACTTGTGTAACACTATTTGAGAAATCCTATTTGAACTGCTGAATTTGAGTTTTACTTGAGGATAAACAAAATCTTAAGTTGGGGGTGTTGACGAGTCCTCAAAATGGACCCATGTAGTACCCTCTATCGAATGGTCGGGGTGTGGGTAACACATAGGGTAGTTAGTTTATACGAGTGGTGTCCAAGAGCAACCCATTTGATATGGGGTATGCTGCCCGAGAGGGAACTTACTTCATTTAAAGCTAGTCGTGTCACCATTATCTTGCAAATTTTCGTATCAAAAGCATGTAACCATTAGTTTGTGTCAACATATATTGCGGTCACACCCCAAGAACTCTCTCACATACTTATTTTCTCCTTTGTTTTTTCTAATTCTACTACTTGTGAAAAAAATGTTTTCTTGATATTTGACACTTTTGTGTCACAAATTGAACTTGTTTTGTGTTTAACTCATAAATGTCTTGAGCTATCACTATTTAGAAAGAAATTCTAAGTAGCTTCAACTTTCACTACCACTCCCTTGGGACACGATCCAAACCTTTGGTTGGGTTACTTTACTAGTTTCGATTAGTAGACATTCAAACTTTATGTGAATGTCGTTGATCACGAAATATAGAAGGATACACATATTGAACCATCACTTATGAGGATTCCCATGAGCATATAAGACACTTTATTGATGTTTGCAGGTCGTTCTCCTTCAAGAACATATCCCAAGAGTAGGTACGTTTGATGTTGTTCCTATTTTATTTAGGGGAGAAACATGTAAGTGATTGGCTTAATTGCCGAGAGACTCAATCACTTCATGGGAAGAGCTTTTCACCGTATTTCAAGTGCAATTTTTCCCTCGTTCGAAGATGATGAGGACAATATCCAAATCTTCAAGCATTTGGAGGATGGGCCAATTCATGAGACTTGGCTAATATTTAAGAAGTTGATGCTGCAATTCCCAACTCATGGTTTGCCTGACAATGTTTTTCTACAATACTTTTACCAAATCCTTGATTCTTTGAACAAGGGCGTAGCTGAAAAACTTTCTCCGGGAGGATTGATGCAACAACCTTACATTAGAGTAAACTAGTTTTTATATGGTATGAACAAAATTAATCGGGCTTGGTACACCCGCGAAGATCAGGTCTCCCCTCTTACTTTTAAATTGACTAAGTAGCAGCTTGAGAAAGACGAAGAGAGGGACCAAAACATGGAAAGATGATGACCCAACTCGACATTGTAGCTAAGAATGTCATGGGAGATGGTGCTAGAAGTGTAAATGTTGTGGGTGTTAGGTGTGTAAACCCCAAAAGGCTTAAGTTTCAAGCATTGTACAATGAGAAAGTGAACTTTCTAGCAAACCAAGGAGGAGGTTATCGTGCTAACTACCCAAGGAAGGATGGTAAACAAGGTCGGAACAGGGATGAAGGCTAAAGAGATTGTGATAAATAGTGGAGGTATCTGACCCCACTTGGAAGGAAAGAGATTTGGTAAAGGATAGGTATACTCCTCCCCAAAGATTCTGAGTGTGGCCGGTCTGATATTTTAAAAGCACAATGGTTTAAAATTTCAAACTTCTCACATTACCTAACTTTTAAATTCATACAAGCACACAAACTCTATATTTCCCTATTATTGTATTTTACCACTATTTAGTAATCGATCTCGCGTTTGGAATTTGATACTTTTCTGTCTAGCTTTACAAATTTGTATATTAGACATTAAACATTGGTTTTACGAACCCCAAACTCATAAATTAGCGGTTAAACTCAATTTAATTGTTATAAATTGTTTGAAGTGTGATGGGCCTTTCTAAATCTGTGTTTATGTGCTTGTTTGCCTGTTTTAATTTCCAATCATTCCTAGTTTCCTAAGTTGTTAATTTCCCAAATTTCGTGCCTTAAAATCAATCTTAATCTTGTGGGTTTTTCTTAATTGGTGTTGAATATAGTCGGGTGACGTCTAAGGAACCCCAAAGTGTGCTAAGTGCCTTTTTTGCGAGTGTTTGACATTATTGGTAAGGGCTTAAGAGCCTATTTGGATGGGCTTAAAAGCTAGTCAAACTGACTTAAAAGTGGTTTTTTGACTTGTTTAAGTGTTTGGCAATTCTCAAAGTGACTTATTTTAAGTCAAAAAAACTTATTGTAAGCCAAAAGTTAAAAGCTAGGGGAGTGGTGCTTTTTTTTTTTAGCTTAAAAGCTCTTTTATGTTGACAAAATATATTACCTTTTTGCCCTAATTTTTATACAATTTCCAAATAGCCCACATAACCCTAACATCTCTTTCTCCCATTTTTCCCTTTTTAATGTTTTGGACTTGTTTCTGCTGAGAAACTTCTTCCTTTTCTTCCAATTTGAAGGGTGAAGATAAACCTTGACGTACGTTTTTTTGATTATTTTTATTAGCTTTCTTTCTTTTCTCTCGATTGATTGCGATAATATCTTGGAAAAAACAAATCAGCTGGAACTTTCAATTTTCTCGATTATTTATCAATTTTTTTTATCATGTATTTTTTTGTGCGTCTGTAACTGATTTGTTTCTGTGTATTTTCTGTATTTTTGGTTTTGTACTTTTTTTATCATATATTTTTTTGTATGTCTTCCGTAACTGATTTCATTCTGTGTATTTTCTGTTTTGTGTTTTTTGATTATGTATATTTTGTGCATCTTCTATAACTATAAAAGAAATCAAAGCATGTTAACAACTGCAACTGTAAATGCTCTTTTTCTTCTACCTATGCTCCCTATTATCTGTGGGAAGGCAAAAACAAAGGCCAATGCTATTAAGTGTACAAATTACATTGACCCTTCTGGGATAGAAAAACATTGTGTTCCTCGACATGTTGCTTAATCCTTTGAACCTGCAAGAAAGGGAACAATGGCAATAGAAAATATTGAAACAAGAACATTCAAGTTTCTATTATGTCAACCTTTTCTTAGTTTTATGGGAACAAATGATTGCAGATAGAGTACCGGCTTCGTTATTCAAGAACATTTAACATTATAACTGTATTTTCTGTTTTGTGATTATTATTTTTCTTGGATTATGTATATATATGTTGATTGTGTGTAGTATATATTTTTCATCTATATAAAATTATGGAAATAGTTATTTTAAATTTTCTTATCAATGTTTATCTTCAGATTAGTTACACCATGAAACACAAACTAATGCTAAGTGGGATAATGATGCCCATCTCAAATTTATAGAGTTATGTGAATTCGAGATTAGGAAAGGAAATAGAACAAACACTTATTTATCTAAAGATGGATGGAAAAATACGATTAGAGCATTCTATGAAAAAAGGGGAAGACGCTATGCAAAAATACAAATTAAAATCATTGGGATTGCATGAAAGCCGAGTGGACTCTTTTTAAGCAATCGATGAGAGGAGATACATGTAGAGGATGGGATGCCACTAAAAATACAATTATGGCATATGATGATTGGTGGAAGCTAAAAATTAAGATACATTTCTCACATTGTTTTATGTCTTTTTATTTATTTTAATGTTACATTTTTACTTACTTAAATTGGTTGTTTCATTTTTTTTACAGGAGGATGTTCGATATAGAAAATTTAGGAATAAAGATCTTTCACTTATATGGTTTCTCTATGATGCATTATTTTCTGGTATTGTTGCTACGGGAGAAAGAGCACGTGCTTCAAATCAATCCCAATTTTTCGAAAGTAAGGTACATTCTGACGAAGAAAGACCAAATGGTATTGATAATGATTATATGGAGCACTTCATTAATACTAATAATGAAGGGGATGATGAAAGTGATGATCCACAAGATATAAATTCTACTATGTTTCCTAAACCATCATTAAAAAGACCAAATTCAACTGATGGTATTGGAACTTGTAATCAAATGAAAAAAAAAGTAAGACAAAATCTACAGTTTCATTAATGAAAGATGATATGCAATCTTTACTAGAGTTAATGTCTAACAAAAGTACTGCTACATCACATGCGGTAGATGATTCCACCATTGATAAGTGTATGGATTTTTTGGCAAATATTCCCAATATTTTTGAAAGGGTTGAAATGTACAACTATTTTGTGAACATGTTTCTTAAAAAGACATTTGATAAGTGTTTCTTAAGATACCTACGGATGAAGCTCGAAAGTCTTGGATGGAGTATAACTATCAGTTATACCTTAAGAAAGTGTGAAAAATGTGTTATTATGGAAAAAGTAATTTTATTATTTTATGTTGACATTATGCTTGTACGCATGAACTTTATTTATTATCTTGAATTTTGTTTAGACATTATCATTGTATGGTTAATTTATTTAAAGTTAAGTTCTAATTTATATAAATGTGTTTGTTATGTTGAATTTATATAAATGTGTTCGTTGTGTTGAATTTATGTAAATGTATTTGCTGTATCGAATTTTTATATAGGTATTCATTTTGTTGAATTTATACATATGCATTTGTTGTGTTGAATTTTTATATAAGTGTTTGTTATGTTGAATTTATGTAAATGTATATGTTGTGTTGAGTTTACATATAGGTGTTTGTTATGTTGAATTTATATATATGTGTTTGAAGTGTAAATTTATATATAGGTGTTTATTGTGTAGTATTTATATAAAAATGTATGTTCTGATTGAATTTATATAAACGTCATTACTAATATAAAGTAATATAATTGGAACTTTTATTGTGGATTCAAAAATATTGTAAGTAAGTAAAATATATGTGTCATTACTTGTGAAATAATGAAACTTTTATACTTTTGATTTTTTTTAATTGGAAATATTTTTAGTTGTAGTTAAATGGAGGATTTGGACTTTACCATATCACCCCATTTAAATGATTTGTTAGATTAAGAAGATGAAGAACTACAACAAAGTAGGAGAGAGAAAAATGAGAAAGAACGGATGGCTCTATGCTGTATAGCAGGTAAACACATTTTAATGTATTATTAAAAATACTTATTCAAAGAACCTTGTCGTACATCAAAGCGTTCCGGGTATGTATTTATTCAAACGATATTACAAGTAAATGAAACTCGTTGTTATGATAATTTTCGGTAAAAGAAGGTGGTGTTTATTGATCTATCCGAAGATTTAAAAGAAAAATATGGACTAAAGCCCACGCGTGGAATGTCTATAAATGAAATGTTAGGCATGTTCTTAATGACTTGAGTACATGGAGCGGAAAACCGAATGATACAAGATATCTTTCAACATTTGGGGGAGATGGTCCATAGACACTTTCATAGTATTTTAAAAGCCGTTTCTAAACTTGCAAGAGACATTATGAAACCACATTTAAATTATAATGATGGTGTTGGAGCTCAAAAGCCATGTAATGAGCGATATTTTCGTTTCTTTAAGGTAAGTAAAAACTTTTAGTTTGCTATATTTTGAGTTAATATCTTAAAAGTTCATTCAACTTTCACAACTTATCTAATAAACTCATTAAACTTTATTTTATATCAATAAAATTACTTAACTTTAGGGACTTTATATCAATGAAATAATTGAAATAAATTTATCAATAAAAATATGTCAAATTTCTATATTTTTTAAAATAAAGTTCAATGACTTTGTTAAATAAATTGTGAAAGTTGAGTGACCTTTAAAAATATTAACTCCTATATTTGTTTAGTATTACTTGTTATATTTCTTTAGCTCACATGCCTATATTTTTAGGATTGTATTGGAGACTTGATGGCACACATGTTTATGCTAGATTGCCACAAGATCAACAAACACCTTATATTGGACGTAAAGGTTATCGGACTCAAAATATTCTTGCCGTTGTGGATTTTAATATGTGTTTTACATTTTCATTGGTTGCGTAGGAAGGAGGGGTCATGATAGTCGTATATTTGGTGAGGCTCTTCGTAGAAGTGAACTTAACTTTCCACATCCTTCATGAAACAAATATTATTTAGTGGATGCAGGATATTCACAGATGAAGGGATATATGGCTCCATACAAAGGAGACAATGTGAGATATCATCTTCTTGACTTTCGTCGTGGTGCAACAAGTCAATTGCGTGAGCCAAGAGGACACATTGAAAATTTTAATTATACGCATTCTTCATGTAGAAATATAGTAGAGCGCACATTTGGTGTATTGAAATCAAGGTGGTCTATTTTGCGAGACATGCCTTATTATAAAATTGACACTCAAAGGGACATCGTACTTGATACTATGTCCATTCACAATTATATTAAACAAAAATGCAATGTGGATGATGAATTTCAAACGGTTGAGGATGAGAGATATATTCCAGCGGTTGACTCCGAATTTGACACAAGTTCAAGCACTAACAATATAGAAAAAAATATGGAAGAACAAAGTGATACTTATTGGATGGGGCTTCGTGACATGATTGCTAATGAAATTGATAACGTTTGATGTTTGTATTAATTTAGTATTTCCACTTTATTGTTAGTTAAGTGTTCTCTGTCATTTGATATTTGTATCTATATCAAACAGCTTATTTTTGAAATATGAATTTATATTCCTCTTATAAGTAATTTGTGGTGATAAAGAAGTATGTGAACGATAGACAATTATTTTTACTAATGAATGAAAATAAAATAAATCTTAAATCTTTCAAGTGATCTATTCAAATTGTATATTATTAAAATCTAAAATAAGTTGCACATATATAATTAACTTAAATAAAAATTTATAATCCTCTTATAAATAATTTGTGATAATAAAGAAATATGTGAACGATAGACAGTTATTATTACTTATGAATGAAACTAAAATACATCTTAAATCTTTCTTTGATCAATCTATTCAAATTATATATTTCTAAAATCTACAATAAGTTTATATTCCTCCAATAAATAATTTGTGATGAATTAGAAATATGTGAATGATAGAAAAATATAATTACTTATGGATGTAAAATATAAATTAATTTTGTTTCATTTTTTTAAGTTTAAAAACCTTACATTAATCAACTTTTATCATGTTAACAACTTTTAAAGGTATTTCAGACATTTTGATAAAAAAAGTGTTTACCAACATTTATTTGCCAAACACATCAACAACTTTTTTTTAACTTCAACACTTTTATCCAACACATAACTACTTATTTTAAAAATAAGTTTCAACACTTTCAAAAATACTTTTTAAAAGCTACTCTTTTTAAGCCCATCCAAACGAGCTCTAAGTCATTAAATGGCCAATTTTTACCAAATCGAGGAAAGTCTGCGTAAACGGGTGGCATGGGTCTTATGGGTCTGAGTCTGATTGAGTATGTGTATGTTTTGATTTTGTTTTCGGGGGCTGCGGGGTTGATTTTGGAAGTCGGGGTAGAAAGTAGGCACGTTCGGCAGTTTGTTGAGCTGTGTTGAGCTCGATGAACCACTCGACAGTTCACTGAAACCCCCTTGATCGCCTTTAATTTCATAATTTTTGATGCTTTTCGTTTTGTAACTTTCGGCAAGAAGCCTGAGTTCGCCGAGTGCACATTGCGATTCATCAAAAATCTTATTTGACCGCCTTTTCAGTGCCCACAACCCCTAGATACACCGTAACTTTTGGCGGGCTAGTTTTTGTTCACAAAATGTTGTCGCCAATTCAACGAAAGGCCCCTCCCATCACTGACATGCCATTTTTCTTGAAATTTTTGAATCCAATCCTTTCGGCGAGCCCTATCTAGTTTGCTAAAATGATTTGGTAACTCGCCCATCGGTTTGGCTTGTCTATCTGCAATATAGGATTTCTTCGATTTCTCTTGCACTGTTTCTAATAGTTTTCAATTTGTGTTATATATATGACTAGACCAAAAGTAGCAGGTCGATACATTCCACCTCGCAAGAGGGCGAAGGGAATCATAATAAATGAGAATGCAGCTGCATTCAGGTCAAAGGCAACAAAACTTCCTACCACAAGTGGAAAAGGCAAAGGGGAAGGCAAAGCACCTGCTCCTGTGTCACCGAGGGTCAACTTTGACAGTGACAAAATCTATGTCACTCATTGCCCCACTTCTGATATTTAGGGTGAGCACCAGGATTCTCATGTTACCACTTCTAAGCTTGAGGATGATGAGTTATTAATGGCCTGGAGTGCTAATCTCCGCTCCAAGAGGATGCATGATCTGTCTAGGTCATACTAGAGATTCACTTGTGTTTCATGAGTTAATAATGTATTAAATAGTATATTTTATCATTATAAGTCAGTTCTTAAAGTTTGGGAGCGTTTGGAAGTCAAACGCCCAAGACGTCCGAAAACTAGTCAAAGTTGAACTAGAGTATCGTAGTGTTTAGTAGTGATGTTTTTGGGGATGTCTTTAGAGTAAAATTCAGTGTCAATGGTTCCTATTCGTAGAGGGATATACCAAGTGTCAAAACATCCGAGTACGACTCCTAGGGGACCACCCGAAGGGCCCCCAAGAAGGACCCAAACATGGGTCAAGATGCTGGCCAAGGCAGCGTGCAGGGGCAGGATCTGGAGCCCTACCTCGCGACGCGCCCTTGACACGAGGTGCACTGCCTCAAAATTTTTGAGAGGCAAGAATATGGAGCTTGCTTCGCGACGCGCAGCCAAGTCCCAGATTTGTCCGCAACGTTTTTAAGTCAAATTTCAAGTTGGAAAAGGGTCCAAATGGTGTGGAGGTCTTTTGGGAACTTTTGGGATCTTTTGTTGACTGATTTAGGTCATTTTAAACCTCATTTCACCCATCATTTCAAACCCTAAAGGTCAAATCAAATTTCTCCAAAAACCTTCTCTCCAAAAACCTCCACTGAAGAATGTTCAAGCTCCAAGGAAGAGGACCAAGTTCTTCACGTTTTCTTCACCAAATTCTCTTGTGTTTCTTCATATTGAGGTATGGTAGTCATCCTTGAACCTTCTTTCATTAAAGGATCCGTTTCAAAGAGATTTCAAAAAGAATTTCAAACTTCAATATCCTTTATTCTTTGACTCTAAGTATGGGTCTTTGCATGAAAATATTTTAATGGTTAAAATGAGTTGTTCTTAGTTTTGAATGATGTTTTTCATGTCAAAACCCCAATGGAATCATGTCTATTCTTTTATCAACTTTTGGCTTATGAAATGGGTTTTATGAGCATGATTATATAATGTTAAAGTTAGTGTTTCTTGGTGGTTTTATTGAGTTTTAGCTACTGCCCTAAGTTTTATTTCATGATGAATTATTCAATAAATTGTGAATTGGTTATAATGTCTTGGATGAAGGGTAAATTGTTTTATTTTGGTTAAGTTATGTTGAGATGTTGTTGAGTGGTATGGACCACCTTTGGTGGCGGATTTTACTTGAATTATATGAAGTTATATGAGTATTGTGAGAATGGCCTCGAAGGCATGATATGTGAAGTGAAGTGATAATTTTGATATATGGGTATGGTATGTTTTGGAATGTTGATATGAGTATCTTGAAGCTTTATGTCTAAATGAAGTATGGATTTGATATGTGAAGTATGATGATGGGTTAATTGTGATAAATGTGAGTTGAGCATGTCTAGAAGTCGATGTTATGAATAGTGGTCATTATGTGAAAGGTGTGCTCACACACACACTTGAATGCATGAATGAAGTCAATGAATGAAAATGGGGTATTGTAGGGTAGACACTCTTCGTGAGTAGAGATGAAGTGTCTAGACCATCCCTACTATTCCTAAGTATGAAAAAGGGGGATTTGGGGTGAACACTCTTCGTGAGTAGAGATGAAGTGTTTAGTAGCAACCTCACAATTTCCAATGAGCTTTCCAAGATAGGTTGGAGGTTGGATACCCTTCGTGAGTTGAGATGGGGTGTTCAATAGTTATCTCCTAACCTATAGTCAATGAATGTTTAAGACTCCGTGGGGTAGTTATGCTTAGCACCGAGAGGATTTGGAGGTGGGTACACTTCATGAGTAGAGATGTTGTATCTAATGTACCTCTTGGGATGGGTGCTCCTCATTAGTAGAGAGTGAGTTACTTAGTAGCAATCTCGTTTTCCCTTAACTGTGCGCCCGCGTAGGTGTAGCTATTGGAGAACCCATGTAAAGGCTAAAGAATATGACCCTACCTTAGGCAAGTAGGGATCCCTCATCCGGTAAGGGTAGTACCGGGATTCCATGTCAAGCTCTCATGGTCTATGTCGATTAAAGATATCCCCCACAAAAGAATGTAAATAAACTAAGTCTTCTTAAGGGTTTACTACTTAGAGTAGGTGGTGGAATGGGACATTACCTATGCATTTCACAAGTAGACATTTGGAGGGAGTCTTGGTGTGTCCTGATATGAAATGTATGAATGGGTCATGATATGATGTAAATGAAAGTAATGTGACTTGATGTCTAATGTTAAGAAAGCATGTTAAAGTTATGTCTTATATCATGAAACTGATGAATGATGAATGTAGTGTATCTAATCTCATGGAATCCTCAAGGATCACATAGTGGGGGTAGTAGTATGGGATGCTACTCTCACATTGCACTTTGTGTGACTTGTAAGTCCACTTGAGAGGAATACTTATGTGAAGTTCTTCAATGCAAGTATGTTTCTCTAGTGTCTTTAGTATGGAGTGTTGATTTGTAAATGAAATTAAGTAAGCCTATCCCTAGTAGTCTTAAGGATCTCTTGAGTAGGTATTGAGGAGGTTGTATGGGCGATCTCCTTATGTCTTATTTAAGGGAGACTTTGGACAACTTAGGATATGAGTAGTTCATGTGTGATTTTAGTTTCACTGTAAGCATGCTTTTATGTTGAGAAAAATGGATGTTTAGCCTTATGTGCTAAACGATGGTTTTAAATGATGTCTTGTGACTTAATTCATGAAGGATTTTATCAAAATAGCATGACTTGTATGTTTCAACTAAATTGTCCCTTTTTGCATGACTTTGCATAATGCCATACTTAGTACATTGTTGTACTAACCCCATACTTTTCTGTTCTTTATAAGTATAGGTTGGAGCCGAGTTAAAGATTAGAAGTCAAGCTTGGGAATCGACTCTCTCAAGACTAAGTATGTCCTCATATATTCGAGGGCATAGTATATCTTTCTTTAGTTCCCTTTTAAGACTTATTATGTATTTCTTTCAATGTAAAGGGCCCTGTCCTTAAGATATTTATGTCGTGTCTTTAAGTTGGCTTGTGATGATGACACAAGCTTTAGTATTCATAAAAGAAGTTTCTTTATTATTGTTTATCATGAAAAGTTTTAATTTCAGCATTACTTTTCATGTTTTATGTAATGAATGATAGCTAAGAGGCTTGTGTAAGACCTTTGAAAGGTCGAGCACGCCTTGTTCAGATCCAAGGGTGCTCCCTAACTTCTAGGGGTACTTGCGGGTCGTTACAAATTTGGTATCAGAGCATAAGGTTTTGGGAAATAGTTTAGGGTCCAAAGTCTCACAAGCCACGTCTAGTAGAGTCTTGTTCATCGGTGTGAGTCGCGACACATCTATGGCCGGGAGGCTACAGGACGATAGAAGTTTCACTTTTCTTCATTTCTCTAGTGTCGTGCCTTAGAGTTGAGTTATATAAGATTCTTTTCTCAACCTCTTCTCTTGTGTTTATAGAACATGAATATGATAAGGATACCCGCTAGATAGAAGGAGGGAAAAGTAGCTAACGAGAGAGTTCTTCTCCGGAATGAGCAAGTTCCTATAGTTGAACAAGAGGAGGTGAATGAAGAGGTTCCCCCTCTGGAACCTCAAGGACCTCAAGTGCCCCAAATACCTCCAATGCCCCAAGGTCCTCAAGCTCCCTATGTTGAAGGGAATATGACTAATGCGGAGATAAGGGTTGCTCTTAGGGTCTTCACCCAACTCATGACGACTCAAGCTCATGTTGTTACTAATCATGTGGTTGCCCAAGCTAACCTAGGAGTTGGACCTCAACCCAATGTGAGTACTCCCACTTCTAGAATCCGGGATTTCATGAGGATGAACCCTCCTATCTTCCATAGCACTAAAGTGGATGAAGATCCACAAGGCTTCATAGATGAGGTGTTCAAGGTGGTGGATGCTATGGGTGTGAATCCTAGAGAGAAATCGGAACTAGCCTCTTATCAACTTAAGTATGTGGATCAAGTGTGGTTTGAGCAATGGAGGGATAAGATAACCTTAAGGGAAGGTCTGGTAGATTGGGAAGTGTTCAAAACAGCCTTTTTTGATAGGTTCTTTCCCATAGAGTTTAGGGAGAGGAAGTTAGTGGAATTCATGAACCTTCGTCAAGGGGGAATGAGTGTTAAGGAGTATTCTCTCAAGTTCACCCAACTCTCTAAGTATGCCCCAACTTTGGTAGCCAACTCTATGGCTAGGATGAATAAGTTCGTGATGGGGGTATCTAGTATGGTTGAGAAGGTATGTCGTACGACTATGCTCCATAATGATATGGATATCTCTAGGCTCATAGTGTATGCCCAACAAATTTAAGAGTCCAAACTTATGGAGATGAATAGGGATGGAAAGAGGCCTAGATCGGAGGAGTCAAGTAAACCTAAGTCTAAGAAGAGGTTCTTTAACCAAGACTCTTCCATGGGAAACAAAGATAGAGGTTCCAACCAAAATTCTCAAGGAGGTGGTTATGCTTATGAGAGGCCTTGGTGTACTAGTTGTGGGAAGCAAAACTTGGGTAGGTGTCTTGCCGGCACGGATGGTTGCTTTGGATGTGCTAACAGGGGTCATTCTCTCCCTACCCTCAAAGAAAAAGGTAAAGAGGTCAACCAAGCTCCTTATGATGGTCCGGATTCCAATGCTCCAAAGAGGAATCGTTTATATGATATAGGAGCTAAAGAAGCGACTAATCCGGAGTGAAGGCCCCGGTAAGTCATAATTCCCTTTGGTTGTTATGTTTATGTAATGATATGATTTTATATGGTCTTGTCTCTTATGTTATCATGCTTTTATGTTAGAATTGCTTGAAAGTAAATTCTTGAATTTTGAGCATGTTTCACTGTAAAGGAGTGGTGTTCACTGTAAAGAATTTCACAATTTGATTTAATTGTTTTTTCGTGAATGATGGTCTCAATATGTGTAGAAATGATGTGTAATAGCATGACTAATGTTGGAGAAGGTAGTTCCTCCATGAATGATGAAATGAATATGTGGTTTCAATTGTGGAACTTGTTCCAACATGCTTATGTTGCTTAATTGCTTAATGATGTGAAGTTGGTGCTCCTTATGATTTGGTGCATTGAGTATTAAAGTCTTGACCTTGATGATTTGTGTGGAATTCTTCTATGTGTCCTTGATGTCCTCAGAAGTGTTTAGGGTCATTCGAGGACGAATGTTGTTCTAAGTGGGGGAGATTGTAACGACCCCAAAAATGAAATAGCTCAAACTAGAGATTCACATGTATTTCATGAGTTAATAATGTATTAAAATAGTATATTTTAGCATTAGAAGTCAGTTCGTAAAGTTTGGGAGCGTTTGGAAGTCAAACGCCCAAGACGTCCAAAAACTAGTCGAAGTTGAACTAGTGTATTGTAGTGTTTTGTAGTGAAGTTCTGGGGGATGTCTTTAGAGTAAAATTGAGTGTCAATGGTTCCTATGAGTATAGGGATGTTCCAAGTGTCAAAACGTCCGAGTACGACTCCTCGGGGACCACCCGAAGGGACCCAAACATGGGTCAAGATGCTGGCCAAGGCAGCATGCAGGGGCAGGAATTGGAGCCCTACCTCGCGATGAACCCTTGATAGGAGGTGAAATGCCTCAGAATTTTTGAGAGGCAAGAATCTGGATCTTGCCTCACGACACGCAGCAAGTCCCAGATTTGGCCGCGACGTTTTTAAGTCAAACTTCAAGTTGGAAAAGGGTCCAAATGGTGTGGAGTTCTTTTGGGAACTTTTGGGATCATTTGTTGAATGATTTAGGTCATTTTAAACATCATTTCACCCATCATTTCAAACCCTAATGGTCAAATCAAATTTCTCCAAAAACCTTCTCTCCAAAAACCTCCATTGAAGAAGCTTCAAGCTCCAAGGAAGAGGACCAAGTTCTTCACGTTTTCTTCACCAAATTCTGGTGGGTTTCTTTATATTGAGGTATGGCAGTCATCCTTGAACATTCTTTCATTCAAGGAGCCCTTTCAAAGAGATTTCAAAAAGGATTTCAAACTTCAATATCCTTTATTCTTTTGACTCTAAGTATGGGTCTTTGCATGTAAATGTTTTAATGGTTAAAATGAGTTGTTTTTAGTTTTAAATGATGTTTTTCATGTCAAAACGCCAATGGAATCATGTCTATTCTTTTATCAACTTTTGGCTTATGAAATGGGTTTTATGAGCATGATTATATAATGTTAAAGTTAGTGTTTCTTGGTGGTTTTATTGAGTTTTAGCTACTGCCCTAAGGGCTATTTCATGATGAATTATTCAATAAATTGTGAATAGGTGATAATGGCTTGGATGAAGGGTAAATTGTTCTATTTTCGTTAAGTTGTGTTGAAATGTTGTTGAGTGGTATGGCCCACCTTTGGTGGTGGTGTTTACTTGAATTATATGAAGTTATATGAGTATTGTGAGAATGGCCTCGATGGCATGATATGTGAAGTGAAGTGATAATTTTGATATGTATGGGTATGGTATGTGTTGGAATGTTGATATGAGCATCTTGAAGGTTTATGTCTAAATAAAGTATGTATTTGATATGTGAAGTATGATAATGGGTGAATTGTGATAAATGTGAGTTGAGAATGTCTAGAAGTCGATGTTATAAATAGTGGTCATTATGTGAAAGGTGTGCTCACATGTGCTCACACACACACACTTGAATGCATGAATGAAGTCAATGAATGAAAATGGGGTATTGTAGGGTAGACACTCTTCGTGAGTAGAGATGAAGTGTCTAGACCATCCCTACTATTCCTAAGAATGAAAAGGGGTATTTTGGGGTGGACACTCTTCCTGAGTTGAGATGAAATGTCTAGTAGCAACCTCACTATTCCCAATGAGCTTTCGAAGATAGGTCGGAGGATGAATGCACTTCGTGAGTTGAGATGTGGTATTCACTAGTTATCCTTAACTTATAGTCTATAATGTTGAAAATCCGTGGGGAGTTATGCCTAGCACCAAGAGGATATGAAGAAGAGGTGGAATACACTTCGTGAGTTGAGATGATTGTATTCCATTGTACCTCTTGAGATGAGTACTCCTCGTTAGTAGAGAATGAGTTACTTAGTATCAATCTTCTTATCCCTTAACTATGTGCTCACATAGGTGTAGCTATTGGGAAAGCGATCTAAAAGCTAAGAAGTATGACCTTACTCTAGGCAAGTGAGGATCCCTAATCCGATAGGGGTTAATATCGGGATTCCATGTCTAGATCTCATGGTCTTTGTCGGTTAAGCTAACCCCCCACAAAAGTAATGAAAGTACTAAGTCTTATAAAAGAATGTGATACCTATGTGAATTGATTGATCTAAGTCTTCTAAGAGAACGTGCTACTTAGGGTAGGTGGTGGTATGGGACGCTATCTATCCATTGCACTAAGTAGGAGCTTTCGAAATGGAAGACTTAGTGCCAACCTTATAAAAGAGTGTACTACTTAGGGTAGGTGGTGGTACGGGACGCCATCCTACTCATTGCACTAAGTAGGCATTCCGAAAGTGAAGTCCTTGGTGTTTTGTTGGGTGTTCTTCTAACGTCTTGTGATTGAGTGGTGACTTGTTCTTCCGAGGCGAGTAGGCCGAACAGGGTAGTCTTGAGGATCGCTTGGGTGTGCATTGAAGGAGGTGTTTAGACGTTTTCTTCATATCTTACCTTGGAGAGTCTTAGGATTATCCTAGGGTAGGGAAACTCCTACGAAAATGAGTTCACTTCCTCATTGGCAATACCTTGGAAGTTCACCATTGTTGGAGTCTTTAGTTCACCATAAATCTTTTTAGAACTTACTGTAATGTCTTATATGGATCACTGTAATGTTGGTTTAATTGTTGTAAAGTCCTCAAATCCTTGGGAATCCATTAGGAGCACTAAGTGGGAGTGGTAGTATGGGATGATACTCTCACATTGCACTTGGTGTGACCTAAGAGTCTTATTGGAGGAGAGTACTTGTGTGAAGTCCATACACTTGAGTAGTTCACTGTAATGTTGGTTAGATTGTGGTAACGTGTTCCAATCCTTGGGTGTCCATTAGGAGCGCTAAGTGGGAGTGGGAGTATGGGATGCTACTCTCACATTGCACATAGTGTGACCTAAGAGTCCTACTGGAGAAGAGTACTTATGTGAAATTTGTATACTTAAGTAGTTTATTGTAAAGTTGAGTTAGGTTACTGTAAAGCTTGGTATGGTTACTGTAAAGCTTGGTATGCTTACTGTAAAGTGTATTTTGTGTAAAAATTATTGAAATCTTTCCTTAAGTGTTAAATAATGTTTCTAATGTTGTTTTGTTCCTAAGTTCATGAATGTTTTTACTTAATTGGTTTGAAAGCTTATTTTACGAAAATGTCCCTTTTTACATGTTTTTGCATATGCCATAATTAGTACATTGTTTGTACTAACCCCATACTTTTCTATACCTTATAAGTATAGGTTCAAAAATTTTGGAAGGTTGAAGTTGAAGCTTAGGAATTCTACTCTCTCAAGATTTGGTATGTCCTTATATATTCGAGGACATAGTTTATGTTTTCTAGTTTTATTATTAAGGCTTATTATGTTTCTCTTTTAATGTAAAGGGCCGTGTCCCTAAGATATTTTAATGTTGTGTCTTTAAGTTGGCTTGTGATGATGAAATTTCCTAGTATTTATGAAAGACTTATTTTATTTAATTATTTGTGAAAAGTTTTAAATTCCGCACTACTTTTCATGTCTTATGTAATGAACGTTAGTTGAAGGGCTTGTATGAGACCCCAAATGGTCAAGTGCGCCCGGTCACGGTCCGAGGGTTATCCATAGCTTCTAGGGGTACTTTCGGGTCATGCCAGAGTTGGTATTAGAGCATAATATTTTGAGAAATAGTTTAAGGTCTAAAAGTCTCACAAGACACAACTAGTAGTATCTTTGGCATTGGTGTGAGTCGCGACATATCCATGGACAAGAGGCTATAGGATGCTAGAAGTTTCACTTTCTTCTCTATTCTAATGTCGTGCCTTAGAGTTGAGTTTATAAGGTGTCTTTTCTCAACCTCTTCTCTTTGTGTTTATAGGACATGAATACGAGGAGATCAACCGCTAGAAGGGAGGAGGGAGGTGTGGCTAATGAAAGGATCCCTCCCCGTGACCAAGTTCCTATTGTTGGCCTAGAGGAGGAAGAGAATGTGGAGGTTGCCCTTCAAGAACCTCAAGGGCCTCCGAAACCCCAAGGGCCTCAAGTGCCTCCTATGCCTCAAGCTCCTTTTGTTGAGGGTTATATGACTAATGCAGAGTTGAGGGATGCCCTAATGAACTTGACCCAACTCATGATGGCTCAAGCTCATGCCGTCAACAATCACTTTTTTTCCCAAGCTAACCAAGGAGATAGGCCCCAACCAAATGCTAGTACACCCGCTTCTAGGATTCGGGAATTTATGAGGATGAACCCTCCAAGTTTTCATGGCACTAATGTGGATGAAGATCCACAAGGCTTCATAGATGAGATTTTCAAAGTGGTAGATGTTATGGGTGTGACCCCTAGGGAGAAAGCGGAATTGGCCGCTTACCAACTTAAGGATGTTGCTCAAGTGTGGTATGAGCAATGGAGAGATGAGAGACCCTTAGAAAGAGGTCCGGTTGAATGGGAGGAATTTAAAGAGGCTTTCCTAGATAGGTTCTTTCCCCTAGAGTGGAGGGAGAAGAAAATGGTTGAGTTCATGAATCTTCGTCAAGGGGGAATAAGTGTGCAAGAGTACTCTCTCAAATTTACCCAACTCTCTAAGTATGCCCCGACCATGGTAGCCAACCCTAGGTCTAGGATGAACAAATTTGTGATGGGAGTGTCTAGCTTGGAGGATAAAGAGTGGCATATGGCAATACTTCTTAATGACATGGATATCTCTAGGCTCATGGTTTATGCACAAAAAATTGAGGAGTCCAAAATTAGGGAGATAAGGAAAGAGGGTAAAAGGCCTAGGTTGGATGATTCTAGTCACCAAAATCCTAAGAATAGGTTCTATCATCAAGATTCTTCCATGGGAAACAAGGATAGGGCTTCAAACCAACATTCTCAAGGTGGTGGTCATACTTTTGAAAGGGCTAGGTGTCCTACTTGTGGAAAGCAACATTCGGGTAAGTGTCTTGCCGGAACAAATGGTTGTTTTAGTTGTGGTAGCAAAGGCCACAAGATGAGGGACTTCCCTAAACTCAAAGCAAGGGTAAAAGATGTCAATCAAGCTTCCCTAGATCCTAATGCTCCCAAGAAGAACCCTTCCTATGGGATAGGAGCTAGGAAGGATAACTAATCCGGATTTGATGTCTTGGTAAGTCTTAACCCTTTATGATTGTTGTTTTAATGTTATGAAATGAGTTGATGTGGTTTTATAGTTCATATGATCATGTCATCTTGATGAATTGCTGAAAGAATTTTTTTTTGAAAAAAATGAAATGTTGGGCAGTTGCTAAAGTGAATGCAGTGTGAAGTTTTGCATTTTTGAAAAAGATTTGCCTTGCCTTGATTGAAGTTTCAATGTGTGCAAAGGTGTTGTATATGAGTATGTCTAATGTTGGAGAAGGTAGTTCCTCCATAAAAGAAGGTTAAGAATAAGTTTTGAAATTGTGAAGTTCGTCAAAAGTTGCCTATGTTGCTAGGTGTGTAAAAGTGTGAAATGAAGCTCCTTGTTAGTTGATGCTTTGATTTTTGATGTTTTGATCATGATTGTTTTGTGTTATATGAGTCTAAGTGAGTCCTTGTTGTTCTTGAAGTTTAAGTGTCATTCGAGGAAGAATGTTACACCAAGTGGGGGAGAATGTCACGCCCTAAAATGAGCTAAGGTGAACTAGACGTAAGTGTTTCTTGAGTGAATTTTGTGTTAAAGTGAGTTACTTTAGTGTCCTTAGGCAATGTATGAAGTTTGGTTGAGTTTGGAGGTCATTCGACCAAAAACGCCCATGACGTTCGGAAGGTGAGCCCTAGAATGTACTCGGGTGTCTTGATGTGTTTGGGTGAGTTTTACGTGTTCGTTTTGATTTAAACTTGTGTGAGATGTTTCTACGGTCCGTTCTTTGACAAACGGACTGTCGGTTGGTTCGTCGATGGTGGCAGTTCCCAAAGCTGCAGCGTACCAGTTAAGTCTTGGGGTGTTTTGGAAAATTCACTCTAAGTCTTTTAGGACCCTAGGAGGATATTTTTATGGTTTTTAAGTTATGTTACATTGGTTTTAAGTCCTAGACCTAGAAGAGAAACCTCACTTCAAAATTCAAACTCCCTCTCTAAAGAGAAACTCTCTCAAGTCTCCATTGAAGCTAGAAGTCAAGAACGACTAGAAGGGCTGGTTTAAACGTTATTCTTCACCAAACTTAGTGGGTTTGCTTGCATTTGAGGTATGGTATCCATTCTTGAATACTCTTCCATTCAAAGAGACACTTCTAATGAAGTTTCAAAAAGGGTTTTCAACCCTAGTTTCTATTACCCAAATATGGGTCTTGCATGAAAACGTTTATAATGGTTAATTAATGATGTTTCTAATGTTATTTAATGATTTTAATGCAAAAACCTCAATGAATCATGTTAAAGTTTTTCATCAAATGTTTGCTTAAGAAATGTTTAAATGGGCATGTTTATATAGAGAATGAACTTTGGTTTTCTTGTGTTGAAATGTTGGTTTAGCTACAGCCCTATGGGACTTCGTATTATGAAATATTGAGAAAATGCTTATAGGTTGTTATGGCATGGTAAAGTGAAGAGTTGCTTATATTGTATTGTTCTTATTATAAATTGATCTTGAGTGGTATGGTCCATCTTCTTGGTGGCGGTGTTTATTTGATGAATTGGCTATGTTTAGAATGTATTGAGAATGTGATCTTGAAGGTCTAATATGTGAAATTAAGAGATATTGGAAATGGGTCTTGCATTGTGTTTTTGTGAAGCTTGAATTGCATGTTTGACCTAGATTAGGTCTAATTGAAGTATATTATTATGTGAAGCATGTAAAGTGTGTGAATTGATGAATGAAGGTCTAAAGCATGTTGTAAGACCCCAAATATTACTTAGGTGAAGCTAGAGACTAACGTGGTTGTCATGATGGTCTAAGGCCCTAAATTAGTCTATAAAGTGTTGTTGAGGCAGTAGCTAAGAGTTTAGGTACACTGGAAGTCAAACGTTAAGGGTTGACCAAGACGTTCGACGACTAAGTCACCTAAATGTCTCGTATGTGACTCTATGTGATTATGTTTAATGTATGAGATTGCATGGTTCTTAACTGAGTTTATATGATGTTTATAGGCAGTGTTTCATGTTTCGTGAAGTTTGGAGGTCAAACATTCAAGAACGTCCATGACGTTCGAAAGTTGTGCCTAGAAATGACCTTGTTTGTCTAAGCATGTTTCGTCGAGTTTTACGTGTGCGTTTTGGATGAAATTTATGTGGTAGGTACTAAACTCGTATACGTGCATGTTTGGGTTGGAAACATATGGGTACGACTCCACATAGGACCCTCAAAAGTGTCCCTAATGGAGGATCCCAACTTGGAGACCAACACTGCCAGGCAGTGGCCAAACGATGGACCAATCGACGGCCTGTCGACTAGGCAAGGGCCCATCGATGGGTATCGTCGATAGATCCACTTGTCCTGTAGGTTGGGGAGTTGCAGGTGCAACCCAAGAGACCAAACGACGGGGCGTGGGTGAGACCACAGTCCGTCGATGGGTCCGTGTGTCTGCTGCCAGTTTTCTGTTAAGTTAAGGGGTGATGTTGTAAATTTACCCCAAGCCCCTATAAGTATATGGACGGTTGTTTTGAGTGTTTATGGGTATTTTAAGTGTGTATAAGTCATTAAACACTCTAGTAAACCCTAACACTAAGATCAAAACATATTCCCTCCAAAAGTTCTTCCAAAAACCTCCATAAGAGTTCAAGGTGAAGATGAAGCTTAAAGATGGGTCTTCAATGGAGTTTCTTCTTCAATTGGCATTGGGTTCTTAAAATAAGGTATGGGAGTTCTTCATCTAAGGTTTGATATCACCTTAGAGCCAATTTCAAAGATGTTTTCAAAGGATTTCAAAAAGATGAAAAGTCCAATTTCGACTCTAAATCTTGGGTTCTTGCATGAAAGGTTTTCAAACGTTAAGATATGATGTTATTGATGTTTAATTGATGTTTTCTAATGAAATTCTGCATGAACCCATGATCTTCTCAAATCTCTTAATTTTCACTAAAGTATGGGTGAATTGATTATGCTTTGAGATTAATGATTTCATGTGTAGATTGTTATGGGCTTTTGAATGATGTATAGATTATGTATGAATGATGTATAGGCCGTTTCAATTTGATTAATTGAGTAATGAATACTCTTAGATCTATTGACTATTAGGCTTATTAAATTGATATGAACTTAATGCTTACAGATTCTTGTGTAGTTTATTAAGGGCTTTCTAATGATATAAGGATTGTATTCAATTGATATATAATTGGTTTTAGATTGATAATTCTAGATTGAATTGACTTAGATTCATTGATTATTATGATTTATGCTTTGAATTGATGTTCATGGCCATGGGTAAGGGCCTTATGGTATTGAATTGAATGGTTTGGCTTTGGATTGAAGTGATGAGATCAAGTGGGTGGTATGCTGCCCTAACTCTTTTATTATTGTGTATAGTTATTGTAATTTAGCTTTTGGATTATATGTTATTGGTATGGTCCACTTATGGTGGCGGTATTATGTGAATTGATGTGGCCTTGTCGGCGTTATTTTAAGTATATTAAAGATCATGGCCTTGCCGGCACTACTTGAAGTAATATGTTGATTAGTGTAGTTGATTATGTGGATTATGATTATATCTACTTATATGTGAAGAAATGTGAAAGTATGTGATCTCTCATTGAAGTTATTAGGTGATCATGTTATACTAGGACTATGTGATTATATGTCTAGTCTTAGAGTTGACATGGTTTTTCCTAACTTGGCTTATGAGTCTATAATGATTATATTGATGATGTTAAATTAATGAATAGGTTTACTAAATAATGTTAAGGGTCATTCATAAGTGTCTAAAGAAAGATAGGCTACGTGGACATGATCCTAACTTAGGTAAGTCTTAAGGAATACTTAGGTAATCTTGAAGAGGTCAATCATGGACATTCTCTTTTAGAGTTACTTGAGTAAGCCTTTTGATAGCCTTGGTAGGGGAGATTGTCATATTATGTATGTTTTGTATGTTGATGTATTGTAGGTGTGTTTGTGTCTCATTATGAGTAATCTTAAGGATAGTTTAGGCACATCTAGAGAGGGTGTATGGGTGGTCTCTCTTTGTGTGACTTAAGTGAATCTTAGGATAGCTTTAGTGAGAATACTACATGCTAACAGATGTGAAACGTGAGGGCTAAGCACTTCACTATAACAGTGAAGAAAGGTCACTGTACAGTGAAATGGTTCACTGGAAAGTGGGCTTTAAAAATATGATAATTGCTTAAATGATTTTCTTATGTATTTCTAATGTGATAAATGTTGTGCTTATGTTTATACTATGACGTTTTATTCAAACTTCATGAAAAGCATGTTATTAACTAGATGTCCCTTTTTCATGGTTTTTGCATGGCTTCCATACTTAGTACATCTAATGTGCTAACCCCTTCTTTTCCCTTTTTGACTAAAGTGTAGGGAATTGGAAGTCTTGATGTACCATGGATGACGGATAGGTTTCTAATTGCTGAAGATGAAGGATTGGTGAGTCCTCATCGATTCGAGGACAATATCCACACGTTCCTTATTGTCTTAATGTCTTTATGTTTATGTCTTGTATGGGATTAGTCCCAAGTTTTGTATACTCAAAAGTTTAGATGGTTCAAGGGTTGTAAAGGTTTAAATGTTTTAATGAAAGTCTTCCGTATGTTTAATGTTTATGAAAAGAGTTCTTCGTGTGTGAAGAAAGTTTTTAATTCTTACTCATTTTCAGTATGTTATTATGCAATGAACGATACGAGAGGCTTAGATGAGACTTCTAGAAGTCTCATTTGCCGTGTGACAAACTCAAGGATGCTCTAACTTCTAGGGTGTATTTGAGGGTAGTGACACATGTACAGAAGTAATGTATATATGCTTGTATGCACGGTGTGCTCACATGTACATACACACACTTTAAGTGAATGAATGAAGCTAAGTTGAGTAAAAAGGGGAGTCTTGGGGTGGACATTATTCGTGAGTTGAGATGAAGTGTCTAGTAGCAACCTCATTATTCATAATGAGCTTTCCAAGATAGGTCGGAGGATGAATGCACTACGTAAGTTGAAATGTGGTATTCACTAGTTATCCTTAACCTATAGTTTATAATGTTGAGATTCCATAGGGAGTTATGCCTAGCACCGAGAGTATATGAAGAAGAGGTGGAAGACTCTTCGTGAGTTGAGATGATTGTATTCCATTGTACCTCTTGAGATGAGTACTTCTCGTTTGTAGAGAATGAGTTATTTAGTAGCAATCTCCTTATCCCTTAACTATGTGCCCACAAAGGTGTAGCTATTGGGAAGGCCATGTAAAAGCTAAGAAGCATGACCTTACTCTAGGCAAGTGAGGATCCCTCATCCGATAGGGGTTCATATCGGGATTCCATTTCTAGCTGTCATGGTCTTTTTCGGTTAAGCTAACCCCCCACAAAAGTAATTAAAGGAATAAGTCTTATAAAAGAATGTGATACCTATGTGAATTGATTGTACTAAGTCTTCAAAAAGAACGTACTACTTAGGGTAGGTGGTGGTATGAGACGCTATCTATCCATTGCACTAAGTAGGACCTTCCGAAAGGGAATACTTGGTGCCAAACCTTCTAAAAGAGTGTACTACTTAGGGTAGGTAGTGGTATGGGACGCCATCCTACTCGTTGCACTGAGTAGGCATTCCGAAAGGGAAGTCTTTGGTGTTTTGTTGGGTGTTCTTCTAATATCTTGTGATTGAGTGGTGACTTGTTCTCCTGAGGCGAGTAAGCCAAACGGGGTAGTCTTGAGGATCTCTTGGGTGCGCATTGAAGGAGGTGTTTAGACGTTTTCTTCATGTCTTACCTTGGAGATTCAGAGGATTATCCTAGGGTAGGGAAACTCCTACGGAAATGAGTTCACTTCCTCATTGGCAATACCTTGGAAGTTCACCATTGTTGGAGTCTTTAGTTCACTATAAATCTTTTTAAATGTTGGTTTAATTGTTGTAAAGTGCTCAAATCCTTGGGAATCCATTAGGAGCGCTAAGTGGGAGTGGTAGTATGGGATGCTACTCTCACATTGCACTTGGTGTGACCTAAGAGTCTTATTGGAGGAGAGTACTTGTGTGAAGTCCATACTCTTGAGCAGTTCACTGTAATGTTGGTTAGATTGTGGTAACGTTTTCCAATCCTTGGGAGTACATTAGGAGCGCTAATTGGGAGTGGTAGTATGGGATGCTACTCTCACATTGCACTTAGTGTGACCTAAAAGTCCTATTGGAGAAGAGTAGTTATGTAAAATTTGCATACTTGAGTAGTTTACTGTAAAGTTGAGTTATGTTACTGTAAAGCTTGGAATGGTTACTGTAAAGCTTGGTATGGTTACTGTAAAGTGTATTTTGAGTAAACATTATGGAAATCTTTCCTTAAGTGTTAAATGATGTTTCTTATTTTTTTTTGTTCCTAAGTTCATGAATGTTTTGACTTAATTGGTATGAAAGCTTATTTTACGAAAATGTACCTTTTTACAGGTTTTTGCATATGTCATACTTAGTGCATTGTTTGTACTAACCCCATACTTTTCTATAACTTATAAGTATAGGTTGGAAGCTTTTGGAAGGTTGAAGTTGAAGCTTGGGAATTCTACTCTCTCAAGATTTGGTATGTCCTCATATATTCTAGGACATAGTTTATGTTTCCTAGTTTTATTATTAAGACTTATTATGTTTCTCTTTTAATGTAAAGGGCCGTGTCCCTAAGATATTTTAATGTCATGTCTTTAAGTTGGCTTGTGACGATGAGATTTCCTAATATTTATGAAAGACTTATTTTATTTAATTATTTGTGAAAAGTTTTAAATTCTGCACTACTTTTAATGTCTTATGTAATTAACGTTAGTTGAAGGGCTTGTATGAGACCCCAAAGGGTCAAGTATGCCCGGTCACGGTCTGAGGGTTATCCCTAGCTTCTAAGGGGTACTTTCGGGTCGTGACAATGCACCGATAATATTGCAGACGACACAAGTACATGATCAAGACAAAGTGCTTGAAAACTATGAAAAGTTGGTCAGATCCTCTTAAATCTGATGGTACTCCTAGGTGGATCGAAGCTGGAAGGTAAATTGACAAGAAATACCTCAACGTGGCTGACAGGTATTGGTTTGGCTTCATCAATAGCACAATTATTCCATCATAGTATGAGTCCATCCTTCCCCACAAAAAGGAAGCTTGTCTTGTATCAATCATTGTTGGGAAGAGCATAAATTTAGGCATGATCATTACACATGATATGTCCATGAGAGACAACAAGCATCAAAACTCTTTTCCTTTTCGGCTATTGATCATTGAGTTGTGCAGACGAGCCCGAGTGCTTAGGGATGAGAAAAAGGATGTGGAAGTGACTCCCACCTCATGTACTAACATTTGGAGGATTGAGGTGGAGTACTTGAAAGACGATTTTGAGATGAAGACAAAAGCCCCGGTGGACACTTCGCCAATTATTTATATTCAGAAACTACCTACAAAGGCATCTTTGCCTACTCCGGCCACTGGGCCTGCAAGTATATCTAGTATTGTTTCTTGTTTTACTCTTATCCTCTCAACATCTCCTATACCTCCTATATCTATTGTTGCAGCCCAAACCTCATTCATCTAGGCTGCATTACTATGGATGGGGCAGCTAGCCCATTCTCCTGATATGTGTGCCTTCAGGCTTGATGCCAACATTCCTTGCATGATGGATAGGGCCCTTGATGATGTTGTGGCACCACTTAGTTTGACTATTGATTCCCTTGTGGCGCAGATAGCGGTGTGTGAGCGAGGACAAGGGGTCACTGAATAGGTGATGATCCTAAGGGCCTCCATTGTTGAGTTGAGGAAGGATGTGTACCAGCTAAAGTCCATAGACATGTCTATAATTTTTGGGAATGTGGAGATCCCTGAGATGCTAGAAGATACGGATGTGCCTCCTGTTACACAAGAGATGATATTCTAGTTAAGGAGATGGCTATTTCAGAGTCCGAGGTTGACCCTAATAATAAGAAACTTGGTGTTGATAAGGAGGATTCTTATGAAGGCCTTACAGAGATTGAGGAGGCCATGGTAGATTTCAATGTGCATATCTCATTTGCAGACACACCCATGGCAGGCCCTAGAGGAGCTAGTGCAGCTTATGTGACATCGGGAACAGATGCCTCAACAGATACAACAATTGTAAAGACATGACCTTTCTTTACCTCCCTCTCTGCCACTTTTATTAATTTTTAGTATTTTGTTGCATTAAGGACAAATTACTATTTAATTACAGTGGGGTGAGGTATTTCAATACCTACCTCATTTGACTATATTTTTGTATACATATTTTTTTGTGCTGTAAATTTTGTTTTCTCGCTATTTTCTGAATGTTTGAGCTTGTGGCTCCTTGTTATTAAATACAAATGGGTTTTGACCCTTCTGAAAAATTTTGCCACTTCTTGTTGTGTTTGACTGTGGTTTTTCTTATGCAAATTTGAGTGCTGGTTATTATCAATACCGATGACTTAAATAGTGCTTTTAATTGAACAAAAATGAATGTGCGGCTACGATGAGGCCAAACGAAGTTGCATAGACAATATGTGAACTTTTTGCATCTCGTTGTGAGTAGTTGGTTATCCAATGAAGTCTGGTGTGATGAACATTGCACACTAGCGAAAGTGTGGAGTCTTGTTTAATATTGGTGCCAATACCTTGTGTGATGAACTTACTGTGAACCTTGTGTTATGACACCTAGAATTGTCCCCATTGGTTTGGTTGACTAAATGATGCAAGCTCCTCTAATGACCTCAGGCAACAATTTTGAAGAATGAACCAATTTGACAATATACCTCTTTCGTGTCCAACCTTGTGAGATGTGTGAACTTCTCTTGAATACCCTTTAAGCCTTAACCTTTTATTGAAAGAAACTTGATGCAATTTTAACCATCTCTTTATCCATTCACCTATTATCCTCCTGAAGTGTGGTTTGTTTGAATAGAAACTTAGGCTAAAAACCTTAGTTGGTGTCTGTCAAAAGTGAAGGTAAATCAAGAAGTGCGAAGAATTCGTCCTTGATCCGTGGTTTTGAGAAATATTAACATACAAAAAAAGAGAGAGATGAGAAAAATAAAAGAGAAAAAAAAGAAGAGGTACGAAAAAAGTTGTGAAATAAAAAGATTGTGAAAGTTGCAAAAGAAATCGGGTGTCTAGTATTCCATGAGAGGTGAGTAATGGGGTGAATTTTGAGCACGAATGAAAATATTGAAGAAAAGGAAAGAAAGTGAAATTCACACTACATATCATGAGGATAGTAGCCACTGAGGCTAAATGATCATACCTTTACATTCATCCCCATTACAAACCTTGAAAAAACCTTTTTTATCTTGAGTGAGCTGAAGCGAATTTTGATTGAAAAATAAGGGAAAACCTATGGGTGAAGTCATGCATTTATTCATCTTTGTGAGTGTGAGAGTTGTCTGTTATTCCAGAACTATAATTTGTTGAACAATTGTTTGAATATGGAATCATTATTGTGTGAGGGCATTTGAACACCTTTGTTGAGCATGAACTTGAATTTGAAGTAAGTATTGTGAACTTGAGAATATTTTACAATGGTGAGTCACAACTTGTATCCTGGAGTCTTGTTGTGTGCATTCATCATTTATTCTTTATTAGCACTGTTTGAGACATCCTTTTTTAATAGCTGAACTTGAGTTTTACTTGAGGACAAGCAAAAGTTCAAGTTGGGGGTGTACATAAGTCCTAGATTTGGATTCATATAGGGTGTTATTTATATATATTTAGTGTCCTCAAATGCTTATTTTATGCAAATAACTGATATAAAACCCTTGATTTCCAAGTATATGGATTGTGGAACAAAGAAAGGAGACTAATTTTCAAAAAGGAACAAAGTGAGTTGAAAGAATGAACAAATACAAGCATGGTGATCGCCAAGTCCACTTGGAAACTCTCCAAATGGAGAATTGACTGCTTAAGTTCCAGTGTGCCAAGCTCTGAGAGAAGAAATCAAATTGGCGAGAGAAAGGAGCCGTCGGCATAAGACCCCCAAAAAGAGTTAGGGTGTATAGAGCCTAACATTTTCTTCATAAGGGTATAAGGTCCTAAAATGGTTTATAATATGGTATTGAGGCAGTGTGTAAGGTTTGAGGTGATTTGGAAGTCAAACATCAAAGGACAACCAAGACATTCGACCACTAGTCACCTATGTGCCTCATGTGTCTATACGTGCTTATAATTGTATTTCATGAGCTTATGAAGTCTTAAAATGAGTTATAATGATGTTTGTAGGTAGTATATGGAGTTTCGTAAAGTTTGGAGGTCAAACATCCAAGAACATCTAAGACGTTCGAAAGATAGTCCTTAGACACGCATGTGTGCGTCTTGATGGGGCCTAGCATGGTTGGACGTGTTACGTGTAATTGTTTTGGGTGAACCTGATGTGGAAGGTCCTTGACTTGTTAATGTTCATATTTATATTGGAAACGTCTGGGTACGACTTCTCAAGGGCCCCGCAAAAGGGCCCACAAGAAGGACCTAAGGGCTGTAGAGACACTGCTTTGGCAGTTTCAATCGACGAGTCAAAATGATGCCCCGTTGGTAGACTGAAGCCTCGTCGATGGAGAGGCATCGATGGGTACTTAGCTTGGAGATGTCTTGGCCACATGACAGCCTCATACCCAATCAACGTAGGGCACATAATGGCCCGTCGATGGACCAGCGCCCTATCGTTGGGTCCGTCGATGCAGGATGGTGCATCACTGCCTGGCGACTGCTCACTTAAGGGGTGAATGGGAAATTTACCCCACGTCCTAAACTGACTACTTGGTTTATTTCATTATTTTTGTCTGTATTTAAGGGATCAAAAACGTGACCACCCCATTCCCAATCCCATTCACACAAAATAAACCTTCCCTCCAAAACCAATTCTCCCTAGAAACCTCCATTGAAGGTGAAGCTCAAGAACAACTTGGATATTGGACTCCTATGGATTATTAATTAAGTTTATAGGTTTTCTTAAACATTAAGGTATATACTTCATCTCTAAGTAACCTTTCACTTGGAAAGTCAATCTCAAAGTTTTCAAAGAAGTTTCATGATCAAATCTCTTCTTCTTCAATCTAGCCATGCGTTCTTTCTAAACACGTTTTTAATGGCTTAATCATGAGGAATTGATGTTAATGTTTTTAACGTTAAATTTAATCCAATTTCATGATGAACCCATGTCCCTTCCCAAACTTGATTTAGCCCTTGCATGGGCATTGTGATCGTGGTTTATAGTGTATTAGATGGTAGCCTGATTTTGTAGCAACTTGTACTAAATGTATATTAGATACTGCCCTATAATGTATTGATTATGAGAAAGGTGTATTCATCAATGATGATCAAAGGTTGATGAATTGGTAAGAATGGCTCATCCCTCTACTTTTCTATATTATTGTGGTTGATGAAGCCCTGTATGGCATTGTATTGTATGGTCCACTTATGGTGGCGGTGTTTACTTCTTGTAAATCTATATATGTGTTGATTATGGCCTTCAAGGCAAGTTTATGAATATATGAGTGGGTTGTTATGATGATCACACTATGTGAAGTTTATGCCTACTTTCCTATTCTAGTTGTGATCTAGGTTATATGGCAATTGTATAAGCATGTGTATATGTATGTTACGGTAAAGTGTAGGTTCTGCCATTGATGAGTTAAAATGGTTAATAATACCTTACCTATGTACCCCTATGTGAATGCATGAATAGCCAAAGTTAGGAGTCTTAAGTGTAAGATGAAGTTGACTTGTCTCCTATGCTAAATTGTGTGGTGTGGTCTATACTTGAAAGTTTAAGATGGTCTTACGTGGGTGGCTGCCTCAATGTGTTGTTGATAGACATGATGTGATCATATTGACCAATGTACACACACCATCACTCTACATGCATGCTTACAAGTAGTATAGGTCATGGTGTCTAAATGAAAGGTAGTTCTCATATTCACTAGTGTCTACTACTATGCATGTTAAGCTTATGTCTATGAAAGTATGATATGTGTTTCCTTAACTAGGATGACTCGATCGGTGCACTAGTATGGGCAAGGGTATGGGACCTTGTCTATGCATTGCACATATGTACCTTGATAAGATAGTTCCTAGGTTTGGGTTCTATGTACATGAAAATGAATGTATGGGCAAATTATGAATATAACTAATATGATATGATGAAGTATGAATGTGCATAGTGTCTTAGTGTGTTTATATGAAAGGATTGCTAATATTTTTATACCTATAGACTTATGTATTGATATATGAACATGTGTGATATTTATGTGTTATGTGAAAGGTTTGCTCACATATATGTATTCACACACACATGTTTGGAGATCTAGTCAATAGAGGGGCCTTGAAAGGAGTGCTCAAGAGTACTCCCAAACTAGATAGGTGCTTGAATATTCTATAAGCATATGATGAATTAATATCCTAAGCCTATGTTTTATGAAATAATGTAATAAAGACTTTTCAATAAAGGGAACTTAGCTTAGCACCGAGTGAACTTGACAATGAGAGGTGTTGACTTCACTTGCAGGAAGATTCACCATTTGTTCCTTATAAAGTGTTGACTTCCCTTAGAGGAATATTCACTTATGGATCCAAATGAGGTTGTGGCTTACCTTTGAGGAAGGTTCACCCATGTTTTCTCATGAGAGGAGGCCCAAATTGCCAAATGGCATGTAGAGGGATCATACATGTCTCTTAGTTCCATAAACTATGATTGCCCCATAGGATCTAGCAAGTGAATTCACTTAGTATTCTAGGATATGTGTTAATGTTCTACCTTGGCTAGGTGAGAATACCTTCCATTGGTGTAAGGCTCTACAACACCAAATTCCATATTTAGCACCCATGGTCTTAGTGTCGGTTAAGGCTATAGTTTCCCTAAAGTAAAATGAACAATGGAAGTAAAGTAAGGACCCTAACTAGGATAACCTAATGGTAGTTCCTTAGTGTAGGTGGGGCTATGGGACTTCACCTATGCATTGCACAAGTGGCTCTTGAGGGAAGTCCTAGGAAGGTGTTCTAATGTATGTGTCTATGTACATGTTCCTTATGCATGACTTTGTAGTATTGGTCTACTTGTTGTGATGAAATGCATGGTATGAGCCTATATGAAGAGGTCTATATGTATATGCTCAATATGGGTCTTAATGACTATATCATGAAGGTTGTTGACATGAATGAAGTTGTCTTCACTTACTATGTTGGTGCATAATTGAATGTTAAGGTTTGTGGTCTCATGATGGGTTTACTAAGTATGTGTGAGGTTATGGGGCTTCACATTTACATGGAACTAGTAGACTAAGATTGGGTTCATGAACAAGGTCTTATAATGATTTATGTGAAGTGAAATTAGTATATAGGCAAAGTGGAGAGAAATTCACTGTAAAAGGAGATAGTTCACTGTAAAGTGAATATAGTTCACTGTAAAGTGACCTTAAATGTACTTAAATTCTATATGTGATTTTATATGATGTTTGGCTTTTGAATATGTCTATATGAAGTATATGGATGATATAAATGCTATTTTACAAAGGCTTTATGAAGATTTACTAAAAAAGACATGAAGTATGATTTCAAGAAAATGTCCCTTTTAAATGTATGTTTTTGCATGGTTGCCATACTTAGTGCATTCTTGTACTAACTTCATTCTTCTCTAATTTTTACACAAAGTGTAGGTTATGGATGCTTAAAGGATGTATATATGATTGAAGAGCTTGATATGTGATTCCCAAACTCAAGGAAAGGAATCCTTAAGTCCAAGGATGTCCTAATGTGTAGTTTACTGTAAAGTTCATAAATATTATACTTATGTATTATGTTGTAAGGGTCGTGTTCCTAAGGTACTCTTATGCTGTTGAGTCTAGGATGACAATGTACCATTCCGGAAAATTATACGTTTAATGAAAAGCCCAATAGGTTCTTAAGAATGCGTATTAGGGCTAAATAGGCATCCCAATGCCCAATATTTAGAAATATTGGGCATATTAGAAAATTATGGGCATAGTAGAAAATGTTGGCTTAGAGGGTGTTAGCCAATTTCTATGTATGCACAAGTAATTAAAATAACAACATCCTTCATATATAATCACATTGATTTAATAAGTAACCTAATGCCCAATATTGAGAAATATTGGCTATGGTATAGAAAAATTGGCTAAGGGGTATTAGCGAATTTCTGTATAATACCCAAATAAGCAAAATATTGGGCATATTAGAAAATATTGGCTTAAAGGGTGTTAGCCAATTTTCTAATATTAATGAGCTTGTCCAAGAAATGTACCTGCAATGAAGACCCTAGGCTAAAATGCTTTTTCCTTTAACTCACAAATTGGGTATGAGGCATCCAAGTGTCAAGCCTAAATACCATAACACATGACCATTTAAAATGATCATGTAAATTAAGCAGTGCCCAAGGACATGGTGAGGATCCTTGGTACAATAAGTAAACATTCCCAAAGGAACCATAAATAATAGTTAGTTAGGAAAGTACAACCAACCCATGTGCAAGCACATGTGCAAGACATGTGAAGAAGTGGCCAAGGAGGGGACCACCCTAACCGAATTCGGTTAGGGTAGTTAGGGGGGGGAAACGTGCACAAGGGACCCCTCCATGTGGGGCCTAACTTCCTAACTAATTCTAGACTCTAACCTACTGCCCTAAATAGCTAACTAACCTAGGACCAAACTAAATAAACTAATTAGTGCACCCGACAACCTAGGACCAAAACCGGGTTGACACTAATCTAGTACAAGTTAAAGAGACAACCTAGGATGGTCCAAAAGGTTAGTTATAGTCCAAACAACTTAGGGGTACTTTAGTAATTCTCGTAGGTTACCTAATTAATTAATTTGGCAAATTAATTAATTAATTTAAAAGGGCTAAAAACGAAACTAAAAAGGAAATTTTCAGATTTCGGTTAAGACAAGAAAGGGACAACCTAGTACCTAACCTAGGATGGTCCAAAGAGTTAGTTAAGATCCTAACGACTTAAGGGTACTTTATTAATTACCCTAGGCTACTTAATTAATTAATTTAGCAACTTAATTAATTAATTTAAAGGGGAAAAACCGAAATCACAAAGCAATTTCCAGATTTTGGTTAAAATAAGAAAAAGACAACCAAGTATCTAACCTAGGATGGTTCAAAGGATTGGTTATGGTCCTAACGACTGAAGGGTACTTTAGTAATTACCTTAGGTCACATAATTAATTAAATTAGCAATTTAGTTAGTTAGATTAAATGATCAAAATGAAATTCTTACACTAACCTAGTACAACTCAAGAAACATCTTAGTACTTAACCTAGGATGGTCCAAAAGGGTTAATTTTGGTTCCAATGACTTAGGGGTACTTTATTACTTACCCTAGGTACCTAAATCAATTAAATTAAGGATTTAATTAATTAATATAAAGTCAAAATGTTGACTAAAACCATAGTCAACACCAATTTCCAGATTTGACTAAGTGTTATGTTCTCCTATGTTTAGTCAACTTAGGAGGGGATTTTTGGTAATTGATTAATTAGTTTATTAAATTAACTTATTAAACCTAAGTTTTATAATTCAATATAAGTTCTTAAATCTAAAAATCACGTTCAAACTCATAGAAAAGGCAACGTAAAAACAGCAAGCAACGAACGAAAGAAAAATAAAAAAATTTTATCGATTTCTCTAGGGCGATTTGAAGGTTTCTTCAAGGTTTCGTTCAAGGTGGTATTCGTAGATTAAGTTCTACATAAGGTATGGGTTTCTCTCCTGGAATTCTTTCTTCAAGAGTATTTTCCTTCGAATGATTCACAAGATCTTGAAAACTAGGGTTGTTCCCGTCGTTCTCGTCGAACTTCCCTTTCCTAGTATCCATTTCGATTTCAATGTTGAATAGGTTAGAGATCATGTTGTTGGTATGTGGTGCTGGCTGTTCTTAACATGTATTGTTCTTGAATGATGAGTATCGAATGAACTTATGAACTTGTAATTTTGTAAAGTTAATCTTATCATGATAATTAAGGATCGATAATATGCTAAGATAAGTTCGTGATGTGTTAAATGAATTATGTGCCTTTGGCTGAATGTTGACTTACTGTTGTTGTGATGTTATGAAGATGCTAAATCCATAAAATGTTAATATGATGCTGTCCAATATGTTCTTAAAACGTGACACTAAAAGCCATAAACTAAGAATTGGCTCAAAGACATATATGAAATCATATCTTGAATAAATTGGCTATCTGGTTCCAAAGGTTAAAAGTTCAAGTGTAGTGAAAGTTTGGATTATGCCAATAAATTGGCCTACAATATTATCTCCAAAAATATGTAATAGAATTGGCTAATGTTTCCATGAAATTATATTTGAATGAATGTTTGGCTTGTGCCAATAAATTCACTATGAAGTTCTTTCCAAATTTTCTAGGGCAATACTAATCATATGCCAATCTTGTGTAGCCAAAACAATGAAATTACAACTCAAGTACTTCTAAACTAATTCAATGAATCCATAACCAAGGTCAATCCATTCATTGGGACAACTCCCAACATGCTCTACAAGAATGAAGTATGAACATATTTAACTCATTGAAAGAAGTGCTCATCGTTCATAAATGATGAAATGAAGCTACTACACTAAAGTAAAGAAGTAACGTGAGTTATAACATAATTAAAGGGGTCTAAATTAAGTAAATGACCAGAATGGGGTGTTAAAGGAAGTGAGACAAGTCTTACTTACACCAAAGCTAATTTGTTAAAAGAATACTCACAAATGAAGGTGTTAGAATGTGTGAGACTAGTCTCATTAACACCTAAGGATGATATGTAAGGACAATTCAGATTCATCAATGTAAAGTAAGGATATATGTCAGGACAATTCACATTCATCAATGTAAAGTAATGATGATATGTAAGGACAATTCACATTCATCAATGTAAAGTAAGGATGATATGTAAGGATAATTCACATTTCATCAATGTAAAGTAAGGATGACAAGTCATCAAAAGAGTAAATAAGTCTCAATCATACTCTATATGTAAGTGTAAGGAAAATTCACACTTAATACTAATGATGAGATGAGAAATCATCTAATGAGCTATGATGTCCTCATGCTAGATGCCAGCTTCCATGATGTATGAGTTGAATGTAATGGAACTTTATACTGAGCACCGATAGGCTAGCTATGAGCGGTGATGCCTTCCTTCGGGAAGGGCGGAGGTTCACGTAACTCTCATGAGATGAGACTGTCCGGCATGCCGGGTATGGGTCTCCTTATATCTCCTAGTCTTTGAACCTATACTGCCAATATAGGGATCTAGCAGGGTTCAATTCCCTATATACGCTGGGATGTTTTGGTTCACCTTGGCCAGTGACTCCACCTCTTTTCGGTGTGGGGAAGACACCGGATTTCATGATGCTCACATGATATATGTCGGTTAAGGTTGGAGTTCCTCAAAGTATGAAAGATAATGAAATGAACGATACCGAAGGTGTTTGTGCAAGACAATCAGGAGGTGAAATCAGATTCAAGTAATAACATTAGGTCATTCTTGGTCATAGCACTTCATGATCCCGATGAGAGTCTTAAACTTCATCCTAGGTATAGCTGGTGTTTACATCAGCCTACGAATGAATGAAATGAATAATGTGAAGTACGAATGAACGAATGAAGCAGACTCTGTGTTTGCCAAAGAAGGCCCTCGGGTTGAGGTCCAATATGTTGGGTCCTCACTTGAGATGTCTTAATGCTATATCAACGATTCCAAGGTCTCGTGTATATGAAATGTATAATATATAAAACATGAAAATAATGAAATAAATGGCATAACCAATAGAGAATGGCTTACGAAATGTAATGAATACTTGATGTAATGAATAACTTGTTGTAAGGATACTCAAATCGTGTCCAATAAAGTTTACAATAAGTAAATGGAATAACTAATAATGAATCCTCATGTTATGAAAATGATAAATCCAAATAAATTGTCTTATAATAATTTTATATAATTGGCAAAAGATATTAGCCAAATAAGATTGGCTTATAATGACTTCTTACATTAGGCCAATAATACAATAATAGGAATAGTCACTAAAGATTGGTTTGTAAAGAATTCATGCCCAAAGTAAGAATTCATGCCCAAAGTAAGAAATATCATAAGCTTTAATGATATTCCCCAAGATCTATGCACATTATGCAATCAACTAAAGAATGAGTATAGTCAATAAGTATTGACTTATAAATAGATTCATGCCCCAAAT
The DNA here is from genome assembly GCA_016801875.1 of Solanum sitiens. Classification (NCBI taxonomy): domain Eukaryota; kingdom Viridiplantae; phylum Streptophyta; class Magnoliopsida; order Solanales; family Solanaceae; genus Solanum; species Solanum sitiens. The sequence goes on from JABWTJ010000002.1 coordinate 152,712, forward strand.
TGTAGTTAAGTCATTTCCTTAATCTCTTGAATTACTTACTTGATTCATTGAGGGTATGGGACTACAATGAATCATTGCACTTGTAAGTAAAACATAGGACCAAAGGAGTTATTGAACTACACAACAAGAAGAAGAAAAAGACTGAAAAATAATCTAAGTGTACAAAGAGGAGCTCTCGGCCTTGAGGATCAAAAATTCAAATCTTCGCCCGAGTGGTTCTAAAATTATATTGATGATACTAATGTCTTGTAATCATATAGAAAATGAGAAATGTGTGATTTGAATGCATTAAAATACATCATATTCATACCACAATTCACAACTAACGAATTAGGAAAGTCTACTAACTAGACTTTCCAGAAATGGCATGTTTCTTAGGAAGAGCTTTCATTGATCATGCATAGCTTTATGTGTATGTGTGCATACACCCATACTTAGTACAAGTGGTGTACTAACCCCCTACTATTTACTATTTTTATAGGTGCAGGTCAGAGGACAGGTTGATGACACTTGCAGCGGTTTGGACTTCAGAGTTTCTCCAAACCGTTTGGTAGGTCCTCATGATTTCGAGGATGCTACAGTTTTAGTCTAGCCTTAGTCTTAGACATAGTTAGTGGATGTTGTCCCTAGCGTTTCTTTCGTACTTTTATTTGGAAGCTTTGTAATAAGGCCGTGTTTGGCAAACTATTTATGATATATTCATCTTCAGTTTTGAATTGATTCTTTATAATAGATGGTTGTTCTATTGATGTTGAGCTTAGTATATAATGTTTAATACGTAATGAATATATGAAGTCTAAGTAAACTTCATACGTTTAAAAAGTTTTAAATTTTCCGCAAATTTAACTAGATGAATGTGATGAATGCAAGATGAGGCTTGTCTGCGACCTCTGAGAGGTCAACGAGGCCTGTGGCGATCCGGATTCCAGAATCCGGGTCGTGACACACTTGGTATCAGAGCATGATGCTAAATTACCTAGGATCTAAAGCTCAACACAACCACGTTACGTAGTTTCTAGCTTATGGTTGTGAAGCGCGCCACAATCATGACTTAGAGACTACGCGATGATAGGAAATCTTCCCTTCTTCTACTCTTTATCGTGCTATCTAGAACTTTGACACTTTATGTCATTATAAGTATCTAACTTCCGTCCTGTGTGAATACATAGAAGGATACAAACAAGAATTAGGATGGCCAAGTGGTCTAAGGCGCCAGACTCAATATCTGGCCTTCCCAAGAAGGGGCCATAATGGAAATGCCCAGCGTGACCGAAAGACGTGTAATAAGTGTGGTCGTTCGCATGGAGGTGAGTACATGGTAGATTCTAAATGCATGCCACGGGTGTTGATGAAGAGTAGAAGGCTAAGTTGGATGCATACTAACTCAAAAATATGGCTTAGACATGGATTTGCTTCATAAGTGTTATGCTATAATAGACTATAGAAACAGGGTAGTAAGGCTTCAGTTTCCAAATAAGTTGGGTTAAAATGAGAATGGTGTGGTTCAAATCTTAAGGCCAACAAGATGTTATCTAAGAGGTTAGATATAATCTTACTAAGTCTGGTTTATGTTTAAGAAACTCTAAGTTTAAGTGCTTTAGTGGATTTGGTGTGGTAAGTCCCTAATCGTATGTCTTATAATAGCACTATGTGAGTTAAAACGAAGTTATGTTGCATTTTTTGTTACTGTTTTGTGTAGCATAGGCATGTTTTCTGTGTTGCATGATTTGTGATGTGCATTAAGTTAATTGTGATTGAGAAGAAAATTCCTCAATCTCAAATATGAAGATTCGGATAAGCTTGAATAATGTGGATCATCCAAATATGTGTGAATCAGATATTCAAAAAAGAGAAAAGTTTAAGAATGATAAAGTAACTTTCGAAAATCACCCTCTTTGTTTAATGATGTGTAGGTGTCATTCGGGGATGAATATTCCTAAGGGGGGATAATGTAACATTCCAGAAAATTATACGTTTAATGAAAAGCCCAATAGGTTCTTAAGAATGCGTATTAGGGGTAAATAGGCATCTCAATGCCCAATATTTAGAAATATTGGGCATATTAGAAAATTATGGGCATAGTAGAAAATGTTGGCTTAGAGGGTGTTAGCCAATTTCTATGTATGCACAAGTAATTAAAATAACAATATCCTTCATATATAATCACATTGATTTAATAAGTAACCTAATGCCCAATATTGAGAAATATTGGGCATGGTATAGAAAAATTGGCTAAGGGGTATTAGCCAATTTCTGTATAATACCCAAATAAGCAAAATATTGGGCATATTAGAAAATATTTGCTTAAAGGGTGTTAGCCAATTTTCTAACATTAATGAGCTTGTCCAAGAAATGTACCCGCAATGAAGACCCTAGGCTAAAATGCTTTTTCCTTTAACTCACAAATTGGGTATGAGGCATCCAAGTGTCAAGCGTAGATACCATAACACATGACCATTTAAAATGATCATGCAAATTAAGCAGTGCCCAAGGACATGGTGAGGATCCTTGGGACAATAAGTAAACATTCCCAAAGGAACCATAAATAATAGTTAGTTAGGAAAGTACAACCAACCCATGTGCAAAACATGTGAAGAAGTGGCCAAGGAGGGGACCACCCTAACCGAATTCGGTTAGGGTAGTTAGGGGGGGAAACGTACACAAGGGACCCCTCCATGTGTGGCCTAACTTCATAACTAATTCTAGACTCTAACCTACTTCCCTAAATATCTAACTAACCTAGGACCAAACGAAATAAACTAATTAGTGCACCCGACAACCTAGGACCAAAACCGGGTTGACACTAACCTAGTACTAGTTAAAGAGACAACCTAGGATGGTCCAAAAGGTTAGTTATGGTCCTAACAACTTAGGGGTACTTTAGTAATTCCCCTAGGTTACCTAATTAATTAATTTAGCAAATTAATGAATTAATTTAAAAGGGCTAAAACCGAAACTAAAAAGGAAATTTTCAGATTTCGGTTAAGACAAGAAAGGGACAACCTAGTACCTAACCTAGGATGGTCCAAAGAGTTAGTTAAGATCCTAACGACTTAAGGTTACTTTATTAATTATCCTAGTCTACTTAATTAATTAATTTAGCAACTTAATTAATTAATTTAAAGGGGAAAAACCGAAATCACAAAGCAATTTCCAGATTTCGGTTAAAACAAGAAAAAGATAACCTAGTACCTAACCTAGGATGGTTCAAAGGATTGGTTATGGTCCTAACGACTTAAGGGTACTTTAGTAATTACCTTAGGTCACCTATTTAATTAAATTAGCAAATTTAATTAATTAGTTTAAATGATCAAAACGAAATTCTTACACTAACCTAGTACAACTCAAGAAACATCCTAGTACTTAACCTAGGATGGTCCAAAAGGGTTAATTTTGGTTCCAATGACTTAGGGGTACTTTATTACTTACCCTAGGTACCTAAATTAATTAAATTAAGGATTTAATTAATTAATATAAAGTCAAAATATTGACAAAAACCATAGTCAACACCAATTTCCAGATTTGACTAAGTGTTATGTTCTCCTATCTTTAGTCAACTTAGGAGGGGCTTTTTGGTAATTGGTTAATTAGTTTATTAAATTAAGTTATTAAACCTAAGTTTTATAATTCAATATCAGTTCTTAAACCTAAAAGTCACGTTCAAACTCATAGAAAAGGCAACGCAAAAACAGCAAGCAACGAACGAAAGAAAAACAGAAATGTTTTATCAATTTCTCTAGGGCGATTTAAGGTTTCTTCAAGGTTTCGTTCAAGGTGGACTTCATAGATTATGTTCTACATAAGGTATGGGTTTTTCTCCTGGAATTCTTTATCCAAGAGTATTTTCCTTCGAATGATTCACAAGATCTTGAAAACTAGGGTTGTTCCCGTCGTTCTCGTCGAACTTCCCTTCCCTAGTATCCTTTTCGATTTCAATGTTGAATAGGTTAGAGATCATGTTGGTGGTATGTGGTGCTGGCTGTTCTTAACATGTATTCTTCTTGAATGATGAATATCGAATGACCTTATGAACTTGTAATTTCGTAAAGTTAATCTTATCATGATAATTAAGGATCGATAATATGCTAAGATAAGTCCGTGATGTGTTAAGTGAATTATGTGCCTTTGGATGAATGTTGACTTGCTGTTGTTGTGATGTTATGAAGATGCTAAAGCCATAAAACGTTAATATGATACTGTCCAATATGTTCTTAAAACGTGACACTAAAAGCCATAAACTAAGAATTGGCTCAAAGACATATATGAAATCATATCTTGAATAAATTGGCTATCTGGTTCCAATAAAGTTGGCTAACTCTACTTGCTCAAAATGAATATATGATAATGGCTAGGAACTTATGTAAATGATTAAAAGATTGGTTAATGGTTCATACATATGGCAATTTAAATATGAACATACGTAAAAATTGGCTTATGCCAAAAAGATTGAATTGGTTAGTCTAACATACCCTATCCACAAGAATGGTGAACGTAAAAACATTGAATTATTCTTCTAAGTTAATCAAAGGTTAAAAGTTCAAGTGTAGTGAAAGTTTGGCTTATGCCAATAAATTTGCCTACAATATTATCTCCAAAAATATGTAATAGAATTGGTTAATGATTCCATGAAATTATATTTGAATAAATGTTTGGCTTGTGCCAATAAATTGACTATGAAGTTATTTCCAAATTTTCTAGGCCAATACTAATCATATGCCAATATTGTGTAGCCAAAATAATGAAATGACAACTCAAGTACTTCTAAATTAATTCAATGAATCCATAACCAAGGGCATTCCATTCATTGAGACAACTCCCAACATGCTCTACAAGAATGGACTATGAACATATGTAACTCATTGAAACAAGTGTTCATCGTCCATAAATGATAAAATGAAGCTACTACACTAAAGTAAAGAAGTAACTTGAGTTATAACATAATTAAAGGGGTCTAAATTAAGTAAGTGACCAGAATGAGGTGTTAAAGGAAGTGAGACAAGTCTTACTTACACCAAAGCTAATTTGTTAAAAGAATACTCACGAATGAAGGTGTTAGAATGTGTGAGACTAGTCTCATTAACACCTAGGGATGATATGTAAGGACAATTCACATTCATCAATGTAAAGTAAGGATCATATGTAAGGACAATTCACATTCATCAATGTAAAGTAATGATGATATGTAAGGATAATTCACATTCATCAATGTAAAGTAAGGATGATATGTAAGGATAATTCACATTTCATCAATGTAAAGTAAGGATGACAAGTCATCAAAAGAGTAAATAAGTGTCAATCATACTCTATATGTAAGTGTAAGGAAAATTCACACTTAATACTAATGATGAGATGAGAAATCATCTAATGAGCTATGATGTCCTCATGCTAGAAGCCAACTTCCATGATGTATGAGTTGAATGTAATGGAACTTTATATTGAGCACCGATAGGCTAGCTATGAGCGGTGATGCCTTCCTTCGGGAAGGGCGGAGGTTCACGTAACTCTCATGATATGAGACTGTCCGGCATGCCGGGTATGGGTCTCCTTATATCTCCTAGTCTTTGAACCTATACTGCCAATATAGGGATCAAGCAGGGTTCAATTTCCTATATACGCTAGCATGTTTTGGTTTCACCTTGGCTAGTGACTCCACCTCTTTTCGGTGTGGGGAAGACACCGGATTTCATGATTCTCACATGATCTATGTCGGTTAAGGTTGGAGTTCCTCAAAGTATGAAAGATAATGAAATGAACGATACCGAAGGTGTTTGTGCAAGACAATCAGGAGGTGAAATCAGATTCAAGTAATGACATTAGGTCATTCTTGGTCATTGCACTTTATGATCCCGATGAGAGTCTTAAACTTCATCCTAGGTATAGTTGGTGTTTACATCAGCCTACGAATGAATGAAATGAATAATGTGAAGTACGAATGAACGAATGAAGCAGACTCTATGTTTGCTAAAGAAGGCCTTCGGGTTGAGGTCCCATATGTTGGGTCCTCACTTGAGATGTCTTAATGCTATATAAGCGATTCCAAGGTCTCGTGTATATGAAATGTATAATATATAAAACATGAAAGTAATGAAATAAATGGCATAACCAATAGAGAATGGCTTATGAAATGTAATGAATACTTGATGTAATGAATAACTTGTTGTAAGGATAGTCAAATTGTGTCCAATAAAGTTTACAATAAGTAAAGGGAATAACTAATAATGAATCGTCATGTTATGAAAATGATAAAGCCAAATAAATTGTCTTATAATGATTTTATATAATTGGCAAAAGATATTAGCCAAATAAGATTGGCTTATAATGACTTCTTACATTAGGCCAATAATACAATAATAGGAATAGTCACTAAAGATTGGTTTGTAAAGAATTCATGCCCAAAGTAAGCAAGATCATAAGCTTTAATGATATTCCCCAAGATCTATGCACATTATGCAATCAACTAAAGAATGAGTATAGTCAATAAGTATTGACTTATAAATAGATTCATGCCGCAAATTGTAGTTAAGTCATTTCCTTAATCTCTTGAATTACTTACTTGATTCATTGTGGGTATGGGACTATAATGAATCATTGCACTTGTAAGTAAAACAGAGGACCAAAGGAGTTATTGAACTACACAACAAGAAGAAGAAAAAGACTGAAAATTAATCTAAGTGTACAAAGAGGAGCTCTCGGCCTAGAGGATCAAAAATTCAAATCTTCGCCCGAGTAGTTCTAAAATTATGTTGATGATACTAATGTATTGTAATCATATAGAAAATGAGTTGTGTGACTTGAATGCATTAAAATACATCATATTCATACCACAATGCACAACTAACGAATTAGGAAAGTCTACTGACTAGACTTTCCAGAAATGGCATGTTGCTTAGGAAGAGATTTCATTGATCATGCATAGCTTTATGTGTATGCGTGCATACACCCATACTTAGTACAAGTGGTGTACTAACCCCCTACTATTTACTATTTTTATAGGTGCAGGTCAGAGGACAGGTTGACGACACTTGCAGCGGTTGGGACTTCAGCGTTTCTCCAAACCATTTGGTAGGTCCTCATGATTTCGAGGATGCTGCAGTTTTAGTCTAGCCTTAGTCTTAGATATAGTTAGTGGATGTTGTCCCTAGAGTTTCTTTCGTACTTTCAGTTGGAAGCTTTGTAATAAGGCCGTGTTTGGCAAACTATTTATGATATATTCATCTTCAGTTTCGAATTGATTCTTTATAATAGATGGTTGTTCTATTAATGTTGAGCTTAGTATATAACGTTTAATACGCAATGACTATATGTAGTCTAAGTAAACTTCATAAGTTTAAAAAGTTTTAAATTTTCTGCAAATTTAACTAGATGAATATGATGAATACAAGATGAGGCTTGTCTGCGACCTTTGAGAGGTAAACGATGCCGGTTGCGATCCGGATTCCAGAATACGGGTTGTGACAAACTTGGTATCAGAGCATGATGTTAAATTACCTAGGATCTAAAGCTCAACACAACCACGTTACATAGTTTCTAGCTTATGGTTGTGAAGCGCGCCACAATCATGACTTAGAGACTATGCGATGATAGGAAATCTTCCCTTCTTCTACTCTTTCTCGTTCTATCTCGAGCTTTGACACTTTGTGTCATTATAAGTATCTAACTTTCTTCTTGTGTGAATACGTAGAAGGATACACACAAGAATTAGGATGGCCAAGTGGTCTAAGGCGCCAGACTCAAGATCTGGCCTTCCCAAGAAGGGGCCATAATGGAAATGCCCAGCGTGACCGAAACACGTGTAATAAGTGTGGTCGTTCACATGGAGGTGAGTACATGGTAGTTTCTAAATGCAGGCCACGGGTGTTGATGAAGAGTAGAAGGCTAAGTTGGATGCATACTAACTCAAAAATATGGCTTAAACATGGATTTGCTTCATAAGTGTTATGCTGTAATAGACTATAGAAACAGGGTAGTAAGGCTTCAGTTTCCAAATAAGTTGGGTTAAAATGAGAAGGGTGTGGTTCAAATCTTAAGGCCAAAAAGATGTTATCTAAGAGGTTAGATATACTCTTACTAAGTCTGCTTTATGTTTAAGAAACTCTAAGTTTAAGTGCTTTAGTGGATTTGGTGTGGTAAGTCCCTAATCGTATGTCTTATAATAGCACTATGTTAGTTAAAATGAAGTTATGTTGCATTTTTTGTTACTGTTTTTGTGTAGCATAGGCATGTTTTCTGTGTTGCATGATTTGTGATGTGCATTAAGTTAATTGTGATTGAGAAGAAAATTCCTCAATCTCAAATATGAAGATTCATATAAACTTGAATGATGTGGATCATCCAAATATGTGTGAATCAGATATTCACAAAAGAGAAAAGTTTAAGAATGATAAAGTAACTTTCGAAAAACACCCTCTTTGTTTAAATGATGTGTAGGTGTCATTCGGGGACGAATGTTCCTAAGGGGGGATAATGTAACATTCCGAAAAATTATACATTTAATGAAAAGCTCAATAGGTTCTTAAGAATGCGTATAGGGGTAAATAGGCATCTCAATGCCCAATATTTAGAAATATTGGGCATATTAGAAAATTATGGGCATAGTAGAAAATGTTGGCTTAGAGGGTGTTAGCCAATTTCTATGTATGCACAAGTAATTAAAATAACAATATCCTTCATATATAATCACATTGATTTAATAAGTAACCTAATGCCCAATATTGAGAAATATTGGGCATGGTATAGAAAAATTGGCTAAGGGGTATTAGCCAAATTCTGTATAATACCCAAATAAGCAAAATATTGGGCATATTAGAAAATATTGGCTTAAAAGGTGTTAGCCAATTTTCTAACATTAATGATCCTGTCCAAGAAATGTACCTGCAATGAAGACCCTAGGCTAAAATGCTTTTTCCTTTAATTCACAAATTGGGTATGAGGCATCCAAGTGTCAAGCCTAGATACCATAACACATGACCATTTAAAATGATCATGTAAATTAAGCAGTGCCCAAGGACATGGTGAGGATCCTTTGGACAATAAGTAAACATTCCCAAAGGAACCATAAATAATAGTTAGTTAGGGAAGTACAACCAACCCATGTGCAAGCACATGTGCAAGACATGTGAAGAAGTGGCCAAGGAGGGGACCACCCTAACCGAATTTGGTTAGGGTAGTTAGGGGGGGGGAACGTGCACAAGGGATCCCTCCATGTGGGGCCTAACTTCCTAACTAATTCTAGACTCTAAACTACTGCCCTAAATAGCTAACTAACCTAGGATCCAACGAAATAAACTAATTAGTGCACCCGACAACCTAGGACCAAAACCGGGTTGACACTAACCTAGTACTAGTTAAAGAGACAACCTATGATGGTCCAAAAGGTTAGTTATGGTCCTAACAACTTAGGGGTACTTTAGTAATTCCCCTAGGTTACCTAATTAATTAATTTAGAAAATTAATTAATTAATTTTAAAGGGCTAAAATCAAAACTAAAAAGGAAATTTTCAGATTTCGGTTAAGACAAGAAAGGGACAACCTAGTACCTAACCTAGGATGGTCCAAAGAGTTAGTTAAGATCCTAACAACTTAAGGGTAATTTATTATTTACCCTAGGCTACTTAATTAATTAATTTAGCAACTTAATTAATTAATTTAAAGGGTAAAAACCGAAATAAAAAAGCAATTTCCAGATTTCGATTAAAACAAGAAAAAGACAACCTAGTGCCTAACCTAGGATGGTTCAAAGGATTGGTTATGGTCCTAACGACTTAAGGGTACTTTATCAATTACCTTATGTCACCTAATTAATTAAATTAGCAATTTAATTAATTAGTGTAAATGATCAAAACGAAATTCTTACACTAACCTAGTACAACTCAAGAAACATCCTAGTACTTAACCTAGGATGGTCCAAAAGGGTTAATTTTGGTTCCAATGACTTAGGGGTACTTTATTACTTACCCTAGGTACATAAATTAATTAAATTAAGGATTTAATTAATTAATATAAAGTCAAAATGTTGACAAAAACCATAGTCAACACCAATTTCCAGATTTGACTAAGTGTTATATTCTCCTATGTTTAGTCAACCTAGGAGGGGCTTTTTGGTAATTGGTTAATTAGTTTATTAAATTAACTTATTAAACCTAAGTTTTATAATTCAATATCAGTTCTTAAACCTAAAAATCACGTTCAAACTCATAGAAAAGGCGACGCAAAAAGAGCAAGCAACGAACGAAAGAAAAACAGAAAAAAATTATCGATTTCTCTAGGGCGATTTCAAAGTTTCTTCAAGGTTTCGTTCAAGGTAGTCTTCGTAGATTATGTTCTACATAAGGTATGGGTTTATCTCCTGGAATTCTTTCTCCAAGAGTATTTTCCTTCGAATGATTCACAAGATCTTGAAAACTAGGGTTGTTCCCGTCGTTCTCGTCGAACTTCCCTTCCCTAGTATCCTTTTCGATTTCAATGTTGAATAGGTTAGAGATCATGTTGTTGGTATGTGGTGCTGGCTGTTCTTAACATGTATTGTTCTTGAATGATGAGTATCGAATGAACTTATAAACTTGTAATTTCGTAAATTTAATATCATCATGATAATTAAGGATCGATAATATGCTAAGATAAGTCCGTGATGTGTTAAGTGAATTATGTGCCCGTGGCTGAATGTTGACTTGCTGTTGTTGTGATGTTATGAAGATGCTAAAGCCATAAAAGGTTAATATGATGCTGTCCAATATGTTCTTAAAACGTGACACTAAAAGCCATAAACTAAGAATTGGCTCAAAGACATATATGAAATCATATCTTGAATAAACTGCCTATCTGGTTCCAATAAAGTTGGCTAACTCTACTTGATCAAAAATGAATATATGCTAATGGCTAGGAACTTATGTAAATGATTAAAATATTGGCTAATGGTTCATACATATGGCAATTTAAATATGAACATACGTAAAAATTGGCTTATGCCAAAAAGATTGAATTGGTCAGTCTAACATACCCTATCCAGAAGAATGGTGAACGTAAAAACATTGAATTGTTCTTGTAAGTTAATCAAAGGTTAAAAGTTCAAGTGTAGTGAAAGTTTGGCTTATGCCAATAAATTTGCCTACAATATTATCTCCAAAAATGTGTAATAGAATTGGCTAATGATTCCATGAAATTATATTTGAATAAATGTTTAGCTTGTGCCAATAAATTGACTATGAAGTTATTTCCAAATTTTCTAGGTCAATACTAATCATATGCCAATATTGTGTAGCCAAAACAAAGAAATGACAACTCAAGTACTTCTAAACTAATTCAATGAATCCATAACCAAGGGCATTCCATTCATTGGGACAACTCCCAACATGCTCTACAAGAATGGACTATGAACATATGTAACTCATTGAAAGAAGTGCTCATCGTCCATAAACGATGAAATGAAGCTACTACACTAAAGTAAAGAAGTAACGTGAGTTATAACATAATTAAAGGGGTCTAAATTAAGTAAGTGACCAGAATGGGGTGTTAAAGGAAGTGAGACAAGTCTTACTTACACCAAAGCTAATTTGTTAAAAGAATACTCACGAATGAAGGTGTTAGAATGTGTGAGACTAGTCTCATTAACACCTAAGGATGATATGTAAGGACAATTCACATTCATCAATGTAAAGTAAGGATGATATGTAAGGACAATTCACATTCATCAATGTAAAGTAAGGATGATATGTAAGGACAATTCACATTCATCAATGTAAAGTAAGGATGATATGTAAGGATAATTCACATTTCATCAATGTAAAGTAAGGATGACAAGTCATCAAAAGAGTAAATAAGTCTCAATCATACTCTATATGTAAGTGTAAGGACAGTTCACACTTAATACTAATGATGAGATGAGAAATCATCTAATGAGCTATGATGTCCTCATGCTAGAAGCCAGCTTCCATGATGTATGAGTTGAATGTAATGGAACTTTATACTGAGCACCGATAGGCTAGCTATGAGCGGTGATGCCTTCCTTCGGGAAGGGCGGAGGTTCACGTAACTCTCATGAGATGAGACTGTCCGGCATGCCGGGTATGGGTCTCCTTATATCTCCTAGTCTTTGAACCTATACTGCCAATATAGGGATCTAGCAGGGTTCAATTCCCTATATACGCTGGGATGTTTTGGTTCACCTTGGCCAGTGACTCCACCTCTTTTCGGTGTGGGGAAGACACCGGATTTCATGATGCTCACATGATATATGTCGGTTAAGGTTGGAGTTCCTCAAAGTATGAAAGATAATGAAATGAACGATACCGAAGGTGTTTGTGCAAGACAATCAGGAGGTGAAATCAGATTCAAGTAATAACATTAGGTCATTCTTGGTCATAGCACTTCATGATCCCGATGAGAGTCTTAAACTTCATCCTAGGTATAGCTGGTGTTTACATCAGCCTACGAATGAATGAAATGAATAATGTGAAGTACGAATGAATGAATGAAGCAGACTCTGTGTTTGCCAAAGAAGGCCCTCGGGTTGAGGTCCAATATGTTGGGTCCTCACTTGAGATGTCTTAATGCTATATCAACGATTCCAAGGTCTCGTGTATATGAAATGTATAATATATAAAACATGAAAATAATGAAATAAATGGCATAACCAATAGAGAATGGCTTATGAAATGTAATGAATACTTGATGTAATGAATAACTTGTTGTAAGGATAGTCAAATCGTGTCTAATAAAGTTTACACTAAGTAAAGGGAATAATTAATAATGAATCCTCATGTTATGAAAATGATAAAGCCAAATAAATTGGCTTATAATGATTTTATATAATTGGCAAAAGATATTAGCCAAATAAGATTGGCTTATAATGACTTCTTACATTAGGCCAATAATACAATAATAGGAATAGTCACTAAAGATTGGTTTGTAAAGAATTCATGCCCAAAGTAAGCAAGATCATAAGCTTTAATGATATTCCCCAAGATCTATGCACATTATGCAATCAACTAAAGAATGAGTATAGTCAATAAGTATTGACTTATAAATAGATTCATGCCCCAAATTGTAGTTAAGTCATTTCCTTAATCTCTTGAATTACTTACTTGATTCATTATGGATATGGGACTACAATGAATCATTGCAGTTGTAAGTAAAACAGAGGACCAAAGGAGTTATTGAACTACACAACAAGAAGAAGAAAAAGACTGAAAAATAATCTAAGTGTACAAGGAGGAGCTCTCGGCCTAGAGGATCAAAAATTCAAATTCGCTCGAGTGGTTCTAAAATTATGTTGATGATACTAATGTCTTGTAATCATATAGAAAATGATTTGTGTGCTTTGAATGCATTAAAATACATCATATTCATACCACAATTCACAACTAACGAATTAGGAAAGTCTACTGACTAGACTTTCCAGAAATGGCATGTTGCTTAGGAAGAGCTTTCATTGATCATGCATAGCTTTATGTGTATGTGTGCATACACCCATACTTAGTACAAGTGGTGTACTAACCCCCTACTATTTACTATTTTTATAGGTGCAGGTCAGAGGACAGTTTGACGACACTTGCAGCGGTTTGGACTTTAGCGTTTCTCCAAACCATTTGGTAGGTCCTCACGATTTCGAGGATGCTACAGTTTTAGTCTAGCCTTAGTCTTAGACATAGTTAGTGGATGTTGTCCCTAGTGTTTCTTTCGTACTTTCATTTGGAAGCTTTGTAATAAGGCCGTGTTTGGCAAACTATTTATGATATATTCATCTTCAGTTTTGAATTGATTCTTTATAATAGATGGTTGTTCTATTGATGTTGAGCTTAGTATATAATGTTTAATACGTAATGACTATATGAAGTCTAAGTAAACTTCATACGTTTAAAAAGTTTTAAATTTTCCGCAAATTTAACTAGATGAATGTGATGAATGCGAGATGAGGCTTGTCTGCGACCTGTGAGAGGTCAACGACGCCGGTTGCGATCCGGATTGCAGAATCCGGGTTGTGACAGACAAAGAGACTTAAGGTCTAAATTTGTATTATAACTTATATTTTATATATATGAAGTGATGTTTCTAGCACATGATGTGCTATGAAAAGTTTTAAATTTTTCGCTAAATTTACTATAACAATGTGATGAATGATAACTATGGGCTTGTATAAGACCTATGAGAGGTCAAGTACGCCATGTTACTTGTAGGTGGTGCTCCCCGGATGTGACAGTCGGCGGATTGCCGAGTTATTTTTGGATGTGGATTGACCACAGTTACAAACTTTGAGGTTGTTGAATACAAAGGAGGAAAGGCAATGGAAATGACGAAAGGGAGGCTTACTGAGTGGTTCGGCGAGCCCGACTTACATCGCCAAGTGTCTCTTTGCAGCAACTTTTGACAACTATAAATGTAACACTCTGAAGTCCAAGAGTTAATCTTGAGCGTCACATGAGTTTCTAATACTTGAAAAACTATTATAAGACCAAAAATAATGTTTATAAGTCATTTAAGAAGTTTTTTAGTCAAGACATCAAGGAATGTCCATGACGTCCGGAGATTTGTAAAAAATGTGCTAGTGTGTCTTAGACTATTTTCACGAGGTTTTAGGAGTCGGAATTTGATGAAAATTGGTGGAAAGGTTTCAAAATAGTGTTAGAGTATGTTTAGTGTCGAAAAGTTTGGGTACGACTCCCCAAGGACCAACTTAAGGGACGTTGAGGAGGACCTTTCCATTTTGGCCAAAAAGCTATCAAAGACAGTGTCTACCTACACTTGCCTGCGAGGGGGCGTAGGTTGAATGACAAAGCGTCTATGCCTCCATCATTGAGGACTTAGACATTTTCCAAAAATGGCCAAAATTCATACTCTCGGACCAAAACTATGATCGTGCATGACGGTGGGGGAGGGGCAAGGGCGTCGACTGAACTACGGACCGTAGGTTGAGATCTCATAGGTCAGACATGTGATTTCACTGTCCAGCTTTAGTAAGTTCATTTAATTAGTTAATTAGTTAGGGGTTTAATTAGGGATTAAGGGAGGTCTAATTGAGTTAGTTAAGAAACTATATAATGACCTATGCCTAATTAAACTAACGCAATACCCACAACTCCCAAACTCACATCTCTCTAGTCTCTCTCTTCCCCAAACTTCAAATTCCATTGAAGAACACTAAAGCTCCAATTCAAGGACGAATTCACCAAGGTTTTCATCTCAAATTCGTGGCAAGATCATCACTAAGGTATGGTTTCTTTCAATCTTGGGATTCCTTTCCCCAAGAGGCCCTTCCAAAGATGATTTTAAACTTCCCCAAAACCTAGGGTTTCAATCTATACATGGGTTCTTTTTTCAAACGAAATTTTTAATCAATTGTGATGAATTATAATCTTTTATAATTGTGTAACTAAGTATTAATGGTCAATTGATGTTAATCACTGAAAATTGCCCCTTTATACCCTTGTTTTTCCGTACACTCACTATGGCTTGTAATTTTATAGTATTTGCAAGAGATGGTGATAATATGAAGATGTAGAATAATAAAATTGTTATGTATTACTTCTTGAATTTACCTTAATTATGCATTGGCTATGTTTTCTTTTGTAATTGAGGTATGAAATCAATGAAAGGGCAAGAAGGTATGAAGGTCGATGTTTCTTGAATTCAATTACGAAGGATGTGTTATTCAGATTGAAATGCTTCTATGTCTAATGTGATGTTGTGATGTTGATAGCAAGTATCCCTCATCATTAAACCTAGACTATTGAATTGATTATGAAGCATGCAAGTATGTTATGGCATGATTATTGTATGATTGAAAGTAGTTTCTCATGGTTATAATAAAGTGTTGAGTGGAAGGTTCACTCACTTGTATGTGCTTTCTAAAGTGAAAGGATAGTTCTCACCTAAGAATACCTATGAGCTATCATGATAACATGTTTACATAGGGGTCTATTAAAAGACTAATGTGATCTTGTATGAATAGTATGATGATTACTAAAGGGAATATATGTTTATCATCGAAAGGGCATGTACATGAGATGGAGGTCTTACGTTTAGTAAGGTCGGCCTCCCACATGGGTTTCTTCATGTTTATCAAGTCCGCATTCCCCCAATATGTGTTGTATCATGAGATGGAAAACTCCACGTTAGTAAGTCAAGGGTTCTAGTAACAATATTTTTGACCCTTAACTATGGGACCACATAGGACGATAGCTTAGTGCATCCATCTATATACTATGTAAGATTGGTTACACCTTAGGCAAGTGCTAACCCTCTCTTTCCGGTGTGGAAGGAGAACACCAGATTCCATATAGCTCACATGTTCTCATGTCGGTTACTGCACTATTTTCTCTAATGTAATAAGGTAAATGAATAAGTCAAGTATGTGAACTATTATTAGGGTTTTCTTAAAGGTTACTACATAGGGTGATGGAGGGTATAGGACTTCTCTCGGTCATTGCACATGTGGGATCCTAAAAGAGTATCTTAGTAGTGGATTGTATGATCAAGTTGGTTGCATGTTATGTATGTTAACCTTTATAGAAATTATGAATCAAGCATGTTATGATTAAGTATGAGATAATGTTGTAAGTGACTTAATGTGATTCTTAGCTTTAGGCAGCGTATGGGGTTTTATTCTTGGCATTGCACAAGTATTGCTTTAGGTTGCTTATGTGTTGGGTTAATATCATGTTGGGTTGACATATAAGGTTCCATATGTGTGTATGTTGATTTATTGAACATAAAGCATGGTTTTGACTAAATTGTGCCTTTTAATCATGCATTAAGGATTTTGTGCATAGGAGCCATACTTAGTACATGTGGTTTGTACTAACCCATATTTCTTCTCTTTTCCCAAACATTGTAGGTCCCGGCCATTGAGGAACTTCTAGGCCACTGTGCAAGGATACTTGGACTTCTTCCTGCAAGTAGTTGGTGAGTCCTTCATGTTTGTGGATTGTGCATTTGATCTACCTTAGTAGTGTTGTTATAATCTAAAAGCCATTCATTTCACTCTTATCGTTCAAGACATTGTTGTATGCCCTAAGTGGCAATTATACTTTTGTGTAAGGGCTATGCCCGAATTTTTCAATTCCGACTTAGATTGTTTTATATGAGACATCTCTATTAGACTCTGTGTTGTGTATGTTGTATATGTGACATAAAAGTAGAAGCCTATGTAAGTTTCCTATGCGAGGAGTCTAAGTAAACTCCATATGTATATATTACGTGTAAGTGAGAGGTATATGTATACCTCATGATGTAGAAGTACATGAAAAGTTTTAAATTTTTGCATTTTTAACCTATGAAATGTAATGACGAATGTTAAGAGACTAGTCTTAGTTCTCACAAGGATGACGACGCCGGTTACGTCTAAGGAGTGCTCCTCAGATGTGACAAACATGGTATAAGAGCATCAGGTTGAATATTTTTAGGATCGATGTCTCATTTAACCACGGCCTATGTAGATTTTTATTCATAATTGTGAAGCGCACGACAATTATGAATGAGGAGCTATGTGATGCTTAGGAAATTAAAGTTTCACTTTGTTGGTATTCTTGAAGTCGTGACTCTAGAGTCTTAACTATACATGTTCTTATCTTCTAATCTCCTTATTGTGTTTATAGTCAATGATTAACCCAAAGAAACAACCCTCGAAGGGTCGAAGAGGAGAATGTGAATCAGACGGTTCCCCTTCCGGCTCCTCAAAACCCTCAAGTTCCTATTGAAGAAGGATCTATGTAAAATGTTAAGATAAGGGCGGCCATTCATAGCTTGACCCAAGTAATGTCTACTCAAGTTCCTAGGGATACGAGGGTGCAAGTGGCCCCCCATGCTATCACTCCCGCATCAAGGATAAGGTATTTCACAAGGATGAATCCCCCTACTTTCTATGGCTCTAAGGTGGAGGAGGACCCGCAAGGGTTCATTGATGAAGTGTTCAAGGTTCTAGATGCTATGGGGGTGTCTTCTCAAAAGAAGGCGGAACTAGTCGCCTACCAACTCAAAGCTGTGGCTCATGTTTTTTATGAGCAATGGAAGGATGAGAGGCCTCTTAGAGAAGGACAGATTACTTGGGGAGCTTTCAACACAACCTTTCTTGATAGGTTCTTTCCCTTGGAACTAAGGGAGAGGAAAATGCAAGAATTGATCAACTTACGCCAAAAGGGTATGAGTGTGAAGGAGTATAGTCTCAAGTTCACTCAACTATCCAACTATGCTCCTACGATGGTGGTGGATTCTAGGGCAAAGATGAAAAAATTTGTTATGGGTGTATCCGACCTTGTGTGAATGAATGTAGGTCGGCTGTGTTGATTCCTAGCATGGACATCTCTCATCTCATGGTTCATGTCAAACAAATTGAGGAACAAAATCTTAAGCAAGTTGGTAGAGAGTTGAAGAGGACAAAGAACGAAAATGGAAATTCTTATAAGGCTAGATTTTAGGTGCAAGATAAGCCAGGTTCAAGAAAAGGTTCCCCAATCAAAGTTGTTCTACCATTTCAAAGGTCAACAAAGTTAAAGGGTCTACATCCAAGCCTAAGGAGGAAAAAGGTAGTGGTCCTTATGTGGAAAGGTCTCCTTGTGCTAAATGTGGCAAGAAACATGAAGGCAAATGCCTAGTTGGTACGGGAAATTGCTATGGTTGTGGCAAGAGTGGTCACATGAAGAGGGATTGTCCTACTATGAAGGCTCAAGAGAAGAAAATGCTCAAGCACAAATAAGTGCTCCTAATCCCGATGCTCCTAAGAAGAATCGCTTCTATGCTCTCCGCTCTAGAGTCGATCAAGAGGAGTCTCCTGATGTCATCATCGGTATGTTACAAGTATTCCCATAAATGTCTACGCTTTACAAGATCCGGCTGCTAATTAATCATTTTTAACTCCACTAGTAGCTAAAAATTTGGATGTTCGACCCGATATTTTTATTGAACAATTTTTGGTTGCAACCCTGGTGGGTGACACCGTTGTGTCTAAAAGATTCTTTAGAAGTTGTCCTATATATTTTCCCAATAGAGCTACGTGGGTGGATTTGGTAGAGCTTGATATGGTTGATTTTGACATTATTTTGGGAATGGACTTGTTGCATGCTTGTTTTCCTTCCATTGATTGTCGGACTAGGGTAGTCAAGTTCTATTTTCCTAATGAACCCGTCTTAGAGTGGAAAGGGGCCGGGGTAATTCAATTCCTAAAGGTCGCATCTCTTGTTTGAAAGCTTGTAAAATGATCTCTAAAGGGTGTCTTTACTATATCGTAAGAGTCAAAGATCTTTAAACCGACATTCCTCCTATAGAGTTGGTCCCCGTAGTGAGGTAATTTTTGGATGACATGCCCGGAATTCCAGCCAAACGGGAAATTGGTTTTGGTATTTACTTATTAATGGATATGAATCCCATTTCAATTCCTCCTTATATGTAACACTCCGTAAGTCTAATACCTAATCTAGAGCCTAGCATGAGTTTCTAATGTGGAGGAAACTGTTTTAAGATCATATATAGTGTATAAGTCATTTAGGTAGCTTAAGAATCAAAACGACAAGAAACGTCCAAGACGTCCGGAAGCTAGTCTAATTGAACTAGTGAAATGTAGTTAAGTTTCGGAAAGGTTTACGAGTGGGATATGAGGTATAAAACTTGTAAAATTACTTTAAATAGGTAAAAACATGTATATAGAGTAAAAATGTCCAGGTCCGACCCCCCAAGGGTCGCCCTAGGGGTCCACGAAGGGACCCCAAACTTGGCCAAGCAAGCTGTCTTAGGTAGCAAGAAATTGCACATAGGGGGAGTGAGTCCGCGTCGCGGACTTGGGAGGATTTTGGGAAAAGCTCAAGTATGCGTCGCGGGCAGGTCGCAAACTCTACTGTCTAGAAAAGTATTATATAAAATCATGCGGGAACAGCTTCGCGCCGCGGACTTATTCCTCGACGTAAATGTGAAATTTGTATTTGAAGTTTGACTTTATTAAAGGGTCAACTTAAGTGAGGGGTCTGTTGGGTATTTTATGGGGTGTCTAAATATTGATTTCCAATCAGTTTTCCTCACTTTTACTCACTCAAATAAAATTCCCAAATCAAAACCGAAAAGCTCTCACCTCTCTCTAGTTTCTCTCTCTATTCATCCTCCATTGAAGGAAGAAGAAAGCTTGAAGAAGAAGACCAATTTCTCTAGGATTTCACTTGAATTTTGTGTATTAATCTTCTATAAGGTATGGGTTCTTCACTCTTGGGTTTCCTTTCCCCAAGAGGTCTCAAAGTTGATTTCAAAAACACCCAATTCCATGGGTTTTTATATTCTAATGGATTTTCTTCTAAACTTCCAATTGATGATAAATTGTGATTGTGTATGACTAATTAAGTGTAGATTGTTGGTTAATTGATGTTTATTAATGCAATCTTAGGTAGATCATGTACCTTTCCGCAATTCACCAAATCTTGGATCTTGCTTATGAATTGATGAGAATTGAAGAATGTATTGATTGCAGGACTTGTTTTATCTATTCAAATTCATTCATGGCTACCTAGGGTAATGTATTGTTGGGATTGGATCTATTTCTTGAAGAATTCATGATGAACCCTATTTCCCTAACCCTAGGTTATGAATTGAAGTTAATTGAGATAATGATGATGCAATTGATCTTGCTATTGTGTTAATTACTATTGTATGATGATGTTATACCCATTATTAGGTTGAATTGAATGGTTGATGGTAAAACCATGGATGATGGCTTGTGACGGAGATTTGGTAAGTCTTGTGATCTCAACCCTTTACTTCAATTATGGTTACTTGTGATTAAGTGATGATGTTGTATTGAAGTATATCTTATATTAAGATTGATCGGGTTAGTATGATGTTGAATTGAAATGTCTTGACTATGGTTTGTGAGGTGTTGGCTAAGATGTAAATTTTATAAGGATGTTGATAACTTACCAATGTGCCTTATTATGAATGATTATGTAAATGTCCGAACCTCACTTGTATGAATTGTAATGAAATGAAAGTACTCATGTAATTCTTATTAAGCTATGATAATGATTATCTAAGGGATAGACCCTATGACCTAAACTAAGCTATGATTGTTCATAAAGGCTTAAAGACATTTCAAAATGGGACTCTAGCTTAGCACCACGTGAACTAGAGTGAAGAGTGTCCCTTCCCACATAGGGAAGGTAGGATCACTAATGTACTCTTGAGATTGGATACAACAATGCATGTAGCATAAAGAGGGTCCCAACTATATCTCCTAGTTCTGGAACTATGTTGCCTCCGTAGGAATACTAGCTAGTGGATTTGTAACATTCGAGAAAATGTACTTGTCTAGTGAAGAGCCTATTAGGTTTTAAGAATAGGTATTGAAGTACATAGGCATCCCAATGCCCAATATTGAGTAATATTGGGCATGCTAGAGAATATTGGATTAAGGGTGTTAGCCAAATTTTGTATGTATTCACAAGTAACTTATAACTTAAAATACACCTTGATGTTCAAATGCTCCAATCCAAGCTTGTTTAGGAATTGTACCTGCAATGAAGACCCTAAGCAAAAATTTTCACATTCATCACTTACACACATTAGGTACTAGGCATCCAAGTGTCAAGCCTAGGTACCATAGCACATGATCATTTAAAATGACAGTGTAGATTAAGCAGTGCCCAAGGACATAGTGAGGATCCTTGGACAAGAAGTGAACTTTCCCGAAGTGCACGGTTAGGAAAGTGCACAGCAACACATGTGCAATCACATGTGCAACAGGCCGAGAGACAAGCCCAACCAATTCGGTTAGGGCGGTTAGGGGACAGGCGTGTCGGATCAAGACAAGTGGGGCCGAGCCTCCTAACAAAACCTAGGTTCTAGCTCACTAACCTAACTAACTAACTAACCTAGGACTAGCTAAAATTAACTAACTAGTGTGCCTAAAAACCTAAGACCTAACCGGGTGACACTAGCCGAGTAGCTGTTTAAAGAAACATCCTAGTACCTAACCTAGGATGGTCCAAAAGGGTTGGTTATGGTCCTAACGACTTAGGGGAACTTTAGTAATTACCCTAGGTCACTTAATTAATTAAATTACAAACTTAATTAATTCATTTAACTCCTGGTCAAACCTGAATACCCTTAGTCAAATGCTCACCTATTTGTAGTCGATTTAGGAGGGGCGGTTTGGTAATTTAAGTGGAGGGTCTTTTGAGTAATTCATGGGACGTCTATATATTTATATTAGGTCAGATTAGACCACTTCTACACGTCCCAAATCATATTAAACGAAATTCCTCTCAATCCCTCAAGAACGCTCTCTTTTCCAAACTACATTGAAGAACATGAAAAGCTTAAGGAATAAGACAAAGATTTTGAAGTCTCCAATCAATTTTTGTGGATTCTTCATCTATAAGGTATGGGTTTTCACTCTTGGGATTCCTTTACCCAAGAGGTCCTTTCAATATAAGTTTTCAAGAACTTCAAATACTAGGTTTTTTACTCTACCAAACGGATTTTCTTCCTAACTCTAGATTTATGATTTTCAATGAAAAGTAAACATTTTCTATATCTAATTTTGCATGAATTGTTAAATAATTGATTGATAATGTTTGAATAACATGTGATGCATGATCTTTCTCTATGTGATGGTTTCGAATGGGTTATGTGTAGAGGTTGATAACGTGAAATCGTTAGGGTTAGAATTTAAGATTTGAATGAACCCTTTAATGACCCGTTTAACTTCTTCTATGTTATGCATTGATATTGTACATGATTTTATGGGTTGTTCTTTATTATGACATTGAGTATGTCACTATGTATGATTATGAATATTGCATGATGAATAAGATTCTTGGAAGCAAGAGGTAAGTCTTCTAAACGTTATTACTCTTAGATGTTTATGCTAGCCTATAAGTCATGATGCTATGTTATGAAAGTATGAATGATGTTGCGATGTGAATTTGCTAGACTATGAACATGTAAATCGTTAGATTATGATAAGAATATGAATATGCAAGTTATTATACTCTCTTGTATGCTTTACACAAGATGATTATGCCATTTAAATCTCATGTATGAAGGTTTACGATGAAAGGACAATTCTCATCTAATCTAACAAGGAGATAATCTCTATTACCTATGATAAGTTTTTTTTTTATAAAAGACAAACTAAAGGTTATTTCAAGAAAAGGGACTTAAGCTAAGCACTGATGAACTAGATATGGGAAGTGTCCCTTCCCCAGCGGGAAGGTAGGTTCACAAAGATTCTCATTAGATTGAGGCTTCCATGTAATGTGGAACTATGGGTCTCTAATACATCTCCTTGTTCTTGAACTATGTTGCCACCATAGGATACTAGCTAGTGGATCCACCTAGAAAGCTACGTCATGTTCGTTTCTACTTTGGCCGGTAGGACCACCTCTTTTCGGTGTGGGGAAGACACCGGATTCCATGTTTAGCTCACATGGTCTATGTCGGTTAATGCCTATGTTCCCTCATGTAAAACAAAAGACAAGAAAATGAACGTTGGCTAGGGTGAATCGAGGAGTTTGCTTAGAATAGGTAGTGGTATGGGACGCTACCTAGACATTCCACAAGTAGACTCTAAGGGAAATCCTAGGAGATTGTTCTTATGAATATGATAATATGAAAGATATGACGATTATGACATATGATGTTACTTTTATATGAATGTTGGCTATTATGATGAATATGTTATATGGTTATATTGTTATATGAAGTGATGACTAACTATGTTACAAGTTATTATGAAGCAAAGCTTTACTTATGGTCTCCTATCTTATCTACTCGGTCATGTGGGGTAATGGGGCTTCACATGACCATTGAACTTGTAGGTTGGGGATGAGGTCATTGGTAAACGTTTTGTATGTTATGTTATATGGTTTATTGAATATGAATTGTTAACGTGACTTCGAGAGAATATGCCTTCGATTATGATCATGCTTTAAGTGATGGAATGTTTAACTTGTATATGTTATATGGTATGTGCATTGAAGACTTACTTTCATATCACTTAGCATGTTTTCTAAAGAATTGATAATTGATCCTTTTTCATGCATGTCCCTATGATTTATGTGCATATACCCATACTTAGTACATGTGACGTACTAACCCCATTACTTTATATTACTACAACTGTAGGTTCCGGACATTGAAGTTAAGTAGGTCGAGTTGAAGAAGCTTGGAACTCTTTCTCCAAGTCGTGGTAGGTCCTTACGTTCGGGACGTTACCCTTTCAATTTTCATCCTTAAGAAGACTTAGTAGTTTTTAGATTTCCATTTATGTTCTTTGGATTCTTTTGTATTAAGGCCTATATGGCATATTGATTATTATTGGCTTTGCACTCTTTTGATGGTTATCACTCTTATGCAGTATTATATGAAGTCTAATTATACTTTACATTAGTATATTAAAAGTTTTAAATGTTCCGCAACTTTAACTGTATGATTGTGATGAAAGCTAAGAAGACGCTTGTCTGCGACCTCTGAGAGGTTAACGACGCCGATCTCATCCGGGGTCTAGATTCCGGGTGTGACAAACTTGGTATCAGAGCATGAGGTTAAATACGGAATCTTAAACTTGGTATCAGAGCATTAGGTTAAATATGGAATCTTAAACTTAATATTAGAGCATGAGGTTAAATATCCTTAGGACCAATGTCTCACTAAACCACGTCACCTAGCGTCTTGTTCATGGTTGTGAAGCGCACAAAAATTATGGACGAGAGGCTATGTGATTAGTAGGAAACTTCTCTTTTCTTGATACTCCTATGTCGTGCCTTTAGAGCTTTGACACGATGTGTCTTTTAACATCTAATTCCATTCTTGATCGGTTCTTCCCAAGATAGCAAAGATAATCTAAGGTAGAGAAGTTCATCAACCTTTGTCAAGGAGATATAAGTGTTAAGGAATACTCCTTGAAGTTCATTAAGCTGTCCAAATATGCTTCTTCATTGATTTCTAATACTAGGGATGAAATGAGCCGTTATGTAACGGGCGTGTCCGAAGAACTTGAAGAAGAATGTCATACAACCATGCTTATTGAAAATATGGATCTTTCTAGGTTGATGGTTCATGCTCAACAGGTTGAGGAAAGTCTCCTAAGGAAGAGGAATAGGGAAGCTAAGAAGGCAAAGTCTTTTGAGAATGATTCTCCTAAAAGTAGACTTGATATGCAAGACAAGCCTAAGTTTAAGAAGAGGCTTTCGAACCAAGTTCGTTCAAATTTCTTCGAGAATCGCAATGATAGAGGTTCTAATCCTAAACCTCAAGAGGGTAGAAACGTTGATCCACCAAGAGAAACACCAACTTGTGGTAGGTATGGTAAGAAGCATGGGGGCGAATGTCTTGTTGGAAATAATAGTTACTATCGTTGACCGCTTGGTTGTGGCAAAGGTGGCCATATGGTGAAGGATGGTCCTAATTCTGAAGCTCCAAAAAAAGGAACTGTTTCTATGCACTCAAGGATAGGGATGAACAAGAAAGCTCTCCCGACGTTGGGAATGTTATAAGTTTTCTCTGTTAATGTTTATGCTTTACTTTCCCTAGGAGGCTTTTCAATCGTATTTACTTCAAGAAAACCGAAACTAGGGTTGTTCCCAATGAAATTACCAAATGTTAATCTCCCTAGTTCTCCCTATCTCCGATCCTAGTAGTATGTATAATGCTCAAGATTTCAGTAAGAAAGTAAGAGAGAAAGATGAAGAAGGGTAAGTTCAAGGTGAACTAAGTAAGCAAAGCATGAGAACGTCAAATCATCAGTGTTGGATAAGAATGAAGTTTTAACAGTTATTGGTTTATGTCAATATTGGAGTATGAATATATGCCCCAAGAACTATATATTATGCAAATAATCAAAGAATGGACATAGCCAATAAAGATTGGCTTATAAAGACTTCATGCCCAATTTAACAAGAATGAAAAGAATTAACTTGTTTACTAAATAGGTGCATGTTTTGGTAAAAGATAGTACCAACTAGACTTTTAAGAAGATGTTTCCAAACTCTATTCTTGCACTTACGTAAAACTTGTATGCATATGTTTTCTTGAGATTTTGTTGTTTTGTTGTTATCTTGAGAAGATTGATAGCATGGTAACTCTTTGATGCATTTTGAGCTTATGATAAGGTTCAGAAGGAAATTCCTCACTATGTGTTATAAATATGTAGCTCTTGTATGTTTGTCCATCATGAATTGAGTGCTAAGTGTAATGATATGATATGTGCTAGTTGTGCTTTTAGTATTGAGTATTTTCTTACCCTCCAACAAAATTTAGTGTCATTCGATGACGAGTGTTCCTAAGGGGGAGGGATAATGTAACATTCTGTAAAATGTACTTGTCTAGTGAAGATCCTATTAGGTTTTAAGAATAGGTATTGAAGTACGTAGGCATCCCAATGCCCAATATTGAGTAATATTGGATTAAAGGTGTTAGCCAAATTTTGTATGTATTCACAAGTAACTTTTAACTTAAAATACACCTTGATGTTCAAATGCTCCAATCCAAGCTTGTTTAGGAATTGTACATGCAATGAAGACCCTAAGATAAAATTTTCACATTCATCACTTACACACATTAGGTACTAGGCATCAAAGTGTCAAGCCTAGGTACCATAGCACATGATCATTTAAAATGATAGTGTAGATTAAGCAGTGCCCAAGGACATAGTGAGGATCCTTGGACAAGAAGTGAACTTTCCAGAAGTGCACGGTTAGAAAAGTGCACAAAAACACATGTTCAAGCACATGAGCAACACATGTGCAAGCACATGTGCAACCGGCCGAGAGACAAGCCCAACTGATTCAGTTAGGGCGGTTAGGGAACAGGCGTGTCAGATCAAGCCAAGTGGGGCCGAGCCTCCTAACCAAACCTAGGTTCTAGCTCATTAACCTAACTAACTAAATAACCTAGGACTAACTAAAATTAACTAACTAGTGTGCCCAAAAACCTAAGACCTAACCGGGTGACACTAGCCGAGTAGCTAACTAAAGAAACATCCTAGTACCTAACCTAGGATGTTCCAAAGGGGTTGGTTATGGTACTAACAACTTAGGGGTACTTTAGTAATTACCATAGGTCACTTAATTAATTAAATCAGCAACTTAATTAATTAATTTAAATCCTGGTCAAACCCGAAGACCCTTAGTCAAATGGTCTCCTATTTGTAGTCGATTTAGGAGGGGTGGTTTGGTAATTTAAGTGGAGGGTCTTTTGAGTAATTCATGGGATGTCTATATATTGATATTAGGTCAGATTTAGACCACTTTTACACGTCTCAAATCAGATTAAATGAAATTCCTCTCAATCCCTCAAGAACGTTCTCTTTTCCAAACTCCATTGAAGAACAAGAAAAGCTTAAGGAATAAGACGAAGGTTTCGAAGTCTCCAATCAATTTTTGTGGATTCTTCATCTATAAGGTATGGGTTTTCACTCTTGGGATTCCTTTGCCCAAGAGTTCCTTTCAATATAAGTTTTCAAGAACTTCAAATACTAGGGTTTTTACTCTACCAAACGGATTTTCTTCCTAACCCTAGATTTATGATTTTGAATGAAAAGTAAACGTTTTCTATATCTAATTTCGCATGAATTGTTGAATAATTGATTGATAATGTTTGAATAACGTGTGATACATGATCTTTCTCTATGTGATGGTTTCGAATGGGTTATTTGTAGTGGTTGATAACGTGAAAACGTTAGGGTTAGAATTTAAGGTTTGAATGAACCCTTTAATGACCCGTTTAACTTCTTCTATGTTATGCATTGATCTTGTACAAGATTTTATGGGTTGTGCTTGATTATGTCATTGAGTATTTTACTATGTATCATTATGAATATTGCATGATGAATTATATTTTTGGAAGTAAGAGGTAAGTCTTCTAAACGTGATTACTCTTAGATGTTTATGCTAGCCTATAAGTCATGATGCTATGTTATGAAAGTATGTATGATGTTGCTATGAGAATAGGTTGGACTATGAACATGTAAATCGTGAGAATATGTTAAGAATATGAATATGCAAGTTATGATACTCTCTTGTATGCTTTACACAAGATGATTATGCCATGTAAATCTCACGTATGAAGGGTTACGATGAAAGGACAATTCTCATCCAATCTAAAAGATCTCTTGATGATGTTATACAAGGAGACAATCCTATGACCTATGATAAGACTTTTTTTGTAAAAGACAAATTAAAGGTTATTTCAAGAAAAGGGACATAAGCTAAGCACCGATGAACTAGATATGGGAAGTATCCCTTCCCAAGCAAGAATGTAGGTTCACAAAGATTCTCATGAGATTGAGGCTGCCATGTAATGTGGAACTATGGTTCTGTAATACATCTCCTAGTTCTTGAACTATGTTGCCACCATAGGATACTAGCTAGTGGATCCACCTAAAAAGCTACGTCATGTTCGGTTCTACTTTGGCCGATAGGACCACCTCTTTTCGGTGTGGGGAAGACATCGGATTCCATGTTTAGGTCACATGGTCTATGTCGGTTAATGCCTATGTTCCCTCATGTAAAACAAAAGACAAGAAAATGAACGTTGACTAGGGTGACTCGAGGAGTTTGATTAGTATAGGTAGTGGTATGGGATGCTACCTAGACATTGCACAAGTAGACTCTAAGGGAAATCCTAGGAGATTGTTCTTATGAATATGATAATATGAAAGATATGACGATTATGACATATGATGGTACTTTTATATGAATGTTAGCTATTATGATGAATATGTTATTTGGTTATATTGTTATATGAGGTGATGACTAACTATGTTACAAGTTATTATGAAGCAAAGCTTTACTTATGATCTCCTATCTTATCTACTCGGTCATGTGGGGTTATGGGGCTTCACATGACCATTGCACTTGTAAGTTGGGGATGACGTCATTGGTAAACGTTTTGTATGTTATGTTTATATGGTTATTGAATATGAATTGGTAACGTGACTTCATGAGAATATGACTTTGATTATGATCATTCTTTAAGTGATGGAATGTTTAACTTGTATATGTAATATGGTATATGCATTGAAGACTTACTTTCATATGACTTAACATGTTTTCTAAAGAATTGATAAATGATCCTTTTTCATGCATGTCCCTATGTATTATGTTCATATACCCATACTTAGTACATGTGGCGTACTAACCCCATTAATTTATATTACTACAATTGTAGGTTTCGGCCATTGAAGTTAAGTATATCGAGTTGAAGAAGCTTGGAACTCTTTCTCCAAGTCGTGGTAGGTTATTACGTTCGGGACATTACCCTTTTATTTTCAAGCCTTATGAAGACTTCGTAGTTTTTAGATTTCCATTTATGTTCTTTGGATTCTTTTGTATTAAGGCCTATATGGCATATTGATTATTATTGGCTTTGTACTCTTTAGATGGTTATATATATGTGAGACAAGTATTAGAATATCACTCATATGCAATATTATATGAAGTCTAAGTATACTTCAATTAGTATATTAAAAGTTTTAAATTTTCCGCAACTTTAACTGTATGATTGTGATAAAAGCTAAGAAAAGGCTTGTCTGCGACCTCTGAGAGGTTAACGACGTCGGTCTCATCCGGGGTCTAGATTCCGGGTATGACAGGATCCACGTAGTTGCTATGTTCATGTTTTGTACTACCTTGGCAACTAGTCCACAAACTTTTGGTGTAGGGTTCCATCACACCGAATTCAACATTAGCTCATGTGGTCTATGTCGGTTAAGGCAAGATGTTCCTAAAAGGTAAACTGAGTAATGAATGAACTCTATATAGGATGATTTAAAAGGGTTTAGCTTAGTAGAGGTAGGGGTATGGAACTTTACCTACACATTGCACTAGTTAGCCTTTAAGGGATTCTTAGGAGGATGTTCTCATGTATGTATATGCTTCTAAATGTAAATGATATGTATATGATGATCTTACATGTTGATAGAAACTTATGATATTGAATTCACTTGTGAATATAAGTTTGGCCTATATTACTAAAGTATGATGTTATGTAATTGTAATGATATGGTATGTGAAGTTGGACATTGGTTGTGGTTCTTGTTAGGTCTACTTGATTGAGTAAGGTTATGGTGCTTTGCTTAGTCATTTCACAAGTGGACTTAATGAGGGTCATGAGTAATGGTCTCGCTTTATTATAATGTGATGAACTCTTAGCTATGCTTGTTGATGTTATAACTTGATGATACAGTGTCTTGATTATGTGCACAATTGTATTGTATACAATCTTGACTCCAGAGTTATGTGTATTGACTTATATGGGTTTTCTTGAATGTGCATAAGGCTTTCCAAATGTAAAATAACATACTTTAATGAAATGTCCTCTTTAGCATGATTTTAATTATTTTATGTGCATATACTCATACTTAGTACAAGTGTGTACAAACCCATCTCTTATGTTTACTACAAATGTAGGATCCAACCGTTGAGCTTATAGAAGGCCTTTGAATACTACTTGGATATTCCCCAAGAGTTCTGTAGGTCCTCACTTTCTGATGACAATGCCATTATCAAGTGATTTATGTTGTTCTAGTATAAGACTCTTTGTTATTTCCTTTCATTTAAAGACGATTGTCGTATAGCCTATATGTGGCTCTTTGTTGCAATGAATATGGGTTAAGCCCAATTGTTGAATTCATTCTAGATGGTTGAATATGAGACATATTGTAGACTTCTTATTATATTATGTTCCTATCTTATATGTGAAATAAAAGTAGAAGACTATGCAATCTTCTTATACGAGGGGTCTACGTATACTCGCTAGATATATATGTTATGTGTAAGCGATAGTTCTAAGTAGACCTCAATGTAGAAGTAATAAAGTTTTAAATTTACCACATTTTTAACCTATGAATGTAATGATGAACGCTAAGAGGCTAGTATTAGTCCTCTCCGAGGACGACGATGCCGGTTACATCTAGGGGGTGCTCCTCGGTTGTGACAAACTTGGTATCGTAGCATGAGGTTGAATATCTTTAGGAACTATGTCTCATTAAGCCATATCTATGTTGATTCTTATTCATAATTATGAAGCGCGCCACACTTATGAATGAGGAACTATGTGATGCTTAGGAAACTCTCATCTTTTTGTAATCCTATGTCGTTCCTCTAGAGCCTACTTTATGTGTGGTTTCACCTAAACATTGTATGGTGGTTATAGGTATGAATACCCAAAGAGCATCCGAAAGAAGGGCCGAGGAAGGCATCGCTAATACGGGAGAACAATACAACCAAGTGCCTCCACTTGAAGAAGTTGATATGGATGGTCAAGTTTCGGTTGCCCCTCCTCCTATGATGGATAGGGATATAAGGGCAGGTTTTCTCCAAATGGCACAAGCCATTACGACCCAAGAACAAGCCTTCACTACTCAAACTCAATCCATGATGGCCCAAGCTAATCGAGAGGTGGTACCTCGAGTAAACAAACAAGTTAGCACCATGGCCTCCCGTTTGAGAGATATCACTAGAATGAATCCTCCTACTTTCTATGGGTCCAAATTTGAGGAAGACCCCCAAGAGTTCATTAATGAAATCTACAAGATTCTTTATGCTATGGGTTTGACTACTAGTGAGAAAGTCGAGTTAGCCACTTACCAACTCAAAGATGTGGCACAAACTTGGTACGTCCAATAGAGGGACAATAGGCCTTTAAGGGGTAGACCGGTGACTTGGGAGATCTTCAAAAAGTCTTTTCTTGATCGGTTCTTTTGTATAGAGAAGAGAGAAGCCAAAGTGGATGAATGTATCAACCTTTGTCGAGGAGGTATGAGTGCACTTGATTACTCTTTGAAATTTACTAAATTATCAAAGTATGCTCTTTCTTTGTTTTCCAACCCTACAGACGAAATGAGACGCTTTGTGACGAGAGTGTCGGATGACTTGAAAAAAGAATGTCGTTCGGCTATGATACATGAAATATGAACATTTTTCATCTCATGGTTCATGCTCAACAAGTGGAAGAGACAAGGGTCAAGTGAAAGAGTAGGGATTCCTAAAGGGCAAGCTGTTTTGATGGTGGTGCTTTAAGGGGTAGGCTTGACATTAAAGAAAAGCCTAAGTTCAAGAAGGATTCTCCAATCAAGTTCCTTCCAAGTTCCCTAAAGCACGTTATGATAGGGTGTCTAACCCTAAGCCTCAAAAGGGAAGGAGCACTAGTTCACCAACCACAAAACCAACATGTGGAAGGTGTGGCAAGAAGCATTATGGTGATTTCCTTAAAGGAAAGGATAATTGTTTTGGTTGTTTAAAAGTGGCAAAAAGTTTGAGATTTCCCAAATGTGGAGGGGCAAGAAAAGGAGAGTGGACAAGCAAGTGGTTCGAATATTGATGCTCCAAAGAAGAATCGCTTCTATGCTCTCCACTCTAGGGGTGAGCAAGAGACTTCGCCCGATGTTGTGACCGGTATGTTGAAAGTCTTTTCTATTGATGTATATGTTTTACTTGATCCCTGAGCTAATTTGTCATTTGTTACTCCTCTAGTAGCTAAAAAGTTTGACATTTTGCCCGATATGTTGAATGAACCTTTTATGGTGATTACCCCGGTGGGTGAGTCGGTTGTTGCTAAGAGAGTATATAGAAATTGTCGTATAATGTTGCCCAGTAGAGTTACTCATTTGGAGTTAGTAGAACTGGATATGGTTGATTTTGATGTTATTTTGGGTATAGATTTGTTGCATGCTTGTTTATCTTCCATTGATTGTAGAAAGAGGGTGGTGAAGTTCAATTTTTCGAATGAGAGCATCTTAGAGTGGAAGGGGGAAATTCTATTCCTAGAGGTCGTATCATTTCCTATTTGAAAGCATGTAAAATGATCTCTAAAGGGTTCTTATACCATATTGTGAGAGTCAAAGATTTAGACTCCGAGGTTCCTCCTATTGAGTCGGTCCCCGTAGTGAGGGAATTTCCGAGGTCTTTCCTAATGATCTTCCCGGTATTCCTCCCAAACGGGAAATTGATTTTGGTTTTGACTTGCTACAGGATAAAAATCCCATTTCAATTCCTCCTTATCGAATGGCTCCGGACGAATTGAAAGAGTTAAAGGCTCAACTCACAGATTTACTAGACAATGGTTTCATCCGGCCTAGTATTTCTCCATGGAGTGTTCCGGTATTGTTTGTGAAGAAGAAGGATGGGTCCCTTAGAATGTGTATCGATCACCGTCAACTCAACAAAGTCACAATCAATAACAAGTATCCTCTCCCTTGGATTGATGATTTATTTGATCAACTCTAAGGTGCGAGTTACTTTTCCAAGATTGACTAGAGATTGAGATATCACCAACTTAGGGTGAGAGGCTAAGATATTCCCAACACGGTATTTCGGACTAGATATGGTCACTATGACTTCTTAGTAATGTCCTTTGGTCTAATTAATGTTCCGGTGGCGTTTATGGATCTAATGAATAGGGTGTTTCAAAGTTATCTAGATTCATTTGTCATTATCTTCATTGAAGACATCTTGGTATATTCGAAAACTGAAGGTGAACACATGAACCATTTGAGGGTGGAGTTACATGTGACATCCGGGGAGCACCCCCTAGAAGTAACATGGCGGACTTGACCTCTCGGAGGTCTTATACAAGCACATAGTTATCATTCATCGCATTTACATAGTAAATTTTAAAAAAAATTTAAACTTTTCATAGCACGTCATGTGCTAGAAACTTACTTCATATAAACATAAAACATAAGTCATAATACATATATAGACCTTAAGTCTCTTTGCCATCTTAGACTAAATCAACATTGGAATACATTAGGGACACGACCCTTAAAACATAAACATAAGTAATACTTTATACACTTTACAGTAAACCATAGTTTAGGAGATCCTTGAACTTAAGGATTCCTTTCATTGAGCTTGGGAATCATCTATCAATCTCTTCACCATTCAATACATACTTTAAGCATACATAAACTACATTTTGTGTAAAAAGTAGAGAAAAATGGAACTAGCACAAGAATATACTAAGTATGGAAACCATGCAAAACATGTATTTATAAGGAATATTTTCTTGGAAACATATATCATGCCTTTTTGAGTAAATCTTCATAAAGCCTTCATCCAATAACATTTATATCATTCAAATACTTCGTATAAACATATTCAAAGGCCAAACATTTCATAAGAACACGTATAGAATTTATTACACTTTCAAGTCACATTACAGTGAACTAGTTTTCCCTTAACAGTGAACTATCTTCCCCTTTATTCATTAACCTCCCAAGTAACCCTCTAGTGATACTTGGTGCAATGCATCACATTAAGGCCACAAGGAAACATACATACACGTAAACAAGACAACACATATCCCCATAGAAGTATAGCCCATTCAAGACACATTCAAGTCAAGGATATAGGACATTACAGTAAGCTACATCAACTTACACATACTTTTACTTCATTTCATATTCCTCATTATAAGACCTTGTTCATGACCCCAATCTTAGTCTACTAGTGCAATGTACATGTGAAGCCCCATAACCTCACACATACTTAGTAAACCCTTCATGAGACCACAAACCTGAACATACAATTCATACATTCTCATAACAAGTAAAGACAACTTCATTCATGTCAATACAAGACCTTCATCATATATTTATTTAGACCAACATAGTGCACATAATGATAGATCATATCATATAGATTCATACCATGCACATCTTCATAACAAGTAGACGACTTCTACAATATCATGCATAAAGACATAATCATAATCATATACATTAGGCCACCTTTCTAAGACTTCCTAAGGAGCTACTTGTGCAATGTCTAGATGGGTTCATTACTTCCACCTATACTAAGTAATCTCCCTTAAGTCATCCTAGTTAGGATCCTAGTTCTTTACTTCCATTGTCCATTTTACTTTAGGGAAACTATAGCCTTAACCGACAGTAAGACCATGGGGGCTAAACATGGAATTTGGTGTTGTAGAGCCTTACACCAATGGAAGGTGTTCCTACCTAGCCAAGGTAGAACATTAACATATATCCTAGAATCTTAAGTGAATTCACTTTGCTAGATCCTATGTGGCAAGCATAGTTTATGGAACTAAGAGATAGGTAGTTCCCTCTACATGCCATTGGACAAATGAGACATCATCTCATGAGAAAACATGGGTGAACCCTTACTCAAAGGGAAGTCAACACCTCATGTGGGTCCATAGGTGAGTATTCCTCTAAGGAAAGTCAACACTCTATAAGGGACAAATGGTGAATCTTCCTCAAAGGAAAGTCAACACCTCTCAATGTCAAGTTCACTCGGTGCTAAGCTAAGTTCCCTTTATTGAAAAACCTTTAATTACATTTTCATAAAACATACGCTTAAGATATTAAATGCTCATATGCTTATAGCATATTAAGCACCTATCTAGTTATAGAGTATTCTTGTGCACCCCTCTCAAGGCCCCTCTCATTTACTAGATCATCATCCATTTGTGTGTGTGTACATATATGTGAGCAAACCTTTCACATAACACATAAATGTCACACATGTTCATAAATCAATGCATAAGTCTATAGGTATAACTATATGAGCAATCCTTTCATATAAACCCACAAAGACTCTATGTGCATTCATACTTCATCATATCATATAAGCTTAACATGCATAGTAGTAAAAACTAGTGAATATGAGAACTACCTTTCATTTAGACACCATAAACCTTTACTACTTTCAAGCATGCATGAAGTGTGAGTGTGTGTGTACATTGGTCAACATGATCACATAATAGCTATCAACAACTTATTGAGGCAGCCACCCTCTTAGACCACAATACTCTTCAAGCGTAGACCACACAACACATAATAGCTTAGGAGACAAGTTAACTTCATAGAACACTTTAAGACTCCTAACATTAGCTATTCACACATTCACATAGGTTACATGGGTAGGGGTCATCAATCTTTAATAAATCATTAATGACAACACCTACACATGATATTACCTAACCCTTTTACATGCTCATAATCATAGCAACATAACCTAGATTCACAACTCAAGTAGAAGACTAGGCACAAGTTACACATAAAGTGATCATCATAACCACTCATTCATATATTCATCAATTTGCCTCCAGGCCATGGTCAACACATATATAATGACATAAAGTAAACACGCCACCATAAGTGGACTATACCACACAATGTCATACAAGGCTTCATCAACTACCATACTATAAGGAAAGTAGAAGAGATAAGCATTCTTACAAATTTCTCACCCTTTGATCATCATTGATCAATACACCTTGTTTATCAACAATTGATATATAGGGCAGTAGCTATATGAACTTTAATCAAAAAATAAGCCATGTAGAAGTTGCCACAAAGTCATACTACCATCTAAGACAATATATCACATGTATGGTAGAAAGTAGAGAATGATAGGTCATCAAGTAACTTCTCTAGTTTAGTTCATAAATCATCTTGTATCATTAGTATTCATTTAAGGTAGTAGCTAAAGAAATCATTACTCAAACTAAATCATGCTTTACCTACCCTAACATTTAGATCATGTCATATACATTACAATATTCATTTTATAGGCTAGAAGAGTCTAAATCGATTTTTACCAATTCCATGGTTATATATTCATATTAGATCAATTATACCTAATTATCATTACATTATACATATAGGCAGTAGCTAAGGACAGTTAACCATGACAGAGTCACAAGACAACCAACCTAACGTCAAGATCACAAGTTACTACTTGATAGGCTAGAAGAAAGTATATTAATTCATATCAATCCTTCTTCAGTTTGATCATAAATGAATTATAATTACGATAAATCATAATATCAACTTAATACAGTAGTTATAAACATCATCACCTATTCGAATTTCAACATTAAATCCTAAAAAGGCAATGCTACAATAAATCATGGAAATCTAATCTAAACATGTTCAAATTCTTCATACATTGATCCACATGTATCCTTCATCATCGAATCATAATCAATTAACGTAAATAATAGTAGATATAATCAATTCAACGTAAGAGAATCACAATTCTACCATTAACAAGCCATGATCACAATGCCCATGCAAGGGCTAAATCATGTTTGGGAAGGGACATGGGTTCATCATGCAATTGGATTCAAAATCACGTTAAAACAAATATATTAACTTCAATTCATCATGAATTATTTATTCAAAATGTTCTTAGAAAGAACCCATGGCTAGATTGAAAGATTGGAAGTTTGATCATGAAATCTCTTTGAAAGCTTTGACAAGAACTCTCCAAGTGAAAGGTTACTTAGAGATGAAGGATCACCATACCTTTGTCTAGTTGAACACCTCTAAAATTTGGTGAATAACCCAGGTGAATTCAATATACAAGATGTTCTTGAGCTTCAACAACAATGGAGGTTTCTAGGGAGAGTATTCTTGAAGGGAAGGTTCCATTTCGTGAGAAGGGATTGGGAATGGGTTGTTCACGTTTTACATGACTTATATACACCAAACAATATCTTAATAAACCTATTAGAGTCAGGTTAGGATGTGGGGTGAATTTCTCATACACCCCTTGAATAAAACAGACGCAAGGCAGACGTTACAGGCCACCATCGATGGACCCAATCAATTGGCCGTTGGTCAATCGACTGGCCATCCTTTGGCTTCCGTCGATTGGTCCTTGACCAATTTTTCGGTTGATACCTTCCCAAGATAAGTTTCAATTGAAGATACCTCACCTACGGGCCGTTGGTTGACCAACTGGCCGTCGTTTGGTCTATCGATTGACACTGCCATGACAGTGTCTCGACCAACCTTTGGTACTTCTTGTAGGCCCTTTTGCAGGGTCCTTTAGAAGTCATACCCGGACGTTTCACAAGTAAATACAACCCTTAACAAGTTGTTGACCTTCCACATAAGTTTCACTCAAAACAAATACTCGCAACTCGTCCAAACATGCAAGGCCCCATCAAGACGCACATGAATGTCTCACGGGCTAACTTTGGAACGTCTTGGACGTTCTTGGACGTTTGACCTCCAAACTTCACGAAACTTCACATAATACCATTAAAAATCATTATAACTCATTTTAAGACTTCATAATCTCATTTCATACACATATAAGCATGCATAGACATATGAGCCACATAGGTGACTAATCGTTGAATGTCTTGGTCGTCCCTTGACGTTTGACTTCTAAATCACCTCAAACTTTGCACACTGCCTCTTCACCATATTATGATCCATTTTATGACCTTATAACCTTAAGACAAACATGTTAGACTCTAGACACCTTAACTCATTTTGGGGGTCTAACATTACAAGTGCTTAAGGAACACCAATTGTTTGTCAAGTATAGAAAATGTGAGTTTTGGATGAGGTCAGTAGCGTTTCTTGGTCATATCATCTCTAGTGAAGGTGTAGAGGTTGATCCAAGGAAGACCGAAGCGGTAAAAAATTGGCCTAGACCTTTGGCTCCTACGGATGTTAGGAGTTTGTTAGGCCTAGCCGGTTATTATAGAAGGTTTGGCGACGGGTTTCTGTCTCTTGATTCCCCCTTGACAACCTTGACTCAAAAGAATATGAAATTTGAGTGGTCGGAGGCATGTGAAAAGAGCTTCCGAATGTTGAAGGATAAGGTTACCTCTACTCCGATATTGACCCTATCGGAAGGTACTAAGAGTTTGTGGTATATTATGTATAATGCATTCCGAGTCGGGTTGGGGTGTGTGCTTATGCAACATGGTAAAGTTATAGCCTATGCTTAGGAAACTCAAAGTTCATGAGAAGAATTATCCGACTCATGACCTTGAGTTAGCGGCCGTGGTATTTGCCTTGAAAATATGGAGACGTTTTCTCTATGGGGTTCATGTTGATGTGTATACGGACCATAAAATTCTTTAATATGTATTCACTTAAAAAGATTTGAAACTCTGGCAAAGAAGATGGTTATAGTTGTTGAAAGACTATGACATGAATGTTCTCTATCACCCCGGCAAGGCTAATGTGGTAGCGGATGCTCTATGTAGGTTGTCCATGGGAAGTGTGCCCCTGTGGAAGAAGCCAAGAGAAATCTAGAGAAAGATGATCATAGGTTGTTTAGGAGTTCGAATTGAAGATTGTCCAATTGGTGGTATGGTTGTACATCATAACTCCGAGTCGTCTTTGGTGGTTGAGGTGAAGTCTAAGCAACACCTTGATCCATTATTGATGGAGTTGAAAGAATTGATTATTGGGAAGATGAATGAGTCATTATCCCAAGGAGAGGATGGTGTTCTTATGTATCAAGGGAGATTGTGTGTGCCTAATGTGGATGATTTGAGGAGTAGGATCCTTGAGGAAGCTCATGGAGCCCGTTACTCTATTCATCCAGGTTTTACAAAGATGTACCATGATCTTAGAGAGGTGTTTCGGTGGGATGGACTAAAAAGGGATGTTGCAGAGTTTGTCGCAAATTGTCCCAATTGTCAACAAGTGAAGGCCACACATCAAAAGTCGAGTGGTCTACTACAAGAAATCCAAATTCCTACTTTGAAGTAGGAAGATGTCAACATGGATTTTGTAGTAGGGTTATCTCGAACGCGAAATCAATATGAGTCAATATGGGTAATAGTGGATAGGATGACCAAATCCACGCACTTTATTCCAATTAAGTCTATATATTCAGCGGAAGATTATGCAAGAATCTATATTGACAAGATAATGAATCTTCATGGGGTCCCTTTGTCCATCATATCGGATAGAGGTGCTCAATTTACATCTAGATTTTGCAGATATTTCAAAGAGGTTTGGGTACTCAAGTGAAGTTAAGCACCGCTTTTCATACTCAAACGAATGGTCAAGTGGAGCGGACTATTCAAACTCTTGAAGATATGCTTAGGTCTTGTATCATTGACTTAAAGGTAAATTGGGATGAGAACTTGCCTTTGGTGGAGTTCTCATATAACAATAGTTTTCCTTCATGCATATCTATGGCTCCTTTTGAAGCATTGTATGGGAGAAGTTGTAGATCTCCTATTGGATGGTTTGAGGTTGGCGAGTCTTGGCTTCTTGGTCCAGACTTGATATATAAGACCTTAGAGAAAGTTCATATCATAAGGAACCTTTTGCAAACAACCTATTATCGAAAAAAGTCTTATGCTGATCATAGGAGAAGAGACCTCGAATTCGAAGAGGGTGATAAGGTGCATTTGAAAAATTTGCCTATGAAAGGGGTGGTTAGATTTGGCAAGAAAGGGAAGTTAAGTCCTCGTTATGTGGGTCCCTATGAAATCTTGCAAAGGGTTGGTAAGGTCGCATATGTGTTGAAACTCCCTAGTGAACTATCTTTTGTT
This sequence comes from Solanum sitiens, assembly GCA_016801875.1. Taxonomy (NCBI): domain Eukaryota; kingdom Viridiplantae; phylum Streptophyta; class Magnoliopsida; order Solanales; family Solanaceae; genus Solanum; species Solanum sitiens. The sequence goes on from JABWTJ010000002.1 coordinate 192,963, forward strand.
CATCCAGTTTTCCATATTTCTATGCTTAAGAAGTGTATCGGTGATCCCGAGTCCATTCTTCCTATTGAAGGTCTTGGTGTGAAGGAGAACCTATCCTATGAGGAGGTTCCAGTTGAAATCCTTGATCGTCAAGTGAAGAGGTTGAGGAACAAATAGGTGGCGTCCGTAAAAGTGTTGTGGAGAAACCACCTAGTTCAGGGAGCAACATGGGAGGTCGAGGCTGACATGAAGTACCGTTATCCTCATATCTTTACTAGTGAAGGTTAGTTGTTCTTACTAATAATGAAAATAATGACTAAATTTGAAGTTGCTTTGATTTTTGGTGAAGTTTGGCAAAAATCACCAATAATGAAAATAATGACTAAACAGTGAAGTATGCCTTTAGGCTTGAAAATTGCAATTCTTCTTGTTTTGAGTTATGTTGTGCATTTTGATATGGTGAGTCGTTATGAAATGTGTTAAGTATGTTGGTAAGTTGAGTTTTGGGCTCATGTTATTGTGAGAAGGGAATTCCTCACATTTTGATGTTGAGCTTTATGTGTAGTAATTGGAGTCTTGCTATGTGTAAATGTCATGATTGATATTGCAATTCAGTTATAATGTATTGTTGTTGGTTGGGCTGCTAGTCTTGAGTCATTTTCTTCCTTCCAAAAGATTTTAGTGTCATTGAGGGACGAATGTTCATAAGGGAGGATAATGTAACATTCTGAAAGTATAAGACCTAATCTAGAGCCTAGCATGAGTGTTTAAGGGAGATGACACTGTTTTAAGATCATATATATACAATTCATTTAGGAAGTTCAAGAATCAAAACGACGAGAAACGTCCAAGACGTCTGGAAGCTAGTCTAATTGACTAGTGAAACGTCCTTAGGTTTCTTAAAGGTTTAGGAGTCGTGTATGAGGTGTAAAACTTGTAAAATGACATTAAATAGGTAAAACCATGTATATATAGTAAAAACATCCAGGTTTGACCCCCCATGGGTCGCCCTAGGGGTCCACGAAGGGACCCTGAACTTGGCCAAGCAAGATGCCTAAGGCAACAAGAAATTACACATAGGGGGAGTGAGTCTGCGTCGCGGACTTGGGAGGATTTTGGGCAAAACTCAAGTATGCGTCGCGGGCAGGTCGCGGACTCTACTGTCTCAAAAATTAATTTAAAAAATCATGCGGGAACAGCTCTGCGTCGCGGACTTGTTCCCCGACGAAAATCTGAAATTTAGATTTGAAGTTTGACTTCCTTAAAGGGTCAACTTAAGTGAGGGGTCTTTTGGGTATTTCATTGGGAGTCTATATATTGATATTCAATCAGTTTTCCCTCACTTTTACTCACTCAAATCAAATCCCCAAATCAAAACCCAAAAGCTCTCACCTTTCTCTAGTTTCTCTCTCTATTCATCCTCCATTGAAGGAAGAAGAAAGCTTGAAGAAGAAGACCAATTTCTCTAGAATTTCACTTGAATATCGTGGATTTATCTTCATTAAGGTATGAGTTCTTAACTCTTGGGTTTCCTTTCCCCAAGAGTTCCTCTCAAAGTTCATTTAAGAAACACCCAATTCCAAGGGTTTTTCTATTCTAATGGGTTTTCTTGTACTTCAAATTAATGATAAATTGTGATTAACTATGACTAATTAAGTGTTGATTTTTGGTTAATTGATGTTTATTGATGCAATCTTATGTAGATCATGTCCCTTTCCCCAATTCCCCAAATCTTAGATCTTTATTATGAATTGATGGGAATTGAATATTGTATTGATTGTTGGACTTATTTTATCTATTCTAATTCATTCATGGACTGCCTAGGGTAATGTATTGTTGGGATTGCATATATTTCTTAAAGAATTCATGATTAACCCTATTCCCCTAACCCTATGTTATGAATTGAACTTAATTGGGATAGTGATGATGCAATTAATCTTGCTATTGTGTTTATTACTATTTTATGATAATGTTATACCCATTATTGGGTTGAATTGAATGGTTGATGGTAAAACCATGGATGATGGCTTGTGAAGGAGATTTTGTAAGTCTTGTGATCTCAACCCTTTACTTCAATTATGGTTACTTGTGATTAAGTGATGATGTTGCATTGAAGTATACCATATATTAAGATTGATAAGGTTGGTATGATTTTGAATTGAAATGTCTTGACTATGGTTTGTGAGGAGTTGTCTAAGATTTAAATGTTATAAGGATGGTGATAACTTTTCAATGTGCCTTATCATGAATGATTATGTAAATGTCCTAACCTCACAAGTATGAATTGTAATGAAATGAAAGTACTCATGCAATTCTTATTGAGCTATGATGATGATTATAAAAGAGATAGACCTTATCACCTAAACTAAGCTATGATTGTTAATAAAGGCTTAAAGACATTTCAAAATGGGACTCTAGCTTAGCACCGCGTTAAATAGAGTAAAGATTGTCCCTTCCCACATAGGGAAGGTAGGATCACTAATGTACTCATTAGATTGGACACAACAATGCATGTAGCATAAAGAGGGTCCCAACTATATCTCCTAGTTCTTGAACTATGTTGTCCCCGTAGGAACACTAGCTAGTAGATCCACATAGTTGCTATGTTCATGTTTCATACTACCTTGGCAAGTAGTCCGCTTTCTTTCGGTGTAGGGTTCCATGACACCGGATTCAACATTAGCTCATGTGGTCTATGTCGGTTAAGGAAAGATGTTCTCAAAAGGTAAAATGAAGTAATGAATGAACTCCAACTAGGATGATTTAAAAGTGTTTAGCTTAGTAGAGGTAGGGGTATGGAACTCTACCTACACATTGCACTAGTTAGCCTTTAAGGGATTCTTAGGACGATTTTCTTATGTATGTATATGCTTATAAATGTAAATGATATGTATATGATGATCTTACATGTTTATGGCAACTTATGATATTGAATTCACTTGTGAATATATGTTTGGCCTATATTACAAAAGTATGATGTTATGTAATTGTAATGATATGGTATGTGAAGTTGGACATTGGTTATGGTTCTTGTTAGGTCTACTTGATTGAGTAAGGTTATGGTGCTTTGCTTAGTCATTTCACAAGTGGACTTAATGAGGGTCATGAGTAATGGTCTCATTTTATTATAATGTGATGAACTCTTATATATGCTTGTTGATGTTATAACTTGATGATACAGTGTCTTGATTATGTGCGCAATTGTGTTGTATACAGTCTTGACTCCAGAGTTATGTGTATTGACTTATATGGGTTTTCTTGAATGTGCATAAGGCTTTCCAAATGTAAAATAGCATGCTTTAATGAAATGTCCTCTTTAGCATGATTTCAATTGTTTTATGTGCATATACTCATACTTAGTACAAGTGTGTACAAACCCATCTCTTATGTTTACTACAAATGTAGGATCCAACCGTTGAGCTTATAGAAGGCCTTTGAATACTACTTGGATATTCCCCAAGAGTTTTGTAGGTCCTCACTTTCCGATGACAATGCCATTATCAAGTGATTTATGTTGTTCTAGTATAAGACTCTTTGTTATTTCCTTTCATTTAAAGACGATTGTCGTATAGCCTATATGAGTCTCTTTGTTGCAATGAATATGGGTTAAGCCCAATTGTTGAATTCGTTTTAGATGGTTTAATATGAGACATATCATACACATCTTATGATATTATGTTCCTATACTATGTATGTGAAATAAAAGTAGAAGACTATGTAATCTTCTTATACGAAGGGTCTATGTATACTCGCTATATATATATTATGTTTAAGCGAGAGGTCTAAGTAAACCTCAATGTATAAGTAATCTAAAAGTTTTAAATTCACTGCATTTTTAACCTATGAGTGTAAGAGGCAAGTCTTTGTCCTCTCCGAGGACGACGACGCCGGTTACATCTAGGGGTGCTCCCCGGTTGTGACATTATCTGATGTCTCCGATCGAATTGAAAGGGTTGAAGTCTTAACTCAAGGATTTACTATATAAAGGTTTCATTCAACCTAGTATTTCTCCAAGGGGTGCTCCGGTATTGTTTGTGAAGAAGAAAGATGGGTCCCTTAGGATGTGCATTGACTATCATCAACTCAATAAAGTCACCATTAAGAACAAGTATCCTCTCCCTGGAATTGAAAACTTGTTTGATCAACTCCAAGGAGCAAGATACTTTTCTAAGATTGACTTGAGGTTAGGGTACCACCATCTTAGGGTGAGAGGTAAGGATGTAACTAAAACGGTATTTCAAAGTAGGTATGGTCACAATGAGTTCCTAGTAATATCCTTTGATCTCACTAATGCCCGGGCGGCTTTTATAGACCTAATGAATAGGGTATTTGAAATTACCTAGAGTCATTTGTCATTGTCTTCATTGACGACATCTTGGTATATTGAAAATATTAGGTGAACACATGGGTCATTTGAGAGTGGTGTTACATATCCTTAAGGAACAACAACTATTTGCCTAGTATAACAAGTGTCATTTTGGGTTGAGATCGGTGAAGTTTCTTGGTCATATTATCTCATGTAAGGGTATAGAGGTCAATCCAAAGAAAACTAAGGCGATTATGAATTGTCCTAGACCATTGACTCCAACCTACATTAGGAGTTTATTGGGTTTAGCCGGGTACTATAGTAGGTTTGTGGATGGTTTTGCGTCCATTGCTTTTCCTTTGACTACCTTGACCCAAAAGAGTGTGAAATTTGAGTGGTCTGAGTCATGTGAAAAAGGCTCCAAATTTTGAAAGATAGGCTTACCTCCGCTCCGGTATTGACTCTGCCGGAGGGTACCAAGGGTTTTGTAGTATATTGTGATGCATCCCGAGTGGGTTTGGGGTGTCTTCTTATGCAAAATGGGAAGGTAGTAGCCTATGCCTCTAGACAACTTAAGGTGCATGAGAAGAATTATCCAACTCATGACCTTGAATTAGCGACCGTAGTATTTTGCTTCAAAATATGGAGGCATTAATTGTATGGTGTTCATGTGGATGTGTTTGCCGACCATAAGAGTCTTCAATATGTGTCTACTCAAAAGGAATTGAATCTCCCTCAAAGAAGATGGTTCGAATTGTTGAAAGATTATGACATGAGTATTCTCTACCACCCCGGCAAAGCTTATGTGGTGGCAGATGCTATAAGTCGCATGACCATGGGTAGTGTGTCTCATGTAGAAGGAGGCAAGAAAGACTCAGTGAAAGATGTTCATATGTTGTCAAGATTGGGGGTTCGGTTGGAAGATTCCCTTAATTGTGGTTTTGTGGTCCATCATAACTCTGAATCGTCTTTAGTGGTCGAGGTGAAGTCTTAGAAACATCTTGATCCTCTAATGATGGACTTAAAGGAATCGGTACTTTAAAAGCTTAATGAGTCATTCTCCCAAGGGGGATGGTGTACTTAGGTACCAAGGTAGACTGTGTGTACCGGATGTTAACAACTTGAGGGGTAAAATTTTATAAGAAGCTCATGGATCCCGATATTCTATTTATCCGGGTGCCACCAAAATGTTCAAGAAGTCTATTGGTGGGAAGGATTGAAAAGGAACATAGGCGAATTTGTGGCTAGATGTCCCAATTGCCAACAAGTATAGGCTGAACATCAAAAGCCGAGTGGTTTGACTCAAGTAATGAATGTTCCTACTTGGAAGTGGTAAGACATTAATTTGGACTTCGTAGTGGGTTTGCCTAAGACACAAAGGCAAAATGACTCCATATGGGTTGTTGTGGATATATTAACAAAATTCGCATTTTCTTCCCGTTAAGTCTACTTATTTGGCGGAAGAGTATGCAAAGTTGTATTTGGATGAAATTGTGAGTTTGCATGGCATCCCTTTGTTCATCATCTCGGATAGAGGTGCCCAATTCACTTCTCCTTTTTGGACATCTTTCCAAAAGGAGTTGGGTACTCAAGTGAAGCTTAACACGACATTTCATCCTCAAGCGGATGGTCAAGTGGCGCGTACCATTCAAACCCTAGAAGATATGTTAAGATCTTGTGTGATAGATTTCAAAGGAAATTGGGACGATCATCTATCGTTGATGGAGTTCTCCTATAATAATAGTTACCATTTGAGTATTTTCATGGCTCCTTTTGAAGCACTCTATGGTAGAAGGTGTCGGTCTCCGGTTGGGTGGTTTGAGGGAGGGGACTCTTCACTCCCTGGTCCCAAGATGATCTATGAAGCCTTATGGAAGGTATGTATGATAAGGGATAGGTTGAAGACAACCTATAGTCAGAAAAAATCCTATGCCCATAATAGAAAAAGAGATCTTGAATTCGGAGTAGGTGATAAGGTGTATTTGAAAATTTCTCTCATGAAAGGGGTGATGAGATTTGGCAAAAAGGGGAAGTTGAGTCCTCGTTATGTAGTTCCCTATGAACTTTTACAAAGGGTTGACAAGGTAGCATACGAGTTGAGATTACCTAGTTAACTAGCTTTGGTTCATCCGGTGTTCCATGTCTCCATGCTTAAGAAGTGCATCGGTGATCCCGAGTCCATCCTTCCTATTGAGGGTCTAGGTGTGGATGAGAACCTCTCCTATGAGGAGGTTCCTGTGGAAATCCTTGATTGTCACGTAATGAAATTGAGGAACAAAGAGGTGGCCTCCGTAAAAGATCTATGGAGAAACCTCCTAGTTGAGGGAGCACATAGGAGGCCGAGGTCGAGGCTGACATGAAGTCCCGTTATCCTCATCTATTTTCTAATTAAGGTTAGTTGTTCCTATTAATAATGAAAATAATGAGTAAATTTGAATTTGACTTGTTTTGCAAAAATAAGCATATTATAGTAAAAGTTTTGCTAAAATAATTTTTCATAGTAAAATGCTCTTTTGCTTGAATTGCACTTATTTGTGTGTTGGGTATGTTGTTTCCTTCATGAAATTATACTGAGCATGTTGTTATGTTTTCAAATGATTTTGGAATAAGTGTCTCTAATTTTAAGTTGAGCTCATGTTGTTATTGAGAAGGTAGTTCCTCCTGTTGTGATTTTAAGCTCTTATGTTTAGAAATTGATGTTTTTAGTTGCTATGTGTAAATGTCATGATTATGTGTTGAACGGAGTTGTGAAGCACTCCTTTTAGTTCTAACTCATGTTGATTATGAATGTTGTTGATTGGGCTGCTAGTATTGAGTCTATCCTTTCCTCTCAAAAGATTTTAGTGTCATTCGGGGACGGGTGTTCCCAGGGATATAATGTAACACTCCGGAAGTCCAAGACCTAATCTAGAGCCTCACATGAGTGTCTAAGACTTTAAACAATGTTATAAGACCAAAAATAATGTTTAGAAGTCGTTTAGGATGTTTTAGAGTCAAGACGTCAAGGAACGTCCATGACGTCCGGAGATTTATGAAAAAGATGATAGTGTGCCTTAGCCTATTTCACGGGGTTTTAGGAGTCGGAATTTGATGAAACTTGGTGGAAAGATTTCAAACTGGTGTTAGAGTATGTTTATGGTCGAAACGTCTGGGTATGACTCCCCAAGTACCACCTTAAGGGCCCTTGAGATGAACCCTTCCATTTTTGCAAAAAAACTGTCAAAGACAGTGTCTACCTACGCATGCCATCGACGGGGCATAAGTTGGATGATGGGGCATCAATTACTCTGTCGTTGAGGACCTAGAAATTTTCAAAATTCCAAAATCCACACTCTCTGACCAAAACTACGGTCGTGCAGGACGGGGTCAAGGACGTCGACTGACCTACGGACCGTAGGTCGAGGTCTCGTGGGTCAGACCTGTGATTTCACTGTCCAACTTTAGTGAGTTCATTTAATTACTTAATTAGTTAGTGGTTTAATTATGGGTTAAGAGAGGTCTAATTAAGTTAGTTAAGCAACTATATAAGGACCTAAGCCTAATTAAACTAAACTCACATCTCTCTAGTCTCTCTCTTCCCCAAACATCAACTTCCATTAAAGAACACTAGAGCTCCAATTCAAGAACGAATTCACCAAGGTTTTCCTCTCAAATTTGTGTCAAGATCATCACTAAGGTATGGTTTCTTTCACCCATGGGATTCCATTCCCCAAGAGGCCCTTCCAAAGATTATTATCAACTTCCCCAAAACCTAGTGTTTCAATCTAGACATGAGTTCTTTTCGAACGAAATTGTTAATCAATTGTGATGAATTATAGTCTTTTATCATTGTGTAACTAAGTATTAATGTTAAATTGATATTAATCACTCAAGATATCCCCTTTGAACCCTTGTTTTTCCTTACACTCACTATGGCTTGTAATTCTAAAGTATTTGTAAGAGATTACGATTACATGAGGATGTAGAATAACAATTGTTATATATTACTTCTTGAATTTAACTTAATTATGAATTGGCCATGTGTTCTTTGGTAATTGAGGTATGGAAGAAATGAAAGGGCAAGAGGTATGAAGGTTGATGTTTCTTGAATACAATTAAGAAGGATGAGTTATTTTGATTGAAATGCTTCTAAGTCTAATGTGTGGTTGTGAAGCTGATAGCAAGTATCCCTCATCCTTAACCCTAGACTATTGAATTGATTATGAAGCATGGAAGTATGTTATGGCATGATTATTGTATGATTGAAAGTAGTTCCTCATGGTATAGTAAAGTGTTGAGTGGAAGGTTCACTCACTTGTATGTGGTTTCTAAAGAGAGAGGATATTTCTCACCTAAAAATACCTATGAGGTATCATGATAAGATGTTCACATAGGGGTCAAGAAAAGACTAATGTGATCTTGTATGAATAGTATGATGATTACCAAAGGGAAAAGAGGTTTAGCACCAAAAGGGCATGTAAATGAGATGGAGGTCTCACGTTTAATAAGTACGGCCTCCGACATGGGTTTCTTCATGTTTAGCAAGTCCAAATTCCCCTGATATGTGTTGTCTCATGAAATGGAAACCTCCACGTTAGTAAGTCAACGATTCTAGTACTAATCTCGTTGACCCTTAACTATGTGCCCACATAAAACGATAGCTTAGTTGATCCAACTAGATAACTATTTAAGATTTTTTCCACTTTAGGTAAGTGTTTTTCAAATTCGGAGAGCACCCCCTACAAGTAACCGGCATCTTCCTCCTCGGAGAGGACTAATACTAGCCTCTTAGCATTCATCTTTACATTTCATAGGTTAAAAAGTGGGGAAAATAAAAAATTCATCTACATCTACAATATGAAGTTTAAATAGACCTCTTGCATACACATAATATATACATAGGGAGTTTACATAGACTCCTCGCATAGGAAGCTTACATAGGCTTCTACTTTTATTTTACATACACAATGTATAAGATAGAGTCTAATAGTGATGTCTCATATAAAACCATCTAAGTCGGAATAGAACAATTCGGGCATACCCCTTACACAAATGCATAAATGTCACTTAGGGCTTACAATAATGACTTGAATAATAAAAGTGAAACGAATGTCATTAGACTATAGCAAGTCACATAGGTAAAATGAGAAAAGGCATTATCATTGGATCTTAAGGACATACCCACACTTGGATAATTAATCCAATCCTTCCTTTCAAATTGATCACGAACTCTTCAACGACCGGAACCTAAAATATTTGGGAAAAAGGGAGAAATAGGGTTTAGCACATCACTTGTACTAAGTATAGAAATATATACACACGTAATATAGAAGTCATTCTAAAAGGGACATTTGTTCAAAACCATGCCAAGTTACTTTGAAAAGCCTTATGCACAATCAAGAACACATAAAATACATCAACCGTAAACTCACTAAGACAATAGCATATTAAACACAAAACCAACATCATCAAGTATAACCAAGTCAACATGTTTAATAGTATACTAGAACCATAGCTAAAGTAACTCCAACATCATGTTATATTAACAAAGCATGCATAAGAGTGCATAACATAATAAGATATACAAAACCCTTACTCATAACCCACTATCGAGTCTACAAGTGCAAATGACCAAGTAAAGCCCCATAAACTTAGTCAACCAAGCAAGCTAAATAAAGTATGATAAGTAATGCCTAACATAACATAACATAGCATCAAGAATAGTCATTATTATAGTTATCAATAATAGACCAATAACATGCTCATACATGAAACCAACATCTTATAGTATAATCAACATGTAAAGTCAACACATGCATTTCATTCAGTTTATAAGAGCATAAAAACATAAGAACATACGTCTAAGACTTCCGTCAAGGCTAACTAGTGCAATGTATAGGTAGAGTCCCATACCCCTACCTAGACTAAGTCAAACCCCTTAAGTCATCTTAGTTAGAGTTTACTTATTACTTTATTTTACTTTCGAGAATATCTTGCCTTAACTGACATAGACCACATGAGCTAATGTGGAATCTGGTGTCATGGAAACCTACACCGAAGTAAGGTGGACCATTTGCCAATGTAGTACAAAAACATGAACATAACATCTAGGTGGATCCACTAGCTAGTATTCCTATGAGGGAAACATAGTTCAAGAACTAGGAGATGTACTTGGGACCCTATTTATGTCTTTGGTATTATACTCTCCTATCTCATGAGATCAATAGTGAACCTACATTCTGTAACATTTTGAAATACCGAGGACATGAGATAAGACTTAAAGGGTCTCCTTAGGATCTAACCAGTGTTCCTAGCCAATTAGGCATATTTGGAGTCTTTGAAGTGGTGTTGGAACCGAAACTCTTAAACGTCAGGCAAATGGGTTCATAAGAGGACTAGAGTGTCCTTTTGATTTAACCAAGTTAAAGAGTCGGAATTTGGTAAACAGTTGTAACCAATGCTGTAAAATATTGTGTGGGATGGTATCATGCTGGAAAAGTCAGGGTACGACCCCCCAATGACCAAACAAGGACCCTCGAGGAGGACCACTGAAGCAGCAGGGCATGACGGACCCCATAGCGGGGCGTCACAGGCGCGACGGGGCATCGATGCCTCCGTCATGCCAGCCTTAGCGCTTGGGAAGAAAGCCTCCTCCTGGACAAGTCTCTGACCAACGTGAAGGATGTGCAGGACGGAGGGATGTCAGTCCGTCATGCCCACGATGGACCGTCGTCGGGGATCCGTCGTCGGGGATCCGTCGTGGAAGGTCTGTGGCAGTTTCGGAAAAGTTAGTTTTAGTTAGTTAATTAATTAAGTGACTTAGGGGTAATTAGGGGTTTAAGAGAGACTAATTAAGTGACTTAAGACCCTACTATAAATACCCCAACCCTCATTAGCCTAATCATTTCTCTCAAAAACAAAACTCTCTTCCTTCTCTCTACTTTCTCTCTCTATTGGAAGACTCCATTGGAGATCAACTTGGGGAGATCATTGGGGGCTGGATTAGCACGAAATTCACCATCAAAACATCATCAAACCTTAAGGTATGGGATCTAATTCACCTTTGAGATTCTTTCCTCAAAGGGTTACTTCAAAGCTTTTTCCAAAAAGTTGTGTTTCTTATGGGTTTCATCCAAATCCGAATTTGATCATGTGAATTGAGTTAATTAGGTATTCCTTGGGTTAGAATGAATAGATTATCAAGAATTGTAACTTGATTATGGTTAATTGATGTAGTTTGATCTAGATTGTGGGTAATGACCCCTAACCCTTAACCCTAAATGTAGAATTGATATGGATTAGGTTGAGTTTGATAGAATTGATCTCCTAATTAGTTAAATGGTCTTTAATGATTTATATTGCATTGATTATGGATCTATTATTATGAATTGAAGTTCTTCACACCTATGTTCTTGAATATTGAATCTAAATTAAGAAGTTACACTTGAGGTCATGTTATTAAGCTTTGATGTAGTATTGCTTCATAGTATAGAGCTTCTCCTTGATTAGTTCTTGTGATTTATTATTGAATTACATTGACGTGATGATCTAAGATTGGTTGATCTATGGGTAAATGGTATGGTCCTTTATTGATGGATTATGGAGGAGTATGGGTAAGTCTTGATGATCCTAGCCTTTACTTCAAATTATGGTTAATTGTCATCAAGTGATAATGTTATGTTGAAGTATGCTTTGATTGATGTGATAAGTTGATATGATACATGAATTGATATGCTTAGGTTGGTTGTGAGGTTGCTAGGTGTAAAGTAATATAGGGAAGTTGTACGATGTGCCCTATTATGATGAGATGTATGAGGGTTGACTTCACCTATATGAATTGTTAATGAAAGGACTAATTCTCATACAATTCTTATTGAGCTATAATGATGATTATACGAGGGATTGACCCTCCTATCTAATTAAATTGAGAAAATTAATAAAGACTAAAGATTTCTCTAAAAGGGGACTTAGCTTAGCACCGAGCGAACTTGACAATGGGAGGTGATGACTTATCCCTAGAAAGGAAAGATTCATCCAAGAAGTTGCCCATGTGATGATAACTTTCGTGTTCGATGGATATGTCACTTTAAGGGATTCCCATGAGGAGCGGCCCATATTACCAAATGGTATAAATAGGGATATCTACCTCTTAGTTCTTGAACTATGTTGCCACCATAGGATACTAGCTAGTGGATCCACCTATATAGCTATGTTTACATTAGGTTCTACCTTGGCCGGTAGACCACCTTCCATCGGTGTAAGGTTTCATAACACCGGATTCCACATTCGATTATGTGGTCTATGTCGGTTAAGGCAAATGTTCCTTAAACTAAAATGAATGAATAAGGTATAGGCTAATCAAAGTAACTTGAGAGGTTGGCTATAGCTTAGGTAGGGGTATGGGACTCTACCTACGCCTTGCACTAGTTTTCCTTGATAGGAACTTTGAGAGGTCAATATTATATATGTAAAGAGATGGTATAATGTAAATGGTTTGTATGTTGAATAACATGCTTATGAATATAATGTTGTTGTCTTTGTTTGAAGAAGGACGTATTATGATATGAAGAGTATGTTGGTAAGCAAATTGCTAATTGTAGTCTTGGTAGGTTACTTGATTGAGTAGGAGACATGGTAATTTTACTTGATCATTGCACTTGTGACTTATTGAAGGTTATCATTAGTATACTTTGCTTTGCTATGGTTTAATTGCATATGTAGTCTATTATGTTTTCATAAATGTCCCTTTTTAAATATATTTGATTGGTAATTGTATTTGAGATTCCATACTTAGTACATGTGGAGTACTAATCCCTTTTCTTTCCCTTTTTCCAAACATTTTAGGTTCGGGTCGTTGAGCTTGATCCAAATTGCTAGGAAGGAAGACTTGGGTAATTTGCCATCCAAGTGGTAGGTCCTCACTCTCTCGAGGACGTGGCCGATATCTCTCTTTTATGATGTGTAGTTACTATGATTCTATGTTGACTCTGGTATTCTCTTGATACGATGTAGTAGACAGCCTATATGCGGCTTCTTTCATTTGATGTAGGGCAATGCCCAAGACTTATTGTAATCGATAGATGGTTTATGAGATGAGACGGTTTTATGACTATTATTTTCTAAATATATAAGTGTATGAAATAAAAGTAAAAGACTAAGTAATCTTCGTATATGAACAAGTCTATGTATACTTGATATATATAATGATGTGTATGTAGAGGTCTATGTAAACCTCCGAGTAGTTTTAGATAAAAAAAGTTTTAATTCTTTCTGATTTTTTTTTGTCGATGAATGCTATGACGAAGCTAAGAGGCTTGTCTTAGTCCTCCGAGAGGACGACGACGCCGGTTACGTCTGGGGGGTGAACCCGGATGTGACAAACTTTGTATCAGAGCATGAGGTTGAATATCCTTGATGTTAACGTCTCTCTCTCAACCACGTTATTTAAGTTTGTATTCATAATTGTGAAGCGCGCCACACTTATGAATAGGAACTTATTTGGTGATTAGGAATCATTCTCATTGTTGGAAATCCATATCGTGCCCCTAGAATGTACGTCGGATATGTTTTCCGCCTGAACCTTGTGTTTTGGTTATAGGAGATGAATACTAGAAGAAACGCGGCTCGAAGACTTGAGGAAGAGATGGCTGCTGCGGGAATTCCTCGTGATGAACCTGCTCCTCCTCTTGAAGAGGTTGCTATTGATGACCAGGTTCCTGCTGATCCTCCACCGATGACAGAAGCTCAGATGAGAGCTATTATTGCTCAAATGGCTCAAGCCATGACTACTCAAGCTCAAGCCGCAACCGTGCAAGCCCAAGCTATGACTGCTCAAGCCGATAGGGATTTGGCACCTAGAGTCCATGAACAGACTATGGCCTCCAGACTTAGGGATTTCACTCGAATGAATCCTCCTGTCTTTTATGGGTCGATGGTTGATGAAGACCCTCAGGAATTTATTGATGAGGTTCACAAGATTTTGTGTGCTATGGGGCTGTCATCTAGCGAGAATGCCGAGTTGGCCTCATACCAACTCAAGGATGTCGCTCAGATATGGTATGCGTAACAGAAGGACAACAGGCCACTTGGAAGTGGGTTACTGACGTGGGAGTTATTCAAAGGGGCCTTCATTGATCGTTTCTTCCCTAGAGAGATGAGGGAAATGAAGGTGGTGGAATTCATCAATCTCCGCCAAGGAACGATGAGTGTTCATGAGTATTCTCTGAAATTTACTCAATTGGCCAAATATGCTCCGTCTTTGGTCTCCGACCCTAGAGACGAAATGAGTCGATATGTGACAGGTATATCGGATGACTTACAAGAGGAGTGTCAATCGGCTATGCTACATGATAACATGAACATTGGTCGTCTCATGGTGCATGCAAGAAGGGTTGAGGAGGCTAGAGCAAAAAGGAAGGATAAGGATAAGGACTTAAGAAGGACAAGGTCTTATGAGAGTGAAACTGCTAAAGATAGGTTGGGAATTCAAGACAGGCCTAGATTAAAGAAGAGGTTTCAAACGATGTTCCATCCAAATTTCCCAAGACTAGGGATCCTAAAGCCCCTAGACCAAAAGTTGCAAAAGGAAAGGGTGGAAACTCATCTAATGAGAAGCCTACTTGTGTTAAGTGTGGGAAGGAGCACTATGGTGAATGTTTGATCTGAACGGGAAATTGCTTTAGTTGTGGGAAGAGTGATCACAAAGTTAGGGACTGCCCTAACATAAGGAACCGGGAAAGGAATGTGCAAAAGCAAGTGAGTGAGGCTCCTAAGAAAAACCGTTTTTATGCTCTTCGTTCGAGAGATGACCAAGAGGCCTCTCCCGATGTGGTGACTGGTATGTTACAAATCTTTGCTATTGATGTGTATGCATTACTTGATCCGGGTGCTACTTTGTCTTTCGTTACTCCATTAGTAGCTAAGAAGTTTAGTACATTACCTGATGTTTTGCATGAACCTATTTTGGTATCTACTCCGGTTGGTGAATCAGTGGTAGCAAAAAGGGTCTATCGAAATTGTCCTATTTCAATGTCTCATAGAGTTTCTCATATTGATCTAGTTGAGCTAGACATGCTTGATTTTGATGTCATATTAGGTATGGACTGGTTGCATGCTAGTTTCGCTTCCATCGATTGTAGGACCAAAATTGTGAGGTTTTGTTTCCCAAATGAACCCGTTATAGAGTGGAAGGGTGGAAATTCTCTTCCTAGAGGTCATTTCATAACATGCCTAAAGGCGTGTAAAATGATCTCGAAGGGGTGTCTCTACCATATTGTGAGAGTCCAAGAAGTGGATTCCGAAGTTCCTCCTATAGAGTCAGTCCCCGTGGTGAGTTAATTTACGGAGGTCTTTCCTGATGATCTTCCTGGCATTCCTCCCGAACGGGAAATCGATTTCGGTATAGATTTGCTACCGGAAACAAATCCTATCTCTATTCCTCCTTATAGAATGGCTCCGGCCGAGTTAAAGGAATTGAAGGCACAACTTAAAGATTTGCTAGACAAGGGATTTATAAGGCCTAGCATTTCTCCATGGGGTGCTCCGGTCTTGTTCGTGAAAAAGAAGGATGGTTCCTTGAGGATGTGTATTGACTACCGACAACTCAACAAGGTTACCATCAAGAACAAGTATCCTCTTCCTCGGATTGATGATTTATTTGATCAACTCCAAGGAGCGAGTTACTTCTCAAAGATAGATTTGAGGTCTGGGTACCACCAGCTTAGGGTGAGAAATGAAGATATTCCAAAGACAGCTTTTCGGACTCGATATGGGCATTATGAGTTCGTGGTTATGTCCTTTGGTCTCACAAATGCTCCGGCGGCGTTTATGGATCTGATGAACAGGGTGTTTCGAAATTACCTTGATTCATTCATTATTGTATTTATCGATGATATCTTGGTGTATTTGAAAAATGAGGTTGACCACATGGATCATCTAAGGGTAGTATTGCAAACCCTTAGAGAACATAAATTGTTCGCCTAGTATAGCAAGTGCGAGTTTTGGCTGAGGTCGGTGGCATTTCTTGGGCACATCATCTCTAGTGAGGGAGTTGAGGTAGACCCAAAGAAGACAGATGCGGTAAGAAACTGGCCTAGACCCTTGACCCCAACTGACATTAGGAGTTTCTTGGGTCTAGCGGGTTATTATCGAAGGTTCATAGAAGGCTTTTCATCCATTGCATCTCCTTTGACTTCATTGACTCAAAAAGGTAAAAAGTTTGTATGGTCAGAGGCATGCGAGAAGAGTTTTCAATTATTGAAGGATAGGCTTACTTCCGCTCCGGTGTTAACTTTACCGGAAGGATCTAAAGGGTTCATTGTGTATTGTGATGCATCCCGCGTAGGTTTGGGGTGTCTGCTTATGCAAAATGGGAAGGTGATTGCCTATGCTTCGCGGCAGCTTAAGGTGCATGAGAGAAATTATCCTACTCATGACCTTGAGTTAGCGGCCGTGGTGTTTGCTTTAAAAATATGGAGACACTACTTGTATGGTGTTCATGTGGATGTTTTCATTGATCATAAGAGCCTTCAATATGTGTTTACCCAAAAAGATTTGAATCTTCGACAAAGAAGGTGGTTAGAGTTGTTGAAAGATTATGATATGAGTGTCCTATATCATCCCGGCAAGGCAAATGTGGTGGCGGATGCTTTAAGTCGTATGACTATGGGTAGTGTGTCTCGTATCGAAGAAAACAAGAAAGATCTAGTAAAAGATGTTTATCGTTTGACTAGATTGGGAGTGCGATTGGTGAGTTCGCTAAATGGAGGTGCCACGGTTCATCATAGCTCCGAGTCATCATTGGTGGTTGAGGTGAAGTCCAAACAACACCTTGATCAACTATTGATGGAGTTAAAGGAATCGGTTCTTGGCAAGACGAACGAGTCATTCTCCTTAGGAGAAGACAGTGTATTGAGGTATCAAGGGAGGTTGTGTGTTCCTGATGTGGATGGATTGAGGGATCGGATCCTTGATGAAGCCCATGGATCCCACTATTCCATCCATCCCGGTTCTACAAAGATGTATCATGACCTTCGAGAAATATATTGGTGGGAAGGTTTGAAGAAGGATATAGCGGAATTTGTTGCTAAATGTCCGAATTGTCAACAAGTGAAGGCGGAACATCAAAAGCCGGGTGGCTTACTACAGGAGATCCAAATTCCTACTTGGAAGTGGGAAGACATTAATATGGATTTCGTAGTAGGGTTGCCTCGGACTCAAAAGTCATTTGATTCTATATGGGTGATTGTTGATAGATTGACTAAGTCCGCTCACTTTATCCCCGTCACATCTACGTATTCGGCGGAAGATTATGCGAAGATTTTCATAGATGAGATTGTGTGTCGTCATGGTATTCCGTTATCCATCATTTCGGATAGAGGTGCACAATTCACATCTAGATTTTGGAAGTCATTTCAAAAAGGTTTGGGTACTAAAGTAAAATTAAGTACCGCCTTCCATCCTCAAACGGATGGTCAAGCGGAATGCACGATTCAAACTCTTGAGGATATGCTTAGAGCTTGCATCATTGATTTTAAAGGGAGTTGGGATAAGCATTTGCCGTTGGTGGAGTTTGCATATAATAATAGTTTCCATTCGTCCATCTCCATGGCTCCCTATGAAGCCTTGTATGGAAGGAGGTGTAGGTCTCCTATAGGATGGTTTGAAGTAGGTGAGTCATCGATACTCGGTCACGACTTGATTTACAAGACATTGGAGAATGTACATATTATAAGAAATAGGTTGCAAACAGCCTATAGTCGACAAAAGTCCTATGCCGATAATAGAAGAAGGGACTTGGAGTTTGAAGAGGGTGATAAGGTGTATTTAAAAATTTCACCTATGAAGGGAGTGGTAAGATTTGGCAAGAAAGGGAAGTTGAGCCCTCGATATGTAGGCCCTTATGAGATTTTGGAAAAGGTTGGTAAAGTTGCCTATCGTTTAAGATTACCTGATGAGCTAGCTTTGGTTCATCCGGTTTTCCATGTCTCCATGTTGAAGAAGTGTGTCAGGAATCCCGAGTCTATTCTTCCTCTTGAAGGCCTCGGAGTCAAGGATAACCTCTCTTATGAGGAGGTTCCTGTTCAAATCCTTGATAGGCAAGTGAAAAGGTTGAGGAACAAAGAGGTGGTTTCCGTAAAGGTGCTATGGAGGAACCACCTAGTTGAGGGTGCAACATGGGAGGCGGAGGCCGACATGAAAACCCGTTATCCTCATCTTTTTGATGTTTAAGGTTAGTATCTCTCTCTAATGATATAAATACGTTAGATATTGTGAATCCCTGTTGTTTTGTGAAACTTTGCAAAACTCCTAGTTTTGGAGACTTCTAAAATGGAGTCACTTTAAGGTGACCTTAGATAAATTTGGAAGTTTTCTTGCTTCTTGCATAATTGAGTCAATTTTTGTGCTTTACGTATGGTTAATCCTTGCTGATATTGTATTTAGTATATTGATAAAATGAACTTTGTACTAATTAATTTGTGTGATAAATAATTGAGCTCATGCCTATATGAAAAGGAGAAAAACCTCATGAGGAAATATTGAGATCATGTATGGTAAATTGATGTTTTGTAGTATTTTTATGAAATAATATAGTTCATGCTAACTAAATATTGTGAATTGGTTGAGCTGCTAGTCTTGAGTCTACTCCCACATTTTAAGAGTGTTTGGTGTCATTCGGGGACGAATGTTCCTAAGGGGGGGGATAATGTAACATTTTGAAATACCGAGGACATGAGATAAGACTTAAAGGGTCTCCTTAGGATCTAAACCAGTGTTCCTAGCCAATTAGGCATATTTGGAGTCTTTGAAGTGGTGTTGGAACCGAAACTCTTAAACGTCCGGCAAATGGGTTCATAAGAGGACTAGAGTGTCCTTTTGATTTAACCAAGTTAAAGAGTCGGAATTTGGTAAACAGTTGTAACCATAGGTGTAAAATATTGTGTGGGATGGTATCATGCTGGAAAAGTCAGGGTACGACCCCCCAAGGACAAAACAAGGACCCTCGAGGAGGACCCTTGAAGCAGCAGGGCATGACGGACCCCATGGCGGGGCGTCACAGGCGCGACGGGGCGTCGATGCCTCCGTCATGCCAGCCTTAGCGCTTGGGAAGAAACCCTCCGCCTGCACAAGTCTCTGACCAACGTGACGGATGTGCAGGACGGAGGGATGTCAGTCCGTCACGCCCACGACGGACCGTCGTCGGGGATCCGTCGTGGAAGGTCTGTGGCAGTTTCGGAAAAGTTAGTTTTAGTTAGTTAATTAATTAAGTGACTTAGGGGTAATTAGGGGTTTAAGAGAGACTAATTAAGTGACTTAAGACCCTACTATAAATACCCCAACCCTCATTAGCCTAATCGTTTCTCTCAAAAACAAAACTCTCTTCCTTCTCTCTACTTTCTCTCTCTATTGGAAGACTCCGTTGGAGATCAACTTGGGGAGATCATTGGGGGCTGGATTAGCACGAAATTCACCATCAAAACGTCATCAAACCTTAAGGTATGTGATCTAATTCACCTTTGAGATTCTTTCCTCAAAGGGTTCCTTCAAAGCTTTTTCCAAAAAGTTGTGTTTCTTATGGGTTTCATCCAAATCCGAATTTGATCATGTGAATTGAGTTAATTAGGTATTCCTTGGGTTAGAATGAATAGATTATCATGAATTATAACTTGATTATGGTTAATTGATGTAGTTTGATCTAGATTGTGGGTAATGACCCCTAACCCTTAACCCTAAATGTAGAATTGATATGGATTAGGTTGAGTTTGATAGAATTGATCTCCTAATTAGTTAAATGGTCTTTAATGATTGATATTGCATTGATTATGGATCTATTATGATGAATTGAAGTTCTTCACACCTATGTTCTTGAATATTGAATCTAAATTAAGAAGTTACACTTGAGGTCATGTTATTAAGCTTTGATGTAGTATTGCTTCATAGTATAGAGCTTCTCCTTGATTAGTTCTTGTGATTTATTATTGAATTACATTGACGTGATGATCTAAGATTGGTTGATATATGGGTAAATGGTATGGTCCTTTATTGATGGATTATGGAGGAGTATGGGTAAGTCTTGATGATCCTAGCCTTTACTTCGAATTATGGTTAATTGTCATCAAGTGATAATGTTATGTTGAAGTATGATTTGATTGATGTGATAAGTTGATATGATACATGAATTGATATGCTTAGGTTGGTTGTGAGGTTGCTAGGTGTAAAGTAATATAGGGAAGTTGTACGATGTGCCCTATTATGATGAGATGTACGAGGGTTGACTTCACCTATATGAATTGTTAATGAAAGGACTAATTCTCATACAATTCTTATTGAGCTATAATGATGATTATACGAGGGATTGACCCTCCTATCTAATTAAATTGAGAAAATTAATAAAGACTAAAGATTTCTCTAAAAGGGGACTTAGCTTAGCACCGAGCGAACTTGACAATGGGAGGTGATGACTTATCCCTAGAAAGAAAAGATTCATCCTAGAAGTTGCCCATGTGATGATAACTTCCGTGTTCGATGGATATGTCACTTTAAGGGATTCCCATGAGGAGCGGCCCATATTACCAAATGGTATAAATAGGGATATCTACCTCTTAGTTCTTGAACTATGTTGCCACCATAGGATACTAGCTAGTGGATCCACCTAGATAGCTATGTTTACATTAGGTTATACCTTGGCCGGTAGACCACCTTCCATCGATGTAAGGTTTCATAACACCGGATTCCACATTCGATTATGTGGTCTATGTCGGTTAAGGCAAATGTTCCCTAAACTAAAATGAATGAATAAGGTATAGGCTAATCAAAGTAACTTGAGAGGTTGGCTATAGCTTAGGTAGGGGTATGGGACTCTACCTACGCCTTGCACTAGTTTTCCTTGATAGGAACTTTGAGAGGTCAATATTATATATGTAAAGAGATGGTATAATGTAAATAGTTTGTATGTTGAATAACATGCTTATGAATATAATGTTGTTGTCTTTGCTTGAAGAAGGACGTATTATGATATGAAGAGTATGTTGGTAAGCAAATTGCTAATTGTAGTCTTGGTAGGTTACTTGATTGAGTAGGAGACATGGTAATTTTACTTGATCATTGCACTTGTGACTTATTGAAGGTTATCATTAGTATACTTTGCTTTGCTATGGTTTAATTGCATATGTAGTCTATTATGTTTTCATAAATGTCCCTTTTTAAATATATTTGATTGGTAATTGTATATGAGATTCCATACTTAGTACATGTGGAGTACTAATCCCTTTTCTTTCCCTTTTCCCAAACATTTTAGGTTCGGGTCGTTGAGCTTGATCCAAATTGCTAGGAAGGAAGACTTGGGTAATTTGCCATCCAAGTGGTAGGTCCTCACTCTCTCGAGGACGTGGCCGATATCTCTCTTTTATGATGTGTAGTTACTATGATTCTATGTTGACTCTGTTATTATCTTGAGACGATGTAGTAGACAGCCTATATGCGGCTTCTTTCATTTGATGTAGGGCTATGCCCAAGACTTATTGTCATCGATAGATGGTTTATGAGATGAGACGGTTTTATGACTATTATTTTCTAAATATATAAGTGTATGAAATAAAAGTAGAAGACTAAGTAATCTTCGTATATGAACAAGTCTATGTATACTTGATATATATAATGATGTGTATGTAGAGGTCTATGTAAACCTCCGAGTAGTTTTAGATAAAAAAAGTTTTAATTCTTTCTGATTTTTTTTTGTCGATGAATGCTATGACGAAGCTAAGAGGCTTGTCTTAGTCCTCCGAGAGGACGACGATGCCGGTTACGTCTGGGGGGTGAACCCGGATGTGACACCTTCCCTACTTGCGAATGGACACTCCTCACTACTAGTTCACTCGCTGCTAAGCTAGAGTCCCTTTTGAAATGTCTTTCTTTCCTAATCATAACTTAGTTTAGGTCATAGGAGAATAGCTCCTTGTATAGTCATAGTCATTAGCTCAATAGGAATTACATGAGAACACCTTTCATTACAACCCTCATAGGTGAGATTAGCACATTAACATCATTATATCATATTAAGGCACATAGGTACTTCATAACCAACCTTATATAATTACATCTTAAGCAAAATCTCAGAATCACATAATCAACACATTTCAATTGCATCATCATACCACACCTACTTAATTAAATTATAAGACATACTTCAATTGAACTTCATTCACCAAGTACAAGCCATCATAATTGAAGGAAAGGTTTATGATAATAAAGACTTACCCATTCTCCTTCAAAAGCCATCGTCATGGTCTTACCATCAACCAACCAATTCCACACAATAATAGGTGTAATAACATCATTCAATAGTAATTAACACAATAGCTAGATCAACTACATCAATACAATTCATTTATATACTAGATAATAACCTAGGGTTAGGGAATTGGGGTCAGTTCATCAGCTCTACCACAACACTAGGTTAAAACATCAAGAACTAGCATAATTATACAATAATACACCATAATACAATCATAATAACCAAAAGAAACCATAGACAATACAACTTAGAAGATCAAATTCGTATACGGAAGAAACCCATATGAAACCATCTTTTTGAAAACCAATTTTGGAAGAACCCTTTAGGAAAGGAATCCCAAAGGTGAAGAGTTCTCATACCTTGTTATTCTTTGAATATTGATGGTTAAAAGTAAACTTCTTGCTGCGTTAGAACCCTTACACTTGATCTTCTATGGACTTTCCTTGGGATAGAGAGAGTACAGAGAAGGAAGAGCAATTTGGGTTTGGGAATTTTGGGGTGTTAAGTTGTGTTTAGGCTTAGGGTAGGTTATATAGTCAATTAACTAACCTAATTAACCAGACCCTAATCACTAATTAAACCCCTTACTAACTAACTTAATTAAATGATGTCTATAAAATATAATAGTAAAATTGTAGGCTTACCTATGAGACCTCTACCTACGGTCCATAGGTCAGTCGACGGGGCCTTGGACCAACCGTCCTGCACAACCGTCATTTGGATCATAGGGTTGCCAAAATGGCCTTTTTTGAAAATGGTTAAGTGACCATCGAGAGCGGCATCAACACCCCATCGATCAGTCCACGAATCGTCGCCTGCAACCGTTGATGGCTACTGCCTGCACTGCCTTATTTGGTAGGTTTGGGTAAAAATGAAAGGGTCCTCCTCAAGGACCCTTAGGGTGGTCCTTTGGGAGTCGTACCCACACGTTTCAACCCTAAACCTACTCTAATATGTGTTAGACACCTTTTAACAAAATTTCAACAAATTTTAACTCCTAAACCCCTATGAAATAGCTAAGGCACACTAGCACCTTTTGCACTAGTCTCTAGATGTCATGGACGTTCCTTGACGTTCTGATTCTAAAACATCCTAAATGACTTTTATACATTATTATTAAACTTAAAAAAGTGTTACAAACTTTAGATCTCATGTGAGGCTCTTGAATAGGTCTTGGAGTTTTGGAGTGTTACATTATCCCCCCCCCCCCCTTAGGAACATTCGTCCCCAAATGACACTAAAAATATTTTGAAGGGAAAGCATAGACTCAATACTAGAAGCCCAACCAACAACATGTAAAATCAATATGATTTAAAACTCAAATAAACATAACATCATGGAATTTACACAAAGTAACTCAAAACATCAATTGCTTCACATTACAGCTCAAAATCACAATATGAGGAATTACCTTCTAAACAACTACATGAGCTCTACACAACATATATAATCATCTATACCAAGCCTTCTTTCAAAGTATATAAACATGCTCAATCTCATTTCATATAGGCATCAATATACCAAATACACAAATAAGTGCAAAATTGAGCAACAGAGTATCTTCACATGATACTTGTAACACTCCAAAATTTCAAAAACCTAATCTACAGTCTCACATGAGTGTCAAAGGTTTGTAACACTATTTTAAGGTCAATAATAGTGTATAAAAGTCATTGAGGAAGTTTTAGAGTCAAAATGTCAAGGAACGTCCATGACGTCCAGAGACTAGTGCAAAAAGGTGCTAATGTGCCTTAGCAATATCATGGGATTTTAGGAGTCGGAAATTGATTAAATTTTGTAAAAAGGTTTCTACCACATATTAGAGTAGGTTTTGGTTTAAAATGTCCGGGTACGAGTCCCCAAGGACCACCCTAAGGGTCCTTGAGGAGGACCCATTAATTTTGACCCAAAGCTGTCAAATAGGATAGTCCAGGCAGTGTCCAGCTACGCTTGCCATTGACGGAGAAGTAGGTGAGACAATGGGGCGTCAGTGCCTCCGTATTTTGACACTTAAACACCTTTCCAAAAGCAGCAAATTTCAGGGTCAATGAACAAAATGACAAACCTGCAGGACGGTTGGTCCAAAGGCCCGTCGACTGACCTACGGACCGTAGGTCATGGTCTCGTAGGTCAACTCTGCAATTTCACTGGTGAGTTTTATTAAGTTTATTCAATTAAGATAGTTAGTTAGGGGGTTAATTAGTGATTAGGGGTTGGTTAATTAGGTTAGTTAATTAACTATATAACCTACCCAAAGTCTAAAACCTCACCTAACACCTCTCAATTCCCAAACACAATTGTTTTTCCTTCTCTCTACATTCTCTCTCCCAAAAAGAACAACTCCATTGAAGGGCTCGGTCAAGGTATTAGGGCAAAAATAAGGGTGTTTTTCTCGATAAATCTTCAACACTTAACAAGGTATGGGTTCCTTTCACCTTTGGGTTTCCTTTCCCCAAAGGGTTTTCTCCAAAATTTGATTTCATAAAGATGAGTTTCATGAGGTTTTTCTTCTATTACGAATTTGATCTTCTAAATTGTATTGTATATGGTTTGTTTTGGTTATTATACATATATTATGGTGTATTATGATTCAATTATGCTAGTTATTGATGAATTAACCTAGTATGTGAAGTAGATCATGAAATTGACCCTAGTCTCCAACCCTAGGCTATGAACTAGTGATGAACTGATGTGTAGTGATTCAATTGACTTCATTATTGTGTTAATTACTATTGTATGATGATGTTTCACCCTTTTCTGGTTTGAATTAGATGGTTGATGGTAAAACCTTGGACGATGACTTATGAAGGATATTGGGGTAAGTCTTGTGATCTCAAACCTCTAATTCAATTATGATTACTTTGGTTTAGTGATGAAGTTCTATTTAAGTACACCTTATGATAAGATTGATTAGGGTTGGTATGATGTTAAATTGAAATGTCTTGATTTATGTCTTGTGAGTTGTTGGCTAGGATGTAATGATATAAGGTTGGTGATGAATGGCCTATGTGCCTTATCATGATAAGGTTATGTAAATGTGCTAACCTTACATGTGTGAATTCATTGAAAGGATGTTCTCATGTAATTCCTATCGAGCTAAAGACTATGACTATATAAGGAGTAGTGTCCTATGACCTAAACTAAATTATGATAATTAATGATAGACATTTCAAAAGGGACTCTAGCTTAGCACCGAGTGAATTAGAAGTGAGAAGTGACCTTCCCATATAGGGAAGGTAGGATCACTATTGTACTCCTGAGATTGGAGATTATAATGCATGTATTATAAAGAGGGTCCCAACTACATCTCCTAGCTCTTGAACTATGTTGCCCCCATAGGAATACTAGCTAGTGGATCCACATAGATGATATATTCATGTTTTGGTACTACCTTGGCAAGTAGTCCACCTTCTTTCGGTGTAGGGTTCCATGACACCGGATTCCACATTAGCTCGTGTGATCTATATCGGTTAAGGCAAGATGTTCCCAAAAGTAAATTGAAGTAATAAAGTGAACTCTAACTAGGATGACCTAAGGGGTTTGGCTTAGTCTAGGTAGGGGTATGGGACTCTACCTATACATTGCACTAGTTAGCCTTGAAGAAAGTCTTAGAAAGATGTTCTAATTTACTTCTATGCTTATAAATGTAAATGGTATGTATATCTTTATCTTACATGTTAATGGCACTATGTAATATTGGTTTCACTTATGAATATGTTGTTGGTCTCTATTGCTAGATATGATGATGATTATTCTTGATGTTATGGTATGTAGAGTTAGGCATTTTTTATGGTCCTTGTTTGGTTTGCTTGATTGAGTAAGGTTATGGGACCGTTCTTAGTCATTGCACTAGTGGACTTAATGGGGGTTTATGAGTAACGATTTTTTTGAAGTTATGATGTAACGACTCTTATGCATACTTGTTGATATTATAACTTGATGATAGAATTGTCTTTATTATATGCTCAATTATGTTGATATACATGTTGACTTGACTAGACTTGATATTGTTAGTCTTGTGTTACACATGGTCTTGACTTAAGGAATATGTGCTTATTGATTTGTATTAGTTCTTGAATGTGAATAATGTATTTACAAAGTAACTTCGCATCCTTTAATAAAATGTCCCTTTTTGGCATGATTTATATGTTGTATGTGCATATGATTCCATACTTAGTACAAGTGATGTGCTAACCCCATTTCTTCCTTTTTCCCCAACATTTTAGGTTTCGGTCGTTGAAGGGATTGTGGCCATTTGCAAGGAAGACTTGGAATCATTCTCCAAGTGTGGGTATATCCTCAAGTACTAGGATGGTGCCTTATTATTACTTTAGCTACGTTTCTTTGTTATAGTCTAAAGATGATCATTTAATTCTACCTGTTTCAAGATATTGTTGTAAGCCCTAAGTGGCAGTTATACATTGTGTAAGGGCTTGTGACCATATGGTTCGATTCCTTATAGATGGTTTCATATGAGACATCCCTTTTAAGAATATATTATGTATGTTGTCTATATATGGCATAAAAGTATAAGACTATGCAATCTTCTTATAAGAGGAGTCTATGTATACTCGCTATGAATATATTATGTGTAAGCAAGAGTTCTAAATAAACCTCATAAAGTAATTGTAGAAGAAAAGTTTTAAATTTTTCGCACTTTTTAACCTATGAATGTAATGATGAATGCTAAGAGGCTAGTCCTAGTCCTCTCCGAGGACGAATACGCCAGTTATGTCTACGGGATACTTCCCGGATGTGACAAACTTTGTATCAGAGCATGAGGTTGAGTATCCCTAGAATTGATGTCTCATTAAACCAGGTCTATATAGTTCTTATTCATAATTGTGAAGCGCGCCACACTTATGAATCATAGACTATGTGATGCTTAGGAAACTCTCATGTCCTTGTATTCCTATGTCATGCCTCTAGAGTCTTGTTATGTGATTTAACCTAAGCCTTGTATCGTGGTTATTGGTATGAATACATAAAGACCATCTTCTAGAAGGACCGAGGAATAGATGGCGAATGTGGAGGCTCATGAAAACCAAGTTCCCCCACAAGACAACCAAGTGCCTCCACTTGAAGAAGTTGCTATGGGTGATCAAGTTTTGGTTGTTCCTCCATCGATGACCGATGGAGAGATAAGGGCAGCCTTTCTCAATTTGGCCCAAGCCATGACCTCTCAAGATAATGCAGTCACTTCTCAAGTCCAATCCATGATTGCCCAAGTGAATAGAGAGATTGGACCTCGAGTGCCTCAACATGCTAATACTATGACCTCTCGTTTGAGAGACTTTACTAGAATGAATCCACCTATATTCTTTGGGTCGAGGTCGGATGAGGACACTTAAGATTTCCTCGATAAGGTCTATAAGATTATCTATGGTATAGAGTTGACCTCAATAGAGAAGGCCGAGTTGGCGGCTTATCAACTCAAATATGTGGCCCAAACTTGGTACGTGCAATGGAGGGATAATAGGGCACTAAGGGGTGGTCCGGTGACTTGGGGAATGTTCAACAGGGCTTTCCTTGATGGGTTTCCTAGAGGGTTGAGGGAATCTAAGGTGGAAAAATTCATCAACCTTCGTCAAGGAGGTATGAGTGTACTTGACTGTACCTTGAAATTCACTAAATTGTCCAAGTATGCTCCATCCGTGGTGTCAAAACCAAGGGATGAGATGAGTCATTTTCTTACGGGGGTGTCAAAAGAATTGGTTGAAGAATGTCGTTCGGCTATGCTTCATTATAATATGAATATTTCTCGTCTCATGGTTCATGCTTAACAAGTGGAAGAAACTAGGTTAAGGAGGAAGAATAGGGAAGCCAAGAAGGCAAGATCTTATTAAGGTGGTTCTTCTAAGGGTAGGCTTGACATTCAAGACAAGCGTAGGTTCAAGAAGAGGTTTTCTCATCAAGTTCCTTCCAAATTTCCCAAGGCTCGTGATAATAGGTGTCTAACCCTAAGTCTCAAATAGGAAGAGGTACTAGTTCACCAACTAAGAAGCCAACTTGTGGAATGTGTGGTAAGAAGCATTATGGTGATTGCCTTGTTGGGATGGACAATTGCTTTAGGTTTGGCAAGAGAGGCCACAAGGATAGGGATTGCCCTAATTTGAAAGGGAAAGACAAAGGAAGTGGGTAGGCTCAAGCTAGTGGTTCTAATGTGGATGCTCCAAAGAAGAATCGCTTTTATGCTCTTCGCTCTAGGTGTGAACAAAAGAGTTCTCCCGATGTGGTGACCGGTATGATAAATGTCTTCTCTATTGATGTCTATGCTTTACTTTATCCGGGTGCTACATTATCTTTTCTTCCTCCCTTGATATCTATTATGTTTTATATTTTGCCCAATATCCTAAATGAACCTTTCATGGTAACTACCCCGGTAGGTGAGTCGGTGGTTGCAAAGAGGGTACATAGAAATTGTCCTATAATGTTGTCCAATAGAGTTACGCCTGTTAAATTAGTAGAACTTTATAAGGTCAATTTTGATGTCATTTTGGGATGGATTCGTTGCATGATTGTTTTGCTTCCATTGATTGTAGAACAAGAATTGTCAAGTTCAATTTTCCAAATGAACCCGTCTCAGAGTGGAAGGGGGGGAAATTCTATTCCTAGAGGTTGTATTATCTCATGTATTAAGGCTTGTAAAATTATCTCAAAAAGGTGTTTATACCAAATTTAAGAGTTAAAGATTTAGACTCCGAAAATCCTCTCATTGAGTTATTCCCTGTAGTGAGGGAACTTCCAGTACCAATGATCATTCCGAAAACCCTCCCGAATGGAAAATTGATTTTTGTATTGACTTGCTACCGGATACCAACCCCATTTCAATTCCTCCTAATTGGATGGCTCTGGCCAAATTGAAAGAGTTGAAGGCTCAACTCAAGGACTTAATAGACAAAGGCTTCATTAGGCCTTGTATTTCTCCATGGGGTGCACCGTTTTTGTTTGTGAACAAGAAGGATGGGTCCCTAAGAATGTGCATTGATTATCGACAACTCAATAAAGTCACTATTAAGAATAAGTATCCTCTACCTCGGATTGACGACTTGTTTGATCAACTTGAAGGGGCAAGCTACTTTTCTAAGATTGACTTGAGATCAGAGATCACCAACTTAGGGTGAGAGGGGAGGATATACCAAAAATAACTTTTCGAACTAGATATGGTCATTATGAGTTCTTAGTAATGTCCTTTGGTCTCACTAATGCCCCGACGACATTTATAGACCTCATGAATAGGGTGTTTCAAAGTTACCTAGATTCATTTGTTATTGGCTTCATTGACGACATGTTTGTATATTCAAAAAATGAGGGTGAACACATGGACCATTTGAGAGTGGTGTTGCAAGTGCTTAAGGAACACCAATTATTTTCCAAGTATAGAAAATGTGATTTATGGTTGAGGTCGGTGGTGTTTCTTGGTCATATCATCTCGAGTGAGGGGGTTGAAGTTGATCCAAGGAAAACCGAGGCGGTCAAGAATTGTCCTAGACTATCGACTACAACCGACATTAGAAGCTTTTGGGTATAGTGGGATATTATAGAAGGTTTTTGGATGGTTTTGCATCCAATGCATCTCTCTTGAATACTTTGACCCAAAAGAGTGTGAAATTTGAGTGGTCAGAGGCATGTGAAAGAAGTTTCCAAATTTTGAAAAATAGGCTTACCTCCGCTCTGGTGTTGAATTTATCGGAGGGTACCACGGGCTTCGTTGTATATTGTGATGCATCATGAGTGGGATTAGTGTGTGCCCTTATACAACATGGAAAAATAGTAGCTTATGCTTCTAGACAACTTAAGGTGCATGAGAAAAATTATCCAACTCATGATCTTGAGTTAGCGACTGTGGTTTTTTGACTTGAAAATATGGAGGCATAATTTGTATGGTCTCCATGTTGATGTGTATACCGACCACAATAGCCTTCAATATGTATTTACTCAAAAGTAGTAAAATCTCCGACAAAGAAGGTGGTTGGAATTGTTAAAAGATTACGACATGAGTGTTCTCTACCACCCCGGCAAAGCCAATGTGGTTGAGGATGCTCTAAGTCATATGACCATGGGTAGTGTGTGTCATGTAGAAGAAGCCAAGAAATACCTAGTGAAAGGTGTTCATAGGTTGGGTCGTTTGGGTGTTAGATTGGAATATTCTCCAAATGGTGGTTTTATGGTCCATCATAACTCTGAATCGTCTTTGGTGGTTGAGGTGAAGTCTAAGCAACACATTGATCAACCATTGATGGAGTTGAAGGAGTCGGTTCTTGGTAAGCT
This sequence comes from Solanum sitiens, assembly GCA_016801875.1. NCBI lineage: Eukaryota > Viridiplantae > Streptophyta > Magnoliopsida > Solanales > Solanaceae > Solanum > Solanum sitiens. The sequence goes on from JABWTJ010000002.1 coordinate 223,790, forward strand.
TAATGAGTCATTCTCCATAGGGGGGAATAATGTCTTCAGGTATCAAGGAAGGTTGTGTGTGGCCAATGTTTATGATTTGAGGAATCAAATTCTTAAGGAAGCTCATGGTTCCCGTAATTCCATTTATCCGAGTTCTACAAGTACGTATCATGACCTTAGAGAAGTGTTTTTATGGGAAGGCTTAAAAAAGGATATAGCGGAATTGGTTGCGAAATGTCCAAATTGCCAACAGCTGAAAGTCGAGCACTAAAAGCCAAGTGGTTTACTTCAAGAAATACAAGTTTCCACTTGGAAGTTGGAAGACATTAATATGGACTTCGTGGTAGGTTTGCCTCGGACACAAAAGCAACATGACTCCATATGGGTGGTTGTGGATAGGTTGACCAAATTCGCTTATTTTATTCCCGTCAAGTCCACATACTCAGCGGAGGATTATGAAAGGATCTTCATAGATGAGATTGTGTATTGCCATGGTATTCCGTTATCCATCATATCGGATAGGGGTGCACAATTCACATCTAGGTTTTTGAGGTCATTCCAAAAAGGTTTGGGTACCAAGGTGAAGCTAAGCACCGCCTTTCATCTCCAAACGGATGGTCAAGAGGAGTGTACTATTAAAATCCTTGAGGATATGCTAAGAGCTTGTATAATTAATTTTAATGGAAACTGGGATAAACATTTGCCTTTGGTTGAGTTCTCTTATAAAAATAGTTACCATGAAACTATATTTATGGCTCCTTTTGAGGCCTTGTATGGTAGGAGATGTAGATCTCCAATTAGATGGGTTGAAGTGGGAGAGTCTTCACTCTTGGGTCCCGAATTGATTTATAAGACTTTGGAGATAGTTCATATGATAAGGAACCGACTGAAAACATCCTATAGCAGGCAAAAGTTTTATGTCGACCATAGGAGAGAGATTTAGAATTTGAAGAGGATGATAAGGTGTATCTAAAAATTTCACCCATGAAAAGAGCTGTGAGATTCTGCAAGCAAGGGAAGTTGAGTCCTCGTTATGTGGGTCCCTATGAAATTTTGCAAAGGGTAGGTAAGGTTGCATATGAGTTGAGATTACCTAGTGAATTGGCTTCGGTTCATCCGGTGTTCCTTGTCTCCATGCTTAAGAAGTGTACCGGTGATCCCGAGCCAATTCTTCCCATTGAGGGTTTAGGTGTAGAAGAGAACCTCTCCTATGAGGAGGTTCTAGTTGAAATCCTTGATAGACAAGTGAAGAAGTTGAGGAACAAGGAGGTAGCTTAGGTAAAGGTGTTATGGAAGAACCACCTAGTTGACGGAGCAACATGGGAGGCCGAGGCCGACATGAAGTCTCATTACCCTCATCTCTTTGATAATTTAGGTTAGTTATTCCTATTAATAATGAAAATAATGAGTTAATTGAATTTCACTTGTTTTGAAAAGATATGAATATTTATGATGAAGGTTTTTGCTAAAATGAAGCTTCATGCCAAAATGCTATTTTGTTGTTTTTGCACTCATTGTTTACTTGGTATGTTGTTACCTTTATGAAATGATATCGACCATGTTCATAGGTTGAATTTTGGTATAATTTACTCTTTAATTATATGATGAGCCCATGTTGTTGTGAGATGGAAATTCCTCATGTTGTGATGTGAGATCTTATGTGTTGTAATTGATATTTTGAGTTACTTTCTGTAAATGTCATGTTGTTATGATTTGAGTTGTAACTCATATTCATTTTCGCATGTTGTTGGTTGGGCTGCTAGTATTGAGTCTATCATCTCCAGTCAAAAGATTTCTAGTGTCATTCGGGGACGAATGTTACTAAGGGGGGGATATTGTAACCCTGTGAAAGTTCAAAAATCTAATCGAGAGTCTCACATGAGTGTACAAGGGTCGTAACATTGTTTTAAGGTCAATAATAGTGTATAAAAGTCATTTAGGAAGTTTTAGAGTCAAAACGTCAAGGAACGTCTATGATGTCCGGAGACTAGCGCAAAAAGGTGCTAATGTGCCTTAGCCAATTTCTCTAGGTTTTAGGAGTTGAAATTGATGAAATTTGGTAAAAAGGTAACACATATTAGAGTAGGTTTTGGGTCAAAACTTCCGGGTACGACTCCCCAGGGACCAAAAGTTGTCAAATAGGACAATGCAGGGAGTGTCCACATACGCTTGGCATTGACGGGGCGTAGGTGAGACGATGGGGCGTTGATGCCTCTATTGTTGGACACTTACCCACTTTTCCAAAAGTGGAAAAATGCAGGGACTCTAACCAAAATGACAGACCTGCACGACGGTTAGTCCCAAGGCCCGTCGACTGACATACGAACCCTAGGTCGTGGTCTCGTAGGTCAGGCCTACAATTTTACTGGTGAGTTTTAATAAGTTCATTTAATTAAGTTATTTAGTTAGGGGGTTAATTAGTGAATAGGGGTTGGTTAATTAGGTTAGTTAATTAACTATATAACCTACCCTAAGTCTAAAACCTCACTTAACACCTCTCAATTCCCAAACACGATTGTTCTTCCTTCTCTCTACTCTCTCTCTCTCAAAAAGAAGAAATCCACTAAAAGGGATAGGTTAAGGTCTTACATCATAAATAATGGTGTTTTTATCCATAAATCTTCAACACTTAACAATGTATGTGATCGTTTCACCTTTAGGATTCCTTTCCCGAAAGGGTTCTTCTTAAAATTGATTTTAAAAAGATGAGTTTCATGTGGGTTTTCTTCTATTATGAATTCCATCTTCTAAATTATATTTTCTATGGTTTCTTTTGGTTATTATACATATATTATCATGTATTATGATTCATTTATGCTAGTTCTTGATGAATTAACGTAGTTTGTGAAGTAGATCATGAAATTGACCCAAGTCCCTAACCCTAGGCTATTAACTAGTGATGAATGATGTGTAGTGATTCAATTGACTTCATTATTGTGTTAATTACTATTGTGTGATAATGTTACACCCATTTTTGGATTGAATTAGATTGTTGATGGTAAAACCTTGGACGATGACTTGTGAAGGAGATTGGGGTAAGTCTAGTGATCTCAAACCTTTACTTCAATTATGATTACTTGTGTTTAGGCATGAAGTTCTATTGAAGTACACCTTATGATAAGATTGATTAGGTTTGGTATGATATTGAATTTAAATGTCTTGATTTATGCCTTGTGAGTTGTTGGCAAGGATGTAATGATATAAGGTTGGTGATGAATTGCCTAGGTACCTTATCATGATATGGTTTTATAAATGTTCTAACCTCACATGTGTGAATTGCATTGTAAGGATGTTCTCATGTAATTACTATTGAGCTAAAGACTATGACTATATAAGGAGTAGTATCATATGACCTAAACTAAGTTATGATAATTAATGAAAGACGTTTCAAAAGGGACTCTATCTTAGCACCTAGTGAACTAGAAGTGAGAAGTGTCCCTTCTCACATAGGGAAGGTAGTATCATTATTGTACTCATGAGGTTGGAGACTATAATACATGTAGCATAAAGAGGGTTCCAACTACATCTCCTAGTTCTTGAACTATGTTGCTCCCATAGGAATACTAGGTAGTGGATCCACATAGATATTATGTTCATGTTTTGGTACTACCTTGGCAAGTAGTCCACCTTCTTTCGGTGTTGGGTTCCATGACATCAGATTCCACATTAGCTCATGTGGTCTATGTCGGTTAAGGCAAGATGTTCCTAAAAGTAAAATAAGGTAATAAAGTGAACTCTAACTGGGATGACCTAGGGGATTGGCTTAGTCTAGCTAGGGGTATGGAACTCTACCTATACATTGCACTAGTTAGCCTTAAAGAAAGTCTTAGAAAGATGTTCTTATGTACTTAAATGCTTACAAATGTAAATGATATGTATATGTTGATCGTACATGTTAATGGCACTATGTAATATTGATTTCACTTATGAATATGTTGTTGGTCTCCATTGCTAGATATGATGATGATTATTCTTGATGTTATGGTATGTAAAATTAGGCGTTTCTTATGGTCCTTGTTTAGTTTGCTTGATTGAGTAAGGTTATGGGACCTTACTTAGTTATTGCACTAGTGGACTTAATGGGGGTGTATGAGTAATGGTCTTTCTTAGGTTATGATGTCACGAACTCTTATTATAACTTGTTGATATTATAACTTGATGATAGAATTGTCTTGATTATGTGCTCAATTATGTTGATATACATGTTGACTTGACCAGACTTGATATTATTGGTCTTGTATTACACAAGGTCTTGACTTAAGGAATATGTGCTTATTTATTTGTATTGGTTCTTGAATGTGCATGATGTATTTTCAAAGTAACTTATCATGCTTTAATAAAATGTCCCTTTTTCGCATAATTTCTATGTTTTATGTGCATATAATTCCATACTTAGTACAAGTGATGTGCTAACCCCATTTCTTCTTTCCCCCCCAATAATTTAGGTTCCGGCCATTGCAGGGTTTGTGGACATTTGCAAGGAAGGATTGGAATCATTCTCTAAGTGTGGGTATGTCCTCAAGTCCGAGGATGATGCCTTTTTATTAGTCTAGCTACGTTTCTTTGTTATAGTCTAAAGACGATCATTTCATTCTACTTGTTTCAAGATATTGCTGTAAGCCCTAAGTGGCATTTATACATTGTGTGATGGATTGTGCCCATATGGTTCGATTCCGTATAGATGGTTTAATATGACATCATTTTAAGACTATATTATGTATGTTGTCTATATGTGGCATAAAAGTAGAAGACTATGTAATCTTCATATACGAGGAGTTTATGTATACTCGCTATGAATATATTATGTATATGCGTGAGGTCTACGTAAACCTCATGAAGTAATTGTAGATGAAATGTTTTGAATTTTCTGTACTTTCTAACCTATGAATGTAATGATGGATCCTAAGAGGCTAGTCCTAGTCCTCTCCGAGGACGAGGATGCCAGTTACGTATATGGGGTACTTCCTGGGTATGCACATCTTTACAAGACAAGTCAAATTCAATTTATTCATTATTTTCATTATTATTATTAGGAACAACTAACCTTATTCAACAAAGAGATGAGGGTAACGGGACTTCATGTAGGCATCGGCCTCCCATGTTGCTCCCTCAACTAGGTGATTCTTCCATAAAACCTTTATGGAAGCCACATCCTTGTTCCTCAATTTCTTCACTTGTCTATCAAGGATTTAAACTGGAGCCTCCTCATAGGAGAGGTTCTCATCCACACCTAGACCCTCAATAGGAAGAATGGACTCGGGATCACCTATGCACTTCATAAGCATGGAAGCATGGAACACTGGATGAACCAAAGCTAGCTCACTAAGTAATCTCAACTCGTATGCAACCTTACCAACCCTTTGCAAAATTTCAGAGGGACCCACATAATGAGGACTCAACTTCCCTTTCTTGCCAAATCTCATCACTCCTTTCATGAATGAAATTTTTAGATACACACCCCTATCTGATATGATGTATAACAGAATACCATGATGGCACAAAATCTTATATATTAAGATCCTTGTATAATCCTCCGCCGAGTAAGTGGATTTGATGTGAATAAAATGAGCGGATTTAGTCAACCTATCCACAACCACCCATATAGAGTCATTTTGCCTTTGTGGCCAAGGCAAACCTACCACGTAGTCCATATTAATGTCTTCCCACTTCCAAGTGGGAACTTGTATTTCTTGAATTAAGCCACTTGGCTTTTGGTGCTCGGCTTTCACTTGTTGGAAATTTGGAAATTTTGCAACAAATTCAGGTATGTCCCTTTTTAAGCCTTCCCACCAAAACACTTCTCTAAGGTCATGATACATCTTTGTAGAACCCGGATGAATGGAATAACGGGAACCATGAGCTTCCTCAAGAATACGGTTTCTCAATTCATCTACATTGGGCACACACAACATTCCTTGATACCTCAAAACACCATCCTCCCCCAAGGAGAATGACTCATTAAGCTTACCAAGAAACGATTCCTTCAACTCCATCAATGAATGATCAAGGTGTTACTTTGACTTCACCTTAACCACCAAAGACGATTCAGAGTTATGATGGACCATAAAACCACCATTTGGAGAATCTTCCAATCTAACACCCAAACGAGCCAACCTATGAACGTCTTTCACTAGGTCTTTCTTGGCTTCTTCCACATGAGACACACTACCCATGGTCATACGACTTAGAGAATCCTCAACCACATTTTCTTTGCCAGGGTGGGAGATTTCACATCCGGGGAGCACCCCCTTGAAAGAACATGGCGTACTTGACCTCCCGGAGGTCTTATACAAGCATATAGTTATCGCATTGTCATAGTAAATTTAATGGAAAATTTAAAACTTTTTATAGCACATCACATGCTAGAAACATCACTTCATATATATATAAAATATAAGTCATAATACATATTTAGACCTTAACTCTCTTTGTCATCCCAGACTCAACATCATTAGAGTACATTAGGGACACGTCCCTTATGACATAATACATAACTACAATATTAAAAGACTTTACAGTAAGCTAGACATTAGGAAATCCTTGGACTGAAGGATTCCTTTCCTTGAGCTTGGGAATTACATATCAAGATCCTCATAATATAAAGACATCCTTTAAGCATCCATAACCTACAATTTTGTGTAAAAAGGTAGAGAAGAATGGAGTCAGTATAAGAATGCACTAAGTATGGAAACCATGCAAAAACATGCATTTAAAATATACTTTTTACTCGAAATCATGCATTATGCCTTTTTGTGAAAATCTCATAAAACTTTGATACAACAGCATTTATAAAATTCACATACTTTATATAGGCATATTCAATTGTCATATATCATATAAAATCACATATAGCATTTAAGTCATTTTAGAGTCACATTAAGGTAAGCATACTAACTTTAAAGTGAACTCCTATCCCTTAAAGTGAACTTCTTTTCCTTATTTCATTAACCTCCCAAGTAACCCTCTAGTGATACTTGGTGCAATGCATCACCTTTAGGCCACAAGGAATCATACATATAACCTACACAAGCCAACACATATCATCATAGAAGTATAGCACACCACAAGACACCTTCAAGACAAGACCATAAAGACATTACAGTGAACTCCATTCACTTTCCACATACACTAATGTCACTTCACATAGAACCTTATGAGACCTTACTCACAATCCCAATCTAAGTTTACTAGTGCAATGTACATGTGAAGCCCCATAACCTCACACATACTTAGTAAACCTATCATGAGACCTCAAGCCTTAACACTTTATTTCATACATCAACAACGAAATATTGACAACTTCATTAATTCCAACAAGACATTCATGATATAGTCATTAAGACCAACATAGTGAATTTAAGAACAAGGCTACATCATATAGACTCATACCATGCATTTCATCACCACAAGTAGACCATACTACAATGTCATGCATAAGTAACACAAGCATAGTCATACACCTTAGAACACCTTCCCAGAACTTCCTAAAGAGCTACTTGTGTAATGCATAGGTAAGTTCATTACTCTCACCTATCCTAAGCAACTTACCTTAGGTCATCCTAGTTAGGGTCCTAGTCAATTACTTCCATTGTCCATTTTACTTTAGGGAAACTATAGCCTTAACCAACGCTAAGACAATGGGTGCTATACATGGAATTTGGTGTTGTAGAGCCTTACACCAATGAAAGGTGCTCTTACCTAGACAAGGAAGAACATTAACACATGCTAGCATACTATGTGAATTCACTTGCTAGATCCTATGTGGCAAGCATAGTTTATGGAACTTGGGGACCGTTATGGAAACATCACTCTACACCCTTTTTGGGTCATGAGTCTATCCACCCCGTGAGGACCGTGGTGAACCCTACCTTCCCTCCTTGGGAAGGTGCCACCCCTTACCTACAAGATCACTTGGTGTTAAGCGAAGTACCATTTATTGAAAAGAGTTTATTAACATTACTTTATAAAATTAGGCTTAGGAGATTGACTCCTCATATGCTAAGCTCATAGGTCATAGATGAGAGTTCATCAACCTAAATCATGTGAGAAACCCTTTCACATAGACATAGAATATTCAAGAACCTATCTAGTTTAGGGTACACTTGAGCACACCTTTCAAGGCATCTCCATTGACTAGATTATCATACATGTGTGTATACTTATATGTGAGCAAACCTTTCACATAACACCTTTAAACCACACATATTTATAACATACTCATGCTTTCATATTAATTTACATAGAACCAAACCTAGGAACTGTCCTATCAAGGTTCACATGTGCAATGCATAGACAAGGTCTCATACCCTTGTCCATACTAGTACACCTATCAAGTCATCCTAGTTAAGGAAATACATAACATGCTTCATATACATCTATCTTACATGCATAGTAGTAGACGTTTAGTGAATATGAGAACAACCTTTAATTTAGACACCATGAACCTATACTACCTTGTAAGCATGCATAATGTGTGATTGTGTGTGTACATTGGTCAACATGATCACATAATGTCTAACAACCACACATTAAGGCAGCCACCCTATTAGGACAACAATGCATAACCAAAACATATATCACACAACACAATGTAGTATAGGAGATAAGATAACTTCACATTACATTCAAAGACTCCTAACCTTAACTATTCACACATTTACAAAGGGTACATGTTTAGGGGACATCAATCCTTAATACTTAATCGATGGCATCACCTACACATTGCGCTAACATAACCATTTACATGCTCTTAATACTAGTAACATAACCTAGATTCACAACTAGAATAGGAAACTAGGCACACGTTACACAGTGTAATCATCATAATCACACACTCATATATTCATCAAATTGCCTTCAAGGCCATGGTCAACACATATATAATAACAATAAAGTAAACACCGTCACCATAAGTGGACCATACCACACAATGTCATACAAGACCAATTCTATCAACAATACTATAGAGAAGTAGAGAAGAAGAGAAGTAGAAGAGTAGAGAAATTCTTACCAATCCTTTAACCTTAGATCATCATTAATCAATACAAGTATTTCATAAACAATTAAATTATAGGTCAGTAGCTAAATATACATTAACATAAATGAAATCATATTTAAACTCCTACAAGATCATGATACCAACATCGGCACTAAACTATCAATTCAATAGAGAGTATAGGAAGTATGCAATCTTACCAATTCACCAAAGCTTTGATCATCAATCATAATCCATAAACAATGTACATGTAGGACAGTATATAAAGAAGTATCAACCTAATCTAAATCATGCTTCATCTAACCTAGAATCGAGATCACATCACATACATAACATTATCAATCTATAGGCTAGAAGCATGTAGATAAATCCTTACCAAGACTCTTTTGGTTTGATCATCAAGGATTCATACCCATAATTCATCCATCATATAAACCTAAGGAAGTAGCTACAATGATGTTTACATAATAGAAATCCTACAACAATTGTCACAAAGTCGAGCTTACAGTGAACACATAGAAGAGCATATGCTAGTCTTGTTCAAACATTAATATATTGATCCACATGGATAACTCATCAATAATTCATCATCAATATTCATAATAAAAAGTATACATAAGCAATTCAATGTAATAGAATCACAATTCCATCAATACAAATTCACTATCACAATGCACATGCATAGGCTAAATCAAGAGTTGAAGAGAACATGGGTTCATAATTCAATTTGATTAAAATTCACATTAAAACCAATACATTATCATCAATTCATCATGAGAAATACTTTGAAAACATTTTGAGAAAGAACCCATGGCTAGATTGAAAGAGTGAAGGTTTGATCATGAAATTTCTTTGAAAACTTTGAGAAGAACTCTCTAGATGGAAGATTAACAAGATATGATGGATCACCATACCTTAATGTAGAATAAAACCTCTAAAACTTGATGAAGAACCCATAGGAATCCAAGCTCCAAGCTGTTCTTGAGCTTCACCTTCAATGGAGGTTTCTAGAGAGAGTTTGGTTTTGGAGGGAAATCTAATTTGTGAAGAATGTATTGGGAATGGGGTGTTCACGTTTTTGATCATCTATATACACCCAAAAATAACAAAATTAACCAAGAAGGGTCAGATTAGCACGTGGGGTGAATTTACCATTCACCCCTTTAATAAAACAGTGCGCAGGCACGCAGTTGCAGCCACAATCGACGGCCAGCCATCGACACCCCTTTGGCCCATCGACGGACCATTTGTGGCTTCCTTCATTTGGGTATTAGGCTGTCCTTTGGCTGAGCCTTCCCCAGGATAAATTTCCATCGATTCCTCACCATTGATGGTGCGTTGGTGGACTGACGGACCGTCCCTTGGCTTCTACGATAGACATTGCCAAGGCAGTGTCTCGACAGCCTTTGGGTCCTCCTTGAGGGCTTCTTGCGGGGGCCTTGGGGAGTCGTACCCGGACGTTTCCAACGTGAATATACACCTTAACATGTTGAAGACCATCCATGCAATTTATACTAAATATGAACACGTAAAACACATCCAAACAAGCAAGGCACACTCAAGACACACATGAACGTCTCAAGGGCTAACTTTCAAACGTCTTGAACGTTCTTGGACGTTTTACCTCCAAACTTCATGAAACTTAATATACTGCCTATAAACACCATTATAACTCATATAAGGACCTCATAATCTAATGTCACACACATAAACACATAAAAGCATCTAAGGCCCCTTTAGTGACTAGTCGTCGAACGTCTTGGTCGTCCCTTGACGTTTGACTTCAAAATAACCTCAATCATTAGAAACTGCCTCAATACCACATAATAAACCATTTTAGGACCTTAGACCCTTATGACGAACCTGTTTTGCTATAGAAACCCTAACTCATTTTGGGAGTCTTACATTATCCCCCACTTGGGAACATTCGTCCTCGAATGACAGTTAGATCTCTTTAATCACAACAAGGACTTCAATGAATCATAGAGCATCTTACTATATTTATAGCATCATCACATAGACTTATATGTACCAAAATTACAAGGAACACAACTTCAAACCATTTAGCACTCAATACAACACAAGTAAGCAAAACCTTTATTCACTCACTCTTTAGTACATCAAACACATAGGCTCTTATCATGTTCATAGGAGGAACATTCTTCTCCTAACCATAAAATTGCCATTACACTTCATTTTATTAAAATCTCATCATGTAAGATCACACATAGGCAGATTCAACATCACTCAAAAAGCAATTAGGCACTCATATTTCAATGCACATAGACTTGAGTTAATTGAATAAACAAAGATCTTTATTGAATTAGACCTAGTGCCATGAAGGTCATACTCAACCATAAAATGCTTAGTTGTGTTTTAGGGAGGAATGTCCTTCTCCTCCACACACTTACATGTATAATGAGTTCATACCCAAACAATGCACAAAGGTCTATTAATTTTAAATGAGAATTTCTCAACCTTTAAACCAATGCATGCTCACACTTTATTCCTAATGAAGTCTAAATGGTAAGTCACACCAGGCACATCACAAAAATAGGAATCCATTTTACAAAAGATCCTATCATGAACAAGCTTTACTAAAATTCATTAGACTCAAGTTCAAGTAAGAATAGAAGGACATGATAGCAACATCTACAGCCTTACTAGTCACTTCACCATCCCCCACTTAGGGTAAAACCAATTAAGAGCAACTTAACCCAACCTCAAGAGGATCTTTAGATTAACAACCCTCATTTTCATATCTTACAAGTGATTTACCAATTTTAAAAGGGATTACAGTAACACATAAAAGGGACATCAAGGGTCATTCAAAATCTTATCATCTAGGCCAATCATCTCATCAAGTTAAGTCATACTACCCAATCACATAAGGTTTTCAACAATACCATAGACACAAGGGTCATACAACATTTAGGGGAAACAATAGAAAAGACTTAACCATAAAAACTCTTCCTTTTCTTTCTACTTTACAGTAAGGTAGCTTCTAGGTCAATCAAACCCACATCATCACCCTACCAAGGAAAGCATGCTACCCTCACTTCTAGGATCAAGCCTCTACAAAGGACTCCAATCCAAACAAAGCAATTGTGAAGAACCACACATATACAAGGGCAACATTTGAACTATTAAACATACATATATAGGCTACATACATCTTTACCATTTAACATATTCTCCAAAGTATTTCAAGTCTAAACCATATCATAAGACTATCATTATGCAAAACCATATCGCAACACAACATTCCAAAAAGAAACTCATTTTAACAATAATAACTCCTAGCATGCTTTTAACTATATAATAGCATAAATCTTCATACATCATCTCATTTCATATAAATCTCATATATAGCCATAAATGACATCACATCATCAAAACATGCCAAAATTCACCTTCACACATACTCATAAAACCAAGATAAGCATTAAACTCACCTTTTCTCCCTCAAGTATAGAGATACCATCTCATCCAAGCAATCACATCTAAAAGACCAATGGAAAAGAAAACATATGAGTGAGATCTTATAAAGTTAAGTTCTATGGCACGACATGAGAATGATAAAGAAGGGAAACTTTATCGTTCTATAGTATCCCGCACCATGGATGTGTCGCGACTCACCACCAATGATACGATACTCTACTAGACGTGGCAATTTGAGACTTTAAGAACCTAAAACCACTTTTATATACATCATGCTCTGATACCACGTTTGTCACATCCGGAGAGCACCCCCTAGAAGTAACATAGCATACTTGACCTCTGAGAGGTCTTATACAAGCCCATAGTTATCATTCATCGTATTGTCATAGTAAATTTAGCGGAAAATTCAAAACTTTTCATAGCACATCATATGCTAGAAACATCACTTCATATATATATAAAGTATAAGTCATAATACATATTTAGACCTTAAGTCTCTTTGCCATCCTATACTCAACATCATTAGAGTATATTAGAGACACGGCCCTTATGACATAATACATAACTACAATATTAAAAGACTTTACAGTAAGCTAGACATTAGGAAATCCTTTGACTGAAGGATTCCTTTCCTTGAGCTTGGGAATTACATATCAAGCTCCTCATAATATAAAGACATACTTTAAGCATCCATAACCTACACTTTTGTGTAAAAAGGTAGAGAAGAATGGAGTCAGTACAAGAATGCACTAAGTATGGAAACCATGCAAAAACATGCATTTAAAAGGGACATTTTACTAGAAATCATGCATTATCCCTTTTTGTGAAAATCTCATAAAACTTTGATACAATAGCATTTATACAATTCACATACTTCATACAGGCATATTCAATGGTCATATATCATATAAAATCACATATAGCATCTAGGCATTATAGAGTCACATTACGGTAAGCATACTAACTTTAAAGTGAACTTCTTTTCCTTATTTCATTAACCTCCAAGTAATCCTCTAGTGATACTTGGTGCAATGCATCACCTTTAGGCCAGAAGGAATCATACGTATAACCTACATAAGCCAACAAATATCATCATAGAAGTATAGCACACCACAAGACACCTTCAAGACAAGACCATAAAGACATTACAGTGAACTCTATTCACTTTGCACATTTATTAATGTCACTTCACATAGAACCTAATGAGACCTTACTCACAATACCAATCTAACTTTACTAGTGCAACGTACATGTGAAGCCTCATAACCTCACACATACTTAGAAACCTATCATGAGACCTCAAGCCTTAACACTTTATTTCATACATCAACAAAGAAATATGGACAACTTCATTAATTCCAACAAGACATTCATCATATAGTCATTAAGACCAACATAGTGCATTTAAGAACAATACCACATCATATAGACTTATATCATGCATTTCATCACCACAAGTAGACCATACTACAATGTCATGCATAAGGAACACAAGCATAGTCATACACCTTAGAACACCTTCCTAGAACTTCCTAAAGTGCTACTTGTGTAATGCATAGGTAAGTTCATTACTCTCACCTATCCTAAGCAACTTACCTTAGGTCATCCTAGTTAGGGTCCTAGTCAATTACTTCCATTGTCCATTTTACTTTAGGGAAACTATAGCCTTAACCAACGCTAAGACAATGGGTGCTATATATGGAATTTGGTGTTGTAGAGCCTTACACCAATGAAAGGTGCTCTTACCTAGACAAGGTAGAACATTAACACATGCTAGCATACTAAGTGAATTCACTTGCTAGATCCTATGTGGCAAGCATAGTTTATGGAACTTGGGGGCCGTTATGGAAACATCACTCTACACCCTTTTTGGGTCATGAGTCTATCCACCCCGTGAGGACCGTGGTGAACCCTTCCTTCCCTCCTTGGGAAGGTGCCACCTCCTTACCTACAAGATCACTCAGTGTTAAGCTAAGTACCCTTTATTGAAAAGCGTTTATTAACATTACTTTATAAAATTAGGCTTAGGAGATTGTTTCCTCGTATGCTAAGCTCATAGGTCATAGATGAGAGTTCATCAACCTAAATCATGTGACAAAACCCTTTCACATAGACATAGAATATTCAAGAACCTATCTAGTTTAGGTTACACTTGAGCACACCTTTCAAGGCACCTCCATTGACTAGATTATCATACATGTGTGTGTATACTTATATGTGAGCATACCTTTCACATAACACCTTTAAACCACACATATTCATAACATACTCATGCTTTCATATTCATTTACATAGAACCAAACCTAGGAACTGTCCTATCAAGGTTCACATGTGCAATGCATAAACAAGGTCTCATACCCTTGCCCATACTAGTACACCTATCAAGTCATCCTAGTTAAGGAAATACATAACATGCTTCATATACATGTATCTTACATGCATAGTAGTAGACGTTTAGTGAATATGAGAACAACCTTTAATTTAGACACCATGAACCTAAACTACCTTGTAAACATGCATAATGTGTGATTGTGTGTGTACATTGGTCAACATGATCACATAATGGCTATCAACCACACATTGAGGCAGCCACCCTATTAGGACCGCAATGCATAACCAAAACATATATCACACAACACAATATAGTATAGAAGATAAGATAACTTCACATTACATTCAAAGATTCCTAACCTTAGCTATTTACACATTTACAAAGGGGTACATGTTTAGGGGACATCAATCCTTAATACTTAATCGATGGCATCACCTACACATTTCCCTAACATAACCATTTACATGCTCATAATACTAGCAACATAACCTAGATTCACAATTAGAATAGGAAACTAGGCGCACGTTACACAATGTAATCATCATAACCACACACTCATATATTCATCAAATTGCCTTCAAGGCAATGGTAAAGACATATATAATGACAATAAAGTAAACACCGCCACCATAAGTGGACCATACCACACAATTCCATACAAGACCAATTCTATCAACAATACTATAGAGAAGTAGAGAAGTAGAGAAGTAGAAGAGTAGAGAAATTCTTACCAATCCTTTAACCTTAGATCATCATTAATCAATACAAGTATTTCATAAACAATTAAATTATAGGTCATTAGCTAAATATACATTAACATAAATGAAATCATACTTAAATCCCTACAAGATCATGATACCAACATAGGCACTAAACTATGGATTTAATAGAGAGTATAGGAAGTATGCAATCTTACCAATTCACCAAAGCTTTGATCATAAATCATAATCCATCAACAATTTAAACTTAGGACCATAGCATTATCAATCTATACGCTAGAAGCATGAAGATCAATCCTTACCAAGACTCCTTTGATTTGATCATCAAGGATTCATACCCACAATTCACCCATCATATCAACCTAAGGCAGTAGCTAAAATTATCTTTACATAATCGAAATCCTACAATAATTGTCATAAAGTCGAGCTTACAGTGAGCACATAGAAGAATATTAGCTAGTCTTGTTCAAACATTCATATATTGATAATCATGGATCAATCATAAATAATTCATCATCAATATACATAATAAACAGTAGACATAAGCAATTCAATGTAATAGAATCACCATTCCATCAATACAAATTCACGATCACAATGTTCATGCATAGGCTAAATCGAGAGTTGAAGAGAACATGTATTCATAATGCAATTGGATTGAAATTAACGTTAAAACCAATGCATAGCCATAAATTTGTTATGAAAAATCCTTTGAAAACTTTTTGAGAAGAACTCATGGCTAGATTGAAAGATTGAGTTTGATCATGAAATTTCTTTGAAAACTTTGAGAAGAACTCTCTAGATGGAAGATTAACTAGAGATGTAGGATCAATATACCTTAATGTACAAGAAAACCTATAAATCTTGATGAAGAACCCATAGTAATCAAAGATCCAAGCTGTTCTTGAGCTTCACCATCAATGGAGGTTTCTAGAGAGAGTTTTGTTTTGGAGGGAAATCTTGTTTTTGAAGAATAGATTGGGAATGGGGTGTTCACATTTTTTTCATCTATCTACACCCAAAAATAACCAAATAAACCAAGTAGGGTCAGGTTAGCATGTTGGGTGAATTTCCCATTCACCCCTTTGGCCCATCTATAGACTGTTTGTGGCTTCCGTTGTTTGGTCTTAGTTTGTCCTTTGGCTGATTCTTTCCCAGGCTAAGTGCCCATCGATGCCTCAGCACTGATGGGGCGTTGGTGGACTGACGGACCTTTCCTTGGCTTCGTCGATTGACACAGCCTTTGGATCCTCCTTGAGGGCTTCTTGCAGGGCCCTTCAGGAGTGGTACCCGTACATTTACAACGTGAATATACACCTTAACATTTTGAAGACCTTCCATTCAAGCTTCACCAAAAATGAACACGTAAAATACATCCAAAAAAGCAAGGCACACTCAAGACACACATGAACGTCTCAAGGGCTAACTTTCGAACGTCTTGGAAGTTCCTGGCATTTGACCTCCAAACTTCATGAAACATAATATACTGTCTATAAACACCATTATAAATCATATAAAGACCTCATAAGATCATGACACACAAATAAACACATAAAAGCAGCTAAGCCCCATTTGGTGACTGGTCGTCGAACGTATTGGTCATCCCCTGACGTTTGACTTCCAACTTACCTCAAACTTTAGAAACTGACTCATAAACCATTTTAGGACCTTATACCCTTATGACTAACATGTTAGTCTCTATACACCCTAACTCATTTTAGGGGTCTTATAGTAGAGAACACTCATGTTGTAATCATTCAAAAATTCTAACCACCTTCTTTAAAAGAGATTTAACTCTTTTTGAGTAAACACATATTGTAGACACTTGTGGTTGGTATACACATCAACATGAACACCATAGATATAACGCCTCCATATTTTCAACGCAAATACCACGGCCACTAACTCAAGATCATGAGTTGGATAATTCTTCTCATGCACCTTAAGTTGTCTAGAAGCATAAGCTACTACTTTCCCATGTTGCATAAGAACACACCCTAATCACACTCGGGATGCATCATAATATACAACAAAGCCCTTGATACCATCCGGTAAAGTCAACACCAGAGCTGAGGTAAGCTTATCTTTCAAAATTTGGAAGCTTCTTTCACATGCCTCCGACCACTAAAATTTCACACTCTTTTGCGTCAAAGTAGTCAATGGAGAAGAAATGGACACAAAAACATCCACAAACCTCCTATAGTATCCCGCTAGACCCAACAAGCTTCTAATGTCGGACTGGAGTCAATGGTATAGGCCAATTCTTTATCGCCTCGGTTTTACTTGGATCAACCTAAACTCCCTTACGAGAGATGATATGACCAAGAAACGCCACCCACCTCAACCAAAACTCACATTTTCTATACTTCGCAAATAATTGGTTTTCCTTAAGCACTTGTAACACCACTCTCAAATGTTCCATGTGTTCACCCTAATTTTTAGAATACACCAAGTGTCGTCAATAAAGAAAATGACAAATGAATCTAGGTAACTTCGAAACACCCTATTCATGAGGTCGATAAACGTTGTCGGGGCATTAGTGAGACCAAAGGACATTACTAGAAACTCATAGAGACCATATCTAGTTCGAAATGTCCTTTTTTTGAATATGCTCACCTCTCACCCTAAGTTGGTGATACCCCGATCTCAAGTCAATCTTAGAAAAGTAGCTTGCCCCTTGGAGTTAATCAAACAAGTCGTCAATCCGAGGGAGATGATACTTGTTCTTAATAGTGGCTTTATTGAGTTGGCGATAATCAATGCACATTCTAAGGGACCCATCCTTATTCGTCACAAACAAAACCAGAGCACTCCATGGAGAAATACTAGGTCTAATGAAGCCTTTGTCTAGCAAGTCCTTGAGTTGAGCCTTTAACTCTTTCAATTCGGTCGGAGTCATCCGATAAGGGCGAATTGAAATGGTTTTGGTATCCGGTAGCAAGTCAATACCAAAATGAATTTCCCATTTGGGAGGGATTTTGGGAAGATCATTTGGGAAGACCTCCAGAAATTCTCTCACTACGGGGACTAACTCAATGGGAGGGTTTTCGGAGTCAAAATCTTTGACTGTAACAATGTGGTATAAGCACCCTTTTTATATCATCTTACAAGCCTTTAGACAAGAAATTATACGACCTGTAGGAATAGATATTCCCCCCTTCCATTCTAAGATGGGTTCATTGGGAAAATTGAACTTGACAATTCAATTACTACAATCAATAGAAGCAAAACAATCACGCAACCAATCTATCCCCAAAATTACATCAAAATAGACCTTATCAAGTTCTACTAATTCTCCATGAGTAACTCTATTGGGCAACATTATAGGACAATTTCAATATACCATTTTTGCAACAACCGACTCACCTACCGCGGTAGTTACCATAAAAGGTTCATTTAGAATATCAGGACAAATATCAAACTTCGTAGCTATCAAGGGAGTAACAAAGGATAATGTAGCACCCGGATCAAGTAAAGCATACATATCAATAGAGAAAACTTGTAACATGCCGGTCACCACATCGGGAGAACTCTCTTGTTCACTCCTTGAGCGAAGTGCATAAAAGCAATTTTTTCTTGGAGAACAACATTAGAACCACTTGCTTGTGATTTCCCACTACTCTTGTATTGACCCTTTATGTTAGGGCAATCTCTAACCTTTTGGCCACACTTGCCACATCCAAAGCAATTGTCCGTCCCAACAAGGCACTCACCATAATGCTTCTTACCACACTTTCCACAAGTTGGCTTCTTACTTGGTGAATTAGTATATTTTCCCTTTTGAGACTTAGGTTTAGACACCCTATCATCACGAACCTTGGAAATTTTTGAAGGAACTTGATTGGCGAGCCTCTTCTTGGATCTAGGCTTGTCTTGAATTTCCAACCTCCCCTTTGAAGAACCCCTCATAAGACTTGACCCTCTTGGCCTCTCTATTTTTCCACCTTAGCCTACTTTATTACAATTGTTGAGCATGAACCATGAGACGAGAGATATTCATATTATCATGAAGCATAGTCGAACGATATTCTTCCACCAAGTAATCGGACACTACTTTAAGAAAATGACTCATCTCATCCCTTGGATTAGACACCAAGGATGGAGCATATTTGGAAAATTTTGTAAATTTCAAGGAGTAGTCAAGTACACTCATACCTCCTTGACGAAGATTGATGAATTCTTCCACCTTAGCTTCCCTCAACTCTGTAGGACATAACCTATCAAGGAAAGCCCTCTTGAATATCTCCCAAGTCAACGGACCTCCTCTTATTGCCCTATTATCTCTCCATTGTGTGTACCAAGTTTGGGCCACATCTTTGAGTTGATAGGCTGCCAACTCGGCCTTCTCAATTGAAATCAGACCATAGAGTATAGAATCTTATAGACCTCATCCAGGAAATCTTGAGGGTCTTCATCCTCCCTTGACCCGAAGAACACAGGTGGATTCATCCTTGTAAAGTCTCTCAAACGAGAGGCCATAGTGCTAGCATGTTGAGGCACTCGGGGTCTAACCTCCCTATTCACTTGGGTTGTCACGGATTGGACTTGAGAAATGACGTCATTAACTTGAGAGGTCATGGCTTGGGCCAAATTGAGAAAAGTTGTCCTTATCTCTCCATCGGTCATCGGTGGAGGAACAACTAGAAATTGATCATCCATAGAAACTTCTTCAAGTGGAGGCACTTTGTTGTCTTGTGGAGGAGCTTGGTTGTCATTAGCTCCCACATTAGTAATCCCTTCCTCGGCCCTTCTTGCGTCTGTCCTTCGAGTATTCATACCTATAACCACGATAAAAGGTTTAGGTGAAACCACATAAATTAAGACTCTAGAGGTACAACATAGGAGTACAAGAAGATGAGAGTTTCCTAAGGATCACATAGTCTCTTATTAATAAGTGTGGCACGCTTCACAATTATGAATAAGAATTTATATATACGTGATTCAATGATACATCGATCCTAAAAATATTCAACCTCATGCTCTAATACCAAGTTTGTCACATTCGGGGAGCACACCTTAGAAGTAACCAACGTCGTCGTCCTCGGAGAGGACTAAGACTAGCCTCTAAGCATTCTTACATTTCATAGGTTAAAAAGTGGGGAATATTGAAAATTTTCATCTACATCTACAATATGATGTTTACATAGACCTCTCGCATACACAAATATATACATAGGGAGTTTACATATACTCCTCACATAGGAAGCTTACATACGCTTCTACTTTTATTTCACATACACAATATCTAAGATAGAGTCTAATAGTGATGTCGCATATAAAAGTATCTAAGTTGGAATAAAATAATTCGGGCATAGACCTTACACAAAATGTATAAATGCCACTTAGAGCTTACAAAACATTTCTTGAACAATAAGAGTGAAAAGAATGTCATTAGACTATAGCAAGTCACATAGGTAGAATGAGAAAAGGCATCATCCTCGGATCTTGAGGACATACCCACACTTGGAGAAAGGATCCAATCCTTCCTTGCAAATTGGTCACTAACCCTTCAACGACCGGAACCTAAAATGTTTCAGAAAAAGGGAGAAATAGGGGTTAGCACATCACCTGTAATAAGTATAGAAACATGTGCACACACTATAGAAGTCATACTAAAAGCGACATTTGTTCAAAACCATGCCAAGTTTCTTTGAAAAACCTTATGCACAATCAAGAACACCTAAAAGACATTAACCATGAACTCACTAAGACAATAGTATATTTAACTCAAAACCAACATCATTAAGTATAACCAAGTCAACATGTTTAATATCATACTAGAACCATAGCCAAAGCAACTCCAACATCATGTTATATTAACAAAGCATCTATAAGAGTGAATAACATAATAACATATACAAGACCCTTACTCATAACCCACTATCAAGTCTACAAGTGCAATGACCAAGTAAAGCCCCATAACCTTATTCAACTAAGCAAACCAAATAAAAGATCATAAATAATGCCTAACATCACATAACATAGCATCAACAGTACTCATCATCATAGTTATCAATAATAGACAAATAGCATGCTCATGCATGAAACCAACATCTTATAGTATCATCAACATGTAAAGTCAACACATGAATTTCATCCACTTTCTAAGAGCATAAGAACATAATAACATCCTTCTAATACTTTTCTCAAGGCTAACTAGTGCAATGTATAGGTAGACTCCCATGCCCATACCTAGACTTAGTCAAACCCCTCAAGTCATGTTAGTTGGAGTTCACTTATTACTTCATTTTACTTTCGGGAACATCTTGCCTTAGCCAACATAGACTACATGAGCTAATGTGGAATCCGGTGTGACGGAACCTTACACCGAAAGAAGGTGGACTACTTGTCAAGGTAGTACCAAAACATGAACATAGCATCTACATGGATCCACTAGCTAGTATGCCTATGGGGGCAACATAGTTCAAGAACTAGGAGATGTACTTAGGACCCTCTTTATGTATTTGGTATTATAGTCTCCTATCTCATGAGTTCAATAGTGAACCTACATTCCCTACTTGAGAAGGGACACTCCTCACTACTAGTTCACTCGGTTCTAAGCTAGAGTCCCTTTTGAAATGTCTTTCTTTAACAATCATAACTTAGTTTAGGTCATGAGAATATCTCCTTGCATAGTCATAGTCATTATCTCAATAGGAATTGCATGAGAACACCTTTCATTACAACCCTCATAGGTGAGATTAGCACATTAACATCATTATATCATATTAACGCATCATAGGTACTTCATAACCAACCTTATATCATTACATCTTAAGCATATTCTCACAATCACATAATAAAGACATTTAATTGCATCATCATACCAGACCTACTTAATCCAATTACAAGACATACTTCAATTGACTTCATCACCAAGTACAAGCCATCATAATTAAAGTAAAGGTTTAAGATAACAAAGACTTACCCAATCTCCTTCAAAAGCCATCGTCATGGTCTTACCATCAACCAACCAATTCGATCCAATAATCGGTGTAATAACATCATTCAATAGTAATTACCACAATAGCTAGGTCAACTACATCAATACAATTCAATTCTATACTACATAATAACCTAGGGTTATGGAATTGGGGTCAATTCATCACCTCTACCACAACAGTAGGTTGAAACATCAAGAACTAGAATAATTATACAATAATACATTATAATCCAATCATAATAACCAAAATAAACTACACACAATACAACTTAGAAGATCAAATTCGTATTAGGAAGAAACCCATATGACACCAACTTTTTGAAAACCAATTTTGGAAGAACCCTATGGGGAAAGGAATCCCAAAGGTGAACAGTTCCCATACCTTGTTATTCTTTGAATATTAATGGTGAAAAGCACCCTTATTTATGCCTTAAAACCCTTAGACTTTGGTCTTTTATGGATTTTCCTTGGAAGAGAGAAAGTAGAGAGAATGAAAAGCAATTTGGGTTTGGGAATTTGGGGGTGTTAAGTTGTGTTTAGGCTTAGGGTAGGTTATATTGTTAATTAACTAACCTAATTAACCACCCCCTAATCACTAATTAAACCCCTAAGTAACTAACTTAATTAAATGAAGTCTTTAAAACATAATAGTAAAATTGCAGGCTAACTTACGAGACCTCGACCTATGGTCCATAGGTTGGTCGACGGGGCCTTGGACTAACCGTTCTGCACAACCATCATTTGAATAAGAGAGTTGCTAAATTGGGCTTTTTGGAAAAAGGTTAAGTGACCATTGACGCCCTGTCGATCTGGCCACGCCTCGTCGCCTGCAATCGTCTATGGCTACTGCCTGTAGTGCCTTATTTGGCAGGTTTGGGTCAAAATGAAAGGGTCCTCCTCAAGGTCCCTTAGGGTGGTCCTTAAGGAGTCGTACCCAGAAGTTTCGACCCTAAACCTACTCTAATATGTGTTATACACCTTTTCATCAAATTTCGACTCCTAAAACCTCATGAAATAGGCTACGGCACACTAGCACCTTTTGCACTAGTCTCGAGACGTCATGGACATTCCTTGACGTTTTGACTCTAAAACTTCCTAAATGACTTTTATACATTATTGTTGGCCTCAAAACAGTCTTACAAACTTTAGATACTCATGTGAGGCTCTAGACTAGGTCTTGGATTTTTTTAGTATTACAGTGTTAACCCTCTCTTTTTGGTGTGGGAGGATAACACCGGATTCCATGTAGCTCACATGGTCTCAAGTTGGTTATTGCACTATTTTACCTAATGTAATAAGATAATGAATAAGTCATGTATGTAAACTATTATTAGGGTTGTCTTAAAGGTTACTAGATAGGGTAAGGGAGGGTATGGGACTTCTCTCACTCATTGCACATGTGGGATCCTAAAAGATGATCCTAGTAGTGGATTGTATGATCAAGTCGGTTACATGTTATGTATGTTAAGCTTTATATGAACTTATAAATCAAACATGTTATGATTATGTAACACTTTGAAAGTCCATGACATAAGATAGAACCTCTCATGATGAACTAAATCTTAAAATACTATTTTTAAGCCTAAAATAATGTTTATAAAACATTTAGGAAGTTTTAGAATCATGACGCCAAGGAACGTACATGACGTCAGGAGACTTGCTAAAATTGAACTAGTTGATGTCCCTATGTTTGGTGAATGAATGGGAGGGTCAAATGAAGTCTAAAACTTGTGAACGACTTTTAATAGGTAGAATTTAGTACAAAGGGTTCAAACGTCCAGTAAAGACTCCCCAAGGACCACCCGAAGGGTCCTTGAGCAGGACCCTAACGTGGGCAGACAGGCTGCCAAAGCAGCCTGCGCGCAGAAAGAATCAGGGGGCTGCTGCGCGTCGCGCAGCCCACACGAGGTAGGGAAAAAGTTTCCTCGCGACGCCGCCACGAGGTCCACTGACTCAAATAATATTTCGAAAATAATTTGAGAAATAAGCCTCGCGATGCGAGCCACTTCCCTGATTCGTTGAAATCGTATTTTAAGCATTTTGACTTCACAAAAAGACCCAATTAAGTGAGGGGTCTTTTGGGTAATTTAGGGGGTGATTTTATATATCCTAAGGGTCAGTTGTAAGTCAATTTTCACGCACCTAAACAAAATTCCCAAAACAAAACCCAAAAGCTCTCATCTCTCTCTACTTCCTCTCTCCAAAATCCTCCATTGAAGGAAGAGCAAAGCTTGAAGAAGAAAACCAATTCTCTAGGATTTCACTTCAATTTCGTGGATTAATATTCATTAAGGTATGGGTTCTTCACTCTTGGGATTCTTTTCCCCAAGAGGTCCTTTCAAAGTTGATTTCTAATTCACCCAATTCCAAGGGTTTTCCAATTCTAATGGGTTTTCTTCTAAACTTGAAATTGATGATTAATTATGAATAATTGTGATTGCCTATGACTAATTAAGTATGATTTTTGAGTAATTGATTCTAATTGAGGGAATTTCATGTGGATCATGTCCCTTCTCCGAATTCCCCAAATTTTTGATATTGCTTATAAATTGATGGGAATTGAAGAATGTATTGATTGTTAGGTTCTTTTTATCTATTCTAATTCAATAATGGACTACCAAGGGTAATGTGTTGTTATGATTGTATCTAATTCTTGAAAAATTCATGATGAACCCTATTCCCCTAACCCTAGGTTATGAGTTGAAGTTAATTGTGTTAGTGATGACGTAATTGACCTTGCGATTGTGTTAATTACTATTGTGTGATGATATTACACCCATGATTGGTTTGAACTGTATGGTTGATGGTAAAACCTTGATGATGGATTGAGAAAGAGATTTGGTAAGTCTTGTGATCTCAACCCTTTACTTCAATTATGATTGCTTGTGTTTAGTGATGAAGTTGTATTAAAGTATATCTTATGATGAGATTTATTAGGGTTGGTATGATGTTGAATTGGATTGTCTTGCATTATGAATTGTGAGTTGTTGGCTAAGCTGTAAATATAATAAGTATGGTGATAACTTACCAATGTGCCTTATAATGATGGGATTATGTAAATGTGTTAACCTCACATGTATGAATTGTAATGAAAGGAAAATACTCATGCAATTCTTATTAAGCTATGATTATGATTATATAAGGGGTAGACCCTATGGCCTAAACTAAGCTATGATTTTTAATAAAGACTCAAAGACATTTCAAAATGGACTCTAGCTTAGCACCAAGTGAACTAGAGTGAGAAGTGACACTTCCCACATAGGGAAGGTAGGATCCCTAATGTACTCATGAGATTGGAGACTATAATTCATGTAGCATAAAGAGGGTACCAACTACATCTCCTAGTTCTTGAAATATGTTTCCCCCAGAGGAATACTAGCTAATCGATCCACAAAGATACTATGTTCATGTTTTGGTATTACCTTTGCAAGTAGTCTTACTTCTTTTTGTATAGGGTTCCATGACCTTGGATTCCACATTAGCTCATGTGGTCTATGTCGGTTAATGAAAGATGTTCCCAAAAGGTAAAATGATGTAATGAATGAACTCTAACTAGGATGACCTAAGGGTTTTGGCTTAGTCTAGTGTAACAACCCTAAAAATGGATAAGATAAGAAATGCTTAATGTGTTAAGAATGCCTATGATTACACCAGGGTTCACACGGATTGATGCGCGTAGAACCAGACCTCAGAACCCTTGCTACATCCAAGCCAACTAACTTGGGGAGTTAGTTGAGCTTGGAAAGGTTGGGTCCAACCATGTAGGGCTCTCGAATACGAAGATTTACTCGAAGGAGTCTTTACCGGACTTAAAAAGAGCAAATCTTAGGTTTGAAGGGTCAAGGGGTAAAATGGTCTTTTTCCTAGCTAAGGGTAGTATCATAATTACTATAAATATGTAATTAGTTATTTAATTAATAAGGTGGAGGGGCAATTTGGGGAGAGAGGGCCGAAATTGAGCTCTTGAAGTGAAGTCTTGCTCCACCCGGGTTCGAACCTAGGTGGAAGCAATGAATTAATGTGATTTTTATTTAAGCTATTGAATTAATATAATTAATTAATAATTATTATTCATTAGCTGATTTAAAATAAAATAAAAATCAGATTTTTATTAAATAAACAAAACCCTAATGACTATGTCCTAAAACTAGACTCCTAAGCCTCCTATAACTCCAATTCTCTCTCACGTTTATCTCTCCATTCTCACGCTCAATCTCTCTTCCTCTTTCACACAAAAATTCTCTGCCAAAATAAGATACAAAAGCATAAAAATAAACCAAGTTCTTCACACTTGAAGAACTCACACGAAATCACAAGAAAACAAACGTTAATCGCACACTAGGCTAAGGGAGGTTGTCATTCGAGTGGAGTTGACATTGAGGAGGCTTAGACGTGTTCTTGGGTGAAGTTTTTAGGAAGCAAGTCAAGGGTTTAACGTCAAAAAGGTTTGGGTTTTCTTATCTCTTGGTCCCTTTCCCAAGAGACCCCTTATGGTTCATATTATTCATTCGAAAACTAGGATTGTTTCCCCTTTTGCATGCCCATGTCACTAGCTCCCAATGAATCGTAGGTTGGGTATGATTGCCGGTAGATTCAGGTGTATGTTATGTTTTCGTGATGAATATGATAATGTTTGTGTACTTGAAATCGTATGAAAGACAACCATGTATTCGAAATTTTGTGCAAGCGTGTGCGTGTGCAAAAATGTTACTGTAAATGGGGTCCTCGAGTTAAGGCTTCAAATTTGATAATGTTTTGGTTGTTATTTTACGTGAATAAACCTATGTAAATCGTGATGTTCATTAAAATGGAAGTGTGGCTGATTTGAGTATCAATATTTTAGCTAAACGAATCTAAGAAAATGCACCCAAAAAGTGTTAAATGATCTATGAATTTCCCTATGTTTTCAAGTGAAAATGTTGGTGAAAATAAGTTAAAAATGACTAAATTTCCAGCAAACTTACAAGTTTAGTTTTGGCTGAATGTAGAGGAATAAATCTCGAAATTTAATTGATTATAAAGGGATGAGGCCACCAGGATGGGAACCTGTGACCTCACCCGTGTGATGCCTTAAACTCGCAAGAAAAGAAATGGGGTCAGGGGGAATCAAAATGGGGTATGCTGGCTGAAAAATTATAGTGCAAAAATTAATAAAATAAAATGGAAGGCGTGGGAATCAAACCCACGACCTCGAGGCAGCGAGTGAAGTGAAAGAAAAATAAAAGAAAGGAAATGTGAGGCGTGGGAATTGAACTCACGACTTCAAGGCTGTGAAGGAGAGTAAAGGAGAAAGGGAAAAGAAAAGAAAATAAAGTGAGGTTGTGGGGGCTCGATCCCACAACCTCACTGCCAACGCATAGATAAGTCAACCTTTAAATGAAAATAAAATAAGGAGGCTGTGGGGGTTCGAACCCACAACCTGTCAGTCCCAAGCGAATAAAAGAAAAATAAAGAGAGGCTGTGGTGAGATTTTGTTTCCGTGATGAAGAGGAGCTAGTCTGGGAGGGGTACAACTCGAGTCGTCCTAATCCCTTGATTTCGAACCTTAAGGCCAATAAAATGATGTCCAAGGGGTTATTGTGTCATCTTGTGAGTGTTAATGATTTAGATCATGACATTCCTTCCATAGACTTAGTGCCTGTAGTAAATGAGTTCCTAGATGTACTTCCTGATGATTTGCCTGGAGTCTCTCCCCCTCGAGAGATTGACTTTTATATCGACTTAGAACCCGATACTAAACCAATTTCAATTCCTCCTTACAGAATGGCTCCAGCAGAAATCAAAGAGTTGAAGCTGCAGTTATAAGATCTCACTGATAAAGGTTTCATTCAGCCGAGCATATCCCCTTGGGGCGCTCCAGTGTTATTTGTGAAAAAGAAGGATGGAACCCTTAGAATGTGTATCGATTATCGGCAGCTCAACAAAGTCACTATAAAGAATAAGTATCCACTCCCCAGAATAGATGATTTGTTCGATCAGCTCCAAGTGTCTAGTTTCTTCTCTAAGATTGATCTTCGTTCAGGGTATCATCAGCTTAGGGTTAGGGATGGAGATATCCCAAAGACAGCCTTTCGTACCCGTTATGGTCATTATGAGTTCTTAGTTATGTCATTTGGTCTTACGAATGCACCTACTGCATTTATGGACCTCATGAACCGAGTCTTCCGTGAATACCTTGATTCTTTCGTCATAGTATTCATTGATGACATCCTCATCTACTCTGGGACCAAGGAAGAGCATGAACAGCATTTGAGACTAACCTTGCAGGTACTTAGACAACATCAGCTGTATGCCAAATTCAGCAAGTGTGAATTTTGGCTTAGATAAGTGACCTTCCTGGGTCATGTTGTGTCTGATCAGGGCGTGGAGGTGGATCCCAGGAAGACTGAGGCTGTGAAGAACTGGCCAAAGCCTCTTACTCCCATAGATATCCGTAGCTTTCTAGGATTGGTTGGTTACTACCGCAGGTTCGTGCAGGGCTTTTCTTCCATTGCTGCCCCACTGACAGCTTTGACTAAGAAGAAATCCAAGTTTGAATGGACAAATACTTGTGAGAAGAGTTTCCAGGAGCTCAAGGACAGACTCACTTCAGCCCCGGTGCTTACTTTGCCTAAGTGTGGTGAGAATTACACTGTTTACTGTGATACATCTAGGGTTGGTTTGGGTTGTGTTCTTATGCAGGTTGGTAAGGTGATAGCTTATGCATCTAGACAGCTCAAGGTTCATGAGAAGAATTATCCCACTCATGACCTGGAGTTGGCAGTTGTGGTGTTTGCACTGAAGATGTGGAGGTACTACTTGTATGGAGTGCATGTAGATGTGTTCACAGACCACAAGAGTCTCCAGTACGTGTTCACACAGAGGGAGTTGAATCTACGTCGGCAGAGATAGTTGGAGCTGTTGAAGGACTATGACATGAATATTCACTACCATCCAGGTAAGGCTAATGTTGTAGCTGATACTTTGAGCAGGATGAGCATGGGAAGTACAACCCACGTTGAGGATGAGAAGAAGGAGTTGGCAAAGGATGTACACAGACTGGCCTGTGCGATTGGTTGACTCTACTAGTGGGGGTGTTTCAGTTCATCCCAGTTCTGAACCATCCTTGGTAGTTGAAGTCAAGCAGGGTCAGCATCTAGATCCTGTGTTGATGGAGCTGAAGGACTCAGTGTTGATAAAGATGAATTAATTCTTTCTCTTTGGGAGGTGATGGCAAACTTAGGTATCAGGAGAGGCTGTGTGTACCAGATGTGGATGATTTACGGACCAGGATTGTTTCAGAGGCCCATAGTTCCAGATATTCCATACATCCAGGTTCCACCAAGATGTATCATGATCTTAAGAAGATTTATTGGTGGGATGGCATGAAGAAGGATATTACAGAATATGTGGCCAATTGTCCTAATTGTCAGTAGGTTAAGGCAGAACATCTTAAGCCTGGCGGTCTTACTCAGATTATTGAGGTTCCGACTTGGAAGTGGGAGGCCATTAATATGGACTTCGTGGTTGGTCTTCCGAGGACTAGGAGACAGCATGACTCCATATGGTTTATTGTGGACAGGATGACTAAGTCTGCCCACTTTATCCCTGTGAAGTCTACTTACAAAGCCGAGGATTATGTGAGACTCTACATTGATGAGATTGTGAGATGGCATGGGATTCCTTTATCTATCATTTCAGATAGAGGAGCTCAGTTTACTTCACATTTCTGGAGATCTTTCCAGAAGAGCTTGGGCACGCAGGTAAAGTCTAGTACTGCCTTTTATCCTCAGACTGATGTGCAGGCAGAGCGTACCATTCAGACATTGGAGGACATGTTGAGAGCGTGTGTGATTGACTTCAGGGGTAGCTGGGATGACCATCTGCCTTTGATAGAGTTCTCGTATAATAATAGCTATCACTCCACCATTGGGGTGGCACCATTTGAGGCACTGTATGGTAGGAGGTGTAGATCTCCAGTTGGGTGGTTCGAGGTTGGAGAGTCATCCATTCTGGGTCAAGAGATCATTCATGAGGCCTTAGAGAAAGTCAGAGTGATTAGGGACAGGTTGGCTACTGCTTATAGTCGGCAGAAGTCATATGCAGATAACAGAAAATGGCCCTTAGAGTTTGATGTTGGTGACCAGGTTTATCTGAAGATATCACCTATGAAGGGGGTGATGAGGTTTGGCAGGAAGGGAAAGTTGAGTTCGAGGTATGTTGGGCCATACGAGATCCTACAACGTGTGGGTGAGGTGGCCTATGAGTTGGCATTGCCTGCGGAGCTAGCTTCTGTCCATCTAGTCTTTCATGTATCCATGTTAAAGAAGTGCCTAGGTGATCCATCATCAATTCTACCTGTGGAAGGTTTGGGGGTCGATGAAGACTTGTCCTATGAGGAGGTACCTGTTGAGATCTTAGACAGACAGATCAAGCGGCTGAGGAACAAGGAGATTGCCAAAGTGAAGGTATTGTGGAGAAATCATCTTGTTGAGGGTGCTACGTGGGAGGCTGAGGCCGACATGAGATCCCGTTATCCTCATCTTTTTAGCTCTTACGGTTAGACTCCCTACTCTTAAGTCTAAGTTTCCTTATCTCTCAATTTTTGTTGCTATTGCTTGAATGTGCATAATGATTATGTTATGATCTGACTGGCATTACGCTGGATAGTAGTAGTGTCATTCGGGGACGAATGTTCCTAAGGGGGGGGGGTATAATGTAACAACCCTAAAAATGGATAAGATAAAAAATGCTTAATGTGTCAAGAATGCCTATGATTAGACCAGGGTTCACACGGATTGATGCGCGTAGAACCAGACCTCGTAATCCTTACTACAGCCAAGCCAACTAACTTGGGGAGTTAGTTGATCTTGGAAAGGTTGGCTCCAACCATGTAGGGGTCTCGAATACGAAAATTTGCTCGAAGGAGTCTTTACGGGACTTAAAAAGAGGAAATCTTAGGTTTGAAGGGTCTAAGGGTAAATTGGTCTTTTTACTGGCTAATGGCAGTATTGTAATTACCCTACATATTTAATTAATTATTTAATTAATAAGGTGGAGGGGCAATTGGGGAGAGAGGGCCAAAATTGAGCTCTTGAAGTGAAGTCTTGCTCCACCCGGGTTCGAACCAAGGTGGAAGCAATGAATTAATGTGATTTTTATTTAAGCTATTGAATTAATGTAATTAATTAATAATTATTATTCATTAGCTGATTTAAAATAAAATAAAAATCAGATTTTTATTAAATAAACAAAACCCTATTGACTAAGTCCTAAAACTAGACTCCTAAGCCTCCTATAACTCCAACTCTCTCTCACGTTTATCTCTCCATTCTCACGCTCAATCTCTCTTCCTCTTTCACACGAAAATTCTCTGCCAAAATAAGATACAAAAGCATAAAAATAAACCAAGTTCTTCACACTTGAAGAACTCACACGAAATCACAAGAAAACTAACGTTAATCGCACACTAGGCTAAGGGAGGTTGTCATTCGAGTGGAGTTAACATTGAGGAGGCTTAGACGTGTTCTTGGGTGAAGTTATTGGGCAGCAAGTCAACGGTTTAAAGTCAAAAAGGTATGGGTTTTCTTCTCTCATGGTCCCTTTCCCAAGAGACCCCTTAAGGTTCATATTATTCATTCGAAAACTAGGATTGTTTCCCCTTTTGCATGCCCCTGTCACTAGTTCCCAATGAATCGTAGGTTGGGTATGATTGCTGGTAGATTTAGGTGTATGTTATATTTTCGTGATGAATATGATTATGTTTGTGTACTTGAAATCGTATGAAAGACAACCATGTATTCGAAATTTTGTGCAAGTGTGTGGGTGTGCAAAAATGTTACTGTAAATAGGGTCCTCGAGTTAAGGCTTCAAATTTGATAATCTTTTGGTTGTCATTTTACGTACATAAACCTATGTAAATCGTGATGTTCATTAAAATAGAAGTGTTGCTGATTTGAGTATCAATATTTTAGCTAAATGAATCTATGAAAATGCACCCCAAAAAGTGTTAAATGATCTATGAATTTCCCTAAGTTTTCAAGTGAAAATGTTGGTGAAAATAAGCTAAGAAAATGACTAAATTTCCAGCAAACTTACAATTTTAGTTTAGGCTAAATGTAGAGGAATAAATCTGGAAATTTAATTGATTATAAAGGGATGATGCCACCAGGATTCGAACCTGTGACCTCACCTGTGTGATGCCTTAAACTCGCAAGAAAAGAAATGGGGTCAGGGGGAATCGAAATGAGGTATGCTGGCTGAAAAAGTAGAGTGCAAAAATTAATAAAATAAAATGGGAGGCGTGGGAATCGAACCCACGACCTCCAGGCAGCGAGTGAAGTGAAAGAAAAAAAAAATGTGAGGCGTGGGAATTGAACCCACGACCTCAAGGCTGTGAAGGAGAGTAAAGGAGAAAGGGAAAATAAAAGAAAATAAAGTGAGGCTGTGGGGGCTCGATCTCACAACCTCACTGCCAACGCATAGATAAGTCAACCTTTAAATGAAAATAAAATAAGGAGGCTTTGGGGGTTCGAACCCACAACCTCTCAGTCCCAAGCGAATAAAAGAAAAATAAAGAGAGGTTGTGGGGGTTTGATCCCACAACCTCATGGTTAATGCGAAGTAGACAAGGAAAATAAATAGGAAAAATAAAAGGGGGTTGTGGGGGTTCGAACCCACAACCCCTCTGCCAAAAGAGAGAGTTTCTAAGGAAAAGGAACTAAAAAGAAATGTTGATGTTGGGGCTCGATCTAGGGTCCCAATGTCATGAGGACTAAAAATAAAAATCAAGGAAAAATGTAAGTGTTGTCCAAGGGATTCGAACTTGGGTTCCCTTGCCCAAATTTCCGTATTGATACATAAGTCCTACGTGAATTAAATATTCAAGAATAATACCACCTACTTAGATCAAAATCGAGGTCTTGGCATACATACAAGATACATAAGTCTTGTACTACATAATCTTAGGAAGATATGAGTCACTTAACGAACTATGAATGAAGCCTCATGGCTTGTATGTATAGACCCATAAGTCTAGCATACGTTTAAAAATAAGTGAACCTAAGATGTATGTAATGAAATGAAGTAACCCTAGAAGGGTTAAGTACGAGTGTAAAACACACTAAATGGCCAAGTGCATTGGCATACGATGAAATAATTATTATGTAATGAAATGATGAAACCCTAGAAGGGTTAAGTAAGAGTGTGAAACACACAAATGGCCAAGTGCATTGACATATGATGAAATGAACATTCACGTAAAATGGGGTGAGTATTTATGAAGAGCAATTGTGCTAATGTTAATGAATGTGGTGACAACATGATATGAGGCTAATGTAAAAGATGACAACAATCTCAAATGAGCCTAAGTAAATGTTACCAAAACGTACTCACCTATGAGAGTGTAAAGTTAATGAAGAGACCAGTCTCTATGAACACTCTAATTAAAGTATTGAGATTAACACACTTAATACTAATGATGATATAAGAAATCATCTATTGAGCTATGATGTCCTCATACTAGAAGTCAGCTTCCACGACGTATGAGTTGAATGTAATGGAATTTTATACTGAGCATCGATAGACTAGCTATGAGCGGTGATGCCTTCTTTCGGGAAGGGCGGAGGTTCACATAACTCTCATGAGATGAGAATGTCCGGCTTGCTGGGTATGGGTCTCCTTATATCTCCTACTCTTCGAACCTATACTGCCAATATAGGGATCTGGCGGGGTTAAATTCCCATGTACGCTAGCATGTTTTGGGTCACTTTGACCGGTGATTCCACCTCTTTTCGGTGTGGGGGAGACAATGGATTTCATGATGCTCACATGATCTATGTCGGTTAAAGTTAAAGTTCCCAATGAATGAATGAGGTCAGCCTCACTGATGTACATAATGAAATGAATGATACCAAAGGTGTTAGATAGGATAATCAAGAGGTGAACTAGACTCAAGTAATGACACTAGGTTATTCTTCATCATTGCACAGCAAACCCGATGAAAGTCTTAAACTACATCCTAGGTATAACTGGTGTTCACACTAGCCTACGAACCAAATGAAATGAAGTACGTATGAATGAATGAAGCAGACTCTGTGTTTGCTAATGAAGACTCCCTAGTTGAGGTCCCATATGTTGAGCCCTCATTTTGGAAAGTCTTAATGTCAAGTCCATGATTACAAGGTCTCATGGCATATGAATGAATGTTATAAAAGATGTTATGTGCTATATGCTATATGATATGTGCTATGTGTAAGATGTTATGTGTTGTGTGCAATATGATAAGTATGATGATACATGTTACTCTTATGGCATGACTTTCCTAATCCAAATTTGGAAAGCTCACTAACTTTCCTAATCCAAATTTGGAAAGCTCACTGACTTTCCTAATCCAAATTTGGAAAGTTCACTAACTTTCCTCATCCCAATTTGACAAGTCCAGTGACTTGACTTTTCATAATCATGTTGTTAGGAAAAGAGCTATTCTTCCTCATTCATGTCCTTGGTGTGTGCTTTCATATATCCATACTTAGTAAAAGTGTGTACTAATCCTATACAACTCTATATTTGTAGGTGCAGGCACAGGTGGATGCTAGAGCTTACAGATTGACGTTACAGCTATCCGGACGTGGAGCTTTCATCCGGACTTTGTAGGCCCTCATGCTTTCGAGGATGTCTACCGTTATTATCTAGCTTAGATGTAGGCTTTAGCTAGTGGAGCATGTTCCACTAGTGTTTCTTTCCACTTTCATTTCAGACTTTGTATTGGTGCCGTTTTGGCGAAAATACGTTTAATGCAATCATGAACTGTTTCTTTCATTTAATTATCTCTATATTAGATGTTTGATTTGTGAACGCCCATGATGTTAAGTTTAAAATGTTTAGCATGAAATAAGAAAACAAAAAGTTCAAATTTTCTGCTAAAATTAACCTAGATGAAGTAAGAATGACGTATGTATGCTTCTCTGCGACCTCTAAGAGGTCAACGACGCCGGTCTCGTCTGGGGTCTAGATTCCGGTCGTGACATCTAGGTAGGGGTATAGGACTCTACCTATACATTGCACTAGTTAGCCTTGAGGGAAGTATTAGGAGGATGTTCTTATGTATGTATATGCTTATAAATGTAAATGATATGTATATGATGATCTTACATGTTGATGACACCATAAGATTTTGATTTTGCTTATGAATATGTGTTTGGTCTCTATTGCTAAAGTGTGATGATATGTACTCTTTATGATGTAGTATGTGGAGTTGGGAATTGTTTATGGTTCTTGTTAGGTTTACATGATTGATTAAGGTTATGGGGCTTTGCTTAGTCATTGCACTAGTGGACTTAATGAGGGTTCATGAGTAATGGTCTTGCTTTGGTTATGATGTTATGAACTCTTATCCATGCTTGTTGATAAGCATGTTGACTTGACTAGACTTAGTACTGTTGGTCTTGTGATGAATATGTTGTCACACCCGGGGAGCACCCCCTAAACGTAACCGGCGGCGGCGGCCTCTTTGAGGACTAAGACTAGCCTCTTATCATACATCATTACATTCATAGGTTTAAAATGCAGAAAATTTAAAACTTTTCATTACTTCTACATGGAGGTTTACATATACCTCTACATACACATAATATATTCGTATCGAGTATACATAGACCCTTGTTTAGGCAGATTACATAGTCGTCTACTTTTATTGCACATAAGTATATATCTAATATAGAACATAGTCTTTAAGAATTATCTCATCTCATAACCATCTAACAAGATCATATCAATTTGGGCATAACCCATACATCAATGTAAAGGAGCCACATATAGGCTTATACAATCCATACTCAAATGAAAAGAGAAACAACATAAGAGTCTTAAAACTAAAACAGCTTCATATGCTCGATATTGGCATCGCCCTCGGAAAGTGAGGACCTACCCACTTAGATGATTGAGAAAGTCCAAGTCTTCTTCAAGTCTTCTAAAAAAACCTTCAATGACCGGAACCTAAAATATTGGTAAAAGGGAGAAAATGGGGCTAGTACACCACTTGTACTAAGTATCAGACCATATGCACATATAAGATCAAATCATGCAAAAAAAAGTACATTTCATTGAAAACATGCTATATTATCTTTTTAAAAATCTTATGCATAATCAAGTAAGTCATACCAATAAACAAGACATATTCATTAAGTCGAAGCAAGTAACATGATACCAACATACTTGCAACCAAATCAAATACAACCCTATCATTAAGTAATATCATCACAAGCATGAATAAGAGTTTACCATATCATAATAAAGCAAGACAACTACATCATGAATCCTCATAAAGTCAACAAGTGCAATGACCAAGCACAACCTCATAACCTTACTCAATCAAGTAACCCAACAAGAACCATGACTAATATCCAACTTCACATAACATGACCTTTTGAGGTACATAACATCATACTTTATCAATATAGACCAATTACATGATCATAAGAATAACCATCACCATATAATATCATTTACATGTAAGATCATCATATTATCATCACTTGCTTTCATTATCATATAAATACATAATATTAACCTCCTAAGGCTTCCCTCATGGCAAACTAGTGCAAGGCATAGGTAGAGTCACATACCCCTACCTAGGCTAAGTCAAACCTCTCAAGTCACCCTAGTCAATTTATACTTCATTACTTCATTTTAATTTAGGGAACACTTGCCTTAACCGACATAGACCACAAGAGCTAAGTGTGGAATCCGGTGATGTAAAACCTTACACCGATGGAAGGTGGTCTACTGTCCAAAGTAAAACCAAACATAAACGTAGCATTCTAGGTGGATCCACTCGCTAGTCTTCCTATGGGGGCAACATAATTCAAGAACTAAGAGATAAGTATACTCCCACTACATACCACTTGGGAATTGGGGTCTCCTCTCATGGGAATCCATTGGATGAGTATCCCTCATTGGGGAGTCAACACCTCTTGTGGAACTATAGGGTGAAGCTTCCTATATGGGAAGTCATCACCTTCCATTGTCAAGTTCACTCGATGTTAAGCTAAGTCCCTTTTGAAATGTCTTTAATGTCTTTATTAATCATCATAACTTATTGTAGGTCATATGGTCTAGCCCTTGTATAATCATCATCATCATAGCTCAATAAGAATTGCATGAGTATAGTCCTTTCATTACTATTCATCTAAGTGAGGTTAGCACATTTTCAAATTCATTCATGATAAGGCACATTGGTAGTCATCAACATCCTTATAAAATTACATCTTAATCAACCTCACAACCATTGTCAAGAAATTTCAATTCAACATCACACCACCCCATCAATCTTAATACAAGGCATACTCCAACACAACATCATGACTTAATCACAATTAACCATAATTTGAAGTAAAGCATAGGGATCATTAGACTTACGAAGTCTCCTTCATAATCCATCATCAAGGTCTTACCATCAACCCTATACTCGACCCAATAGGGGACTAATATCATCACACAACAATAACCTATAGAATAACAAGGCCAATTGAATCACTATATCACAATTCATCACTAGTTCATAGCTTAAGACAAGACACTTAGGTCAATTCACAACATTCTTAGTAACCTATATCAACTTCTCAACAACTAGCATGATAGTCCTATAATTCATATTAATCTATTAATAATTGATACAATAACACCATAGGATGGTAATTCAATCAATAACCAAGTCAATTGGACCAACATTACACCACCCATATCAAGATCATAACCTAGGGTTAAGGGGTGAGGGTCATCTTCTACAAAGTAGACCAAACCATCAAGATATATCATAATTAAGTTAGAATACATGTCAATCTATTATAATATGCAAAATAAATCATAAACAAATCAATTCATAACATCTATTTCGAGATTGGGTAAGACCCACTGAAAACTCAACTTTTGAAATTACTTTGAAGGAACCCTTTGGGTAAAGGAGTCCCAAAGGTGAATTAGAGCTTAGGTTAATCTAATGGTGTTGGGGTCTTTATATGGGGAGTTAATTAGCTTAATTAGGCTTCCCTTAACCCCTAACTTACACCCTAACCCCTTAATTAATTAATTGGAACTAACTTAAAACGTGCAGAAAAATCAGTGACCACAGACGACCCCACGATCGACGGATCGTGGTTCAATCGACGACCACTGTTCCCTTCCACGCTGCACATCCGTCGTTTTGGTCAGAGACTGTGCAAATGACCCTTCAAAGATTTTGGCTAAGTGACCATCGATGGTGGCCATCGAGGGTCGTTGGTTTGTCCTTGGGCACTCGTATCCGGATGTTTCAACCATGAATAACCTCAAACGCATGTTAGACACCCTTCCACCAATATTCATCATCTTTCGACTCCTAAAAGCTAGTCAAATAGGCTAAGGCACGCTAGTGACTTCTTAAACTAGTTTCCGGGCATCATGGACGTTCTTGGACGTTTTGGTTCCTAAGCTTCCTAAATGACTTAGATCCATTAAAATGGACCTTAAAACATTGTCTAGACTTTATGGCACTTATGTTAGGCTTTAATATACGTCTTGGATTTTTGAAGTGTTACATTATCCCCCCCTCCCCCTTAGGAATATTCGTCCCCGATGGCAGTAAAACTCTTTTGATGGAAGGAATAGACTCAAGACTAGCAACCCAACCAACAAGAATACATGAACACATTAATCATATCATTTTAAACAAGGCAATTCAAAAAGATTCAATTACCACACATAAGGCTCAAACATCACATTATGAGGAATTTCCTTATCACAACAACAACATGAGCTCAACATGCTTTACATGAGTCAGTTATGCAAAAGTTCAACTTACCTACATGCTACATATCACTTTATAAAGACTCACCATATCAAAATGCACGACATAACTCAAATAAGCAGAATAGCAATTTATTAGCATATTTCACTGTAAGTTACTGTAACATCATTCAAAATGCACATTTTGCAAAACTTCACCAAAAATCAAGAAACTTCAATTTCTAATCATTATTTTCATTACTAATAGAAGTAACTAACCTTAGATATCAAAAAGATGAGGGTAACGGGACTTCATGTCGGCCTCAGACTCCCATGTTGCACCCTCAACTAGGTGATAATTCCATAACACCTTTACGGAAACCACCTCTTTGTTCCTCAATTTCTTTACTTGCCTATCAAGGATTTGAACTGGAACCTCCTCATAGAAGAGGTTATCCTTCACACCAAGACCCTCAATAGAAAGAATGGACTCGGGATCACCGATACATTTCATAAGCGTAGAAACATGGAAAACCGAATGAACCGAAGCCAATTCATTAGGGAGTTTCAACTCATAGGCAACCTTACCACCCTTTGCAAGATTTAATAGGGACCCACATAACGATGACTTAACTTCCCTTTCTTGTCAACTCTAACCACCCCTTCATAGGCGAAATTTTTAAGTACACTTTATCACCTTCTTCAAACTCTAAATCCCTTCTCCTATGATCGACATAAGACTTCTACCGACTATAGGTTGTTTGCAAGCAATTTTTTATAATATGAACTTTGTCCAATGTCTTATAAATTAAATCGGGACCAAGAATCAAAGACTCACCAACTTCAAACCACCCAATAGGAGATCTACACTCCTACCATACAAGGCTTCATAAGGAGCTATGGATATGGATGAATGGAAACTATTGTTTTAAGCAAACTCCACCAAAGGCAAGTGCTTATCCCAAATTCCCTTGAAGTCGATGACACAATCGCTAAGCATATCCTCAAGGGTTTGAATAGTACTCTCCGCTTGACCATCTGTTTGGGGATGAAAAGCGGTACTTAACTTCATCTTGGTACCCAACCCTTCTTGAAATGATCTCCAAAACCTAGATGTGAATTGTGCACCCCTATTTGATATGATGGATAACGGAATACCGTAGCGACACACAATCTCATCTATGAAGATCTTTGTATAATCCTCCGCCGAATAAGTATACTTGACGAGAATAAAATGAGCGGACTTGGTCAACCTATACACCACCACCCATATGGAGTCATATTGTTTTTGAGTCTTAGGCAAACCTACCACAAAATCCATATTGATGTCTTCCCACTTTCAAGTAGAAATTTGGATTTCTTGAAGTAAACCACCCAACTTTTGATGTTCGGCTATTACTTGTTGGCAATTTGGACACTTTGCTACAAACTCCGCTATGTCCTTCTTCAAGACTTCCCATCAATACACTTCCCTAGGGTCATGATACATCTTTGTTCACCCCGGATAAATGGAATAACGAGACTCATGAGCTTCCTCAAGAATCCGGTTCCTCAAATTATCTACACTAGGAACACAAAATATTCCTTGATACCTCAAAACACCATCCCCCCTAAGGAGAATGACTCATTAAACTTACCAAGAACCGATTCTTTCAATCCATCAATGGTTGATCAAGGTGTTGTTTGGACTTCACCTCAACAACTAAGGATGACTCGGAGTTATGATGGACCATAAAACCACCATTTGGAGAATCTTCCAATCTAACCCCCAATCTAGCCAACCTATGAACATTTTTCACTAGGTCTTTCTTGGCTTCCTCCACATGAGACACACTACCCATGGTCATACGACTTAGAGCATCCGCAACCACACTGTCCTTGCCGGGGTGATACAGGACACTCATATCATAGTCTTTCAACTCTAACCACCTACTTTGTCGGAGATTCAACTCTTTTTGAGTAAACACATACTGGAGACTCTTGTGGTCGGTATACACATTAACATGAACACCATACAAGTAATGTATCCATATTTTCAAGGCAAATACCACGGCCGCAAGCTCAAGATCATGAGTGGGAAAGTTTTTCTCGTGCACCTTAAGTTGTCTAGAAGCATAGGCGATTACTTTCCCATGTTGCATAAGCAAACACCCCAAACCCAGTCTGGATGCATCACAATATACAATGAAGCCCTTTGTACCATCCGGTAAAGTCAACATCGGAGCGGG
Organism: Solanum sitiens; assembly: GCA_016801875.1. Taxonomy (NCBI): domain Eukaryota; kingdom Viridiplantae; phylum Streptophyta; class Magnoliopsida; order Solanales; family Solanaceae; genus Solanum; species Solanum sitiens. The sequence continues at coordinate 265,167 of JABWTJ010000002.1, forward strand.
AGTAAGCCTATCTTTCAATATTTGGAAGCTCTTCTCACATGCCTCTGACCACTCAAACTTCTTACTTCTTTCAGTCAAAGTAGTCAATGGAGATGCTATGGACACAAAACCATACACAAACCTTTGATAATAGCCCTCTAGACCCTAGAAACTACTAATGTCGATTGGAGTCAATGGTCTCGGCAAATTTTTCACCGCCTCCATTTTCCTTGGATCAACCACAACTCCCTCACTAAAGATGATATGACCAAGAAATTCCACCGACCTCAACCAAAACTCACATTTGCTATACTTGGCAAAAAATTGATGTTCTTTAAGTACTTGCAACACCACTCTCAAATGACTCATGTTTTCACCCTCATTTTTCGAATATACCAAGATGTCGTCAATGAAGACAATGACAAATGAATCTAGGTAACTTCGAAACACCCTATTCATTAGGTCCATTAATGACGCTGGAGCATTAGTGAGACCAAAGGACATTACTACGAACTCATAGTGACCATATCTAGTCCGAAATGTCGTCTTTCGTATATCCTCACCTCTCACACTAAGTTGGTGATACCCCGATCTCAAGTCAATCTTAGAAAAGTAGCTTGCCCCTTGAAGTTGATCAAACAAGTCATCAATCTGAGGGAGAGGATATTTTTTATTAATAGTGACTTTATTGAGTTGGCGATAATCAATGCACATTCTAAGGGACCCATCCTTCTTCCTCACAAACAAAACCTGATCACCCCATGGAGAAATACTAGGTCTAATTAAGCCTTTGTCTAGTAAATCTTTGAGTTGAGCCTTCAACTCCTTCAATTTGGCCAGAGCCATCCAATAAAGAGGAATAGAATTGGGATTTGTATCCGGTAGCAAATCGATACCCAAATCAATTTCCTGTTCGGGAGGAATACCGGGAATATCATTAGGAAAGACCTCCGGAAATTCACTCACTACGGGGACTGATTCAATGGGAGGAATTTCGTAGTCTAAATCTTGGACTCTTACTATATCATATAATCAACCTTTAGATATCATTTTGCATGCTTTTAGACAAGAGATGATACGACCTCTAGGAATAGAATGTCCCCCTTTCCACTCTAAAACGGGTTCATTGGGAAGTTAAACTTCATCACCCTAGTTCTACAATTAATAGAGGCAAAGCAAGCATGCAACCAATCCATACCCAAAATGATATCGAAATCAAGCATATCAAGTTGTACTAGTTCAACATAAGAAACTCTATTGGACAACATTATAGGAAAATTTCTATACAACCTTTTTGCAACAACTGACTCACCCACTGGGGTAGACACTATGAAAGGTTCATGCAAGCTATCGGTTATAATGTCAAACATTTTAGCTACTAGAGGAGTAATAAATGACAAGGTAGCACCGGGATCAAGTAAATCATATACATCAATAGAAAAGACTTTCAACATACCGGTCACCACATCGGGAGAGGTCTCTTGCTCACCCCTAGAGCGGAGAGCATAGAAGTGGTTCTTCTTAGGAGCATCATTAGAACAACTTGCTTGAGCTTGACCACCCTTATCTTGACCTTTCATATTAGGGCAACCCCTAACCTTGTGTCCACTCTTGCCACAACCAAAAAAATTACCCGTTCCAACCAAGAATTCACCAAGATGATCCTTTCCACACTTGGCACATGGAGGTTTCTCATTTTATGAGTTTCCACTTCTTCCCTTTTGGGCACTAGGTTTAGGCACCTTATCATCACGAGCCTTAGGTAACTTGGATGGAACTTAATTAGAGAACCTCTTCTTGAACCTAGGCATGTCTTGGATATCAAGTCTACCCTTTGAAGAACCACCATCAAAAGATCTTGCCCTCTTAGCATCTCTACTCTTTCTCTTAGCCTTGCCTCTTCCACTTGTCGAGCATGAACTATGAGATGAGAAATATTCATATTTTCATGTAGCATATCCGAATGACATTCTTCTTGCAAAATAGCTCATTTCATCACAAAATGGCTCATTTCATCCCTAGGATTGGAAACCAAAGAAGGAGCATATTTTGACAATTTAGTGAATTTCAAGGAGTATTCAAGCACACTCATACCTCCTTGACGAAGGTTGATGAACTCCACCACTTTGGCTTCCTTAATCTCCTTAGGAAATAACCGATCAAGAAAAGCCTTCTTGAAGATCTCCCAAGTCACCGGTCCACCCCTTAGAGGCCTATTGTCCCTCCATTGAACGTACCAAATTTGAGCCACATCATTGAGTTGGTAAGTGGATAACTCGGCGTTCTCACTAGTAGTCAACCCCATAGCATAAAGGATCGTGTAGACTTCATCAATGAACACTTGGGGGTCTTCTTCAACCTTGGACCCATAGAAATAGGAGGATTCATCCTAGTGAAATCCTTTAGACAGGAGGCCATGGTAGCAACTTGTTGGTTTGCTCGAGGTACAACCTCCCGGTTAGCTTGGGTCGTCATAGCTTGAGATTGAGTATTGACGGCTTGGGCTTGTGAAGTTATGGATTGGGACAATTCGAAAAGGGCAGCCCTTATGTCACCATCCGTAAAAGGAGGAGGATTGACTGGAGCTTATTCAACATTAGCATCTTCTTCAAGAGGAGGGACTTGATCACCACGGGGAGTAACTCCCGCATTGGCAATCTCCTCCTCAACTCTTCAAGTCGCATTCCTTCGAGTTTCATTTCCTATAATCAAAATACAAGGTTAAGGTGAAAGCACACAATAAGTATACTCTAGAGGAGCGATATTGGATTTCCAAGAAAGAGAGAGTTTCCTAAGCATCATATAGATTCCTATTCATAAGTATGGCGCGCTTCACAATTATGAGTACGAATCTACATAGACGTGGTTGAGAGAGACATCGACATCAAATATATTCATCATCATGCTCTGATACCAAGTTTGTCACATCCGAGGAGCACCCCCTAAACGTAACCGGTGTCGTCGGTCTCTTTGAGGACTAAGACTACCCTCTTAGCATACATCATGACAATTCATAGGTTAAAAATGCAGAAAATTTAAAACTTTTCATTACTTCTACATGGAGGTTTACATAGACCTCTACATACACATAATATATTTGTATCGAGTATACATAGACCCTTCGTATAGGAAGATTACATAGTCTTCTACTTTTATTGCACAAAAGTATGTATCTAATATTGAACATAGTCTTTAAGGATTGTCTCATCTCATAACCATCTAAAAAGATCATAGAAATTGGGCATATCACATACATCAATGTAAAAGAGCCACATATAGGCTTATACAATTCGTACTCAAATGAAAAGAGAAAGAACATAAGAGTCTTAAAAATAAAACAACTTCATAAGCTCGATATTGGCATCGCCCTCGGAAAGTGGGGACCTACCCACTTGGATGATTGAGAAAGTCCAAGTCTTCTTCAAGTCTTCTCAAAGAGCCTTCAATGACCGGAACCTAAAATGTTGGGGAAAAGGGAGAAAATGGGGTTAGTACACCACTTGTACTAAGTATGAGAACATATGCACATATAAATCAAATCATGCTAAAAAACGACATTTCATTGAAAACATGGTATGTTACCTTTTTAAAAATCTTATGCATAATCAAGTAAGGCATACCAATCAAAAAGCCATATTCATTAAGTCGAAGCAAGTAATATGCATACCAACATACTTGCAACCAAATCAAATACAACCCTATCATCAAGTAATACCATCACAAGCATGAATAAGAGTTTATCATCTCATAATAAAGCAAGACAACTACATCATGAATCCTCATAAAGTCAACAAGTGTAATGACCAAGCAAATCCCCATAACCTTACTCAATCAAGTAACCCAACAATAACCATGACTAATATCCAACTTCACATAACATAACCTTTTGAGGTACATAACATCATACTTTAGCAATATAGACCAATTACATGTTCATAAGAATAACCATCACCATATAATATCATTTACGTGTAAGATCATCATATTATCATCATTTACATTCATTATCATATACATACATTATATCAACCTCCTAAGGCTTCCCTCAAGGAAAACTAGTGCAAGGCATAGGTAGAGTCCCATACCCCTACCTAGGCTAACTCAAACCTCTCAAGTTACCCTAGTCAATTTATACTTCATTACTTCATTTTAATCTAGGGAACACTTACCTTAACCGACATAGACCACAAGAGCTAAGTGTGGAATCCTATGTTGTAAAACCTTACACCGATGGAAGGTGGTCTACCGTCCAAAGTAAAACCAAACATAAACATTGCTTTCTAAGTGGATCCCCTAGATAGTCTTCCTACGGGGTCAACATAGTTCAAGAACTAAGAGATAGGTATATTCCATCTACATACCACTTAAAAATTGGGGCCTCCTCTCATGGGAATCCATTGGATGAGTATCCCTCATTGGGGAGTCAACACCTCATGTGGAACTATAGGGTGAATCTTCCTAAATGGGAAGTCATCACCTCCAATTGTCTAATTTACTCGGTGCTAAGCTAAGTCCCTTTTGAAATGTCTTTAATGTCTTTATTAATCATCATAACTTATTGTAGGTCATAGGTTCTAGCCCTTCTATAATCATCATCATCATAGCTCAATAAGAATTTCATGAGTATACTCCTTTCATTACAATTCATCTAAGTGAGGTTAGCACATTTTCATATTCATTCATGATAAGGCACATTGGTAGTCATCAACATCCTTATAAGGTTACATATTAATCAACCTCACAACCATTGTCAATACATTTCAATTCAACATCATAACACCCTATCAATCCTAATACAAGACATACTCCAACACAACTTCATGACTTAATCACAATTAACCATAATTTGAAGTAAAGCATAGGGATCATTAGACTTACGAAGTCTACTTCATAATCCATCATCAAGGTCTTACTATCAACCCTTAACTCGAACCAATAAGGGAGTAGTATCATCACACAACAATAACCAAAAGAATAACAAGGACAATTGAATCACTATATCACAATTCATCACTAGTTCATAGCTTAAGACAAGACACTTAGGTCAATTCACAATATTCTTCATAACCTAGATCAACTTCTCAAGAACTAGCATGATAGTCCTATAATTCATCTTAATCTATTCACAATTGATACATAAACATAATAGTATAGTAATTCAATCAATAACCAAGTCAATTGGACCAACATTACACCACCCATATCAAGATCATAACCTAGGGTTAAGGAGTGAGGGTCATCTTCTACAAAGTCGACCAAACAATCAAGATATATCATAATTAAGTTAGAATACATGTTAATCTATTCATAATATCCAAAATAAATCATAAACAAATCAATTCATAACAACTATTTCGAGATTGGGAAAACCCACATGAAAACTCAACATTTGAAATTACTTTGAAGGAACCCTTTGGGGAAAATAGTCCCAAAGGTGAATTAGATCCCATACCTTAAATGTTTGATAAATAATTGATGGATAAACTTGACTCTTTTCTGCCCTTAAACCCTCACCTAGATTGGTCTTCAATGGAGTTCTTCACTAGAGAGAGAAAGAAGAGAGAAGGAAGAGAGTTTTGGGTTTGTGAGTTATGAGATCTTAAGTTAATCTAATGGTGTTGGGGTCTTTATATGGGGATTTAATTGACTTAATTAGGCTTCCTTTAACCCCTAACTAACACCCTAACCCCTTAATTAATTAATTGGAACTAACATAAGACGTGCAGAAAAATCAGTGACCACAGACGACACCACGATCGACGGATTGTGGGTCAATCGACGACCACTGTGCCCTTTCGTGCTGCACATCCATCGTTGTAAGATCCTGAAAATGGCTTAGGTGAAGCTAGAGTATAACATGGTTTTCATGATGATTTAACGTCCTAAATATTTCTATTATCTGTTATAGAAGCAGTAGCAAAGAGTTTAGGTGCATTGGAAGTCAAAAGTCAAAGGACGACTAAGACGTTCAACGACTAAGTCACCTATGTGCCTCCTATGTGATTTTATGTGTTTATGTGTGATTCATGAGCTTATATTGTCCTTAAATGAGTTATTATGATGTATATTGGTAGTGTGTCAAGTTTCGTGAAGTTTGGAGGTCAAACATCCAAGAACGTCCATGATGTTCGAAAGATGTGCCTTGAAATGACCTTATGTGTCTAAGAATGTTTCGTCGCGTTTTACATGTTCGTTTTCTGTGAAATTCATGTGAGAGGTTGTAAACTCGTATACAATCATGTTTGGGTTGGAAACATCCAGGCAAACATCCCCAAGGACCATCCAAGGGTCCTTGAGGAAGGACCCAAGTTGGTGCCCAAGATTGCCCAAGACAGCCCAACCAAAGGTTGGCAATTGACGTTCAGTGGGTCAGTCGACGCCCCTTTGATGGTGGATCATAGATTGGTAATTAGACATGGGAGAGGTGAGTCCAACGATCAGCCTCAGTCCCAGACCACGGACCAACAGGACGGTCCGTTGGTCAAAGGATGGGCCGTCGTTTGGCAACCGTCTGTGAGGACTGGTTCCTGTGCAGTTACTGTTAAGTGAAAGGGGTGAGATGGTAATTTCACCCCACGTCCAAATAATAGGTTTGGCGGTTCATTAAGGGTCTTTTGGGTATTTTATACATGTATATATGTCTTTAACACTTAGAAGAATTCATTCTTCCAAATCAAAACCCCAAAATCCCTTAGAAATTTCTTAGAACTCCATTGTAGCCAAAACTCAAGGAAGAGCTTGGATTGGAGATTTGAGTGGTGATTCTTCATCAAATTGGAGGATTAACATCATTATGGTATGGTTTTTTATCCTTGAAACTCTATTTATCAAGGAGCCCAAATTCAAAGATGTGTTCTAAAGTTTTCAAAGATGAACTTGTCCAATTTCATGATCTAACCATGGGTTCTTACATTAAAGGTTTTCAATCATTGTTTATTGATGGAATTGTTGTTAATTATATGATTTTAACTCAATTAACCTATGAACCCATGCAATTGATGAACCCTTGTTTTTGACTAATTTATGGGTTACTTGATATTGGTCTAATGCTTATGAATTCTAGTGTAGATTTCTATGGGCTATGTAATGATGTAAGAATTATATTCATTGATGTATAATTGGTCTTATATGGATAAATCTATATTTAATTGACCTAGATTCATCTAGTATTATGATTTATGAATTGAATTGATGTTCACGGCCATGGGTAAGGGCCTATTTGTGTTGAATTGGATGATTCAGACATGGATTGAAGTGGAGAGAATGGATTGGTGGTACTCTGCCCTATTTCTCTTTATTTAAAGTATTATATCTCTTGAATTATGTTGTGGTTGGTATGGACCACTTATGGTGGCGATGTTATATGAATGATGTGGCCTTGTCGGCGTTACTTTATGTATTATGATGATCATAGCCTTGTCGGCACTACTTGATATACTATTATGATTTATGTGGTGATTTATGTGAAGTATGATAATATTTACCTACATGTGAAGTAATGTGAAAGTATGTGTTTCTTCTATGGATGCTATTTAGGTGATCATGTTACACTATGACTATGTGTTCTTGTGTGTAGTCTTAGAGTCGATGCGTGGTTGTTCTTAATTGACTAAATGAGTATATAATGGTTATATTAATGATGTTAAAGTAATGTATAGGTTGACATAAATATGATAAGGGTCATTACTATGTTTTTCAAGAATGATATGTTATATGTGCTAAAGTGAAGTCATGTTGTTTCTTGTGTAGGTAGACTTGTGTCCCTTATTTGATGCATGTATAAACGTGAATATGTGATTTCTTGACTTAGGATGCTAAAGCCTCTTAGTCTTGAAATTATTAATGTTATGAGACGTTGAATGATGATATGAGGGTCCTTTATGTGAAACCTTGAACCTAGTCGTACGGTTTTGGAACTTGAAGTCTAACGCCGTAATGGTATCCTTCTTGTATTGAATGATGGACTTATTATTGATTAGCTTGAAAAGCATCATATTAAACCTTAGAAATGTCATTATGAGATTCTTGTCGACATTGTAAGGCAGCCCTAGGGTACCTCTTTGGTAGGGTAAATGTAATTGGGTTATGAACTTGATATGGAACCCTTTTGTATGAACCTTAATGTGAACTAATCTATGAGAACAAAGGTTAGCACCGAATGAGTATTTCAAGGGAAGTATCTCTAGTTAAAGGATGAGGCTATATTACAAAGTAAGCCCTTCATATTCCTTAACCATGTTCATATATGGGATGTATCCAAGTTATACCATTGACAAGTAGAACAACCTCATCGGAGTAGGATAGAACTCCAAATTCCATACTTTGTTACCATGGTCTATGTCGGTTATTGTCTATTCTCATCATGTAGGATACCTATTAGCATTAGAGAAGTTCTATGAAGTTTAGGTGGTGGTATGAGACGCTATCTAGACATTGCACAATAGGCTTTGAAGATGTTAGTAAGAGTCCCTAGGTCTTCTCCAAGACCATTATTTGAATGTCATTTATGTGATGAATGTCTCTTAAGTGAACTAATGAACTAATGACTTAATTAAGAATATATGTAAATGAATGAGTACCTAATCTAGAGTTACTTAAGGATTCATTAGTTAAAGTATAAAGAGGTTATAATGGATGGTCTCTTCATGTCTTATCTATGGAAGTCTTGAGAATGAATCTAGTTAGGGAAGTTGGTTATTATGTTGGACATGATCTAAACTTAGGAAGTCTTAAGGATTATTTAGGTAACCTTGAAGAAGGTGTGTGGGCTTTCTGTTCTAGGAGTACTAAAGTAAGTCTTTTGATAGCTTTAGTAAAGAGAATGTCATATTATGAATGTTATGTATTTGGTGTATTGTGAGTGTGTATGTGTCTCATTCTAAGTAGTCTTAAGGATCGTTTAGGCATGCTTAAATAGGGTGTATGGGCGGTCTCTATTTGTGTGACTTAAGTGAGTCTTAGGATAACTTTTAGTGGGATAATTACATGCTAGAAGGGTCTTGAGTGAAGGTAAGAAACTTCACTGTACAGTGAAGGAACTTAACTGTAACAGTGAATTGGGTTACTGTAAAGTGAGTCTTAAAAATGTGATAATTTCTTTGAGTGATTTCTTATGTGTTTCTAAGTTGTTAAATGTTGTTCTTATGATAATATTATGATATTTAAATGAAAAGATGCATATTTCAAATAAATGTTTGTTTTCATGATTTTTATGCATTATGCCATACTTAGTTCATGTGGTTGTACTAATTCCATGATTTTATCTATCTCTATAGTGATTGGTTGGTGAGGAGCATTTGGGAATCAAGACTTGGATCGTAGCATCGTTCAAGTGAAGTTGAAGTATGTCCTCATTTGACTCGAGGGCATAAATGTCTTTTATTGTTCTTTTTGAAGTATTGTAATAGACTTAGTAGTGCTATGTTTTCTATTTCGTATGGGCATGTGTCCCAAGTACTCTTGTGTCTAAGGATGATGAGATTGAGACTTACTATTTCCTATGATTTTATATGAAAGAGTTTTTAAAGACTATGATATATTTTGTGAAAAATTTTAATTCCGCACTACTTTTCACTATGTATATGCCATGAATGATATGAAAGGGCTTGTATAAGACCTCTGAGAGGTCAACTACGCCGGTTGCACTCCAAGAGCGCCATATCTTCTAGGGTATGATATTGGGATGTGACAAGCTTGTCTATCAGAGCATAGGATGTGAAAGTATTCTTAGGAATCAAAAAGTCTCATCAAGTCACGTCTAGTAGAGTCTTGACCATCGGTGTGAGTCGTGACACATCTATGGGCGAGAGGCTATAGGACGATAGAGTTTCCCTTCTTTTCTAATCCTATGTCGTGCCGTAGAGTAAATATTATGAGTATCCTTCTAAATGTGTTTTCTTGTGTTTCGAGGAGATGAATACTACAAGGATGGCCGCTAGAAGGTTGGAAGAGGAAAGGGTGAATGAGGAAATTCCTCCTCAAGTTGAGAAAGTTCCTCAAAATGGACAAGGAGTCCAAGGTACTCAAGGTGCTCAAGTGCCTCTCCAAGGTGATCGGGTCCCTATTGTGGAATAAGGTAATGAGGTTTTGGAGGTTTATTCGGAATTGTCTAATAGGGATATTAGAGAGGCTTTGCTTGCTTTAGCCCGAGCGGTGACTACTCAAGCTAATTTGAGTTTGGTCCCTAGGGTGAATGTTGTGGAGAGCACTATGACCTCTAGGTTGAGAGACTTTGTGAGGATGAATCCTCCTATCTTTCTTGGCTCTAAGGTAGGTGAAGATCCCCAAGAGTTCCTTGATGGTGTGTACAAGGTGTAGAGTTTTACGGGGTTTACATCTAAGGAGAAGGCGTAATTGGCTTCGTATCAATTGAGGGATGTTTCTCAAATTTGGTACACTCAATGGAAGGATAATAGGCCGGTGGAGTCGGATCCTATTGAGTGGGAAGAATTTAATTTTCTTGGTAAGTACTTTCCCGTGAGAGGAGGGAGGTTAAAGTAGAGGATTTTATCAATCTCAAGCAAGTAAATATGAGTGTTGAGGAGTACTCTTTGAAGTTCTCAACATTGTCTACATATGCACCGTCCTTAGTGTCAAATCCTAGGGATGAGATGAGTCGATTTGTGACCGGGGTCGCCGACTTAGTGAGGGAAGAATTCCGTACGGCTATGCTACATGATGATATGACCTTAGCTAGACTCATGGTGTATGCCCAATCTATTGAAGAGTTGGTAGGATTTCTAGAAACTTGAAAAGAAGTGGTGCAAGTGATCAAGTGCAGCCTAGGTTGAAGAAGAGTGTTTCAACTCAAGAAGAATCTATGGGTGCTAAGGTCAAATTTGAGAAAGGAGGTGGTTCTCAAAATGGCAAACCTACATGTGTCACTTGTGGCAATAAACATTATGGTGAGTGTCTTTTGGGTACCGGTAGTTTCTTTGAATGTGGAAAAGGAGGACACAAAGTGAGAGATTGTCCTCATAGAGATGGTAAGCAAGTTGCTCCTAATGTTCCAAAGGATGATGCTCCAACAAGGAGGCTTTTCTATGCACTCCGGACTAGAGGAGAAAAGCCGAATGAGGATGAGGATGATGTTTGTAAGTCCTTGTCTTTCTCTTTTTAGTGATATGAGTTCCTTCTAAGTGGGGGAGTAGGGTTATAGATGGGATAAAATAGTCCTAGAAGATTGTTGCATGTGCATGGTGTTTAGGAGTTTGGTTGAAATTGAATTTCATTAACTTCTTGCATTATGTATTTTTATGAAGCCTTGATGAGGTTGTAAAAGGTGTTTCTATGATGTTACCTTGCATATTAGCATGTCTCTATCATTAATTGCCTAAAAGTAGCATTTTTTGAAAGAAGTTGCAGAATTCACTGTAAAGGTACTGCCTGCTCACTGTGAAATTTTTGAGAAGTTGGATAATTCATTCTTTGGTCTAAAATTGTTGTTATATGGTTAGAACTGATGTATATGAGTATTCTAATGAATATAAAATGAGTTTGTTCTATTTGGAATGAAGGATGTGAGTTTTATAGCATGACGAGTTATAGAATCTTAGTCTAGTTTCTTGTTGTGTTGTGAATCTCTTGATTATGTGAAATGGATGTTTTCTCATTGATTATGTATTATATGGTATGGTTATGAGTTGATAATTTAATCTCTATTCTTGGAAGTGTTCGTAGAGTGGCAAGTGTCGAGGACGAATTTTGTCCAAGTGGAGGAGAATGTAAGATCCCGAAAACGACTTAGGTGAACCTAGAGCCTAACATGGTTGTAATGATGTTTTAAGGTACTAAATAGGTCTATTATGTGGTATAGAGTCAGTAGCAAAGAGTTTTGGTGCATTGGAAGTCAAGCATCAAGGGACGACTATGACGTTCGACGACTAAGTCACCTATGTGCCGCATATGTGGTTTTATTTGTTTATGTGTGATTCATGAGATTATATGGTCCTTAAATGAGTTATCATGATGTATATAGGCAGTGTGTCAAGTTTCGTGAATTTTGGAGGTCAAACGTCCAAGAACGTCCATGACGTTCGAAAGATGTGCCTTGAAATGACCTTGTGTGTCTAAGCATGTTTCGTCGAGTTTTACGCGGTCATTTTGGGTGAAATTCATGTTATAGGTCCTATACTCCTATACGATTATGTTTAGGTTGGAAACGTCCGGTCAAACATCACCAAGGACCATTCAAGGGTCCTTGATGAAGGACCCAAGTTGGTGCCCAAGACAGCCCAAGACAGCCCAACAAACGGTTGGCAATCGACGTCCAGTGGGTCAGTCAATGCCCCGTTGGTGGTGTCTCGTCGATTGGGACTTATTAATGGGATATGTAAGGCCAACGAGCAGCCTCAGTCCAAGACCACGGACCAACAGGACGGTCCATTGGTCAAAGGATGGGCCGTCGTTTGGCCACCGTCTGTGAGCACTGGTTCCTGTGCAGTTACTGTTAAGTGAAAGGGGTGAGATGCTAATTTCACCCCACGTCCAAATAAGAGGTTTTGCGGTTCCTTAAGGGTCTTTTGGGTATTTTAGACATGTATATATGTCTTTAACACTTAGAAGAATTCATTCTTCCAAATCAAAATCCCTTAGAAATTTCTCAGAACTCCATTAAAGCCAAAACTCAAGGAAGAGCTTGGATTGGAGATTTGAATGTTGATTCTTCGTCAAATTGGAGGATTAAAATCATTAAGGTATGGTTTTTGATCCTTGAAACTCTATTCATCAAGGAGCTTAAATTCAAAGATGTTTTTAAAGTTTTCAAAGATGAACTTGTCCAATTTTATGATCTATCCATGGGTTCTTGAATTAAAGGTTTCAATCATTGTTTATTGATGGAATTGTTGTTAATGAGATGATTTTAACTCAATTAACCTATGAACCCATGTAATTGATGAACCCTTGTTTTTTACTAATTTATGGGTTACTTGATATTGGTCTAATGCTTATGAATTCTACTGTAGATTTCTATAGGCTATCTAATGATGATGTAAGAATTATATTCACTTGATGTATAATTGGTATTAGTTGATAAATCTATATTGAATTGACCTAGTTTCATCTAGTATTATGATTTATGCATTGAATTGATGTTCATGGCCATGGGTAAGGGCCTATTGTTATTGAATTAGATGATTTAGACATGGATTGAAGTGGAGAGAATGGATTGGTGGTACGCTGACCAATTTCTCTTTAAATAAAGTATTATATCTCTTTAATTATGTTATGATTGGTATGGATCACTTATGGTAGCGATGATATGTGAATGATGTGGCCTTGTCGGCGTTACTTTATGTTTTATGATGATCATGGCCTTGTCGGCACTACTTTATATACTATGATGCTTTATGTGGTGATTTATGTTAAGTATGATCATATTTACCTACATGTAAAGTAATGCTAAAGTATGTGTTTCTTCTATGGATACTATTTAGGTTATCATGTTAGACTATGACTATGTGTTTTTGTGTGTGGTCTTAGAGTCGATGTATGGTTGTCCCTAATTGACTAAATGAGTCTATAACGGTTATATTGATTATGTTAAAGTAATGTGTAGGTTGACATAAGGATTATAAGGGCCATTCCTAAGTTTTTCAACAATGAATGTTATATGTGTTAAAGTGAAGTAATGTTGTGTCTTGTGTAGGAAGACTTATGTCCCTTATTTGATGCATGTACGAATGTGAATATGTGATGTCTTGACTTAAGATGCTAATGCCTCTTATTCTTGAATGTATGAATGTTATGAGACCTTGAATGATGATAAGAGGGTCCTTTATGTGAAATTTTGAACCTAGTGGTAAGGTTATGGAACTTGAAGTCGAAAGCCGTAATGGTATAATTCTTGTAATGAATGATGGACTTAATGTTGATTGGCTGGAACGGCATCATATTTAACCTTAGGAAATTCATTATGAGCTTCTTGTCACCATTGTAAGGAAGCCCTAAGGGACCTCTTTGGTAGGGTAAATGTAATTGGCTTATGAACTTGATATGGAACCCTTTTGTATGAACCTTAATGTGAACTATTCTATGAGAACAAAGCTAGCACCGAGTGAGTACTGCAAGGTAAGTAGCTCTAGTTAAAGGATGAGACTTGAGTACAAAGTAAACCCTTCATATTCCTTAACCATATGCCTACACGGGATGTGTCCAAGTTCTACCATTGGCAAGTAGAACAACCTCATCGGAGTAGGATAGAACTCCGGATTCTATGCTTTGCTACCATGGTCTATGTAGGTTATTATCTATTCTCATCATATGGGATACCTATTAGCATTATAGAAGTTCTATGAAGTTTAGGTGGTGGTATGGGACGCTATCTAGACATTGCACAATAGGCTTTGAAGATGTTAGTAAGAGTCCCTAGGTCTTCTCCAAGACCATTAATGTCCTTTATATGATGAATGTCTCTTACGTGAACTAATGAACTAATGACTTATGTAAGAAGGTATGTAAAAGAATGAGTACATACTTTAGAGTGACTTTAAGGATTCCTTAGTTAAAGTGTGAAGAGGGCATAAGGGATTATCTCTTCATGTCTTATCTATGGAAGTCTTTAGAATGACTCTAGTTAGGGAAGTTTGTTGTTATGTTGGACATGATCTAAACTTAGGAAGTCTTAAGGATTATTTAGATAACCTGTCACACCCGGATTCTGGAATCCGAATATAACCGGCGTTGTTAACCTCTCATAGGTTGCAGACAAGCCTCTTCTTAGCTTTCATCACAATCATACAGTTAAATTTGCGGAAAATTTAAAACTTTTTAATACTTATCGAAGTATACATAGACTTCATATAGTACTGCATAAGAGTGATATTCTAATAGCTCAAACTAAAACAACCATCTATCAATAGATTAAACAAATGAAATGATGAATCATAATAATAATAATAGTTTGCCAATCGGCCTTATTACAATGTTTGAAAAAATATTTGAAAAGAAACGCTAGGGACAGTAGTCACTAGCTATATCTAATGTACTAAGCTAGAATAATAAAGTGTAGCATCCTCGAACTCAAGCGGACCTACTAAAGTCTAGAGATCGCTAATCCAAACTGCTTCGTCAACACTTAAACCTTCTTGAGAACCTGCGCCTATAAAAATAGTAATAATATGTGGGGTTAGTACACACTTGTACTAAGTATGGGTGTATGCACATAAACACAGAAGGACTATGCATGAACAAGGAAAGCTCTTCCTAAAGCAACATGTCGTTTCTGCAAATTAAAGTCACTTACTTTCTTAATCCGTTAATCGTGAATTATGATATGTATATGACACGATCTCATGCAATTAAGGCACACAGCTCATTTCTATATGAACATAAGACCTTGGAATCATGAACACAATTTTAGAACAACTTAAACAATAGTTTATTATTTTGCTCCCTAGGCCGAGAGTTACCTTTCTCATACTTAGATGATTTTCAGTCTTTTCTTCTTTTTGTTGTGTAGTTCAATGATCTTCTTTGATCCTATGTTTTACTTACAAGTGCAATGATTCATTGTAGTCCCATACCTACTATGAATCGAGTAAGCAATTTACAAGACTAAGGAAATAATTTGGCTACATTACTTACAAGTTAGATTTCTTTACTCTTGTTAAATGTGGATAAATATATTTATAAGCCAATCTTTATTGGCTATGCCGATTAATTGGTTGTTAACCTAATATGATAATCTTTGGCGCATGTAATCATATTCCACTATTGGCATAGACCACTAACTTGTTGTTCTTATCAAACACTGGTGATTGATGTTCTTAAGCTCTTACTTTACTTAGTTCACTATGAACTTATGATTCTACTTTTTGCTCTATTGTTCACTTTGAACGTGCTACGTTATTCTTTATTACTCTCTTAAAGAATTCTTTAGCATTAACGAAAGTAGATCATGCGAGCTAACATGAAATCCAGTGTCTCTCCTACATCAAAAAGAGGTGATTCACTAATTAAGGTGAACCAAGTTCTTTGTCTACCCCACCCGAAAAGGGGGGTTCACCGGCTAAGGTGATACTGTGTTTGTGTCTTCCCCACACCGAAAAGGGGGGTTCACGGCTGAAGTGAACCGGATACTTTATTGAGCTATAACCGACATAGATCATGTGAGTTAAACATGAAATACGGTGTCTCCCCCACACCGAAAAGAGGTGGAATCATCGACCAAGGTGAAACCAAACTTGCTAGCGTTCTTTGTGGGCGACATCCACTAGCTAGGGCCCCTATGCTGGCAACATAGTTCGAATACTAGGAGATGTACGGAGACCCTGGTCCACCGGGGTGGTGATCTCATCTCATGAGGCTTATATGTGCTGGCACAAGCTCATTGCTAGTCTATCGATGCTAAGCTCAGATTTATTTTTATCTTGTTATCTTTTAGAGTTGACTCAAACATTATGGAAGCTTGCTTCTAGTTATGAGGTTTACTTAACTCTATGGATGACTGGTCAACCCTCTCTTCACTTAATGAATATGAACTTAAGTCTTTACATTATCATCATGGTGCGAGTGAGACTTGTCTCACGGACTCTAGCACCCTCTTATGTGAGTATTTTTGACATAACCGATTAAGAGTATTTGAGACTTGTCTCACTTTTTTTAACACTCTATATTAGGTCAATTTCATAACTTAAGCTTTTAGTTATTTCATTACTCACCTTAACTTGTTCACGTTAATTGTTAGTCTTGTATCAGTCTTTATGATAATTATAACTTCTTATACAATGCCATTACGTTCACAAGTTCATGTGGATAGGGTATGTTGGGACTTGTCCCATTGATTGGCATACCCTATGTTATGAGTTGATTGATGTAGAGATTAGAATGACTTTTTGGAAGTAATATGATTGGACATAGTTTTGTTAGCCAATTTGTTGGCATAAATCACAATTTCACTATATACTTATCATAATGTTATCACTAGTCATACCAATTGTTCATAAACACATTATAGTAATATTAACATGTGAAACATGCCAACTTTTAACTTAAGTAGGCATTATAACATTCAACGTTCATGTAAATAACACCCTAAGTATGCGGATCTAACATGTATATTTCATTTGACATATAATTCAATAAAACATACACATAATGATCAGTTAACACACATACAAATAACATGCATCGAGAATTACACTATAGATACTACAAGAATCGGAAATTGGGAGACCTAGGGGGATAAACATGTGATTCATTGGGAACAACCCTAGTTTCGATATTCTTGAAGTTAAAACGTTTGAAAGGCCTCTTGGAGAAAGAATTCCAGGTGAGATAATCCATACCTTATTGTAGAATTAAATCTACGAAGATCACCTTGCACTTTGCACGAAGACCTTGAAGAGCTTTCTTGAAATCGTCTAGGGTTTCTAACATTTTCTCACTGTTTTTAGTTGTAGCGTTTTTTTTTTTTATGAATAACGTGAGTTTAAGTCTTTAAGAACTGAATGTTAACTAAGTTAACTTATGTAATATTCCAGAAAATTACATGTCTAGTTAAGATCCTAATAGGTCTTTAAGAGTGCGTATTGGGGGTACATAGGCATCCCAACGCCCAAATTGAGAAATATTGGGCATAGTTTAGAAAATTGGCTAAGGGGTTAGCCAATTTCTATATATACCCAAATAAACAAAATATATTCCAAGTTTGTTTATAAATTGTACCTGCAATGAAGACCCTAAGATAAAATAAATAGTAATATTGATCTCTAACGCAACGCGTTAAGTATTAGGCATCCAAGTGTCAAGCCTAGTACCATAGCACATAACCATTTAAAATGATCATGTTGATTAAGTAGTGCCCAAGGACATGGTGAGGATCCTTGGGACAATAAGTAAACATTCCAAATGAACCTTCCAAAATAGTTAGTTGGGAAAGTACACACAACACATGTGCAAGCACATGTGCAAACGGCTAAGGGGACCACTCTAACCGATTCGGTTAGGGCGGTTGGGGGGCAGGCACGCGTTCGGGTCAGCCCACGTGGGGCCACACTCCCTAAGCGGTACTAAGCCCTAGATAACTGACCTGACTAACTAACTAACCTAGTACAAACCAAAAATAGCTAGGTAAGGAACCCGACAACCTAAGACTAAACCGGGTGTCACCTAACCGCATAACTAACTAAGGGACAACCTAGTACCTAACCTAGGATGGTCCAAAAGGTTGGTTAAGGTCCTAACAACTTAGGGGTACTTTAGTAATTAACCTAGGTTACTCAATTAATTAATTTAGCAACTTAATTAATTAAATTAATTAGACAAAATCAAAACCACAAGGAAAAATCCAGATTTCGGTTAAGTCAAAGAGTCTTCCAATTCTAGTCAATCTAGGAAGGGCATTTTGGTAATTAGCTACTTAAGCTATTTTAGTTAAGTATATAGTATAAGTTAAATTAGTTAACATTCAGTTCTTACAAGTTTTAGACTCACGTTATTCACCCAATAAATGCTACAACTAAAATAAGAGAAAAACGTTAGAACCCTAGACGATTTCAAGCAAGCATTCTTCAAGGTTTTTCGTGCAAAGTTAAAGGTGATCTTAGTAGATTTAATTCTACAGCAAGGTATGAGTTTTATCTCCTGGAATTCTTTCTCCAAGAGGCTTTTCCAACGTTTTTACTTCAAGAATATCGAAACTAGGGTTGTTCCCAATGAATCGCATGTTCATCTCCCTAGTTCTCCCAATTTCTGATTCTTGTAGTATTAGTAGTGTAATTCTCAATGCGTTGTTGTTTGTATGTGGTGTTAACTGATCATTATGTGTATGTTTTAGTGATTATATGTCCAATGAAATAAACATGTTAGATCCGCATACTTAGGGTGTTATTTACATGAACGTTGTTATAATGCCTACTTATGTTTCGAGAATATGAGATTGTTATGAGTATTCGTTAAATTGTCTTATATTTTAATCAAAGGTTAAATGTTGCCTTGTCAACATGTTATATTACTATAATGTATTCATGGATGATTGAATTGGCTTGTGATAATATCATAGTTTGATTTATGCCAACAAATTGGCTTAATAATATTATATCCCAAAAAATGTAATGTTACGTCAATCTTAACTCAATGAACTCATAACATAGGGTATGCCAATCAATGGGACAGGTCCCAACATACCCTATCCACACGAACTTGTGAACGTAATAACATTGTATAAGAAGTTGTAATGATCATAAAGAATGATACAAGACTAGTAAGTAACGTGAACAAGTTAAGGTGAGTAAAGAAAATAATTAAAATCTTAAGTTATGAAATTGACCCTATATAGAGTGTTAGAAAGAAGTGAGACAAGTATCAAATACACTTAATCGTTATGTCAAAAATACTCACATAAGAGGGTGCTAGAGTCCGTGAGACAAGTCTCACTCGCACCATGATGATAAAGTAAAGACTTAAGATCATATTCATCAAGTAAAGAGAGGGATGATCAGTGATACATAGAGTTAAGTAAACCTCATAACTAGAAGCAAGCTTCCATAATGTGTGAGTAAACTCTAAAAGATAAGAAGATAAAAATCTGAGCTTAGCACCGATAGACTAGCAATGAGCTTGTGCCAACACATGTAAGTCTCATGAGATGAGATCACCACCCCGGTGGACCAGGGTTTTCGTACGTCTCCTAATCTTAGAACTATGTTTATCCAGCATAGGGGTACCAGCGGGTGGACGCCTCCACCTAAGAACGCTAGGCAGTAGGTTTCACTTTGGCCAGTGATTCCACCTCTTTTCAGTGTGGGGGAGACACCGGATTTCATGTTTAGCTCGCATGATCTTTGTCGGTTAAATCTCAGGAAAGTATCCGGTTCACTACAGCCGTGAACCCCCCTTTTCGGTGTGGGGAAGACACAGACACGGTATCACCTTAGCCGGTGAACCCCCCTATTCTGTGTGGGGTAGACACAGAACTTGGTTTACCTTAACCGGTGAATCACCTCTTTTCGGTGTGGGGGAGACACTGGATTTCATGTAGCTCGCATGATCTACTTCCGTTAATTCTAAGAGAATTCTTTAAGAGAGTAAGAAGGTATAAAGTAGCATTTTCAAAGTGAACAATCAAGCGAAGAAGTAGAATCATAAGTTCATAGTGAACTAAGTAAGTAAGATCTTAAAGAACATCAATCACTAGTGTTTGATAGAAACAACAAGTTTGGGTAGCCAATAATAAAGCGTGGATTATGTCCCAAGATCTATATATTATGTAAATAATTAATTAATGGGTATAGCCAATAAAGATTGGTTTATAAATACATGCACACCCAATCAAATAAGAATGAGTAATCTAACTTGTAAGCAGAGTAGCCAAATAATTTCCTTAGTCTTGTGAGTTGCTTACGCGATTCATTATAGGTATGGGACTACAATGAATCATTGCACTTGTAAGTAAAACATAAGATCAAAGGAGATCATTGAAATACACACTAGAAAGAAGAAAAGACTGAAAAATAATCTAAGTATAAAAAAGGCATCTCTCGGCCTAGTGAGCAAATTTATAAACGTTTGTTTAAGTTGTTCTAAAATTATGTCCATGATTCCAAGGTCTTATGTTCATAAAGAAAATGAGTTGTGTGCCTTAATTGCATGAGAACGTGTCATATACATATCATAATTCATGATTAAAAAATTAAGAAAGAAAGTAACGTGACATACCAGAAACGACATGTTGTTTAGGAAAGAGATTTCCTTGTTCATGCATAGTCCTTTATGTGTTTATGTTCATACACCCATACTTAGTACAAGTGTGTACTCACCCCATATATATTTACTATTTTTATAGGTGCAGGTTCTCAAGAAGGTTGAAGTTCGACAAAGCGGATTGGTATAGCAATCTCCAGACTTTGGTAGGTCCTCTTGCGTTCGAGGATGCTACACTTTATTATTCAAGCTTAGTACATTAGATATATCTAGTGACTACTGTCCCTAGCGTTTCTTTTCAAGTATTTGTTCAAGCGTTTGTACTAAGGCCAATTGGCAAACTATTATTATTATTATGATGATCATTTATTTCATTTGTTTAATCTATTGATAGATGGTTGTTGAGGTTGAGCTATTAGAATATCACTCTTATGCAATACTATATGAAGTCTATGTATACTTCGCTAAGTATTAAAAAAATTTAAATTTTCCCAAATTTAACTGTATGATTGTGATGAAATCGAAGAAGAGGCTTGTCTGCGACCTCTGAGAGGTTAACGACGCCAGTTGCGATTCGGATTCCAGAATTTGGGTTGTGACAAACTTGGTATCTGAGCATGAGGTTAAATTTCCTAGGAATTAAGGCTCAACACAGCCACGTTGCGTAGTTTCTAACTTATGGTTGTGAAGTGCACCAAAATCATGACTTAGAGACTTTGTGATTTTAGGAATTTTCCCTTCTTCTACTCTTTATCGTGCTGTCTAGAGCTTTGACATTTTGTGTCATTCTAGTATATAACTTCCTTCTTGTGTATACGTGTAGAAAATGAACACAAGAAGAAACGCCAACAGAAAAGTCGAATAAGCAGATGTTGGAGGCAATCAAGCTCCTCCTCAAGCCCCAGCCGCTGAAGCATAAGTGCCCGCCAACGTAGTTGTAATGACAGATGAAGAAGTAAGTGCGGCACTGCTTCAGATGGCCCAAGCCATCACTGTGCAGGCTCAGGCCCTCACGGCCCAAGCCACTAGAGAGGGTGCTCCCAGGGAGAACCCGTATGCTATCACTATGGCTAGTAGGTTGAGGGATTTTACTAGGATGAATCCTCCGACCAATGAGGATGCTCAAGAGTTTGTGGATGAGGTTAACAAGATTCTTTGTCCCATGGGTGTTAGTGAAGAGGAAAAGGCTGATTTGGCTTCTTACCAACTGAAAGATGTGGCTCAGGTGTGGCACAGGATGTGGGGAGATGGTCGAACACCAAGGGAAGTCCCTATCACTTGGGACGTTCTCAAGACTGCATTCCTGGAGAGGTTCTTTCCCAGAGAATAGAGAGAGGCTAAGGTCGAGGAATTCATCAACTTACGGCAGGGAGGTATGTCGGTTAGGGAATACTCCTTGAAGTTTGTTAAGATTTCCAAATATGCTTCTTCTCTTGTGGCCAATAGCAGGGATGAGATGAGCAGGTTTGTGACTAGTGTGTCGGAGGATTTAGAAGAAGAATGTCGGACAGCGATGTTGCACGATAACATGGACCTTGGTAGGTTGATGGTACATGCACAACAAGTTGAGGAGAGCCGTCGGAGAAAGAGAAGCTGAGAAAGCAAGAAGTCTAGGCCCTCAGATCAGTCCGATTCGAACTATGGTAAGAATTCGTTTGGAGTTTGGGATAAGCCCAAGTTCAAGAAGGGGCACAAACGCTCAAGTAATTATACTCCTTCGAAAAATACTAATGCCAAGAAGGAAAATGATAAAAATAGCTAGGGTAACCGAAAGGCGTGTGGTTAGTGCGGCCGTGTGCATGGAGGTGAGTGCATGGTAAGTTTTAAGGGATGTTATGGGTGCGGTAAGAGTGGGAATGTGGTTAGGGACTGATAAAATGTGAAGAATCAGGCCAAGGAAGATACTCAGCCTCGGACTAATCCCAATGCAGCAGCCGAACCTTCCAAGAGAAACCAGTTCTACGCGTTGAAAGGAAGAGAGGAACAAGAGAATTACGCGGATGTGGTTACTGGTAACTTTCTTGTCTTTTCTTTTCCTGTTTATGCATTATTAGATCCAGGATCCACCTTGTCTTTTGTTACTCCTTTAGTAGCTAGTAAATTTGACTTGCTTCCTGAGATTCTGTATGAGCCATTTTTAGTGAGTACTCCTATAGGGGACAGTGTTAGGGCCGAAAGAGTCTATAGAAATTACCCAGTAATTGTTCTCAATAAAGTTACTCATGCTAATCTAATAGAATTAACCATGCTTGATTTTGATATAATTTTTGGTATGGATTGGCTTCATAAATGTTATGCTACTATAGACTGTCGAAATAGGGTAGTAAGTTTTTAGTTTCCAAATGAGTTAGAGTTAAAATAGGAAGGGTGTGGTTCAAATCCAACAAGCCAAATAGTTTCCAATCTTAAAGCTAATAAGATGTTATCTAAGGGATACTTATGCCACTTAGTTAGAGTCAAAGACTTAGAACAAGAATTCCCTTCCGTAGACTCTGTGTCCGTAGTAAATGAGTTTCAAGATGTCTTTTCGGAGGATTTACCAGGGATCTCTCCAGAACGTGAAATTGATTTTGGTGTTGACTTATATCCCACCACCAAACCGATTTCCGCCTTATATAATGGCCCCAGCGGAACTCAAAGAGTTGAAATTGCAGTTAAAAGATTTACTTGATAGGGGCTTCATCCAACCGAGCATATCCCCATGGGGCGCTACAGTGTTGTTCGTTAAGAAAAAGGATGGAACTCTTAGAATGTGTATCGATTATCAGCAACTCAACAAAGTCACTATAAAGAACAAATATTCTTTTCCCAGAATCGATGATCTTTTTATCAACTTCAAGGTTCAAGTTTCTTTTCTAAGATTGATCTTCGGTCGGGTTATCACAAATTAAGGGTAAGACAAGAGGACGTTCCTAAGACTGCCTTCTGCACTAGATATGGCCATTATGAGTTTCTTGTCATGTCATTTGGTCTCACTAACGCACCAGCCGCGTTCATGGACCTTATGAATAGAGTCTTCCGTGAATATCTTGATTCTTTCGTCATAGTATTCATTGATGACATCCTCATATACTCTAAGTCCAGAGAAGAGCATGAACAACATTTGAGAATGACATTGCAAGTACTCAGAGAACATCAGTTGTATGCAAAGTTTAGCAAATGTGAGTTTTGGTTGAGATCGGTGACCTTCCTTGGTCATGTGGTGACCGATCAGGGTGTTGAAGTTGATCCGAAAAAGATAGAAGCGGTAAAGAATTGGTTGAGACCCCTTACCCCTATCGATATTCAAAGTTTTTTTGGTTTGGCTAATTATTATCGACGGTTTGTGGAGGGCTTTTCCGCGATTGCTGCTCCATTGACCGCGTTAACGAAGAAGAAGGCAAAGTTTGAGTGGTCTGAAAAGTGTGAAAAGAGCTTCCAAGAGCTCAAAGACCGACTCACTTCGGCCCCAGTCCTCACATTGCCGAGAAGTGGTGAACGGTACGTGGTTTTGTGATGCTTACCGAGTAGGTTTGGGATGTGTTCTTATGCAAGATGGTAAGGTGATTGCATATGCATCAAGACAATTGAAAGTCCACGAGAAGAATTACCTACTTATGATCTTGAACTAGCCGCGGTAGTCTTTGCGTTGAAGCTTTGGAGACATTACTTATATGGTGTACATGTTGATGTATTTACTGACCATAAAAGTCTTCAATCTGTTTTTACACAAAGCGAATTAAAACTTCGTCAGAGAAGATGGCTAGACTTACTAAAGGATTAGACATGAGTGTCCACTATCATCCGGGTAAGGCCAACTAGTGGCGGATGCATTAAGACGATTGAGCATGGGCAGCATGTCTCACATTGTCACGACCCGGATTAAGGAATCTGAATCGCAACCGGCGTCGTTAACCTCTCAGAGGTCGCAGACAAGCCTCTTCTTAGCGTTGATCACAATCATATAGTTAAATTTGCGGAAAATTTAAAACTTTTAAAGCATAATGAAGTATACATAGAGTTCATATAAATACTAAATAGATTGATATGCTAATAATCTAAAACTAAACAACCATCTACAATATATTAAACAATTCAAATGAAAGAATCAATATATATCGCAATAGTTCGCCAAAACGGCCTTAATACAAAGCCTTGAATAAAATATCTGAAATGAAACGCTAGGGACAACATCCACTAGCTATGTCTAAAGAACTAAGCTATAAAGTTAGATATAGCATCCTCGAACTCAAGAGGACCTACCAAAGTCTGGAGATCGCTAAGTCCAAACCGCTTCGATGAGTCTTCAACCTTCTCTCTAACCTGCACCTATAAAAATAGTAATAGTATAGGGTTAGTACACACTTTTACTAAGTATGGGTGTATGCACACATACACATAAGGTCTATGCATGATCAAGGAAAGCTCTTCCTATAACAAAATGTCATTTCTGGAAAGTGAAGTCACTAGACTTTCTTAATTCGTTATTTGTAATTCATGGTGTGAATATGATGTATTTTAATGCATTCAAAACACACAAATCATTTTCTATATGAACATAATACTTTGGAATCATGAACATAATTTTAGAACATCTCAAACAAAAAATTATAAATTTGCTCCCTCTAGGCCGAGAGCACCATTTTCCAGACTTAGAATATTTTTCAGTCGTTTCTTCTTTTTGTTGTCTAGTTCAATAATCTCCTTTGATCCTATGTTTTACTTACAAGTTAAATGATTCATTGTATTCCCATACCTACAATGAATCAAGTAAGTAATCCAAGGGATTAAGGAAATGATTTAACTACAATTGGGCATGAAACCTTTATAAGCCAATCTTTATTGGTTAAGCCTATTATTTGATCATTTGCCTAATATAAGAAGTCATTATAAGCCAATCTTATTTGGCTTTGATCATTTTCATAATATAATAAATCATTATTCGATATGCCCCTTACTTGTTGAAAACTTCCTTCTTATCAACCATTGATGATTGATATTCTTAAACTCTTACTTTCTTAGTTCACTTTGAACTTACATCTTTTCTTCCTTCTTTCTTACTTTCTTAAAGAAGTCTTTAGCATTAAGATCATGTGCAATGACATGAAATCCAGTGTCTTCCCCACACCGAAAAGAGGTGGTTCACCGATCAAAGTGAACCTAGATCATGTCAGTTAACATGAAATCCAGTGTCTGCCCCACACCGAAAAGGGGTGATTCACCAGCTAAAGTGAACCCAAGTCCAGTGTCTTCCCCACACCGAAAAGAGGTGGTTCACGGCTAAAGTAAAACCAAGAACTTTCTTTTGATCATTAACCGACATAGATCATGTGAGCTAAACATGAAATCCAGTGTCTGCCCCACACTGAAAAGGGGTGGTTTCATCGGCCAAAGTGAAACCGAATCTACCTAGCTCTCTTAGGTGGAATCCACTGGCTAGTTCCCATGCTGGCAACATAGTTCGAAGACTAGGAGATTTTTGGAGACTCTTATCCACCTTGGTGGAGCCTCATCTCATGAGACTTACATGTGCTTGCATAAGCTCATTGCTAGTCTATCAATGCTTTGCTCAATTTCTTTTACTTCGTAACTTTTAGAGTTGACTTAAACATTTTGGAAGCTTTTTTGTAGTTATGAGGTTTACTTACTCTATGGATAACTTGTAATCCCTTTCTTTACTTGATGAAATGTGAATTTAACCTTACCTTATCATCTTGGTGTTAATGAGACTCGTCTCACACTTTCTAACACCTTTTTATGTGAGTATCTTTAACATAGTTGTCTTAGGTATAAGTGAGACTTGTCTCACTTCCTTTAACACCCCATTCTGGTCACTATGATAGCTGTTGAGCTTTTAGTTATGTTATTACTCACTTTATCTTGTTCAATGTCATTTGGTAGCTTTATACCATTCTTTATGAACGTTATGAACTTCGTTCAATGTAGTTACTATGTTCATAATTCATTTTGATAGAGTATGTTGGGACTTGTCCCAATGATTGGCATACCCTTGGTTATGGATTCTATAAATTACCTTAGGTGTGCTTATTTTGGCATTACAATACATTGGACATATAAGATTAGTATGAATTAGTATTGGCCTATAACAATTTGGACATAATTTTGATAGCCAATTTATTGGCACAAGCCAACCATCCACTCAACATTTTTCATGAGATTATCATTAGCCAAGCTGATTAACTTCATGTAAATACTTTAGTGAACCCATCATCTCAAGAAAGTCGACATTTAACAGTAACTAAATTGTATAACCGAATCATAACCAACTTCATTTTCTCGGACAAAATTAAGCCTTACAACATTCTTTATTTCGTGTAAATAATACTTAAATAATATGAATCAAATCTATAGGCTTCATTCGACATTTACAAATCAAGAAACCTACGCATTAGGAACAGTTAGCACCACATACCAACAACATGTTCGTGATTACATCTACATACTTATTAGAATCGAAAACAAGGATAACTAGGGAAAAAGACGTTCAACAATATCATTGGGAACAACCCTAGTTTCGAGATTCATGAATTCAAAACATTTGAAAGGCCTCTTGGAGAAAGAATTCCAGGAGAGAAACCCGTACCTTATGTAGAATTGAATCTACGATGGTCCCTTTGCACGAAAACCTTGAAGAGTACCTTGAAATCGCCTAAGAGAACCTTTGTCTTTCTACGTTTTCCGCTTAATAGCTTTGCGTCGTGTTTCTAAGTGAATGATCGTGGTTTTTAGGTCTTAGGAACTGATGTTGAATAATTCAACTTTAGATTAATTAACTTAATTAATAAATTAATTATTTAATTACTAAAACGCCCCTCCTAAGTTGACTAGACATAGGAGGACATTTGACTTAGCCAAATCTGAAAATTGGCTAAGGGTCTCGGCTTGAGCAAGGATTTAACTTAATTAATTAAGTTGTTAAATTAATTAATTAAGGGATATAGGGAAATTACTAAAATACCCCTAAGTCACTAGGACCACAACTAACCCTTTCGGACCATCCTAGGTTAGGTACTAGGTTGTCCCTAAGTTAGTTAGGTTAGTTAGGTGTCACCCGACAAGGTCTTAGGTTGTTGGGTCCCTTGGCTGGTCGTTCTTGGTTGGTCTTAGGTTAGCTAGCTAATTGGTTAAGTTAGTTAGAGTCTAGAGTTGGTTAGGAAGCCAGGCCCTACTTGGCTGGACCCGTTCGCGCGCCTGCCCCTAACCGCCTAACCGAATTCGGTTGGCTTGGTCACATGGTCCCCCTCGTCCGGTTATACATGTGCTTGCAAATGTGTTGCTGCCTACTTTCCCAACCGTATAATTCTCTTGTTGCATTTGGAAAGTTCACTCTTTGTCCAAGGATCCTCACTATGTCCTTGGACACTACTTAATCTACATGATCATTTTCATTGATCATGTGCTATGGTACTAGGCTTGACACTTGGATACCTAGTACCTAATATGTATTATGTGAAGAATACGATATTTTAGCTTAGGTTCTTCATTGCAGGTACAATTCTAAACAAGCTCGTTAATACATAGAAAATTGGCTAACACCCTCAGCCAATATTTCTAATATGCACAATATTATTCAATATTGGGCATTGGGATGCCTATGTACCCCCAATACGCATTCTTACAACCTATTAGGCTCTTTACTAGACATGTACATTTTTCTGGAATGTTACACACATCGATGATGAGAAGAAAGAGTTGGTTAAAGATGTACACCGATTGGCAAGGTTAGGTGTACGGCTTGTAGATGCACCAGATGGGGGTGTTACGGTCCATTCAAGTTCCGAATCCTAATTTGTTGTAGATGTTAAAGCCAAGCACCATCTCGACCCAGTAATTGTGGAGTTGAAAGATTCGGTGTTGGGTAAGATGAATGAATCATTCTCCCTTGGGGGAGATGGTGTACTTAGGTATTAAGGAAGATTGTGCGTACCAAATATTAATGCTTTGAGGCCAAATATTATCGCAGAGGCTCATGGCTCTAAGTATTCCATTCATCCGGGTTCCACCAAGATGTATCATGATCTGAAGGAAATTTATTGGTGGGGAAGTATGAAGCGAGACATCTCTATGTTCGTAGAAGAGTGTCTCAATTTCCAACAATTCAAGGCCGAACACCTTAAGCCTGGAGGTATTACTCAATCGATTGAGATTCCAACGTGGATGTGGGAGGACATTAATATGGATTTCGTGGTTGGTTTGCCCAGGACCAGAAAAATGCACGATGACATTTGGGTCATTGTTGACCGAATGAAAAAGTCCGCACACTTCATTCCCGTGAAGTCCACTTACCGACCCAAAGACTATGCCAAGCTTTATATCGATGAGGTCGTGAGGTGGCATGGGATTCCTTTATCTATAATTTCAGATAGGGGATCCCAATTCACTTCGCATTTTTGGAGATCTTTTCAAAAGTGTTTGGGTACACAAGTAAAGCTTAGCACTGATTTTCACCCTCAAACGGATGGACAAGCAGAACGCACCATCCAGACCCTTGAAGACATGTTGAGAGCATGTGTTATGGACTTCAAGGGGAGTTGGGACGATAACTTACCCCTAATCGAGTTCTCTTATAATAATAGCTACCATTCCAGTATTGGGATGGCACCTTTTGAAGCATTGTATGGTAGGAGATGTAGGTCCCCAGTTGGATGGTTTGAAGTGGGAGAAACTGCCATCCTTGGCCCCCAAATCGTACATGAGGCTTTGGAAAAGGTGAGAATAATTCGAGATAGGTTGGCTACTACTTACAGTCATCAAAAATCATATGCGGATAACCGAAAGAGAACTTTGGAATTCAAAGTAGGTGATCAAGTATACCTAAAGATATCACCCATGAAAGGGGTGATGCAGATCGGTAAGAAGGGGAAATTGAGTCCGAGGTATATAAGTCCGTATGAGATCTTACAATGAGTAGGAAATGTTGCTTACGAACTAAAATTACCGAACGAATTGTCTTCTTTTCATCCAGTGTTTCACATTTCGATGCTTAAGAAGTGTCTAGGCGATCCCGCGTCCATTCTACCCATCGAAGGGTTAGGAGTCAATGAAAACCTTTCTTACGAAGAGGTTCCCATTGCAATCTTAGATCGTCAAGTGAAGCGACTGAGGAACAAGGAGGTTCTTACCGTGAAAGTGTTATGGAGGAACCACCTTGTTGAGGGAGCAACATGGGAGGCCGAGGCCGATATGAGATCCTGTTACTCTCACTTATTCAGTTCTTGAGGTTAGATAAACTTTCTCCTAAAGTCCGATTTCGTGAATAAAACTCTAAATCTTAGTGCATTAGGCGGTTTTTGGTGTTCTAAGTCCATAACTGTGTGTTTTATACTTGCACTATATGAGTTAATATGAGTTCATGCTTGCTTTCATGTTGCTGTTTTTGTATAGCTTTTACGTGATTATGTGTTGCATGAGTGTGATGTGCATTAAGTTAAAGTAGGATTGCGAAGGAAGTTCCTCAATCTTAGATAAGAAGCTTCAGATAAGCTTAGAGTAATGTGGATCATCCAGAGTAATTTGTGAATCAGACATTAACAAAGATAAAGTTTCTAGTATGATAATGTGCTTTTCGAAAATATCCTATTTGGTTTAAAACGATGAGTAGTGTCATTCGGGGACGAACGTTCCTAAGGGGGGGATAATGTAACATTTCAGAAAATTACATGTCTAGTAAAGATCCTAATAGGTCTTTAAGAATGCGTATTGGGGGGGTACATAGGCATCCCAATGCCCAATATTGCGAAATATTGGGCATAGTATAGAAAATTGGCTATTGTGTGTTAGACAATCTCTATATATACCCAAATAAGCAAAATATATTCCAAGCTTGTTTAGAAATTGTACCTGCAATGAAGACCCTAAGCTAAAATAAATAGTAATATTGATATCTAACGCAACGCGTTAAGTACTAGGCATCCAAGTGTCAAGCCTAGTACCATAGCACATAACCATTTAAAATGATCATGTAGATTAAGTAGTGCCCAAGGACATAGTGAGGATCCTTGGGACAATAAGTAAACATTCCAAATGAACCTTCCAAAATAGTTAGTTGGGAAAGTACACACAACACATGTGCAAACGGCTAAGGGGACCACTCTAACCGATTCGTTAGGGCGGTTGGGGGGCAGGCACGCGTCCGGGTCAGCCCACATGGGGCCACACTCCCTAACCGGTACTAAGCCCTAGATTACTGACCTAACTAACTAAATAAACTAGGACAAATCAAAAATAGCTAGGTAAGGGACCCGACAACCTAAGACTAAACCGGGTGTCACCTAACCGCATAACTAACTAAGGGACAACCTAGTACCTAACCTAGGATGGTCCAAAAAGCTGGTTAAGGTCTTAACAACTTAGGGGTACTTTAGTAATTAACCTAAGTTACTCAATTAATTAATTTAGCAACTTAAGTAATTAAATTTATTAGACAAAACCGAAACCACAAGGAAAAATCCATATTTCGGTTAAGTCAAAGAGTCTTCCAATTCTAGTCAATCTAGGAAGGGTGTTTTGATATTTAGCTACTTAAGATATTTTAGTTAAGTATATAGTCTAAGTTTAATAAGTTAAAATTCAGTTCTTAAAACGTTTAGACTCACGTTATTCACCCTATAAATGCTACAACTTAAACAAAAGAAAAACGTTAGAACCCTAGACGATTTCAAGCAAGCATTCTTCAAGGTTTTTCGTGCAAAGTTCAAGGTAATATTCGTAGATTTAAATCTACAGCAAGGTATGGGTTTTCTCTCCCGTAATTCTTTCTCCAAGAGGATTTTCAAACATTTTTACTTCAAGAATATCGAAACTAGGGTTGTTCCCAACGAATCGCATGTTCATCTCCCTAGTTCTCCCAATTTCCGATTGTTGTAGTATTAGTAGTGTAATTCTTGATGCATTGTTTTTTGTATGTGGTGTTAACTGATCATTATGTGTATGTTTTAGTTATTATATGTCGAATGAAATATACATGTTAGATCCGCATACTTAGGGTGTTATTTACATGAAAGATGAATGTTATAATGCCTACTTGTGTTTCGAGAATATGAGATTGTTATGAGTATTCGGTGTCTTATATGTTAACCAAAGGTTAAAGGTTGGCTTGTTAACATGTTAGATTACTATAATGTACTCATGGATGATCGAATTGGCTTGTGATAATATCATAGTTTGATTTATGCCAACAAATTGGCTTAATAATATTATATCCCAAAATATGTAAAGTTACGCCAATCTTAACTCAATGAACTCATAACATAGGGTATGCCAATCAATGGGACAAGTCCCAACATACCCTATCCACACGAAATTGTGAGCGTAATAGCAATTGTGTAAGAAGTTGTAATGATCATAAAGAATGATACAAGACTAGTAAGTAACGTGAACAAGTTAAGGTGAGTAAAGAAAATAACTAAAAGCTTAAGTTATGAAATTGACCCTATATAGAGTGTTAGAAAGAAGTGAGACAAGTCTCAAATACACTTAATCGTTATGTCAGAAATACTCACATAGGAGGGTGCTAGAGTCCATGAGACAAGTCTCACTCGCACCATGATAATAAAGTAAAGACTTAAGATCATATTCATCAAGTAAAGAGAGGGATGATCAGTCATACATAGAGTTAAGTAAACCTCATAACTAGAAGCAAGCTTCCATAATGTGTGAGTAAACTCTAAAAGATAAGAAGATAAAAATCTGAGCTTAGCACCGATAGACTAGCAATGAGCTTGTGCCAACACATGTAAGTCTCGTGAGATGAGATCACCACCCCGGTGGACCAGGGTCTCCGTACATCTCCTAGTCTTACAACTATGTTTATCCAGCATAGGGGTACTAGCGGGTGGATGCCTCCACCTAAGAACGCTAGGCAGTAGGTTTCATTTTGGCTGGTGATTCCACCTCTTTTCGGTGTGGGGGAGACACTAGATTTCATGTTTAGCTCACATGATCTATGTCGGTTAAAGCTCAAGAAAATATCCGGTTCACTACAGCCGTGAACCTCCCTTTTCGGTGTGGGGAAGACACAGACACGGTATCACCTTAGCCATTGAACCCCCCTTTTCGGTGTGGGGTAGACACAGAACTTGGTTTACCTTAACTGGTGAATCACCTCTTTTCGGTGTGAGGGAGACACTGGATTTCATGTAGCTCACATGATCTACTTCCGTTAATGCTAAGAGAATTCTTTAACAGTGTAAGAAAGAATAAAGTAGCATGTTCAAAGTTAACAATCGAGCAAAGAAGTAGAATTATAAGTTCATAGTGAACTAAGTAAAGTAAGAGCTTAAAGAACATCAATCACTAGTGTTTGATAGAAACAACAAGTTAGGGTAGCCAATAATGGAGCGTGGATTATGTCCCAAGATCTATATATTATGTAAATAATTAATTAATGGGCATAGCCAATAAAGATTGGTTTATAAATACATGCACACCCAATCAAATAAGAATGAGTAATCTAACTTGTAAGCAGGGTAGCCAAATCATTTACTTAGTCTTGTGAGTTGCTTACTCGATTCATTATAGGTATGGGAATACAATGAATCATTGCACTTGTAAGTAAAACATAAGATCAAAGGAGATCATTGAACTACACACTAGAAAGAAGAAAAGACTGAAAAATAATCTAAGTATGAGAAAGGCATCTCTCGGCCTAGTGAGCAAATTTATAAACGTTTGTTTAAGTTGTTTTAAAATTATGTCCATGATTCCAAGGTCTTATGTTCATATACAAAATGAGTTGTGTGCCTTAATTGTATTAGAACGTGTCATAAGCATATCATAATTCACGATTAAAGAATTAAGAAAGAAAGTAACGTGACATACCAGAAATGACATGTTGTTTAGGAAAGAGATTTCCTTGTTCATGCATAGTCCCTTATGTGTTTATGTGCATACATCCATACTTAGTACAAGTGTGTACTAACCCCATATATATTTACTATTCTTCTAGGCGCAGGTTCTCAAGAAGGTTGAAGTTCGACAAAGCGGTTTGGAATAGCGATCTCCAGACTTTGGTAGGTCCTCTTGAGTTCGAGGATGCTACACTTTATTATTATAGCTTAGTACATTACATATAGCTAGTGACTACTGTCCCTAGCGTTTCTTTTCAAGTATTTGTTTAAGCGTTTGTAATAAGGCCAATTGGCCAACTATTATTATGATGATGATGATCATTTATTTCATTTGTTTAATCTATTGATAGATGGTTGTTGAGTTTGAGCTATTAGAATATCACTCTTATGCAATACTATATGACTTCTATGTATACTTCGCTAAGTATTAAAAAGTTTTAAATTTTCTGCACATTTAACTATATGATTGTGATGAAAGCTAAGAAGAGACTTGTCTGTGACCTCTGAGAGGTTAACGACGCCGGTTGCGATTCAGATTCCAGAATTCGGGTTGTGAAAACTTAGACTATATAACTTAATTAAATTAGATGAATTATCTAATTACAAAAATGCCCCTCCTAAATTGACTAAAAATAGGAGAACCTTCACTTAACCGAAATCTGGAATTTTCTTAGTGGTTTCGGTTTTAGCCATTTAAATTAATTAATTAAATTTCTAATTTAATTAATTAGGTAACCTAGGGTAATTAATAAAGTACCCCTAAGTTTTTAGGACCATAACCAACCCTTTGGAACATCCTAGGTTAGGTACTAGGTTGTCTCTTACTTGACTTATCCGAAATCTGGAAATTGCTTAGTGGTTTCGGTTTTGTCTATTTAAATTATGTAATTTAGTTGATAATTTAATTAATTAAGTAACCTAGGGTAATTACTAAGTACCTCTAAGTTGTTAGGACCATAATCAACCCTTTGGACCATCCTAAGTTAGGTACTAGGTTGTCTCTTAGTTAGTTACACGGTTTGGTGTCACCCGATTAGGTCTTAGGTTGTCGGGTACCTTAGTTAGTTATTTTTGGTTGGTCCTAGGTTATTTAGTTAGTTAGGTCAGTTAGTTAGGGTCTAGGACTGGTTAGGGATCTTTTCCCCACGTGGGTGGACCCGGACGCGCGCCTGCCCCCAACCACTCTAACCGAATCGGTTTGCTTGTCCCTTGGCCGCTTGCACATGTGTTGCGTGCACTTTCCTAACTAACTCTTCTGGAAGGTTCATTTGGAATGTTTACTTATTGTCCCAAGGATCCTCACTATGTCATTGGGCACTGCTTAATGTACATGATCATTTTAAATGGTTATGTGCTATGGTACTAGGCTTGACACTTGGATGCCTAGTACCTAATGAGGGTGTATGAAAACCATTGTATTTTAGCTTAGGGTCTTCGTTGAAGGTACAATTTCTAAACAAGCTTGGATTATATTATACATACTTGTGTATATATAGAAATTGGCTAACATCCCTTAGCCAATTTTCTATACTATGCCCAATATTTTCTCAATATTGGGCATTGGGATGCCTATGTACTCCAATACTCATTCTTAAAAACCTACTAGGCTCTTCATTAGACATGTAATTTTCTGGAATGTTACATAACCTTGAAGAGGGTGTATGGGTGTTCTCTTCTAGGATTAGTTAATTAAGTCTTTTGATAGCCATAGTAAAGAGAATGTCATATTATGAATGTTATGTATTTGGTGTATTGTGAGTGTGTATGTGTCTCATTCTAAGTAGTCTTAAGGATCGTTTAGGCATGCTTAGAGAAGGTGTATGGGTGGTCTCTCTTTGTGTGACTTAAGTGAGTCTTAGGATAGCTTTTAGTGGGATAATTACATGCTAGAAGGTGTCTTAAGTGAAGGTAAGAAACTTCACTGTACAGTGAAGGAACTTCACTGTAACAGTGAATTGGGTTACTGTAAAGTGACTCTTAAAAATGTGATAATTGCTTTGAGTGATTTCTTATGTGTTTCTAAGTTGTTTAATGTTGATCTTATGATTATAATATGATATTTAAATTAAAAGAGTTATATTTCCAATAAATGTCCGTTTTCATGATTTTTATGTATTATGTCATACTTAGTACATGTGGTTGTACTAATTCCATGCTTTTATCTATCTCTATAGTGATTGGTAGGTGAAGAGCATTTGGGAAGCAAGAATTGGATCGTAGCATCGTTCAAGTGAAGTTGAAGTATGTCCTCATTTGACTCGAGGGCATAGATGTCTTTTATTGTTCTTTTTGAAGTATTATAATAGACTTAGTAGTACTATGTTTTCTATTTCGTATGGGCATGTATCCCAAGTACTCTTGTATCTAAGGATGATGAGATTGAGACTTAGTCTTTCCTATGATTTTATATGAAAGATTTTTTAAAGACTATGATATATTTTCTTAAAAGTTTTAATTCCGCACTACTTTTCACTATTCATATGCGATGATTGATACGAAAGGGCTTCTATAAGACCTCTGAGAGGTCGAGTACGCCGGTTGCACTCCAAGATTGACATATCTTCTAGGGTATGGTCTTGGGATGTGACAGTCATTTTGGTATGAGACTGTGCAAATGACCCTTCCAAGATTTTCGCTAAGTGACCATCGACGGGCGTCGATGGCACTACACTGCCTTGGGCAGTCCTTTGCCCCAAAATGCAAGGGTCCAACTCAGGGCCCTTGGTTGGTCCTTGGGGGTTCGTACCTGGACGTTTTGACAATGAATCAACTTAAACACATGTTAGACACCCTTCCAATAATTTTCATCATTTTTCAACTCCTAAAATCTAGTCAAATAGGATAAGGCACGTTTGTGCCTTCTTAAACTAGTTTCCGAACGTCATGGATGTTCTTGGACGTTTTGGTTTTTAAGCTTCCTAAATGACTTATATCCATTAACATGGACCTTAAAACTGTCTCTAGACCTTATGGCGCTTATGTTAGGCTTTAATACACATCTTGGATTTTTGAAGTGTTACATATGCATCATTGACTTATATTGGTTCTTGAATATGAATAAGGCTTTTCAAAGTAACTTGGCATGCTTTAATCAAATGTCCCCTTTTAGAATGATTTCTATGTGGTGTGTGCATATGTGTCCATACTTAGTACAAGTGATGTGCTAACCCCATTTCTCCTTTTGTCCCAAACATTTTAGGTTTCGGTCTTTGAAGGGCTTGTGACAACTTTGAAGGAACACTTGGATTCTCATTCTCTAAGTTGGGTAGGTCCTCACCACTTCGAGGACAATGACACTTTCTAGCTTTAGATATTGATTAGTCTTAAAGACAATATGTTCATCTCCTTACATTTGAGTACTAAAGATTGTATAGCCTATATGTGGCTTTATTGTATTGATGTACGGGGTATGCCCAATTGTTATACTCTTGTTTACATATTTATGAGATGATACATCATTTTTAAGACTATGTTATATCGTATATATATATGTGCAATAAAAGTAGAAGACTATGTAATCTTCTAATACAAAGGATTTATGTATACTCGATATGAATATATTATGTGTATGCGAGAGGTCTATGTAAACCTCAAGATAGACATAGAAAAGTTTTAAATTTTCCACATTTTTAACCTATGAATGTAATGATGTAATTTAAGAGGCTAGTCTTAGTCCTCTTCGAGGACGACGACGCAGGTTACGTCTAGGGGGTGCTCCCCGGATGTAACAGAATAAGTATGAGATCATGTTGTAAGTGACTTAATATGATTCTTAGCTTTGTATAAGGTATGGGCTTTTATTCTTGGCATTGCACAAGTATTGCTTTAGGTTGTTTATGTGTTGGGTTAATATTATGTTGAGTTGATTTATAAGGTTCAATATATGTGTATGTTGAGTTATTGAACATAAAGCATGGTTTTGACTAAATTGTGCCTTTTTATCATGCATTAATGATTTTGTGCATAGGAGTCATACTTAGTATATTTGGTTTGTACTAACCCATATTTGTTCCCTTTTCCCAAACATTGTAGGTCCCGGCCATTTAGGAGCTTCTAGGCCACTTTGCAAGGATAGTTGGACTTCTTCCTCCAAGTAGTTGGTGAGTCCTCCAAGTTTGAGGATTGTGCCTTTAATATACCCTAGTAGTGTTGTTATAGTCTAACAGACATTCGTTTCACTCTTATCGTTCAAGACATTGTTGTATGCCTTAAGTGGCAATTATACATTTATGTAAGGGATATGCCCAAATTGTTCTATTCCAACTTAGATCGCTTTATATGAGACATCTTTATTAGACACTATGTTGTGTATGTTGTATATCTGACATAAAAGTAGAAGCCTATGAAAGCTTCCTATGCGAGAAATCTAAGTAAACTCCATATGTATATATTACGTGTAAGTGAAAGGTCTATGTAAACCTCATGATGTAGAATTATATGAAAATTTTTTAATTTTCCAGATTTTCAACTTATGAAATGTAATGACGAATTCTAAGAGGCTAGTCTTAGTCCTCTACGAGGAAGACGACGACGGTTATGTCTACGGGGTGATCCCCGGATGTGACAATAAATACATTTTTTATGACTATAAATACATCTTGAACATTTAATTTAGGCAGTTTTTCCAATCTTTTTTTAATCTTTGGAAAGAATTACTCTTTAAAATAGTTTCTTATTGAGTTTTCTATAGTCTTCTTTGAGCTTTTGAAGAGTTGAAGTCTTTCACTTTTAAGAAATTTGAAGTGGGTCATTGAGGTTATTCAATTTAGATCATTGTAAGGACGAAATTAATCGTACCCATTTGATGGAAACTAAATTTGGTAATGAGTTTTGTCTTTTTATGATGTCTAGCTAAAACCCCAATTCTTGGGGTGTGATTATGGAATTATGGGATGATTTAGTTTATGGTATTTCTAATTGCTAGTTTAAATTCTATTTATAAGTGAGTTCAATCATTAATTGTGGTTTAATTTAATAATTGTAGTTGCAAATGCAGTTCTACCCTTGTGTTTTGGCTTACTCTCGAGAGAGAGGTTTTAAAACTAAGATTATTGATTAATAGTCAGTGGGTATTTGATTGACCTTGGTTCAGCTTGAGAGACTGAACCCTCAATTCAATTCCACACATACATCTTGAGATAGTGAATAGACAAAGGTGTAGGTTGTTCTTATTTTGCATGCTTGTTGATGTTCGACAGAAATCGACTTGATTCGGGGTATATTGTTTGAGAGAAAGTTTACCTCCTTTATAATCTTGATTACTCACTAATATTTAGGTATTTTCTAATAGTTAAAATTACCCATTTGTCTATATTAGCCTATAATCAAATCACATCCCGATAACCCGTCTCATGATTGTTATTTCGTATTATTTTCCACTGTTTGTAGTTGTTAAGCAAAACCAAAACCCCAATTTGACATTCGTGTCATATCCTAATTTGAATGATGTCCTTATTCGATAATTTCTATTCCTATGACTAATTTGACATACTCACACCTCTCAATTGATTCTCAAACACGTACCGCTCCTTGTGGTATTCGACCCCAACCTACTTAGTTGGGTTATATACTTATTAAGGACCGTTGACACTTAGAATTGGATGAAGTGTCTTTGAAATGTCATTAATTACCTTACCATAATCAAAACATGTACAAGAACTGACTAAAAATTATCTTGGATGATTCTTCCCACATCTCAGACAGCGGAGAAAGTTTGACCACTAGGAGATAGCTCATGTGGCATAGGGTTGGACACGCTATTATTATTGAACCTTCGAATTGGAGCAATATATGAATTTGGGCTAGAGAACTTCTTTAGAAACTGAGAACGACCACTTTCACCGAACCTTGAAAGAGAGAAATCACCAAGATATGTCCTTGCCCTCTTTGTTTCTCTAGCACTCCCTTTGAGATTTTCCTCCTCCAGTTGTTGCGCATGAGTCATCAATCTCAAAATATCCATCTCCTTAATCAACATGGTTGTTATACACTCTTTGACCATCATTTCTGAATCACCATAAACAAACTTACTCATACGAGTTCTAGAAAAAGTAATCATTGTCGGAGCATACTTTGACAATTTAATAAACTTCATAGACTATTCTTTCACAGTCATACTACATTGGCTTAGGTTTATGAACTCTTGAACTTTAGCCTCCCTCATAAAGGGGAAAATTAATCTAGAAATGCTTCTTTGAACATATCCCAGTTCAAGGGACCCACACCTTTCTTCCTTCCATTGAGAAAACCACGATTGAGAAACCAACCCCCTTTCAATTGGTAAGCAGCCAAATCCACCATTTCAACCATAGTCATACCTATAATGTCCACAATCGTTTGGATTGCTTCAACAAAATCTTATGGATCTTCATCCACATTCAAACCATGGAATTCTAGAAGATTCATCCTCATGAAGTCTCGAATCCTTTTCTTTGTTGTACCCACATTTGAGTTCATGGGAACTACAACCTCTCTATTAGCTTGTGTCATCATAGCTTGGGACAACACTTTGTAAGAAGCCTAAATTCTCCATATGAGACTTTATCGTTCAAAAGTTCTATTAGATTTTGAAGAACTTCATGTTCAACATTCAACTTCCTTTTCAATGGATTTCTTCTTGGAGGCATGTTCTGAAAAATGCATAGAACAAGAATTAGAGTTCAATTCTATCACACAACTCTAGAATAAAGAAAGAAGTGAAGTTTCTTAAAATTCTCATAGCTTCCTATACATAAATGTGACAAGATTTATACTCATGAAAAAGACTCCAGTAAATGCAGCTTGTTAGAAACCTTAAGGATCTTTAAACTTGAT
Source organism: Solanum sitiens (assembly GCA_016801875.1). NCBI lineage: Eukaryota > Viridiplantae > Streptophyta > Magnoliopsida > Solanales > Solanaceae > Solanum > Solanum sitiens. The sequence continues at coordinate 305,450 of JABWTJ010000002.1, forward strand.
GCTCTGAATATCAAATTTGTCACAATCCAAGACTTCCCTCTAGACATCAACTCAAAAGACTGAAATATTCAATTGTCTGAAGCTTGTGAGAAAATTTTCCAAGATTTGAAAAATAGACTCACTTCATCCCCTATTTTGACTTTACAAAAATAATTGGATGGTTTTATGGTATATTAGGATGCCTCGTGGATGTTTCTTGGTTTTGTGTTATACCTGGGAAATCCAATGACCTAGGCTAGAGACTCACCTAATGAACAATGATAAACACGGTGTTTCCATAACTATAATAATATAATTAACTTGATTTAAAAGTACTAGAGACTAAACGTCAAGGAACGACCATGACGTCCGAAAACTAGTGAAATTGAACTAGTAGGTGTCCTTAGGTCTTGTGAAGGTTTAAGAGTGTTGTATGAAATGTAAAACTTGTAAAAATACTTTAAATAGGTAAAATATTGTTTTTAGGATCAAAACGTCCAGGTGCTACCCCCCAAGGACCACCCTAGGGGTCCTTGAGGAGGACCCAAACATTTGGCCAACAAGCTGCCAAAGGTAGCGAGCATTGTGCTTGGAGGGTGCATGTCTACGGCGCGGACTAGCTCCACCAAGGGACAAAATTTTGGTGCCGTCACGGACATTGTCTCGGACTCCTTTGTCCCAAAAATTAATTTCTAGACACTTAGGGGGAACACCTCCACAGTGCGGACTTGTTCTGCCACAAAAATTCTGAAAATTAAAGTCATGTTTGACTTAATTAAAAGATCTAACTAGGTGAGGGGTGTTTTGGGTATTTTAGGGGATGGGTATATATTGATTTTAAGTCAGGTTTTTTCACATCCGGGTTTACCCCCTAGACGTAACCGGCGTCGTCCTCCTCTTTGAGGACTAAGACAAGCCTCTTAACCTCGTCATAGCATTCATCGATTAAAAATATGAAGGAATTTAAAACTTTTTATCTATAACTACTCGGAGGTTTACATAGACCTCTACATACACATAGTCATATTTATATCAAGTATACATAGACTTGTTCATATACGAAGATTACATAGTCTTCTACTTTTATTTCACACATTTATAAATAGAGAAGTAATAGTCATAAAAGTCGTGTCATCTCATAAACCATCTATCAAAGACAATAAATCTTGGGCATAGCCCTACATCAATACAAGAAGCCACATATAGGCCATATACAACATCGTCTCAAATGAGTAAATGAGTCAAAACAGAATTATAGTAACTAAGTAACATAGGAGTAAGATGTCGGCAACGCCCTCGGGAGAATGAGGACCTACCACTTGGATGGTTAGAGATCCAAGTCTTCCTTTCCAGCAATTCGGAGCAAGATCAACGACCCGAACCTAAAATGTTTGGGAAAAGGGAAAGAAATGGGGTTAGTACTCCACATGTACTAAGTATGGAACCACATATACAATTACCAATCAAACATACTTACAAAGGGACATTTAAGAAAATCATTATAAAATATGTATACGAGTGAAGCATAGTAAAGCAAAACATACTAAATATACCCTTCATAACATCACAAGTGCAATGATCAAGTAAATTCCCATAACTCTTACTTAATCAAGTAACCTATCAAGACTACAATTATCAATCAACCTTACCTAACATACTCTTCCATTTCATGAAAACATTCTTCTTTAATCAAAAGCAACAACCTTATACTCATAAGCATGTTATTCAATGTACAAAGTCATTTACATTACATCACTACTTTACATACATAATATTGACCTCTCAAAGCTCCCATCAAGGCCAACTAGTGCAAGGCTTAAGTAGAGTCCCATACCCCTACCTAAGCTATAGCCAAACCCTTTCAAGTTACTTTGATTAGTCTATATCTTATTCATTCATTTTGGTTTAGGGAAACCTTTCCTTAACCGACATAGACCACATGAGCAAATGTGGAATCCGGTGTCATGAAACCTTACACCGATGGAAGGTGGTCTACCGGCCAAAGTAGAACCTATCGTAAACGTAGCTATCTAGGTGGATCCAGTAGCTAATATCCTATGGTGGCAACATAGTTCAAGAACTAAGAGGTAGATATCCCTATTCATACCATTAGGTAAAGTGGGCCGCTCCTCATGGGAATCCCTTAAATGACATGTCCCATAAACAATGGAGTTAACATCACATGGGCAACTTTAGGATGTTTCTTTCCTTCTATGGACAAGTGATCACCTCCCATTGTCAAGTTCGCTCGGTGCTAAGCTAAGTCCCCATTTAGAGAAGTCTTTAATACTTTATTAATCTTCTCAATTAGTTTAGATAGTAGGGTCAAACCCTTGTATATTCATCATCATAGCTCAATAAGAATTTGTATGAGAAATAATCCTTTCATTAACAATTCATATAGGTGAAGTTAGCCCTTACACATCTCATCACAATAGGGCACATCTTTACATAACAACTTCCCTATATCATGTACTCCTAGGCAACCTCACAACCAACCTAAGCATTTCAATTCAATCATCATACCAACCTATCACCTTAAACAAGGTATACTTCAACACAACCTTATCACTTGATGACAAATAATTCACAATTTGAAGTAAAGATTAGGATAATCAAGACTTACCAATACTTCTCCATAGTTCAACAATAAGGGCCTTACCATCAAACCATAGACCAACCCAATTTGGGTCATCATACAAATGTATTTCAACAGTCAACATAAGAACTAATTTAAGAGAAAGCATTATACCACAAGGCAATACTAAATCAAAGCTTGGTAACATGATATTAAAGTTTATCTTCTTACCCTATATTTAATACTCAAGAAATAGGCATGAAGAACTTCCATTCATTACAATATACTCATGATCAATACAACAACAACCATTAAAGATGATTTAAACAATAACTAGATCAATTACATCAATCCAACCCAAATTCATATCAATCCCAATACCTAGGGTTAAGGGTTAGGGTCATCTCCCACAATCTAGACCAAACTACATCAATTCATCATAATCAAGCTACAATACATGATAATATATTCATTATAACCCAAAAATACATAAACAACTCAATTCATAACAACAAACTCGAAATTGGATGAAACCCATATGAAACTCAACTTTTGGAAAATCTTTGAAGGAGCCCTTTGAGGAAAGAAGTCTCAAAGGTGAATTAGATCCCATACCTTAAGGTTTGATGACATTTTGATGGTGAATTTCGTGCTAAATCATCCCCCAATGATCTCCCCAAGTTGTTCTCCAATGGAGTCTTCCAATAGAGAGAGAAAGTAGAGAGAAGGAAGAGAGTTTTGTTTTGAGAATTGTGATTAGGTTAATGAAGGTTGGGTATTTATAGTGAGGTCTTAAGTCACTTAATTAGTCTTCCCTTAACCCCCTAATTACCCCTAAGACACTTAATAAAATAATTAACTAAAACTTAAATCCCTGAAAAACACTACAGGCCCCCCACGACGACTCCCCGCCGACGAGCCGTCATGGGCGTGACGGACAGGCCCCCCTCCGTCCTGCATGTCTATCGCGTTGGTTAGAGATTGTACAGGTGGAGGCTTTCTTCCCAGCAGTTAAGGATGGCACGACGGTGTCCTCGACGCCCCATCGCGCTTGTGATGCCACGTCATGGCGTCCGTCGTGGCCTACTGTCTCAAGGGTCCTCCTCGAGGGCCCTTAGTCGATCCTCGGGGAGTCGTACCTTGACTTTTCCAATATGAAACCATCCCACACTATGTGTTACACCTATTGTTACAAACTTTTACTAAATTCCGACTCTTTAACTTGGTTAAACTAAAAGGACACTCTAGCCCTCTTATGAACCAACTTACCGGACATTATGAACGTTTTGGTTCCAAAACACTTCAACGACTCCATCTACGCCTAATTTGGCCAGGATCAATGGCTTAGACCTTAAGGAGCATGTTTAAGTCCTACCACATGACTTTGGGATTTTGAAATGTTACAGTTTTACCCCAGTTTAACCCATCCAAAACAAATCCCCAAATTGAAAACCCAATTGCTCTCACTTCTCTCTAAATTCTCTCTCTACCCAAACCTCCATTGAAGGACATTGGAGCTTCAAGAAGAATATCAATTCTCCAAGTTTTCTACTCAATTTTGTGGCTAAGTCTTCATTAAGGTATGATTCTTTCACTCTTGTGATTCCTTCCCAAGAGGTCCCTTCAAAGATATTTTCGTAAAAATCAAGGTGGATCAAGTATGATGAATTGTGATTACTTTGGGTTTTTTAGGTTTATAATGATGGGTAATTTTTGTTTTTCACTTGAAATTTCGTTGTACCCATGTTCTTCCTCAATTTCATAAATCTTAGATCTTGTTTGGTGAATTGGTTTAAGATGATAAATATATCATTTGTTATATTGGTGTTAATTGTGTTATTCATGAATTGCCTTATATTATGTATTGTTTGGTTTTAACCTTATTCCTTAAGAACCCACAAATGTCCCTCTTTTCCTAACCCTAACTCTTGAATTATGTTGATTAATGATTAGAGGCGTTGTAATTGAATATGTTCTTGTATAATTGACTATTGTATGATGATGATAATTGGTTTGATGGGTAAATATCATTGATTTTCGATGAAGTCTTGAATGGGTTTCTTGGAGGCCATTGGTGAGATCTTCAAAGTCATGAACATATTATTGTAGTATTGTTGTCTTATCTTTGGCAATGTTGGTTGATTGAAGTATGAATTATGAAGTTATGAATGTATTGTCATGCTATGAATATGACGGTTGTGAGATGATGATAGGTGTGCTATTATGAGCTGTTAAAGGTAATTCCCATGTACATCCTATAACTATGCTATGATGTAATGTTCTCACATGATGTTGGGTTTGGGATGAAAGGGCTTTCTCATCTGGAAACCTATGAGTTATGAACATGTTATATGAAAAAGAAAGACTTGAAGATACTTCAAAAAGGGAATTTAGATTAGCACCGAGTGAACTCGACATTAAGAGGTGTTCCTTCACAAAGGAAGGGAGGTTCACATTACGTTCTCTCATGAGATGGACACTACAATTCTAGTTAGCATAAAGAGGGTTTCTAGTAACAACCTCCCAGTTCCTTAAATATGTGCCCCCATAGGAACCTTAGCTAGTGGATCCACCTAGATGCTATATGAAATGTATATGCCCTACCTTGGCAAGTAGGACACCTTTCTTTTGGTGTGAGGGGATCACATCGGATGCCATGTTAGCTCACATGGTCTATGTCGGTTATGGCAAAGTTTCCCGAATGTTAAAATGAATGAATGAAGGTAATAATATGAACGCTAACCAGGACTACTTAAGAGGTGTTACTTAGTGTAGGTAAGGTTATGGAACTTTACCTATACATTGCACAAGTGGACCTTGAAGGGAATTCTAGGGTGGGTTCCTTATGTACATATGATTTGAATGATGTTGGTTTCACTTGATATACATGATGTTGGTCTAAATTGTTATGCATGTTATTGACTACACTTGTTAGGATGATGTATGAGGTAAAAGGAAACACTTATTATCTCTTTGTTAGTATACTTGGTTTATGTGGGGTTATAGGGCTTCACATACATATTGCACTAGTAGACTTGGTATGGTGATGTATTGATGAAATGGACTCTAAAGATGAAATCTTAACTATGGCTTTATCATGATGTTACTCTTGAACATGAATATGAATATGGCTTGTTATTGTTGTTGTGATATGGACTTGTATATGTTCTTGGGTTGTGCATAGATGCTTTTAAAGTGAACTTAGCATGCTTATAAACAAATGTCCCTTTGTGCATGATTTCAAATGTTTTACTTGCATATGTTTCCATACTTAGTACATGTAGTTTGTATTAACCCATATTTCTCCTATTTTCTACACAAAGTGTAGGTTCGGGCCATTGAAGTATTTCTAGTCTGTTGTTGAAGAAACTTGGATTGCTATTCCCAAGTTGGTGAGTCCTCAAGTCCGGGGATGGAGATGCTTAATTCTAGTTTAATTTTCCTTATTCAAAGAATTTATTGTAATTCCTATTATAAGACTTATTGCTGATGTAAGGGCAAGTCCCAGTTCTCATACTTTTATGTTTAGATGGTAACGCGAGACAAGTATAGATTCCATTTTGATATATGTGAAGTAAAGTTGAACTTCAAATGAAAAGTTTTAATTTTTCCGCTTTTTATTCTATCTATGATGCAATGATGTATGCTAAGGGCTTGTATAAGGCCTCTTCAAGGACGAAAACACCGGTTGCGGTTAAGGGGTGCTCTCCGTCCGTGACATTTTGTTTTGATGCAACATGAGAAAGTCATTTATTATGCTTTAAGGAAATTGAAGGTGCATGAAAACAAATTGACTCACGAATTAGAGTTAAAAGTGGTAGTTTTTGCCTTAAAGACTTAAAAAAAGTACCTTTAAGGTATTATGGGGATGTGTTCACCAATCATAAGAGTTTGAATACGTGTTCAAGCAAAAGGATTTTAATCTTCACTATAGAAGATGGCTTTAGTTAAAAAGGATTATAATACCAATGTCAATTAACATTCAAGTAAGGTGAATGTGGTTGATGATACTCTTAGTAGACTAGTGATGGGTAGTGTTACTAAGGAATAGGTGGTAATAAGGAGTTATTTGATGATTTTCATAGAAAAGCTTGATTGGGTGTTCAGTTGGTTGATTCCAAGAATGGCGGTGTCATTGTTTGAGATGATTCATAATAATATCTTAATTCAGATGTGAAGGTTAAGTGATCTGGTTATGGTTAAGTTGAAGAAGGAACTTCAGTTCCAGAAAAAGCCATTGAGGCTTTCTCCTAAGGATGAGATGGTGTTCTTCGTTACCAAGGTCGATTATGTGTTTCATATGTGAATGAGTTGAGAAGTCAATCTTGGTGAAAGTTCATAGCTCTTGGTATTCTATTCACCATGAGCCACAAAGATGTATTGCGACTTTCGGGAGGTCAATTGGTGGAATGGGATGAAGAATGATGTTGCAAAATTTCTGGGTAAGTGTAGATAATTACAAAAAGTGAAAGTTGAGCATCAGAAACCAGGTGGTATGGCTCAAGACATTAGTATTCCTACATGGAAATGCTATTATGGATTTCATTATAGGTTAACCTCGTACTTGTCATTAGTTTGACTCAAATTGGGTTATTGGGGACCAAATAACTAACTGAGCTCATTTTTTTCCTATAAAGACTTCATTTTCAGTCATAGACTATGCTAGACTTTATTTTCGGGAAATGGTGAGGTTGCATGGGGTGCCTTTGTCCATTATCTTTGATCGTGGTACTTTATTTACATCTATGTTTTGGAGGTCATTTTATAAGGGTTTTGGTACTCAAGTGAAGCTTAGTACAAGTTTTCATCCTCATACTGATGTACAATCCAAATGTACCATTCAAACTTTGGAAGATACATTTAGAGCTTCTGTAATTGACTTTAAGGGTAATTGGGATGATCATTCGCCTTTCATCGAGTTTGCTTATAATAACAATTATCACTAAGTATCCAAATGGATCCATTTTAGGCTCTCTATGGTAGGAGATGTAGGTCTCTTATTGGTTTGTTTGAAGTTGGTTAGATCACTGATACGCTCAAATTTACTTCTCAAATAAGAAGTAAAGCGGTCTTATCAAGTAAAGAACCCAACTAATGAGGTTGAGATCGATCCCACAAGGAAAATAGTTCAGACTTAACTTTATTCTATTATTACTATTATTTAGCCAACTATTTTCCGAGAAATAAAGAGACAAAAAGGGGGATTTTACTTCTAAATTAATGAAAATGATTAACTAAATAAAAATGGACAACTAACAAATTCAGCTTTCGAAGTTTAATCAAATTATAAAAGTAACTAGGGCTTTAGTGTTCCCCACAGGTTCCTAACTTGGTAAATCTAACTATAACAATTCTATCCTGATATCTTGCATGTAAAGTGATAAGTTACGTATCTCTAAGTCCTTGGTCCGGCATCTAGAGAATTTCACTCCGCACCTTGGTCCGGCTATGTGTGTTGCTATACTAACCCTTATCTTTACCTCATATTAAACATCGTATTCGGTATTTGACTAAGTTATTAACTCGTACCAACCAATACTAGCCTATTAGATAGTCTACACTAAATCTATGTTGATAATTCTTTTCCTATTATCTACCTCCTTGGTCCGGCAAGTAGCATTAAGGCGAGTTCTAACGTTGGCCATCCGTTAAAAAGACTTCTACACGAAAGAATTATCAATACATGCAAGACACCAATCTAGAATTGTTATTTAAGTTAGATTTTTACCTTGTTATTCACCCATGGTTCCCACAACCCTAGCTATGAGGTTTAGTTACCCATGTTCATAATTACACAATTCATATTGTTAATGGAAGAATTCATGCACTTACTTTTATGAAAACGAATAATTTCCCAGAATTTAACTTGATTAATCAACAAAATCACCAACAATCAATTACCGAGAAAGTATCTTAATTCCCAAAATTGAGAATTCAATAATACAATAGAAGAACTAAAAACTAAAAATTATCCAGAAAGTCTAACCCCAAAAACGAGGTTTTTCCCACTATTTATAATAAAAACAAAGTCTAATCAAATAAGGATTCTATTTACTAAAAATCTGTCCAAACGCGTCTGGATCGACGGACCACGTGACGGACCGTCATGGACACGATGGACCGTCATAGACTCCGTCGTCCCATACTTCACCATTTTTCTGTTGCTTTTATCATTCCCCTCGACGGACAGGTATGACGGACCGTTTCAAGCACGACGGTCCGTCGAGGGTCTTCGTTCTAAAATACTTGGACTTCTTGGAATTTGGGTACTGGGACTACTTCTCTGATCATCACGACGAACAAGCAGCACGGACCGTCGTGGCTATGACGGTCCGTCATGGACTTCCGTAATCCCATACTTGGTCAGACTTCCCCATTTTCCTTTAGCAACTTTACGATGCCACCTACGGACCGTCACAGCCTCGACGGACCGTCATAGGTTCCATAGGTGGTCTCTTTTGCATTTCTTTCTCAAAAACTCCCGCGTTCATCCTTGGACAGATTTTCTGCAAACAAAGAGAAACTTACATAAAACTCAACACAAAAAGGCTTTCGACACACACTAAACTTAAGGAAATAGCATTAGAAATACCGTGAAACCACGGTACATCAACACCCTCAACTTAAATTCGTTGTTTGTCCTCAAGCGACGCACTATGACTCACTACAAAATCTTTGTACAAAAGTATCCATATTTTAACTTTCGCAATCATTTGGCTATCAATCCCGATTATTCACATTATATTCATGCATGGTTTCACTATTATGCATTGACTTGTGTAGAATCAACCCATGACCTAGACTCACTACGCGATGATACCTATCCTCTTCAACTTCTCACCGAGATGCTAATATTTCCGATATTGCAACTTCTGTCCTCACTTCAAATAACATCCTCATTTTTCACACAATGATTTTAGTTTGAGTATAAGGATCACTTTTCGACACTCACTCTCAGAACAAATTCACAACTCATTTATACATATTGCCATAGGCTTGCCCTTATTTTCACTACTTCAAGTTCGCCATACAACTCTTAGGATCACAATAGGACTTGTTTAGATTGTAACATAGGCTCAGGGTCAGGTAGGGTATATTTAGGTATACTTTAGTGACTTGTTGCCCTCCTTGACATATCGGCTACGCGAACCACCTTTTTATTATTTTATTTCGCCCTATTACTCAATTTTCTTTTCACTTTGTTGTTCTCCCTTTCTTATCCTTATGTGTAAGTGACTTTTCTCTTTTCTTGCGTTTATTTTGCTTTTTATTCATTTTTTTTTAGTCACTTCTATTTTATTCTTTCTTTCTCTTCATTCTTTCAACCCCACTTTCCGGGGTTTTCCTTATAACAGTCACCCTCAACTCATGATTTTGCCATGAGTTAAGGTTCACAATACCCATGGTTGGGTCAGGGCCTAAACAAGGTTGCTTTATGCATTAGCCACCCTCAACTTATGCTTTTGGCATAAACTGAGGTGCACATGTCCAAGGAGGGACCAGGGCCAACACATTGTTCCCAGAGAAGATCATTTGGGGTGAAAAAAAAAGATCTATTTTAAGCTCAATTCATTTGAATCAAAAAGGGATTAACTTCATTTGGTTTTCTGTTCTTTTTAGGCTCAAGATTGACTATTTCGAACAAGGGCCTATGATCCTTTCCTAATTGATTGTTTTGACTTACTTTTAGCAGGACTAACCAGGCAAGTTCTAGCTCAGTATTGATGGTGGACATTCGAATTCACCTCACACTCACTTGACATTCCTTGCATTCCCGGATTATTAGACACCTAGTTCAAATCTTAGATTCAGGATCATGCAGTAGTGTATCTGTATTTCATGTTTCAAACCACACACTTATCACTTACTATGCCTAGTCATGCAATTGATTATCGAGATATCATATTTCTTTTAGCCATCATGCTTCAGATTTATACTATGTACATAAGATATGACATGCCGGTTCAACAATAAAAGTAATCAGTCTTTTGGGGAAAAAAGAACACAGGCAAGAAAACCCCAAAAGAGGATCGTGAACTTGGGCTACTCAGAATTCACCCAAGTACTCACTTTCCATTTACCCCACCCCCAACAAAATATATGCAATTGTCCCCAATGCATAAAAGAGCTAACAACGCAAAAGGGTAAGTGAAGCAAACCTGAGGCGCTAAGCGCCGGCGATCAGCAAGCTGGTGGGTCCGGTTCACCAGAACCCACTCCCTGTGTAGTCTGGACATCCTCAGTAATGTCCTCAGCATCAACAGCACAATCAGTAGTGCCTCCCACAGAATCTACAAATTTGGAGCTAGACGCCCCGGCAGCTACTTCTACAGCCCTCAACTTATGGGCCTCCTCATCAGCAATCGAGGCTCTCCTCGCAGCCTCCATCTCACGGCGCTCCTTATTCCTTGCCCTAACCTCATCCTCCTCTCGACCCCTGCGTCTCTTGGCATGCTCTCGTGGGGAAGGTGGTGGAACATCAGAAGTGGCAAAAAGAGCAGCCATCACTGTGTCATCAGCAGGCTCTGTAGAAGGAGCCTCAGACTTAGGCACCCTCGCGTCTAAGATCGTATCCAGATCAGACCGCAGACTCTCAACCGCATCCTGAAGGGTCGACATGTCCACCGGAGGTGCTGGTCGGGCTAGCACTCGCAACTCAAAAGCGTCCAAGCGCTGATGTACCTCTGCCATCTTCCTCTCTGTGTGTTGTACCATCTTGCGCTCCACGCGCTCCTCTGCCTCAGCAATAGTCTTCTGCATCCAAGGCTGGATGTGATGCAGAAGTGTAGCCATCTGTGCCTCGAGTTTCTAGACCATAGCAAGTGGGACCAGAGTGGCGGAAGGAGCCGAGCGAGAGGAGCTCGGGGCAGTGCTACTACCCGGGATAGACTCGATCGGAGTAGTGTCAGCGTGTGCAGAAGCATCCTGGGAAGCCGCATGGGCATGCTCTATGGTGCCGGCCAGGTTCTCACCAAGTGGAACCACCTCCGGGCGGGGCCCTATGCGTGGGGCCAACTCATTGGCCTCATCCCTGATGAGGCCGATGTCAATATTTCATTGCAGGGTCCGGAGCTGGTCAATGTGCCAAATGGGCACGCCTGCGGATCTGCACAAAGAGAAAATCATGCAAGGAAAAGGGTAAGTCGTGGTGACCTTGAAGGCCCTCTCATGCATGACCGCTTGGAGAAGCCAAGCAAAATTGACCTCGAACCCTGCCATCATTGCGGCCATAAGAACTGCACGATCCCAGGTGACGATATTATCAGCAGCAGTGGGGGAGAGACAATGGCGGACTATCAACCAAAGAAACTTGGCCTTAAAGGTCAAGTTGGCCTTCCTGATGGCTCCCTTCGGCTCCATCACCCAATCCGCAGCCTCTCCATCAATAGATAAGTGCTGGGCCATCCATCTCTTGGTGGTCTCTCTCAGTGAAGGCTCGCGTAAGAACAATCCCTCTTTGACAATTTGCCACTGGTAATCGAACTCGACGGTGAGAGGTGTGCTGGTGGTGTCACTATCCGTGCCGTACAGATATCGGCGGATGGCTGGTAGGGAGATGTCGACCTGTATGCCGCGTACTCAGACGTGCTCAAGTGGGGCCTATTTGGCGAGGGCAGACCGCCTATCTATTTGTGAGCGGAGAGTGTCCACATAAGAGGCATAGAACTCTCGGACTAACTCCTCACTGTAGCGGCCCAAAGAAGGAGCCGTCCACTCCAGCCGGTGTCTGGTGAAAAGAGTGTAAATGTCTAGCATGGTGGGGAGACTTCCCGTGAGGACCCACCTCTCCAGTGTGAGGGTCTGTGTAATGACGCCTTTGTCATTGAGCACCTTGGCGTCTAAGTATACTTTGTATTGCCCTTCGACACACCACTGGTTGGGCTGATCGGCAATCGGGGCAGGGACTCCAGTTGGTGAGCCAGGGGTGGAGTCAGTGCTGTCAGCCTCATCATCCGAGGCAGACTATGTAGCTGTGGCGGGGGCAGAGGCTTCTACGGACCCGGAGGCTTCCTCTGACCACGAAACTCCTAAGGAGCCAGATGTTCCTTCGTCTTGGGCAGCTGACCCAGAAGGTGTGCCGGTCAGTGTGCGCTCCTCATCAGACTGGGAGGCAGTGACTACGCCGGGCGCCACCTTCTTGGGCGTGACTCTCGGTACACATGGAGCTCGTGCTGTAGTAGCAGTGCCTGGGGGCACGTACTCTGGATCATGCTCATCATCAGAGCCTATCACCAATCGGGCAGATGGGGCGACAGATTTAGAACGCCCATGTGCATAAACGCGATCTTGTTTAGGTGCCATGAGAGGTAGTACCTGTAACGAATCATCATTAGTACTTGAAAGATAAAACATGACAACAAAAATGAGACAATAATACACAGAAACTCAAACCAGTGATAACAGCTCTGAAGTAGCAGTAAGGCACGACGGACCTGATGACGGCTCGTCGTGCGTATGACGGACCGTCCTGCGGTCCGTCATGTAATACTCAGCAGTATAGAGTATCAGAAGGATGGTCTCAGACTGATACGACGATTGTTCAGGACGGGAAGTCGTGGGTATGACGGTCCGTTACATGTGTCCGTCAGTGGACACTTAGAAAAAGTGTGGAGACCCTTATGACAGAAGTCTTTAACCGATATGACGGTTATGTAGGATGGGCCGTCGTGGGTATGACGGTCCGTCACGTGTGTCCGTCAGTGGACACTTAGAAAAAGTGTGGAGACCTTTAGGACAGGGGTCTCTGACCGTCACGACGGTTGTGCAGGACGGACCGTCGTGGGTATGACGGTCCATCACATGTGTTCGTCAGTGGACACTTAGAAAAAGTGTGGAGACCCTTAGGACAGGGGTCTCTGACCGTCACGACGGTTGTGCAGGATGGACCGTCGTGGGTATGACAGTCCGTCACAGGTGTCCGTCAGTGGACACTTGGAAAAAGTGTGGAGACCCTTAGGACAGCGGTCTCTGACCTTCACGACGGTTGTGCAGGACGGACCGTCGTGGGTATGACGGTCCGTCACATGTGTTCGTCAGTGGACACTTGGAAAAAGTGTTGAGACCCTTAGGACAGGGGTCTCTGACTATCACGACGGTTGTGCAGGACGGACCATCGTGGGTACGATGGTCCGTCATCGGGTTGTCGTGCTGTCATTCAGAGACACAACTGGGGGATGCCACATTCACCCCATGTGAGTCAAAACAAAGACCCAACAATTCTCTAACACTCTTGAACCTAAATACCTATCAAATTTACAAGTTTTAAATCCCTAATTTCTCTAGTTTTATCCAGGCATTTTGTGGAATTAATAACCTAGGTTGACAATATATATTCAAAGAGCAAAAGACCCATATGCTAATAGTAAAGAAAAACAAAACAAACTAAGTAAATGGGTGGAGTTTGCAGGAACACATACCTTGGAAGAGGAGAAAATAAGACGAAAGTGATGGCACCCAACAGAGAAGACTGAGAAGCACAGTAGCAGACTCCGACCAAGAAGGGAGATTTGGGAGGGAAAATGGGAGAATGTGGGGAATTTGGGAAGAAAAAGCAGTTGAAAGGCTCAAATGAGGGAAAGAGGGAAAGAAAACTGGTAAATGAAGGGGTGGGGGGGTTTAAAACGTTTAAAAACTTTTGAAATTCATCAGCCGGGTCGGGTCGGGTAACCGGGTAATGAAGTGACGAAACCCCGATGACGGTCCGTCGCATATGTGACGGTGCGTCATAGGTTCCGTCGCATGTGCCCTAATTCTTAAAAAATACTAAAGAGCATACCTGGCACAACGGAGTCATGCGACGATCCGTCACAGGCGTGACGGTCCATCGATGTCTCCGTCAGTGAATGTGGCAGAGTAACTTTTCTGCAGAACTTCCTGTAGATGTGCTACCTGAAAATTTACAACCCATTAATAGAAAATTGCTACCGCTACTGGAAAGAAAAACTATAAAGTGGTTAGATGATAAATATTGGGTTGCCTCCCAACCAGCGCCTGATTTAACGTCGCGGCACGACTGAGGACACTCGATTACTCAGACTTCATCAAGATGATATGCCTCAATCACCTCATTCGTCGATTCCGCATGACCTATATAGATTTTTAGACGTTGTCCGTTCACCTTAAACCGCACACCTTCCTTGTTTTCCAACTCAACCGCTCCATGAGGGAATAATTGGGTGATCGAGTAAGGGCCAGTCCATTTGGACTTGAGCTTGCCCGAAAACAAGCGCAATCTAGAGTTGAATAAAAGCACCGAATCCCCAATCATAAACACTCGTTTCTCGATCTTTAGGTCATGGTATTTCTTCATCTTTTCTTTGTAGAGGGCTGAGCTTTCATAAGCCTTTAGGCGAAATTCATCAAGTTCATTTAACCCATTTAACCATTGTTCTGCAGCTTCGTTCAAGTCCATTTTTAGCTTCTTCATAGCCCACATGGCTTTATGCTCTAATTCAACCGGAAGATGAAATGCTTTCCCATATACTAGTTGGTATGGGGACATACCTATGGGAGTCTTATACGCTGTCCGGTAAGCCCAAAGAGCATCATCAAGCCTCCTTGACCAATCTGTTCTACTAGCGTTCACTGTTTTTGACAAAATCTGTTTGATCTCCCTATTTGATACTTCAACTTGCCCACTAGTTTGAGGATGGTAAGGAGTGGCCACATTATGGCGAACCCCATATTTCTCCAATAATCCCTTGAACAATTTGTTGCAAAAGTGGGATCCCCCATTACTAACAATCGCCCGTGGGGTACCAAATCGAGAGAATATATTCTTCTTCAAGAATGCAGTGACACTCTTCCCCTCATTGTTCGCGAGGGCGATGGCTTCCACCCACTTGGATACATAATCAACTGCTACTAAAATATACTTCATTCCATGATAACTCACAAACAGACCCATAAAGTCAATACCCCAAACATCAAATAACTCAATTACAAGAATGGGGTTTAGAGGGAGCTCTTGCTTTCTTGAAATGCCACCATCTCTTTGGAATCTATCACATGCTTTGGCGAACTCATGACCATCTTGATGAATAGTTAGCCAATAGTAACCACTTTGTAAGATCTTATGAGCAGTCCGGACACCACTATGATGTCCACCAAAGGGTGAGGAATGGCATGCCTCTAAAATACTCAGCATCTCAACTTCTGGCACACAACGCCGAATAAGCCCATCAGCACAACTCCTGTATAAGTATGGTTCATCCCAAAAGAACTTCTTCACATCGTACATGAACTTTTTCCTTTGATGAAAAGACAGGTCCGATGGAACAATATCACTAGCTAAGTAGTTCGCAAAATCAGCGAACCACGGAATCAGGTCTTGTGAGGCAGCCAATACATGCTCATCGGGGAATATATCATCAATATCAGTCTTATCCCCCAACTCTCTCATAGCTTCATCTTCTAAACGGGACAAGTGATCAGCAACTTGATTTTCGGTCCCTTTCCTATCCCTTACCTCAAAGTTTCTTGCAGTAGTAATACCAAACGAATTAACCTCGGTTTCGCATCCTTCTTTGCCATCAAATATCTCAGGGATGAATGGTCAGTATGCACTATAACTCTAGTACCTAGCAAATAGGAGCGAAATTTTTCAAAAGCAAATACTACGGCAAGGAGCTCTTGTTCAGTTACTGTATAGTTCTTCTGAGCTTCATTGAGGGATTTACTAGCATAGTAAATGGGATGAAGGATTTTGTCCCTTCTTTGTCCCAATACCACACCAAGGGCAACCCCACTCGCATCACACATCACCTCAAATGGACTGCTCCAATCCGGAGAAATAATGATAGGTGCAGATACAAGTTTTTCTTTGAGATCGCCGAATGCTTTAAGACAGGATTCATCAAAAGAAAATTTACAATCTTTCTCCAACAGTTTGCACAATGGATGTGCAATTTTAGAGAAATCTTTAATGAATCTCCTGTAAAAACCTGCATGCCCAAGAAAGCTTCTCACACCTTTTACAGAGATAGGTGGAGGAAGTCTCTCTGTCACCTCGACTTTGGCTCGATTAACTTCTATGCCTTTTTCTGAAATACGATGGCCCAAAACAATACCTTCTTTGACCATAAAATGGCATTTTTCCCAATTGAGAACTAAATTGCAGTCTTCACATCTCTTAAGAACTTCAGATAAATGGATCAAACATTGCTCGAATGATTCACCAACCACTGAAAAATCATCCATAAAAACTTCAATAGTATCTTCAACCATGTCGGAGAATATTGACATCATACATCTCTGAAATGTGGCGGGTGCATTGCATAGCCCAAACGGCATTCTCTTGAACGCAAAGGTCCCATATGGACAAGTGAAAGTGGTCTTCTCTTGATCTTCTAGTGCAATAGAAATCTGATTATACCCTGAATAACCATCAAGAAAACAGTACCACCCTTTTCCAGCGAGTCTATCCAACATCTGATCCATGAAGGGCATGGGAAAATGGTCCTTTTCGGTCCATGCATTTAATTTCCGGTAATCCATACACACCCTCCATTCAGTCACCGGTCTCATTAGAACAAGTTCATTCTTTTCATTGGGGACCACAGTCATTCCCCCTTTCTTAGGTACACACTGAACAGGGCATACCCAACTACTATCGGCGATCGGATATATTACTCCAGCATCCAACTATTTTATGATTTCCTTCTTCACGACCTCTTGCATAGGTGGATTTAAGCGTCTTTGGTGCTCAATACTTGGCTTATGATCGGGCATGAGTTGGATTTTATGAGAACAAATACCAGTAGGGATCCCAATAATGTCCGCAATAGTCCACCCAAT
Source organism: Solanum sitiens (assembly GCA_016801875.1). NCBI lineage: Eukaryota > Viridiplantae > Streptophyta > Magnoliopsida > Solanales > Solanaceae > Solanum > Solanum sitiens. The sequence goes on from JABWTJ010000002.1 coordinate 322,803, forward strand.
AGCTCTTTTGAACCTTTTTAGTACTTTGACCAAACTCTCTACTTGTTGTTTATTCAGATCTGATGCAATGATTACCGGCAATGTGTCACCGTTTCCTAAGAATTTATACCTGAGATGAGGTGAGAGAGCTTTTAGTTCTAGCTTTGGAGCCTCCTCTATAGATGGTTTAGCGGGTGGAGACTCGCAATTCTTCATATCTAGCTCATATATCTTCGGTTTAAACCGAACATTACCACGATCAAGAGCAACGATTAATGACCCATATTCTTCAATGCATTCATTATCAAAATTCATTATCACTGCGCCAGTGCGTCTACACCTAGACGTTCTTCTATTTGTGTCTCGGGTGATTCACCAACTTTGTAGGATATGGCAGATACCGATTGGAGCTCACCACTCTACCGCATGGACCTACAAATGTTGAAAGTCACTTCTTCATTATTCAATCAAAATTTCATCTGCCCCTTTTCCATATCAACTAAGGCTCTACCCGTAGCAAGGAATGGCCTCCCAAGAATAATAGGCACCTCAAAATCGACTTCACAATCAAGAATAACAAAATCTGCCGGAAATATGAACGACTCCACTTTTACTAGCACATCATGGAGTATCCCTATAGGCCTTTTTACTGTTCGATCGGCCATCAATAGCCGCATCGCAGTGGGCTTTGGGTCACCCAAACCCAACTTCTTGTAAATCGAGAGGGGCATGAGATTTATGCTTGCCCCAGATCACATAATGCTTTCGCAAAATGTAATAACCCGATCGTACAAGGAATAGTGAATGCACCCGGATCTTCTTTCTTTTGCACCAAAGACCTTGTAGCAATAGCACTACAATGCTGCATTCTGTCATCATCCTCAAAAGTGACCGATCTTTTCTTTGTAACCAAATCTTTCATAAACTTGGCATAACCAGGCATTTGTTCAAGAGCTTCTACCAAAGGGACATTGATAGAAAGTTGCTTCAACATTGTTATAAAACGCCGATATTTACCATCCTCGATCTTTTTCACTAATCTTTGAGGAAAGGGGGGGTGGTCTAGGCATGGGAGTTACCTTTTTAGGCACTTCAGCATCTTTATCAGTGTTATCTTCTACTTCATCACTAACCTCTACCACTTTATCATTATCTCTCATCACCTTTTCCACAATATACGGCATAGGTGGGTCAATAGTTTGTTTACCCCCACGAGTAGTAATTACCATACAGTGTCCATCATTTTTCGGATTTTGGACAGTGTTGCTAGGAAGAGTGCCCGGTTGTCGTGGGTTCACAGTTGCAGATAATTGAGCCATTTGCAATTCAAGCTGCTTGATTGATATGGCATGTGTATCGACTTTCTGTCCAATACCCGCTACATCACTCCTTAACTCTTTGGTGTGCTCATCACTAGCATCGAACCTCCTCATCATCTTGTGCAACATATCCTCAACTCGCGCCATACTACCTCCACCATCCCTAGGAGAAAATTCACGATTTTGAGGAGGAACATAGGGCCCACTCCTCTCATTTCTATTACCATAGTTACCCCTGTTGAAGTTGTTGTCGCGATTGTAATTTCCATCACGGACATAATTACCCTCACGGTTGTAGTTACCATAGTTCCGACCTTGATTCCCTTGACCTTAGCGCCAATTCTCTTGATTGGAGCCTTGGGTGTTCGGTCGGAAACCCCCCGTCTGATCATTTACTGCATAGGAATCTTCCTCATAATAATATTCATCAGTTGGTGGTGGTGGTTTAGACAAGTATTTCACTGCGTTTATCTTTTCTGTACCCCCAGTGACATGTTTTAACACCAACCCAAGCTCAGTTCTCATCTGCGCCATCTCTTCACGAATCTCATATGTGGCTGGGTTGTGTGTCGATTGCACTGCAAAAGTATTTCTCCCCGTATCTGACTTCCTAGTACTCCATGCTTTATTATTCCGGGAGATGTTCTCTAATTTTTCGGCAATTTCAGCATAAGGACACTCCCCATAAGAACCACCTGCTATAGTATCCAATACCACTTTATTATTATCATCATGTCCCCGGTAGAAGTATTCTTTCAGTGACTCATCATCTATGCGGTGATTGGGGACACTTCTCAAAAATGAAGTGAACCTATCCCAAGAACTACTAACTGACTCTCCTGGTAGTGCCACAAAGTTGTTCACTGTCTTTGTGACTTAGTTTCTTGGAGACCGGGTAGTAACGTGCTAAGAAAATGTCCCTTAGTTGGTTCCAAGTGAAAATTGAGTTATAAGGGAGTTCAGTGAACCAAATAGCAGCCTCTCCCGTCAGTGAGAGAGGAAATACTCTTAGCCCTATTACATCCAAATTCAAATCAGGCCTCCCTACACAACTTTTACACACTGCCCTCACCTTAGTTATATGGGCATGTGGGTCCTCAGACGGTAGTCCTGAAAACAAACCTCTAGCCGTGAGCATTTGCATTAGACTACTAGTGACTACAAAGGTGTGACCTTCTGGTAGAGGGGGCAAGACAAGTGGCCCATCAGAATCTGCAATATTATCATAACCTCTGTAGTATTCTTGAGGACGTGGAGTGGGATTTTGTCCCCTTTGTGCACCTTGATCAGGATTATCAGGTAATAATCGACCATGAGCATCAACCGGAGCTGGGATGTTCTGGTTTGGATCATCATCATTTATACCCAAGTTTTGATTCATTTTGCATAGTGTACGCTCTAACTCGTGATCGTAGGGAAACAAAGGTTCTCTTCCTCTCCGTGTATTTGGCATACACGGACGTCAATTCTAAACAAAATCAAAAACAACAGAAAAAGTAAAATCAGGAAAATAATGACTAAACTTTAGTAATAAAATTTAAGTTAATCTAAAAGCTACTTTCCCCGGCAGCGGCGCCAAAATTTGATACGCTCAAATTTACTTCTCAAATAAGAAGTAAAGCAGTCGTATCAAGTAAAAAACCAACTAATGAGGTTGAGATCGATCCCACAAGGAAAATAGTTCAGACATAACTTTATTCTATTATTACTATTATTTAGCCAACTATTTTCCGAGAAATAAAGAGACAAAAAGGGGGATTTTATTTCTAAATTAATGAAAATGATTAACTAAATAAAAATGGACAACTAACAGATTCAGCTTTCGAAGTTTAATCAAATTATAAAAGTAACTAGGGCTTTAGTGTTCCCTACAGGTTCCTAACTTGGTAAATCTAACTATAACAATTCTATCCTGATATCTTGCATGTAAAGTGATAAGTTACGTATCTCTAAATCCTTGGTCCGGCATCTAGAGAATTTCACTCCGCACCTTGGTCTGGCTATGTTTGTTGCTATACTAACCCTTATCTTTACCTCATATTAAACATCGTATTTGGTATTTGACTAAGTTATTAACTCGTACCAACCAATACTAGCCTATTAGATAGTCTACACTAAATCTATGTTGATAATTCTTTTCCTATTATCTACCTCCTTGGTCCGGCAAGTAGCATTAAGGCGAATTCTAACGTTGGCCATCCGTTAAAAAGACTTCTACATGAAAGAATTATCAATACATGCAAGACACCAATCTAGAATTGTTATTTAAGTTAGATTTTTACCTTGTTATTCACCCATGGTTCCCACAACCCTAGCTATGAGGTTTAGTTACCCATGTTCATAATTACACAATTCATATTGTTAATGGAAGAATTCATGCACTTATTTTTATGAAAACGAATAATTTCCCAGAATTTAACTTGATTAATCAACAAAATCACCAACAATCAATTACCGAGAAAGTATCTTAATTCCCAAAATCGAGAATTCAATAATATAATAGAAGAACTAAAAACTAAAAATTATCCAGAAAGTCTAACCCCCAAAACGAGGTTTTTCCCACTATTTATAATAAAAACAAAGTCTAATCAAATAAGGATTCTATTTACTAAAAATCTGTCCAAACGCGTCTGGATCGACGGACCACGTGATGGACCGTCATGGACACGACGGACCGTCATAGACTCCGTCGTCCCATACTTCACCATTCTTCTGTTGCTTTCTTCATTCCCCTCGACGGACAGGTATGACGGACCGTTTCAAGTACGACGGTCCGTCGAGGGTCTTCGTTCCAAAATACTTGGACTTCTTGGAATTTGGGTACTGGGACTACTTCTCTGATCATCACGACGAACAAGCAGGACGGACCGTCGTGGCTATGACGGTCCGTCATGGACTTCCGTAATCCCACACTTGGTCAGACTTCCCCATTTTCCTTCAGCAACTTCTCCCTTCACTACGATGCCACCTTTGGACCGTCACAGCCTCGACGGACCGTCATAGGTTCCATAGGTGGTCTCTTCTGCATTTCTTTCTCAAAAACTCCCGCGTTCATCCTTGGACAGATTTTCTGCAAACAAAGAGAAACTTACATAAAAATCAACACAAAAAGGCTTTCGACACACACTAAACTTAAGGAAAAAACATTAGAAATACCGTGAAACCACGGTACATCAACACCCTCAACTTAAATTCGTTGTTTATCCTCAAGCGACGCACTATGACTCACTACAAAATCTTTGTACAAAAGTATCCATATTTTAACTTCCGCAATCATTTGGCTATCAATCCCGATTATTCTTATTATGTTCATGCATGGTATCACTATTAGGCATTGACTTGTGTAGACTCAAACCATGACCCAGACTTACTACGCAATGATACCTATCCTCTTCAATTTCTCACCGAGATGCTAATATTTCTGGTATTGCAACTCCTGTCCTCACTTCAAATAACATCCTCATTTTTCACACAATGATTTTAGTTTGAGTATAAGGATCACTTTTCGACACTCACTTTCAGAACAAATTCACAACTCATTTATACATATTGCCATAGGCTTGCCCTTATTTTCACTACTTCAAGTTCGCCATACAACTCTTAGGATCACAATAGGACTTTTTTAGATTGTAACATAGGCTCAGGGTCAGGTAGGGTGTATTTAGGTATACTTTAGTGACTTGTTGCCCTCCTTAACATATCGGCTACGCGAACCACCTTTTTATTATTTTATTTTGCCCTATTACTCAATATTCTTTTCACTTTGCTGTTCTCCCTTTCTTTTCCTTATGTGTAAGTGACTTTTCTCTTTTCTTGTGTTTATTTTGCTTTTTATTCATATTTTTTTTTAGTCACTTTTGTTTTATTCTTTCTTTCTCTTCATTCTTTCAACCCCACTTTCCGGGGTTTTCCTTATAACAACCACAGTACATCAATCACTTTGATAAGGCCCGAGTTAGTGCATGAGGCTATTTAAAAGGTTTGACTTATTCCAAAAAGGTTGAAAACAACTCAAAGTCAACATAAGTCTTATTTCGATATAACGAGAAGAGATCTTAAATTTAACATTGATGAATAAGTTTACATGAAAATCTCACCTATGAAAGGTTTAATGAGGTTCGGATTGAAAGTGAATCTTAGACTGGTGCATCCGATGTTCCATGTCTCTTTGTTGAAAAAGTGTGTTGGTAATCCTACGTCTATTGCCTTTTGAAGAGTGTTGGCACTAAGGAATGTCGTTTTCATTAAGAGATTCTGGTTGAAATTTTGGATGGTTATGTTTGAAACATGAGAAATAAAGAAGTTGCTTCCGTGAAGTTCTTTGGAGGAATAAATTAGTTGAGGGTGCTATTTGGGAGATCGAAGTCGATATCATGTCCATGTATCCTCATCCCTTTCCCTCCGCTCATATTATAGCTTGAGGAATTTAGTCTCTCATTGTTTATTTTTTTATATTCATGCGTCTTAGTCATTCTCATGTTTCCATATGCATGCATGTTCATGAATAACCTTAATTTTGAGTTATGATTTAGCTTTGGGTGATTAATACTTGTTCATGTGCATTTCGATGTAATTGCATTCATATTTGGATGTTAGTTTTGCTCCCTACTATATTCTTGCTAGTTTGAGTCTCATTCGAGGATGAAATGTTTTCAAGGGGGAGAAATTGTAACACCTCAGAACTTGGAAGTTACATTTGAAAAGGAAAAGTTGTAGAAAATGACATGGTGTCAATTTCTATGGATTAGTCTACGGTCCATAGAATGGTCTACGGTCCATAGAAGGGTATCGTAGAAGTGGCCTTGGAATTAAGAAACGTCAAGTTCTAGATGAGGATATACGGATGACCAGTACAGTCCGTGGAATGGTATACAGACTGTAGGTTGGCCCATATAACCTTTTTAGCAGTTTTTATTTAAAGGCATTTGGGTCTTTTTCTATCTATTTAACACCTAAACTAATTTGTTTCTATATTATTCTAAAGTCCTATAGTTGATTTTATACTCCTAAGACTACCCATTCCCTCACATTCACAAACAAAACCCTCAAAATCTCCTAAGTCTTCTTCTCTACATTCTCTCCAAGGATCTTCAAGGAATTCTAAGGTTCTTAATTCACCAAGTTCTCTTACTCAATTATTAGGTATTTGATGTCATTATTCGAGATTGCCCCTTAGTCATAACACGTTTCTTAGAGTTACAAGTGACACCCAAGTTAACCCTTGATACTAGCATAGTCATGAGCAACTAAATAGGAACATGTAGAGAACTAAAGTGATTGAGTAGAAGTATTATAATGGAATAATGGTTCAATATATTTTTTAACTGTAACAACCCTAAAAATGACTATGCTAAGTAATTTCTAACGTATCTAGAATGCCTAGATTAGATCGGATTCACACGAATTGATGCGCGTAGAACCAGACCTCTGAACCTCTGGAACAACCAAGCCAACTAACTTGGTGAGTTAGTTGAGCTAGGAAAGGTTGGGTCCAGCCATGTAGGGCACCCGAATATGAATATTTACCCGGATGAGTCTTAACCAGACTTAAAAAGGGGTAATCTTAAGTTTGGAGGGTCTAGGGGTAAAATGGTCTTTTTCAGCTAAGGGTAGTATTGTAATTACCCTAAATATTTAATTAATTAATTAATTAATATGGTGGAGGGGCAATTCGGGTAGAGGTTGCCGAATTTGACCCTTTAAGCAAAATCTAGCTTCACCCGGGTTCGAGCCTTGGTGGAAGCAAGGATTAAATTGATTTAATTTTATTAAGTAAATTAATTGAATTAATTAATATTTAAAAATCTGATTTAAGTAAGGGAAAAATCAGATTTTTAATAAAAAAATAATAATAATAAAATTAATAAATAATGAGGTTTCCTAGTTTGACTTAGTCTCCACCTAACTCTCCTAATCCTAATCATAATCCCAATCCTCTCATTCTCACATCTCTCACTCTCATTCTCACGTTTTTCATCATCAAAATAACTGAAAATAATAGTTCTTCACTCTTGAAGAACTTACACACAAAAACTCAAACGAAAAACTAAGCTAAAAATGAAAATCAACAACAAGTTCTTGACGGGATTGTGCTTGAAGTTTTGGTGGTGAGGCTTGGTTTCATGGTAAATTTGCAGCATTTAAAGAAGTTTTGAATGACATTAAGGTATGGGTTTTCTTCTATCTTGGTCCCTTTCCCAAGAGACCCCTAAGTTCAGTTTAAATTCCAATCGAGAAACTAAAGTTGTCCCTGTTGCATGCCCCTGTCATTAGATCCTTTGAAAGATTCAAAGCATGCGTTGGTATGTCTTCTGGTAGATAATTTTAGGTCTGGTTGTGATTATGTGTTGAATGTGTATTCCGAAATCACGTAAGGGATGAAAAATATATTCCGGAAAAGTATATTAAGTTGACTGTTTTGAGCATGTGTGTGCTGAAAATTTACTATGTTTGCTGCCTGAAATTTGTATGTTAAAATGTTGTGTTTCGCGTGTATAAAAATGTTAAAAACGTGATGATCATATAAGGTTAAGGTGGCTGACTGAATGTCACTCAAAATACTACAAAAATCAACATATGAATGAGAGAAAATGGATTGGAAGAGACCAAATTTAAAGCTTGCTGGAAATTGGTGGTCTCGGCCAAGAATTGGAAAAAATAGCAAAGTTTTAAGAAAAATTAAAAATTGTGAGGTCATTGGGAATTGAACCCAAGACCTCACCAAATGTAAATTACATAAAAATTTCATGAAAAAAATGAGAGGAAAAATAAATGTGGAGAGTGGGGATTGAACCCACAACCTCTTGAATGGATGAGAGAGTTAGGAGAAAAATAAATGTGGAGAGTGGGGATTGAACCCACAACCTCTTGTATGGATGAGAGAGTTAGGAGAAAAAAAAAGGAGAAATATAAAATGAGCTGAATGGGGATTGAACCCACAACCTCTTGAATAGATGAGAGAGTTAGGAGAAAAATAAAGGAGAAATATAAAATGAGGTGAATGGGGATTGAACCCACAACCTCTTGGATAGGTGTGAAAGTTAAAAGATAAATTAAGAGAAAAAGAATGAGCATGTGGTGTATTGATCCCACAACCTCCCTGACTTAAACGACAAAGGAGAGGAGAAAAAGAAAGGAAATATTATGGGGTTGATGGGGATCGAACTAGGGTTCCCCAAATCTGAAAAATGCAATTATCAAGTTTAAAATAAGATTAAGTGTTATCCAAGGGATTCAAAATCGGGTTCCCTTGCCCAATTCCGTATTGAACATAAGTCATACGTAAACAAATATTTAATGAATGCTGCCTCTAAAGATCGAAATCAATAGCTTGGCATACCTACAAGATGTATAAGTCTTGTACCACATAATCTTGGGTAAATATGAATCACTTAGACAAACTATGAATGAAGCCTCATGGATTGTATGTGTTGACTCATAAGTCTAGCATACATTTAAAAAGTAAGTGAACCTAAGATATTATGTGATGAGATAATGAAACCCCAGAGGGGTCAAGTAAGAGTGTGATACACACTAAAGAGCCAAGTGCATTGGCATACGATGAAATGAACATTCACGTAAAGTGGTGAGCAATTATGAAGAGTAAATGTGCTAAAGTTAAAGAATGTGGTGACAACATGATAAGAGGCTAATGTGAAAGATGAGAGAAATCTCAAATGAGCCTAAGTAAATGTTACCAAAACGTACTCACCTATGAGAGTGTAAAGTTAATGAAGAGACCAATCTCTATTAACACTTTAATGAAAGTATTGAAGTTAATGCATACTTAATACTAATGATGAGATGAGAAATCATCTAATGAGCTATGATGTCCTCATGCTAGAAGACAGCTTCCATGATGTATGAGTTGAATGTAATGGAACTTTATACTGAGCACCGATAGGCTAGCTATGAGCGGTGATGCCTTCCTTCGAGAAGGGCGGAGGTTCACGTAACTCTCATGAGATGAGACTGTCCGGCATGCCGGGTATGGGTCTCCTTATATCTCCTAGTCTTTGAACCTATACTGCCAATATAGGGATCTAGCAGCGTTCGACTCCCTATATACGCTAGTATGTTTTGGTTCACTTTGGCTGGTGATTCCACCTCTTTTTGGTGTGGGGATTACACACTGGATTTCATGATGCTCACATGATCTATGTCGGTTAAGGTTAAAGTTCCCAAAGAAATAATGAGGCCAGCCTCAAATGATGTACATAATGAAATGAACGATACCAAAGGTGTTAGGATAGGATAATCAAGAGGTGATCTAGACTTAAGTAATGACACTAGGTTATTCTTGGTCATTGCACAGCAAACCCGATGAGAGTCTTAAACTACATCCTAGGTATGACTAGTGCTTGTACTAGTATATGAATGAATGAAAATGAAGTACGTATGAATGAATGAAGCAGACTCTGTGTTTGCTAAAGAAGGCTCCCTAGTTGAGGTCCCATATGTTGAGCCCTCATTTTGGGAAGTCCTAATGTCAAGTCCATGATTCCAAGGTCTCATGGCATATGAAAGAATAATGTGAACTACGTGATATGATATGTGCAATACGTTATGTGCTGCTTGCAAAATGATAATTATGATGATGCATGTTACTCTCATAGAATGACTTTCCTAATCCAAATTTGGCAAGTCCACTGACTTTCCTAATCCAAATTTGGCAAGTCCACTGACTTGACTTTCCATAAATCTTGTTGTTAGGAAAGAGCTATTCTTACTCATGCATGTTCTTGGTGTGTGCTTGCATATACCCATACTTAGTACAAGTGTGTACTAATCCCATAAAATATCTACTTTTAGGTGCAGGAACAGGTGGACGTTAGAGCTTACAGTACGACTTTGCAGCTATCCGGACGTGGAGCATTCTTCCGGATTTGGTAGGCCCTCATGCTTTCGAGGACGCTTGCCCATTATATTCTAGCTTAGATATAGGTTTGAGTTAGTGGAGTATGTTCCACTAGCGTTTCTTTCTCATCTTATTTCAGACATTGTATTGGTGCCATTTTGGCAAGTATACACTTAATGCAGTATGGAACTATTTTTTTCATTTGATAATCTTAATATTAGATGGTTGATTGTGAACGTTTATGAGTTTAAGTAGAATGTCTTACATGAATTTTAAGTAACAAAAAGTTCAAATTTTCCGCTAAAATTAACCTAGATGAAGTAACGATGACGTATGTAGTCTTGTCTGCGACCTCTGAGAGGTCAACGATGCCGGTCTCGTCTGGGGTCTAGATTTTGGTCGTGACAAAGTTGGTATCAGAGCACTAGGTTAAATTCCGAGGATAATAAGTTCACATCAACCACATTGAGTAGTTTCTAAGTCATGGTAGTGAAGTGCACCACTATCCTGAATTAGAGACTGCATGATGCGTAGGAAAATTTACCTTCTTTTGATCTTATCGTGTCTTCACTAATGTGTGATTCCTTGGTGTTATGAGCGTATCTAACATCAATTCTACTTTTTCAGAAAATGAACACAAGGAGGAACGCTGGTCGGAGAAGAGGAGAAGCAGCTACTAGGGGCAACCAAGTTCCTTCCCAGGCCCCAGCTGCTGGAATGGAGATGCATGTTAACCCAGCTGAGTTGACAGATGGAGAAGTGAGGACAACCCTGGTATAAATGGCCCAAGCCATCACCTTACAAGCTCAGACTATGACAGCCCAGGCAGAGCAACAAGGTGTTCCCACGAAGAACCCACCTGCCAGCACCATGGCTAACAGGTTAAGGGACTTCACGAGGATGAATCCTCCCGTTTACACTGCATCTAAGATTACTGAGAATCTCGAGGAGGAGTGTAGGGAAGCTATGCTGCATGCGAGCATGGACTTTTCCAGGCTTATGAGTCCGTGTCCAACAAGTGGTGGAAAACAGGAGGAGGAAGCATTCTAGGGCAGGGAACAGGTCAAGGCAAGCTGAGAAGAATTTTTCAAGGAAGAGTAGTACTAAAATCAGGGATAAGCCCAGGTTTAAGAAGGGACTCTCCCACCAAGGGGAGTCAAGTTCATCCAAGGGCCGCTATAATAGGGATTCGGAGCCCAGGGTTAAGAGAAACAGTGAAGTAGATACACCTCAGGAGAGGCCACCTTGTAGGAAGTGTGGCAAACTTCATGGAGAAGAGTGTAGGAGGGGCTCTAACGCTTCTTACAGTTGTGGAAAACCGGGTCACATGATGAAGGATTGTCCGTATATGAGAGGTCGAGAAAAAGGGAGGAGAAAGTTCAGTCGAATGGTCCAAGTGAAGAGGCTCCAAGGAGACAACGATTCTTCGCACTCAAGTCTAGGGGTGTAGGGGAAGACACCTCTGGTGATGTCTTGGGTGCGTAGCCTAAATTAGTTTTTCATGTGTATGGTTTTATGCACTAGTATGAAGTTAATATGTTGGAGTCATCATGTTGGTTGCTGACTTATGTGACTTATGTGTTTAATTATGTTGTATGCTTTGATGAGACTAGTTTAGGAAGGAGTTCCTTAGTCTATTAATGCGAAGCTGCTAGTAGGTTTCAAGGATGTGCACCAACCAACTAATATGTGAATCAGATATTAACCAATAAAAGTCATTGAATAGCTTAGGTAGGGATTTTCTCCATAAGTGTTATGCTACCATAGACTATCAAACCAGTGTAGTGAGGTTTCAGTTGCCAAATGAGATAAGGTATAAATGGGCAGGGCGTGGATCAATCCAACAAAGCCATATAATTTCAAATCTTAAGGACAACAAGATATTATCAAAGGGTTAGATATACTCCTCCTAAGGCTGGTTTTGTTTAAGAAACTCCAAGTTTTAGTGCAATAGTCGACTTGGTGTTGTAAGTCCATAATCGTATGTGTAGTAATTGCACTATGTGAGTTAAATTGAATTCATGTTTGCATTTCATGTTGCTCTTTTTATATAGCGTAGACATGATTTTTGAGTTACATGAGTTGTGAGGTGCATCAAGTTAAGTGCGATTGAGAAGGAAGTTCCTCAATCTCAAATATGAAGCTTCAGATAAGCTTGAGTAATATGCCTTATCCAGAGTACGTGTGAAACAGAAATTCACAAAGAGTAAAGCCTCAAGTATGTTAAAATATTTTTGAAAATCACCCTCTTTATTTTAAAATGATGTGTAGTGTCATTCGGGGACGAATGTTCCTAAGGGGGGGGGGGGATAATGTAACAACCCTAAAAATGACTATGCTAAGTAATGTATTATGTATCTAGAATGCCTAGATTAGATCGGGTTCACACGAATTGATGCGCGTAGAACCAGACATCTGAACCTCTGCAACAACCAAGCCAACTAACTTGGTGAGTTATTTCAGCTAGAAAAGATTTGGTCCAGCCATGTAGGGCACCCGAATAGGAAGCTTTACCCGGATGAGTCTTAACCAGACTTAAAAAAGGGTAATCCTAACTTTGGAGGGTCTAGGGGTAAAATGGTCTTTTTCAGGCTAAGGGTAGTATTTTAATTACCCTAAATATTTAATTAATTAATTAATTAATATGGTGGAGGGGAAATTCAGGTAGAGGTTGCCGAATTTGACCCTTTAAGCAAAATCTAGCTTCACCCAGGTTCGAGCCTTGGTGGAAGCAAGGATTAAATTGATTTAATTTTATTAAGTGAATTTGTTGAATTAATTAATATTTAAAAAGCTGATTTAAGTAAGGGAAAAATCAGATTTTTAATAAAAATAAAATAATAAATAAATTAATAAATAATGAGGAGTCCTAGTTTGACTTAATCTTCACCTAACTCTCCTAATCTAATCATAATCCTAATCCTCTCATTCTCACGTCTCTCACTCTCATTCTCACGTTTTTCATCATTAAAATAACTGAAAATAATAGTTCTTCACTCTTGAAGAACTTACACACCAAAACTCAAACGAAAAACTAAGCTAAAAACGAAAATTAACAACAAGTTCTTGACGGAATTGTGCTTGAAGTTTCGGTGGTGAGGCTTGGTTTCATGGTAAATTTGCAGCATTTAAACAAGTTTTGAATGACATTAAGGTATGGGTTTTCTTCTCTCTTGATACCTTTCCCAAGAGACCCCTAAATTCAGTTTAAATTCCAATCGAGAAACTAAGGTTGTCCCTGTTGCATGCCCCTGTCATTAGATCCTTTGAAAGATTCAAAGCATGTGTTGGTATGTCTTCGGTAGATAATTTTAGGTCTGGTTGTGATTATGTGTTGAATGTGTATTCGGAAATCATGTAAGGGATGGTAAATATATTCCGGAAAAGTATATTAAGTTGACTGTTTTGAGCATGTGTGCTGAAAATTTACTATGTTTGCTGCCTGAAATTTGTATGTTAAAATGTTGTGTTTCGCGTGTATAAAAATGTTAAAAACGTGATGATCATATAAGGTTAAGGTGGCTGACTGAATGTCACTCAAAATACTACAAAAATCAACATAAGAATGAGAGAAAAATGGATTGGAAGAGACCAAATTTCCAGCTTGCTGGAAATTGGTGGTCTCGGCCAAGAATTGGAAAAAATAGCTATGTTTTAAAAAAATTTAAAAATTGTGAGGTCATTGGAATTAAACCCAAGACCTCACCAAATGTAAATTACATAAAAATTTCATGAAAAAAATGAGAGGAAAAATAAATGTGGAGAGTGGGAATTGAACCCACAACCTCTTGAATGGATGAGAGAGTTAGGAAAAAAATAAATGTGGAGAATGGGGATTGAACCCACAACCTCTTAAATGGATGAGAGATTTAGGAGAAAAATAAAGGAGAAAAATAAATATGGAGAGTGGGGATTGAACCCACAACCTCTTGAATAGATAAGAGAGTTAGGAGAAAAATAAAGGAGAAATATAAAATGAGCTGAATGGGGATTGAACCCACAACCTCTTGAATAGATGAGAGAGTTAGGAGAAAAATAAAGGAGAAATATAAAATGAGCTGAATGGGGACTGAACCCACAACCTCTTGAATAGATGAGAGAGTTAGGAGGAAAATAAAGGAGAAATATAAAATGAGGTGAATGGGGATTGAACCCACAACCTCTTGGATAGGTGAGAAAGTTAAAAGATAAATTAAGAGAAAAAGAATGAGCTTGTGGGGTATTGATCCCACAACCTCCTTGACTTAAATGAAAAAGGAGAGGAGAAAAAGAAAGGAAATATTATGGGGTTGATGGGGATCGAACTAGGGTCCCCCAAATCTGAAAAATGCAATTATCAAGTTTAAAATCAAATTAAGTGTCATCCAAGGGATTCGAAATCGGGTTCTATTGTCCAATTCGATATTGACAAATAAGTCATACGTAAATAAATATTTAATGAATGCTGCCTCTAAAGATCAAAATCAATAGCTTGGCATACCTACAAGATGCATAAGTCTTGTACCACATAATCTTGGGTAAATATGAATCACTTAGACAAACTATGAATGATGCCTCATGGCTTATATGTGTGGACTCATAAGTCTAGCATTCATTTAAAAAGTAAGTGAACCTAAGATATTATGTGATGAGATAATGAAACCCCAAAAAGGTCAAGTAAGAGTGTGATACACACTTAAGAGCCAAGTGCATTAGCATACAATGAAATGAACATTCACGTAAAGTAGTGAGTAATTATGAAGAGTAAATGTGCTAAAGTTAAAGAATGTGGTGACAACATGATAACAGGCTAATGTGAAAGATGAAATCAATCTCAAATGAGCCTAAGTAAATGTTACCAAAACGTACTCACCTATGAGAGTGTAAAGTTAATGAAGAGACCGGTCTCTATGAACACTCTAATGAAAGTATTGAAGTTAATGCATACTTAATACTAATGATGAGATGAGAAATCATCTAATGAGCTATGATGTCCTCATGCTAGAAGCCAGCTTCCATGATGTATGAGTTGAATGTAATGGAACTTTATACTGAGCACCGATAGGCTAGCAATGAGCGGTGATGCCTTCCTTCGAGAAGGGCGGAGGTTCACGTAACTCTCTTGAGATGAGACTGTCCGACATGCCGTGTATGGGTATCCTTATATCTCCTAGTCTTTGAACCTATACTGCCAATATAGGGATCTAGCAGGGTTCGACTCCCTATATACACTAGCATGTTTTGGTTCACTTTGGCTGGTGATTCCACCTCTTTTCGGTGTGGGGATTACACACTGGATTTCATGATGCTCACATGATCTATGTCGGTTAAGGTTAAAGTTCCCAAAGAAAGAATGAGTCCAGCCTCAAATGATGTACATAATGAAATGAACGATACCAAAGGTGTTAGGATAGAATAATCAAGAGGTGAACTAGACTTAAGTAATGACACTAAGTTATTCTTGGTCATTGCACAGCAAACCCGATGAGAGTCTTAAACTACATCCTAGGTATGACTAGTGCTTGCACTAGTATATGAATGAATGAAAATGAAGTACGTACGAATGAATGAAGCAGACTCTGTGTTTGCTAAAGAAGGCTCCCTAGTTGAGGTCCCATATGTTGAGCCCTCATTTTTGGAAGTCCTAATGTCAAGTCCATGATTCCAAGGTCTCATGGCATATGAAAGAATGATGGGAACTACGTGATATGATATGTGCAATACGTTATGTGCTGCTTGCAAAATGATAATTATGATGATGCATGTTACTCTCATGGCATGACTTTTCTAATCCAAATTTGGCAAGTCCACTGACTTTCCTAATCCAAATTTGGCAAGTCCACTGACTTAACTTTCCATAAATCATGTTGTCAGGAAAGAGCTATTCTTACTCATGCATCTCCTTGGTGTGTGCTTGTATATACCCATACTTAGTACAAGTGTGTACTAATCCCATACAATATCTGCTTTTAGGTGCAGGTACAGGTGGAGGTTAGAGCTTACAGTACGACGTTGCAGCTATCCGGACGTGGAGCATTCATCCGGATTTGGTAGGCCCTCATGCTTTCGAGGACGCTTGCCCATTATATTCTAGCTTAGATATAGGTTTGAGTTAGTGGAGTATGTTCCACTAGCGTTTCTTTCTCATCTTATTTCAGACATTGTATTGGTACCATTTTGGCAAGTATACACTTAATGCAGTATGGAACTATTTCTTTCATTTGATGATCTTAATATTAGATGGTTGATTGTGAACGTTTATGAGTTTAAGTAGAATGTCTTACATGAATGTTAAGTAACAAAAAGTTCAAATTTTCCGCTAAAATTAACCTAGATGAAGTAACGATGACGTATGTAGGCTTGTCTGCGACCTCTGAGAGGTCAGACGCCGGTCTCGTCTGGGGCCTAGATTCCGGTCGTGACATTAACGAAGTTTTGTATACAACTATTGTAATGCGAAAGAATCTTAAATAGAATAGACCGAAGATAACAACTCTAATTGGATATTTGTGAAGTCTCTACAAATAGTTATTATAATAAGCCAAGAAGTGATCCTTCCTCTCTTTAATCAATACATGAGAATATAAATAATATACTAGAACTACAAATTGACTTGAGTACTCGAAATAAGAGAACTCATCACTTGCTTGCTAAAAGGTGTGATCCAACTAACAAGGATCCTGATATTAAAAACATGAATCTACATCACATGAAATACGTCCGCACAAGAGGTATGTGAATCAATACTTTGAATGTACTGAGTATGAGATATATGCATGATAATTTTTAAAGTTGTACATGATGAATATAAGACGCTAAACTGAATATGAAACTGAAATATATGAACTGATGTAGTGACCAAGTAGTAAAACATGAAACTGGTAGATAGTGAAACTTAAATAAATGAATGTAATGTCAAATCATCATTTTGAAAATCATAAAATAAGCTTAAATCATATTTTTTGAGGAAGTCATAAAAACCTTTCAAGAAAACATAGTTCTTTTGTAGGATATTTAGCATTAATTGGCATAGACCATGTGAGCTATAACATGGAATTCGGTGTCGTTCCCGCACCTAAAATAGATTTTCCTACTTTCCAAGGTAAGGAACATACATGTTAGCTTATATGGATCACTCTCTATGTTTTTCTAAGACAAATCCTACTGGGCACGTAGTTGGGGACAAATGAATTGCTTCTACAGACCAAAGCTCTACTAGCAGTAGGGCCTCCATTCAAAATTCCTCTCGGTGTTAAGTAGTAGTAATAAGCATAATAATATCATAATACTTGGGAAGGTAAGAATCTAGTACCACCAATCCAATTATAGCTTCATATTGTAAAATAAATCATTTCAAAATCACGATTTCATAACATATTCATGAAGACACTTATCTCAAAGTATCTAAATTATGATATCTAAGAATATACCGAGGGATACTTTATCTGAAAGCATCCTAATTTCATAAAAATCTGATAATTTAATAAATCTATTTTAAAAAGCACAATTTTGAGCCATAAAATGCTTGCATGCGATTGGTTCATGAAAATATAATTGAAAATATGAAATTATAACCGAAATCATGCAACTAAAGATTAATCATGAAGAAAAAAATTGAATTTTAATAAAACCCATGAAGATAATAGAAACCCTAGTGTTAGAGAAATCATAAATTGAAAAAATAGGATTTCTTTGGGACTCAATGGGTGAAGAGAGACCCACTGATGAAACTTGAATGATAATTTGACAGAATCATTGAACTTGAAGTTAAATGCATTTTCTTGAAACTTTAAATGCACTTGACATTACGTATAATAATACTTCTTTAATATAATACACTTGAAGCAAAAAATATTTTCTTGGAACTCTTCAAAAATAATTCATTTAAAATTAAATATATTCATTTCTTGAAATAATTCTTGAAATAATGCAATTGAAGTAAAATATACCTTCATGAAGCTCTTCTAAAATAATGCACTTTAAATTAAAGATAATAATATTTTCTTGAAATACTTCTGGAAAATGATGTAATTGAAGTAAAATATACTTTCATGAAACTCTTCTATAATAGTGCACTTGAAATTCAAGATAATGATACTTTCTTAAAATTCTAAAAGCTTAGACATATTTTATTTGTGAAACTAATACATATGAAATACTACGATAAGTTTTTAATAAGCATAAATCATGAATCAATAATCACTAATGGCATGAAGTACCGTCATTTTGATTATTAAGAATCAACTATAGGAGATAAATGGTATTTAAAATTATAGAATCTTGGTCAAATCCATAGATTTGATCATAAAAATATATATTGTAGAAGTAGAGTCTGAGGAAGACCAAAGTTTCTCACTTTAATAATCTTACATACCTTAAACAGTTTATGAATCTCAAAGAAGAATCCTAAATTGAATACGAACGATGAAAAAATATTTTCTCGATATTCTTGAATTAGCTACTTGAAAGTCCTATGGCCAAGATTTAGGATTTATATTAATGATTCATGATTACAAGAAGGAACAAGAATTATAAAAATTGAAATGTTTGGAGCAAAATATAGAGAAAATACATAAAAAAAAAAAATGAACTTTGCAGCACAACTTACTTTAGCACTTAAACTACACAGGCATTTCAATGACTCCCCCCCTTAACATATTTGAGGTTATTCTTTTTCAACCCTAATACTATAATACCAGTCTCACAATGGCAAGTGTATCACACACGCGTCAAATCATTGCCACATCAACACCAAATCAAAAATTATTTAAATTTTGAGCTTTTCAATGATTTTGTGTTTCTTTTTATTTATATAATTTTAGAAAGGTAAAAAATAGATAAATAAGGACTAATAAATAATTATAAAATTAAATATAAAATCTCGAGAAAAAAAAACTCTAAATATTCATGTAACACCTCAAATTTAGAAAGAGAGAGAGATATCAATCCTTCAGAAAATCTGGTGCCACTTCTGACGGAGTAACCTACACCCCGTTAACTGACACATGGACTTTAGGTCAATTCCGCAGTTGGCTAGATTAGGTTCTCAAAAATGATAAGTTTCAGTACTTTTTTTATGGTTCATCAAGTCGATTCGTCTTTCAATGTACGAGCTGTAGATAGGTCTCGTAGGTGAGTTACAAACTTAGAAAAATTTTGAAGTCAAGATTTGGGACCTAGGACCACGGTACACGGTAGGTCGTTGGACCCATGGGCTGTAGGTATGGTCCGTTGTTAGGGATTCCATTTTAAGAGCCTCTTAACTCCATGGATGGTCAACCAGTAGAGTCCGTGGTCTGACCAATAGACCTTAGGCCGTGCCGTCGATGGGAGTCGGGAGTTATTTTACTATGAGGGATTTGGGGCCTTTTTCTAATTATTCTAGCCTAATACTATGTCGTTTTACCCTTAACCTAAATCCCTATATAAGTACTTTTACCCCCAAATTTCCTCAATTGAAATAATTCTCTCAAATTCCTAAAAGAAGAACAAGTCTTCCTCTCAAATATTTCTCTCTCTAGAAGTTGAAGAAGAATGATAGGTGTCACATCCGGGGAGTACCCCCTAGAAGTAACCGGCGACGGCAGCCTCTAAGAGGACTAAGACTAGACTATTAGCATTCGTCATTACATTCATAGGTTAAAAGTGCGGAAAATTAAAACTTTTTATCTACATCTACTTCATGAGGTTTACTTAGACCTCTCGCTTACACATAATATATACATAAGAAGTTTACTGAGAATCCTCGCAATAATAAGCTTACTTAGTCTTCTACTTTTATGTCACATATATATATATAACATACACAATATAGTCTTAATAGGGATGTCTCATATTAAACCATCTAAACGGAATAGAACAGTATGGGCATAACCCCTTACACAAATGTATAAATGTCACTTAGGGCTTACAACAATATCTTGAAACAATATGAATGAAATGATTGTGTTTAGACTATAACAATGTAACCAAAGTAGAGTGAGAAAATGGCATCATCCTCAGAAGTTGAGGACATACCCACACTTGGAGAAATGATCCAAGCCTTCCATGCAAATTGGTCACGAACCCTTCAACGACTGGAACCTAAACTGTTTGGGAAAAGGGAGAAATAGGGCTTAGCACATCACTTGTACTAAGTATGGGAATATATGCACACACAACATAGAAATCATGCTAAAAAGGGCATTTGATAAAATCATGCCAAGTTACTTTGAAAAGCCTTATGCACAACCCAAGAACACATATAAGGCAATAATCATACATTTATTATGATACAAGCATATTCAATACAACACCAACATACTCAAGTTAAACCAAGTCAACATGTATATAGCATAGTAGAATTCATAGCAAATGCAACTCTAACATCATGTCATAACCATAAAGCATGTTCATGAGTCCGTAACATTACTACATAAGTAAAACCCTTACCCATAACCCTTCACCAAGTCTACTAGTGCAATGGTCAAGTGAAGCCCTATAACCCCACTCAACCAAGCAAACTAACCAAAGGATCATGTATAATGTCTAACTTCACATATCATAGCATTAAAATTATTCATCCTCGTATTTAGCAATATAGACCAATAACATGAAGAACCAACATAATCATAACATTTATTTCATAAGAGCATAAAAACACAAGAATCACTTTCTAGCATTTCCCTCAAGGCCAACTAGTGCAATGTATAGGTAGATTACCATACCCCTACCTAGACTAAGTCAAACCCCTTAAGTCCTCCTAGTTAGAGTTCACTTTATTACTTCATTTTACTTTTGGGAACATCTTGCCTTAACCGACATATACCACATGAGCTAATGTGGAATTCGGTATCATGAAACCCTACACCAAAATAAGGTGGACTACTTGCCAAAGTAGTACTAATACATGAACATAGCATCTAGGTGGATCCAATAGCTAGTATTCCTATGGGGGCAACATAGTTCAAGAACTAGGAGATGTGTTTAGGACCCTCTTTATGCAACATGCATTATAGTCTCCAATCTCATGAGTACAATAGTGAACCTAACTTCCCTACTTGGGAAGGGACACTCATCACTACTAGTTCACTCGGTTCTAAGCTAGAGTCCCTTTTGAAATGTCTTTCTTCAACAATCATAACTTAGTTTAGGTCATAGGAGAATAGCTCCTTATATAGTCATAGTCATTAACTCAATAGGAATTGCATGAGAACACCTTTTAATACAACACTCACATGTGAAATTAGCACATTAGCATCATCATAATATAGTAAGGCACATAGGTACTTCATAACCAACCTTATATCATTCCATCTTAAGCATAATCTCACAATCACATAATCAAGACATTTCAATTGCATCATCATACCACACCTACTTAATACAATTACAAGACATACTTAAATTGAACTTCATCACCAACTACAAGCCATCATAATTGAAGTAAAGGTTTAGGATATCAAGACTTACCAAATCTCATCCAAAAGTCATCATCTTGGTCTTTGTAATACCCTAAAACAAACTAGGGTGAACTAGAGATTCGTGAATGTTTTATGAGTTAATTTTGTGTTAAATTTATTTATAATGATGTTCTTAGTCAGTGTGTGAAGTTTGGTGACGTTTGGAGGTCAAACGTCCAAGAACGTTCATGACGTTTGGAAGGTGTGCCTTAGAAAGTGCTTATGTATCTTCATGTGTTTTAGTGAGTTTTACGTGTTGATTTTGGATGAAATTGATGTGAGAGTTCCTTAACATGTGTATGAAGGTATTTTTGTGGGAAACATCCGGGTAAAACTCCCCAAGGACCAACCAAAGGGTCCTTGAGGAGGACCCAACTTGTGGGCAAAAGCCGTCCCAAGTTGGCAGCTTACTGCCTCAAGGTTCATGGACCACTTCACGGCCAGTAGAGTGGAACACGGTCCGTGAAGATTGACGTGGACCTTCTTTGGCCACTTGGAGGCTTGTCAAGGAAAGGAATCCACTGCTCCAAGGACCACGGACCGTCATAAGGGTCGTGAACCACCTTCACGGTCCGTGAAGGTGGCCGTGGTTACTGGCCGGCTGTCCAAAAATGTAATTTCCAAATAATTCCTATTCGAGTTTTTATTCATTGGGATGATTTTAAAAGGTTTATATCATTAATATAAACAGTTTCAAGTTATAAAACCTTCCTCCAACTAATTATTTCAAAAACCCAAAATTAAACCCCTCTTCCAAGAAAAAACTCTCCCAAAACCCCATTGAAGCTAGAACTCAAGGTTGAGCTAGGGTTGAAGGATTTGGACGTTTTCATCATCAAAAATTCGTGGGTTTCTTCTCATTGAGGTATGGTAGTCATCCTTGAACTCTCTTCCATTCAAGGAGCCTTTCCAAAGGAATTTCAAAAGAGGTTTTCAAACCCTAACTTCTTCTATCTTGGACTCTAAGTAAGGGTCTTGCATGAAATGTTTTAAAGGATTCAAATATGTTATTTCTAATGTTAGTTGGTCATTTTTATGCTAAAACTTCAATGAAACCATGTTATTGCTTTTTATCAGTTTTTGACTTATGAAATGGGTCTAATGAACATGATTTGATAATGTTAGAGTTAGAGTTTCTTTATGGTTATATTGTGACTTAGCTACTGCCCTCAGGGCTATTTTATGAAGTATTATTGAGGAATTGATTATAGGTGGTGAAATCTTGTAATAATGGTAAGTTGGTTACTTTGCTTAAGCTCTTATTATGAAATGCTCTTGAATGGTATGGTCCACCTTTGGTGGCGGTGTTTACTTGAAATGTATCAATGTGAATCTACTTGTGTATTATGAATGAATCCATGAAGGCATATTATGTGAAGTAAGATGATAATGATCGTTGTTCTTGTTGATATGCCTTATGAAGCTTGTTATGTGAAGTATGCTAGAGACAATGTCTAAAGGAACTAAATGGCTATGTGAAGCATGTCAAAGTGTGTAATATGATGAATGAATATGTAAGCATGTTTAGAATGCTAATGTTATGAAAGTGATAACTTATGTGAAAGGTGTGCTCACATGTAAACACACACTCACCACTTTGTTTGAATGAATGAATGAAGTTAAAGAATGTGAAACGGGAGAGTTTTGGAGTGAACACTCATTGTGAGTTGAGATAAAGTGTTTAGTAGCAACCTCACTACCTCCCAAGATCTTTCTAATGTAGGTTGGAGGATGGATACCCATTGTGAGTTGAGATGGGACGTCCAAAAGTTATCCTTGACCTTTAGTAATGAATGTTTAAGACTCCTTGGGGGAGTTATGCTTAGCACCGAGAGGATTTGAAGAAGGGGTGGGTGCGCATTGTGAGTAGAGATGTTGTACCCAATGTACCTCTTGGGATGAGTACTCCACGTGAGTAGAGAGTGAGTTACTTAGTATCAATCTCCTTATCCCTTAACTATGCGCCGGCATAGCTGTAGCTATTGGAAAAGCCATGTAAAAGCTAAGAGACAGACCCTACCGTAGGCAAGTGGGGAACCCTCATCCGATAAGGGTAGTATCGAAATTCCATGTCTAGCTCTCATGGTATATGTTGGTTAAAGATATTCCCCCACAAAAGAATGAATGAACTAAGTCTCCTAAAAGAACGTACTACTTAGGGTAGGTGGTGGTATGGGACGCTATCTATCCATTGCACTAAGTAGACCTTCCGAAATGGGAGTCTTGGTGTGATTTATATTATATGTATGAACTAAGTCTCATAAAAGAATGTACTACTGAGGGTAGGTGGTGGTATGGGACGCTATTTATCCATTGCACTAAGTAGACCTTCCAAAAGGGGAATCTTGGTGTGATCTATATGAAATAAATGAATGAGTTATCATGTGTTGAAAATGAAGTTAGATCACTTAAGGTCTAATGTTAAAGAATCAAGTTAAAGTCAAGTTTTATGTGATGAAGTTATGAATGACTAATGTAGAGTTTTTAATCTAAGGGAATCCTCAAGGAGCACTAAGTGGGAGTAGTAGTATGGGATGCTACTCTCACATTACACTTAGTGTGACTTATAAGTCCTATTGGAGAAGGGTACTTACATGAAGTCCTTAATTTATGAATGTCCTTCAAATTTCTAGCCAAGAGTGTGGACTTGTTTCCCGTGCGAGGTAAGCCTATGGTTGGTAGTCTTAAGGATCGCTTTGGTGTGTCTTGAAGGGGGTGTATGTGCAGTCCCTTCTTGTCTTACCTTAGGGAGTCTTAGGATAACTTGGTTAGGGAAACCTCAAAGGAAATGAGTTCAATATGCTTGGGGTGAATAGCTTACTGTAAGGTTTCATAATGTTCACTGTAAGGTTTCACTGATTCACTTCGAGCTTACTGTAAAATGTGTCTTGGTTCAAAAATTATGAGAGTTTTATTTTATGTGATAAATGATGATTCTTATACTATTTTAACTCTATAATCATGAATGTTTTACTTATTTGGTATGAAATCTTATTTTACTAAAATGTCCCTTTTTGCAGCTTTTTGCATATGCCATACTTAGTACATTGTTTTGTACTAACCCATACTTTTCTATACTTAATAAGTATAGGTTGGAGGCAAGTTGAAGACTAGAAGGAAAAGCTTGGGAATCGGCTCTCTCAAGACTAAGTATGTCCTCATATATCCGAGGGCATAGTTCTATTTCTTAGAATCTAGCATTAAGACTTATTATGTATTATCATTTAATGTAAAGAACCGTGTCCCTAAGATATTTATGGCGTGTCTTTAAGATGTCTTTTGAAGACGAGATCACTCCCTACGTTTTATGAAAGATGTTTTATTTATTATTTTTATTGATGAAAAGTTTTGATTTCGCACTATTTTTCATGTGTTATGAAATGAATGATAGCTAAGTCTTGTACATGACCTCCGAAAGGTCAAGTACGTAATTGTTCCGACCTAGGGGTGATCCCTTATTCTAAGGGGTACTTTCGGGTCGTTACAGTCTTACCATAAACCAACCAATTCAATCCAATAATAGGTGTAATAAAACTATTCAATAGTAATTAAAACAATAATGAAGTCAGTTGCATCACTACAACTCAATTCAACACTAGTTCATAACCTAGGGTTAGGGACTTGGGTCAATTTCATGATCTATTCTGCCTACTAGGTTAACTCATCAAGAACTAGCATAATTGAATCATAATACATCATAATCTAAGCATAATAATCAAAATAAACCACAGACAATACAACTTAGAAGATCAAATTCGTAATTGGAAGAAACCCATATGAAATCATCTTTGGAAAACCAATTTTGGAAGAACCCTTTGGGGAAAGGAATCCCAAAGGTGAAAAGTTCCCATACCCTGTTAATTGTTGAAGATTGATGGAGAAAAGTGCTCTTCTTTCTGCCCTAATGACCTTGATCTATACCTTCAATGGAGTTCTTCTTTGGGAGAGAGAAAGTAGAGAGAAGGAAGAGCAATTTGGGTTTGGGAATTTGGGGGTGTTAAGTTGTGTTTAGGCTTACGGTAGGTTATATAGTTAATTAACTAACCTAATTAACCATCCCCTAATCACTAATTAAACCCCCTAACTAAACTAACTAATTAAATGAACTCAATAAAACTTACCAGCGAAAGTGCGGGCCTGACCTACGAGACTACGATCTACTGTCCGTAGGTTAGTCGACGGGCCTTGAGACCAACCGTCCTGCAGGTCCATCATTTTGGTCAGAGACCCTGCAGGCTTCCACTTTTGGAAAAGTGTCTTAGCGTCCAACGACGGAGGCATCGACGCCCCGTCGTCTTACCTATGCCCCGTCAATGGCAAGCGTAGGTGGACACTGCCTGCACTATCCCATTTTACAGTTTTGTGTCAAAAAGGAAGGGTCCCCCTCAAAGACCCATTTGGGTGGTCCTTGGGGAGTCTTACCCAGACGTTTTGACCCTAAACCTACTCTAATATGTGTTCGACACCTTTTCACCAGATTTCATCAAATTACGACTTCTAAAACCCCGTGAAATAGGCTAAGGCACACTAGCACCTTTTGCACTAGTCTCCGGACGTCATGGATGTTCCTTGACGTTTTGACTGTAAAACTTCCTAAATAACTTTTATACATTATTATTGACGTTAAAACAGTGTTATAAACCTTATACTCATGTGAGGCTCTAGACTAGGTCTTTTATTTTCAGAGTGTTACATTAGCCCCTCTTAAGAACATTCGTCCCTCAATGACACTAAAAATCTTTTGAAGGGAAACGACAGACTCAATACTAGAAGCCCAACGAACAACATACAAAATCAATATGAGTTACAACTCAAATCAACATAACAACATGGCATTTACATAAAGTAACTGAAAACATCAATTGCACCACATAAGAGCTCAAAACCACAACATGAGGAATTACCTTCTCAACAACCACATGAGCTCAACACAACATATAGAGTCACTTATGCCAAAATTTTCTAGCAAAACATATCAACATGCTCAATCTCATTTCATATAGGCAACATCATACCAAATACACAAATAAGTGCAAAATTGAGCAAAAGAGCATTTTCACATGAAACTTCATTTTAGCAAAAACATTTATCATAAATATGCACATCTTTGCAAAACAATTCAAATTTAATTTATTCATTATTTTCATTATTATTAGGAACAACTAACCTTAATCAACAAAGAGTTGAGGGTAACGGGACTTCATGTTGGCCTCGGCCTCCCATGTTGCTCCCTTAATTAGGTGGTTCTTTCATAACACCTTTACGGAAACCACCTCCTTGTTCTTCAACTTCTTCTGTTGTCTATCAAGGATTTCAACCGGAACCTCCTCATAGGAGATGTTCTCATCCACACCTAGACCCTCAATAGGAAGAATGGACTCGAGATCACCGATGCACTTCTTAAGCATAGAGACATGGAACACCGGATAAACCGAAGCCAATTCCCTAGGTAATCTCAACTCGTATGCAACTTTGCCAACCCTTTGCGAATTTCATATGGACCCACAAAACGAGGACTAAACTTCCCTTTCTTGCCTAATCTCACCACTCCTTTCATAGGTGAAATTTTTAGATACACCTTATCACCCTCTTCAAATTCTAAGTCCCTTCTCCTATGGTCGGCATAAAACCTTTGCCGGCTATATGTTGTTTTCACTTGGTTCCTTATCATATGAACTTTCTCCAAAGTCTTATAAATCAGTTCGGGACAAAAAAGTGAAGACTCGCCCATTTCAAACCATACAAATGGAGATCTAAATCTCCTACCATACAAGGCCTCAAAATGAGCAATAGATATACTTGAATGGTAACTATTATTATAAGAGAACTCAACCAAAGGCAAGTGTTTATCCCAATTTCCCTTGAAATCAATCATACAAGCTCTAAGAATATCCTCAAGGGTTTGAATAGTACACTCCGCTTGACCATCCGTTTGGGGATGAAAAGCGGTGCTTAACTTCACCTTTATACCCAACCCTTTTGGGAACGACCTCCAAAATCTTGATGTGAATTGTGCACCCCTATCTGATATGATGGATAATGGAATACCATGGCTATGCACAATCTCATCTACGAATATCCTTGCATAATGATCCGCTGAATAAGTGGACTTCACAGGAAGAAAATGCGCGGATTCGGTCAACCTATCCACAACTACCCATATAGAGTCATTTTGGCTTTAAGTCCGAGGCAAACCTACCATGAAGTCTTTATTAATGGCTTCCCACTTCCAAGTGGTAACTTGTATTTCTTGAAGTAAACAACTTGGCTTTTGGTGCTCGGCTTTCACTTGTTGGCAATTTGGACATTTTGCAACAAGTTCCGCTATGTCCCTTTTCAAGCCTTCCCACCAAAACACTTCTCTAAGGTCATGATACATCTTTGTAGAACCCGGATTAATGGAATAACGGGAACCATGAGCTTCTTCAAGAATCCAGTTTCTCCAGTCATCAACATTGGGCACACACAACCTTCCTTGATACCTCAAGACAGCATCCCGCCCTAAGGAGAATGACTCATTAAGCTTACAAAGAACCGATTCCTTCAACTCCATCAATGATTGATCAAGGTGTTGCTTAGACTTCACCTCAACCACCAAAGATGATTCAGAGTTATGATGGACCATAAAACCACCATTTGGAGAATCTTCCAATCTAACACCCAAACGAGCTAACCTATGAACATCTTTCACTAGGTCTTTTTTGGCTTCTTCTACATGAGACACACTAACCATGGTCATACGACTTAGAGCATTTGCAACCACATTGGATTTTCCGGGGTTGGTATCCGATAGTAAGTCAATACCAAAATTGAGATGGGGTTGGTATCCGATAGTAAGTCAATACCAAAATCAATTTCCTGTTCGAGAGGGATTCTAGGAAGATCATTAGGAAAGACCTCAGGAAATTCCCTTACTACGAGGACTGACTCAATAGGAGGATTTTTGGAGTCTAAATCTTTGACTCTTACAATATGGTATAAACACCTTTTTGTGATCATCTTACAAGCCTTTAGACAAGAAATGATACGACCTCTCGTAATAGAATTACCCCCCTTCCACTCTAAGATGGGTTCATTTGGAAAGTTGAACTTGACAATTCTTGTTCTACAATCAATGGAAGCAAAACAATCATGCAACCAATTCATCCCCAAAATGACATCAAAATTGACCATATCAAGCTCTACTAATTCAACATGAGTAACTCTCATGGCAACATTATAGGATAATTTCTATATACCCTCTTTGCAACCACCGACTCACCTTCCGGGTAGTTACCATGAAAGGTTCATTTAGAATATCGGGCAAAATATCAAACTTCCTTGCTATCAAGGGAGTAACAAAAGATAATGTAACACCCGGATCAAGTAAAGCATAAACATCAATAGAGAAAACTTGTAACAAACCGATCACCACATCGGGAGAACTCTCTTGTTCACCCCTTGAGCGAAGTGCATAAAAGCGATTCTTTCTTGGAGCCTCAACATTACAACCACTTGCTTGTGTTTGTGCTTACCCACTCCCCTTGTATTGCCCCTTCACATTAGGGCAATCTTTAACCTTGTGTGCACTTTTGCCACATCCAAAGCAATTGTCCGTCCCAACAAGGTACTCACCATAATGCTTCTTACCACACTTTCCACAAGTTGGCTTCTTAATTAGTGAACTAGTACCTCTTCCCTTTTGAGACTTAGGGTTAGACACCCTATCATCACGAGCCTTGGGAAATTTGGAAGGAACTTGTTTGGAGAATCTCTTCTTGAATCTAGGCTTGTCTTGAATTTCCAAACTCCCCATTGAAGAACTACCATCATAAGACTTGACCCTCTTGGCCTCCCTATTATTTCTCCTTAACCTAGTTTCTTCCACTTGTTGAGCATGAACCATAAGATGAGAGATATTCATATGATCATGAAGCATAGCCAAATGACATTCTTCTACCAAGTCTTTAGACACTCCCGTAATAAAATGACTCATCTCATCCCTTGGGTTAGACAACCAAGGGTGGAGCATACTTGGACAAGTTAGTACATTTCAAGGAGTATTCAACTACACACATACCTCTTTGACAAAGATTGATGAATTCTTCAACCTTAGCTTCCCTCAACTCTCTAGGAAAGAACCTATCAAGGAAAGCCCTCTTGAAGATCTCCTAAGTCACTGGGCTATCTCTTAGTGCCCTATTATCTCTCCATTGTGTGTACCAAGTTTGGTCCACATCTTTGAGTTGATAGGCCGACAACTCGGCCTTATCAATTGAGATCACACCCATAGAATAGAGAATCTTATAGACCTCATCGAGGAAATCTTGGGGGTATTCATCTGACCTTGATCCGAAGAACATAGGTGGGTTCATCCTAGTAAAGTCTCTTAAAAGAGAGTCCATAGTTCTAGCATGTTGAGGAACTCGAGGTTCAATCTCCCTATTAACTTGGGTCATCATAGCTTGGACATGAGAAGTGATGGCATTCGTTTGAGAGGTCAGGGCTTGGGACAAATTTAGAAAAGCTGCCCTTATCTCTCCATCGGTCATCGGTGGAGGAACAACTGGAACTTGATCACCCATAGCAACTTTTTCAAGTGGAGGCACTTGGTTGTCTTGTGGAGGCACTTGGTTGTCATGAGCCCCCACATTAGCCATCTCTTCCTCGGCCCTTCTAGCAGCTTCTCTTTGAGTATTCATACTTATAACCACGATACAAGGTTTAGGTGAAAGCACACAATAAGACTCTAGAGGCACGATATAGGAATGCAAGAAGATGAGAGTTTCCTAAGCATCACATAGTCTCTCATTCATAAGTGTGGCACGCTTCACAATTATGAATAGAATCTACATAGACGTGGTTTAATGAGACATCAACCCTAAAGATATTCAACCTCATGCTCTGATACCAAGTTTGTCACATCCGGGGAGCACACCCTAGAAGTAACTACCGTCGTCATCCTCGGAGAGTACTAAGACTAGCCTATTAGCATTCGTCATTACATTCATAGGTGAAAAGTGGGGAAAATTAAAACTTTTTATCTACATATACTTCATGAGGTTTACTTAGACCTCTCGCTTACACATAATATATATATAGGGAGTTTACTTAGACTCTTCGCAATAAGAAGCTTACTTAGTCTTCTACTTTTATTTCACATATATATATTTATAACATACACAATATAGTCTTTATAGGGATGTCTCATATTAAACTATCTAAATAGAATAGAACAATATGGGCATAGCCCTTACACAAATGTATAAATGCCACTTGGGGTTTACAACAATATCTTGAAACAATATGAGTGAAATGATTGTCTTTAGACTATAACAATGTAACAAAGGTAGAGTGAGAAAAAGGCATCATCCTCGGAACTTGAGGACATACCCACACTTGGAGAAATGATCCAAGCCTTCCTTGCAAATTGGTCACAAACCCTTCAACGACCAAAACCTAAAGTGTTTGGGAAAAGGGGAAAATAAGGATTAGCACATCACTTGTACTAAGTATGGAAACATATGCACACACAACATAGAAATCATGCTAAGAAAGTACATTTGATAAAATCATGCCAAGTTACTTTGAATAGTGTTATGCACAACCCAAGAACACATATAACGCAATAATCATACATTTCTTATGATACAAGCATATTCAATAAAAGACCAACATACTCAAGTTAAATCAAGTTAACATGTATATAGCATAGTAGAATTCATATCAAATGCAACTCTAACATCATGTCATAACCACAAAGCATGTTTATGAGTCTATAACATTACAACATAAGTAAAACCCTTACCCATAACCTTTCACCAAGTCTATTAGTGAAATGGTCAAGTGAATCCCCATAACCCCACTCAACCAAGCAAACTAACCAAAGGATCATGAATAATATCTAACTTCACATATCATAACATTATAAGTATTCATCCTCATATTAACATTTATTTTGTAAGAGCATAAAAACACAAGAATCAAATCCTAGGATTTCCCTCAAGGACAAGTACTGCAATGTAAAGGTAGAGTCTCATACCCCTACCTAGACTAAGTCAAACCCCTTCAGTCCTCTTAATTAGAGTTCACTTTATTACTTCATTTTACTTTTGGGAATATCTTGCCTTAACCGACATAGACCACATGAGCAAATGTGGAATCCTGTGTCATGGAACCTTACACCAAAATAAGGTGGACTACTTGACAAAGTAGTACCAATACATGAACATAGCATCTAGGTGGATCCACTAGCTAGTATTCGTATGAGGGCAACATAGTTCAAGAACTAGGAGATGTGTTTGGGACCCTATTTATGCAACATGTATTATAGTCTCCAATCTCATGAGTACAATAGTGAACCTACATTTCCTACTTGGGAAGGTAAACTCCTCACTACTAGTTCACTCGGTGCTAAGCTAGAGTCCCTTTCGAAATGTCTTTCTTTAACAATCATATCTTCGGTTTGGTCATAGGAGAATAGCTCCTTATATAGTCATAGTTATTAGATCAATAGGAATTGAATGAGAACACCTTTCAATACAACCCTCATATTTGAGATTAGCACATTAACATCATCATAATATAGTAAGGCACATAAGTACTTCATAACAAACCTTATATCATTACATCTCAAGCATAATCTCACAATCACATAATCAAAACATTTCAATTGCATCATCATACCAAACCTACTTAATCCAATTACAAGGCATACTTCAATTGAACTTCATCACCAAGTACAAGCCATCATAATTGAATAAAAGGTTTACGATACCAAGACTTACCCAATCTCCTTCAAAAGCCGTCATCTTGGTCTTACCATCAACCAAACAATTCAATCCAATAATAGATGTAATAACATCATTCAATAGTAATTATCACAATAATGAAGTCAATTGCATCACTACAACTCAATTCAACACTAGTTCATAACCTAGGGTTACGGACTTGGGTCAATTTCATGATCTATTTCGCCTACTAAGTTAACTCATCAAGAACTAGCATAATTGAATCATAATACATCATAATATAAGCTTAATAATCAATATAAACCATAGACAATTCAACTTAGATGATCAAATTCATAATTGGAAGAAACCCATATGAAATCATCTTTTGAAAACCAATTTTGGAAAAACAATTTGGGGAAAGGATCCCAAAGGTGAAGAGTTCTAATACCTTGTTAATTTTTGAAGATTGATGGAGAAAAGTGCTCTTCTTTCTTACCTAATGACCTTGACCTAGCCCTTCAATAGTGTTCATCTTTGGGAGAGAGAAAGTAGAGAGAAGGAAGAGCAAATTGTGTTTGGGAATTTGGGGGTGTTAAGTTGTGTTTAGGCTTAGGGTAGGTTATATAGTTAATTAACTAACATAATTAGTCATCCCCTAATCACTAATTAAACCCCTAACTATATTAACTAATTAAATGAACTCAATAAAACTTACCAGTGAAATTGCAGGCCTGACCTACGAGACCACGACCTACGGTTCATAGGTCAGTCGACGGTCCTTGGGACCAACCGTCCTGCAGGTCCGTCATTTTTTTCAGACACCCTGCATTTGTCAACTTTTGAAAAAGTGTCTAAGTTTCCAACTACATAGGTATCGAAGCCCCCTCATCTCACCTATGCCCCGTCAATGGAAAGCGTAGGTGGATACTGCCTGCATTGTCCCATTTGACAACTTTGGGTCAAAATAGAAGGGTCCTCCTCAAGGACCACTTTGGGTGGTCCTTGGGGAGTTTTACCCGGACGTTTCGACCTTAAACCTACTCTAATATGTGTTAGACACCTTTTCACCAAATTTCATTAAATTCCAGCACCTAAAACTTTGTGAAGTAGGCTAAGTCACACTAGCATCTTTTGCACTAGTCTCCTGACGTCATGGACGTTCCTTGATGTTTTGACTTTAAAACATCTTTAATTACTTTTATACAGTATTATTTACCTTAAAACAGTGTTATAAACCTTATACACTCATGTGAGGCTCTAGACTAGGTATTTGATTTTTGAAGTGTTGCAATAAGATTTCAAGATCAAGCCTCCTAATCCTCCATTGCTTCAAAGGTTTTAGCAGAAGGTATGATAGTTCTCATCCATGGAACCCTTTACTCCATAGAGTTCCTAAATTCTCTAATTTTGTAAGGTTAGATTCCCCAATCAAGTTAGGGTTTTCCTCAATTATCAAGAGTTCCTTTCAATGTTGGTTCACTTGTTTTTGTGATTTTTTGTACATGAATTGAAGTAATTGCATATTTTTAAGTTGATTTCCCATGAAACCATACATAACCCATGTTTTCTAAGATATGATGATATAATGTGGCTCTTGAACTATCAAAGATAAATCTATGAAACTATGCATGTCTTTTCTATACGAAATTGATGTAAATGAATTTGAAGATGTTGACTTTGAAGACATGATGAAGCTTATGAATTACTGAAAATAAAGCATGTTCATGAAAGTATGTTTATGACTCAAGTAATACTGAAAATAAAGCATGTTCATGAAAGTATGTTTATGACTCAAGTAAGCCTATATATGAGATTGTCTATATGTTCTATGAAGTTTAGCCACATGACATGAATGACATCTAGTTTTGCCCTCAATACTTTTTGGGTTATTTTCCTAAATTAGGTCTTGATTAGTATTGTATCCAGATATGTCATCAATAATTAGAGACTACGATTTTAAAACTATTTCCATTAGTATTAGGTACATCTCTAACATGAAGTGAATGACCATGAGCCTTAAAAGCTATTATGAAAAGATCATGGATGGTGAAAGGTTTTCTCACGCATGGTCTAAGGAGCTATCCTATGATAAGACAAGTTAACATTAATAACTACTCTGTGGGATTTATGCTTAGCACCGAGAAGATATTGAGATGGACTCCCTCATGAGTTGAGACCGGGTTTCTAGGAGAAATCACCTTATTCTTTACCTATGAGACCCCATAGGATGATTGTCTAGATATACATTAGCTAGGGGATCTACTTTATCTCAAATTTATGGTTCTACCTTGGCAAGTAGGACAACCATTTTTAGTGTGGGAGACACGGGGGTTCCATGCTATAGCTCGCATGGTCTTTGTGTTAGTTAAGGCTACTTCCCAGAATAATGAACCAAGGTTACCTTTAAAGTATCTCACATATGTTCATAGATGATTTTACTTGTATTCATTATGATTACATTTGTAACATTTCAAAATTTCAAGGCATGTTGTAAAACTTAACCTAGGTTCCATGAGGTCTAAGCACTGTTCTAAGTTGATTTCGATGTATATAGGCTAGTTAAGATGTTTAAGAATCAAAGTAATCAAGAACGTCCATGACGTCCGGAAAGTTGGTTCACAAGAGGGCTAGTGTGTCTTAGCCATTTGACTAGTTTTAAGAGTCGGAATCGAGTGAAAGTTGGTAAAAATAGGTGTAACACATGTTAGGGATGTTTCATGGTTCAAACTTCCAGGTACGACTCCCCAAAGACCAAATAAGGGTCCTTGAGGAGGACCCTTGTAGTTTGGATGCAACACTGCCTGGCAGTGTGCATCGACGGAAGTGTTGACGGGGCATGAGTGGCTCGATGGGGCGTCGAGGCCACCGTCGTCCCACACTTAGAAAGTTTTCAAAAATCCCTTGCTTACCTAGCCACTGTTTCAGGTGACGGAGGGGGGATGATGGGGCGTCGACTCACAGACGGACCGTGGTCGAGGTCTCGTCTGTGAGGACCCAACTTACTCCCAAGATTTTTAAAACGACCTCATTTAATTAATGAATGAATTTTGGTGGTTAGTTGGGGGATTAAGAAGTCTAATTAAGTAATTTAACCCCTCATATAAATACCCCGAACCCTCATTAGCCTAAACACAACACTCAAAATAAACTCTCTTCCTTCTCTCTACTTTCACTCTCTTTTGGAAGACACCATTGAAGTTTAGCTTGGGAGGTGAATTGGGGGCTGGTTAAGGACGAATTCACCATCAAAGGCTCATCCAATCTTAAGGTATGGTATCTAATTCACCTTTGATACTTCTCTCCTCAAAGGTCTCCTTCAAAGGTTTTCCAAAAGTTGAGTTTTTATGTGGGTTTCATTCAATTACGAAATTGATGTTATGAATTGAGTTATTTATACTTTATTTAGGGTATAATGATTAGATTATCATGTAATGTAACTTAATTGGGATGAATTTAGATGGTTTGGTCTAGATTGTAGATTATGACCCTTAACCCTTAACCCTAGGCATGATCTTGATATGAATTATGTTGAGTTTGATGCAATTGATTTTATTATTGGTTAAATCATTCTTAATGATTATTATTACATTGATCATGAATCTATAGTGATGAACTGAAGTCCTTCATGCTAGTTCTTGAGTATTGATCTAGGTTAAGAAGATAGACTTAAATATCATGTTTTCAAGCTTGGATCTAGTATTGAATTATAGTGTAGTGATTCTTCTAAATTCATTATCATGTTGGTTATTGGATTACATTGGTGTGATGACCCAAATTGGGTTGATCTATGGGTTGATGTAAGGCCCTTATGATGAACTATGGAGGAGTGTTGGTAAGTCTTGACTATCCTATTCTTTACTTCAATTGTAGTTAATTGTGATCAAGTCATGGTGTTGTGTTGAAGTATACCTTGTTTAGGGTTATAGGATGATATGATGATTTAGTTGGAATGCCTATGTTTTGGTTTTGAGGTTGCTTAGGGTGAACGTGCTATAAGAATGATAATGTGTAATTATGTACCCTATTATGATGTGATATGCAAAGGGGTGACCTCACTTATATGAATTGTGATGAAAGGACTATTACTCATGCAATTCTTATTGAGCTATGATGATGAATATACAAGGGCTAGACCCTATTATCTAAACTAGGTTGAGATGATTAATAAAGTTTAAAGACATTTCAATAATGGGGACTTAGCTTAGCACCGAGTGAACTTGACAATGGGAGGTGATGGCTTTCCATAGAGGAAGTGTTACCCTATAGTTCCATATTAGATGTTGACTCCCCTTTTGAGGGATACTCATCTAATTATTCCCATGAGGTGTGTCCCAATTACCAAAAGGTATGTAGAGGGAATACCTATCTCTTAGTTCCTTAAACTATGTTGCCACCATAGGATACTAGCTAGTGGATCCACCTAGATAGTTACATTTATGTTAGGTTCTACCTTGGCCGGTAGACCACCTTCCATCGGTGTAAGGTTTTATGACACCGGATTCCACATTAGCTCATGTGGTCTATGTCAATTAAGGCAAGAGTTCCCTGAACTAAAATGAATAAATGAGATATAAACTAATTGAAGTGACTTGAGGGGTTTGACTTTAGCCTAGGTAGAGGTATGGGACTCTACCTATGCCTTGCACTAGTTTTCCGTGATAGGAACTTTGAGGAGTTAATATTATGTATGGAAATGATGATGTAATGTAAATGACTTTATATGTTGAATAAGATACTTATGAATATGAAATTGGTTATCATGGTTAAAGAAAGAATATCATATGAGATGGAAGATTATGTTATGTGAAGTGAATTGCTAATTATGATCCTTAGTAGGTTACTTGATTAAGTAGGGTTATGGGGCTTTACTTGGTCATTGCACTTGTGGCTTCATAAGGATTATAGTTGGTTGGTTGGTTTTGCTATTTATGTGGTTTACTCTTATTCAGGTTTGTGATATTATTAAATGATGGTAGAGTTATATGAGATTTTGGGTTTAAGTATGATGATATGCATATGATACAATTAACTTGTTTAGTATGTTTAAAGAATTGGTTTAAATTACATGTTTTCATTAAATGTCCCTTTTTAGCATACGTTGATGATATTTGTGCATATGGTCTCATACTTAGTACATGTGGCGTACTAACCCCATTTTCTCCCTCTTTCCCAAATATTTTAGGTTCCGGTCGTTGAAGTTTGACTTGAGGTGATTTGAAGGAAGACTTGGATATTCTATCATCCAAGTGGTAGGTCCTTATTTTCCCGAGGACGATGCCAATATTCTTTTTACGGATTTACTTAGTTACTACAACTTTTGTATTGACTCTATTTCCTATTTGAGACAAAGTTGTATAAAGCCTATATGTGGCTTACTTTTATTGATGTAGGTCTATGCCCAATGTTGTCATCGTTGTTTAGATGGTTTTATGAGATGAGACGGATTTATGACTCTATTTCTATCTTATATAAATGCATGAAATAAAAGTAGAAGACTATGTAATCTTCTTATATGAACAAGTTTATGTATACTTGATATAAATATGATTATGTGTATGTAGAGGTCTATGTAAACCTCCGATTAGATTTAATTGAAAAAGTTTAATTCTTCCGTATTTTTAATCGATGAATGCAATGATGTAAGACTAAGAGTCTTGTCTTAGTCCTCAAAGAGGACGACGACGTCGGTTACATCTAAGGGGTAAACTCGGATGTGACAAACTTGGTATCAGAGCATGAGGTTGAATATCCTTGATGTTGACGTCTTTATCAACCACGTCTATGTAGGTTTGTATTCATAATTGTGAAGCGCGCCACACTTATGAATAGGAACTTATTTGATGCTTAGGAATCACTCTCATTTTTTTGGAAATCCATTATCATGCCTCTAGAGTGTACTTCTTATATGATTTCACCTAAACCTTGTATTTTGGTTATAGGATATGAATACTCGGACGAATGTGGCTAGGAGACTTGAGGAGGAGATTGCTAATGCGGGAATTCCTCCCCGTGATGATCCAGTTACTCCTCTTGAAGAGGTTGTTGTTGATGATCAGGCTCCGGCCAATCCTCCACCTATGGCAGAGGCTCAGATGAGGGCTATTATTGCTCAAATGGACCAATCCATGACTACTCAAGCTCAAGCCGCAACTGTGCAAGCCCAAGCTATGACTTCCCAAGCCAATCGGGATGTTGCACCTAGGGTTCATGAGCATACTATGGCTTCTCGACTTAGGGATTTCACTCGGATGAATACCCCTATATTCTATGGGTCTAAGGTTGATGAAGACCCTCAAGAATTCATTGATGAGGTTTATAAGATAATATGTGCTATGGGGTTGTCTTCCAATGAGACTGCCGAGTTGGCCTCATACCAACTCAAGGATGTGGCTCAAACTTGGCATGTGCAATGGAGAGATAATAGGCCACTTCAAGGTGGGTCGGTGACTTGGGAGATCTTCAAGAGGGCTTTCCTTGATCGGTTCTTCCCTAGAGAGATGAGAGAAGCTAAGGTGGTGTAATTCATCAACCTCCGCCAAGGAGGTATGAGTGTTCATGATTACTCCTTGAAGTTCATTCAATTGGCCAAGTATGCTCCTTTCTTGGTCTCCGATTCTAGAGACGAGATGAGTTGATTTGTGATGGGTGTATCGGATGACTTGCAAGAAGAATGTCATTCGGCTATGCTTCATGATAAAATGAATATTGGTCGTCTTATGGTACATGCAAAAAGGGTTGAGGAGACTAGAGCAAAAAGGAAGGATAGGGATTCAAAAAGCACAAGGTCTTTTGAGGGTGGAGCTACGAAAGATAGGCTTGGGATTCAAGACAAGCCTAGATTCAAGAAGAGGTTCTAGAATCAAGTTCCATCCAAATTTCCCAAGACTAGGGATGTGAAGGCCCCTAGGCCGAGAGTTGCAAAAGGAAAGGGTGGAAATTCATCTAATGAGAAGCCTACGTGTGCTAAGTGTGGAAAGGGTCATCTTGGTGAATGTTTGGTAGG
This sequence comes from Solanum sitiens, assembly GCA_016801875.1. Taxonomy (NCBI): domain Eukaryota; kingdom Viridiplantae; phylum Streptophyta; class Magnoliopsida; order Solanales; family Solanaceae; genus Solanum; species Solanum sitiens. The sequence goes on from JABWTJ010000002.1 coordinate 362,093, forward strand.
AACAAGGATTTATTTTGGGTTGGCAAAAGTTGTCACAGGGTGCAAGATTGTATTAATGCAAAGGGGCAAGAGAAGGGTGGACAGCCAAGTGGTTCTAGTGATGCTCCTAAAAAGAACCGCTTTTATGCTCTTCGTACTAGAGGTGATCTAGAGGCCTCTCCCGATGTGGTGATCGGTATGTTACAAATCTTTACTATTGATGTGTATGATTTTCTTGATCCGGGTGCTACTTTGTCTTTTGTTACTTCCTTAGTAGCTAAAAAGTTTGATACTTTACCTGATGTTTTGCATGACCCTTTTGTGGTGTCTACTCTGGTGGGTGAGTCAATTGTAGCAAAAAGAGTCTATCGAAATTGTCCTATCACTTTGCCCAATAGAGTTTCTCATGTAGATCTAGTTGAACTAGATATGTTTGACTTTGATGTCATTTTGGGTATGGATTGGTTACATGCTAGTTTCGCTTCCATTGATTGTAGGACTAGAGTGGTGAGGTTTAGTTTCCCAAATGAACCCGTTATTGAATGGAAGGGTGGGAATTCTATTCCTAGAGGTCGTTTCATATCCTGTCTAAAAGCATGTAAAATGATCTCAAAAGGGTATCTTTATCACATTGTAAGAGTGCAAGATTTGGATTCCGAAATTCCTCCTATTGAGTCAGTCCCCGTGGTGAGTGAATTTCTGGAGGTGTTTCCTAATGACCTTCCCGGTATTCCTCCCAAATGAGAAATTGATTTTGGTATCGATTTGCTACCGGAAATAAACCCTATTTCGATTCCTCCTTATCGAATGGCTCCGGCCGAATTGAAGGAGTTGAAGGCACAACTTAAAGATTTGCTTGACAAGGGCTTTATAAGGCCTAGCATTTCTCCATGGGGTGATACGGTCTTGTTCGTGAAGAAGAAAGATGGGTCCTTGAGAATGTGTATTGATTATCGCCAACTCAACAAAGTTACTATCAAAAACAAGTATCCTCTTCCTCGGATTGACGATTTATTTGATCAACTCCAAGGAGCGAGTTACTTTTCAAAGATAGATTTGAGGTCGGGGTATCACCAACTCAGGGTGAGAAATAAAGATATTCCAAAGACGGCCTTTCGGACTCGGTATAGGCACTATGAGTTCGTGGTTATGTCCTTTGGTCTCACAAATGCTCCGGCGGCGTTTATGGACCTAATTAATAGGGTGTTTCAAAGCTATCTTGATTCATTCGTTATTGTGTTTATTGATGATATCTTGGTGTATTCGAAGAATAAGGTTGATCACATGGGTCATTTGAGGGTGGTATTGCAAACCCTTAAAGAGCATCAGTTATTTGCCAAGTATAGCAAATGCGAGTTTTGGTTGAGATCGGTGGCGTTTCTTGGGCACATCATCTCTAGTGAGGGAGTCGAGGTAGATCCAATGAAGACTGATGCGGTGAGAAATTGGCCTAGACCCTTGACTTCGACTGACATTAGGAGTTTCTTGGGTCTAGCGAGCTATTATCGAAGGTTTGTGGAGGGCTTTTCATCCATTGCATCTCCTTTGACTACATTGACTCAAAAAGGTAAAAAGTTTGAGTGGTCGGAGACTTGTGAGAAAAGTTTCCAATTATTGAAGGATAGGCTTACTTCGGCTCCGGTGTTGACACTATCAGAAGGTACAAAGGGCTTTGTTGTGTATTGTGATGCATCTCGCATAGGTTTGGGTTGTGTGCTTATGCAAAATGGGAAGGTGATTGCCTATGCTTCGAGGCAACTTAAGGTGCATGAGAGAAACTATCCCACTCATGACCTTGAGTTAGCGGCCGTGGTGTTTGCTTTGAAAATATGGAGGCATTACTTTTATGGTGTCCATGTTGATGTTTTCACCAATCATAAGAGTCTCCAATATGTGTTTACTCAAAAGGAGTTGAATCTCCGGCAAAGTAGGTGGCTAGAATTGTTGAAAGATTATGATATGAGTGTCTTATATCAAACCGGCAAGGCCAATGTGGTTGCAGATGCCCTAAGTTGTATGACTATGGGTAGTGTGTCACATATAGATGAAGACAAGAAAGACCTAGTGAAAGATGTTCATAGGTTGGCTAGATTGGGGGTGCGATTGGAGAGTTCTCCAAATGGTGGTGCTACGGTTCATCATAGCTCCGAGTCATCATTAGTGGTTGAGGTGAAGTCCAAACAACACCTTGATCAACTATTGATGGAGTTGAAAGAATCGGTTTTTGGCAAGTTGAATGAGTCTTTCTCCTTAAAGGGGGATGGTGTGTTGAGGTACCAAGGGAGATTATGTTTTCCCAAAGTGATGGGTTGAGGGATCGAATCCGTGATGAAGCCCATGGATCCCACTACTCCATTCATCCGGGTTCGACTAAAATGTACCATGACCTTCGGGAGATATATTGGTGGGAAGGTTTGAAGAAGGACATAGCGGAATTTGTTGCTAAGTGTTCGAATTGTCAACAAGTGAAGGCGGAACATCAAAAGCCAGGTGGCTTACTACAAGAGATCCAAATTCCTACTTGGAAGTGGGAATACATTAATATGGACTTTGTAGTAGGGTTGTCTCGGACTCAAAAGTCATATGATTCTATATGGGTGATTGTTGATAGATTGACTAAGTCCGCTCATTTTATTCCCGTCAAGTCCACTTATTCGGCGAAAGTTTATGCAAAGATCTCCATAGATGAGATTGTGTGTCGCCATGGTATTCCGTTATCCATCATTTTGGATCGGGGTGCACAATTCACATCTAGATTTTGGATGTCATTTCAAGAAGGTTTGGGTACTAAGGTGAAATTGAGTACCGCTTTTCATCCTCAAACGGATGGTCAAGCGGAATGCACTATTCAAACCCTTGAGGATATGCTTAGAGCTTGCATTATTGATTTTAAAGGTAATTGGGATAAGCACTTGCCTTTGGTGGAGTTTGCATATAATAATAGCTTTCATTCATCCATCTCCATGGCTCCCTATGAAGCCTTGTATGGTAGGAGCTGTAGGTTTCCTATAGGGTGGTTTGAAGTTGGGGAGCCATCGATTCTTGGTCCCAATTTGATTTATAGGACTTTGGAGAATGTGCACATCATAAGGAATCGGTTACAAACAGCCTATAGTCGACAAAAGTCCTATGCCGACAATAGAAGAAGAGATTTGGAGTTTGAAGAAGGTGATAAGGTGTACTTGAAAATCTCACCCATGAAGGGGGTGGTTAGATTTGGCAAGAAGGGGAAGTTGAGTCCTCGTTATGTGGGCCCTTATGAGATATTGAAAAGGATTGGTAAGGTTGCCTATCACTTGAAACTCCCAAATGATTTAGCTTCGGTTCATCCGATTTTCCATGTATCTATGTTGAAGAAGTGTGTCGGGGATCCCGAGTCTATTCTTCCTATTGAAGGCCTTGGAGTCAAGGATAACCTCTCTTATGAGGAGGTTCCGGTTCAAATCCTTGATAGACAAGTGAAGAGGTTGAGGAACAAAGAGGTGGTTTCCGTAAAAGTGTTATGGAAGAACCACCTTGTTGAGGGTCCAACATGGGAGGCCGAGGCCGACATGAAGACCCGTTATCCTCATCTTTTCAATGATTAAGGTTAGCCATTCTTTTTTTTAATAACATAATTATGACTAAGAATTGTGGTTACTTGATTTTTAGGTGAAGTCTTGCAAAAATCCAAATTTTTGGAGACTTCACAGTGATGATACAGTGAAGTCACTGTAACTTGGCTTTGAAAACTTGGAAATTGTTTTTCTTGTTGCTTATTTGAGTTAAGTTATGCATTGTGATATGGTGAGTCTTTGTAGAAAATTATATGTAGCATATTTATGAAATGAACTTGGTGCTAATTCACTTAGGTAATGAATGATGAGCTCATGTGTGTTGTGAGAAGGAGGTACCTCATGACAAAATTTTGAGCGTATGTGTGGTAAATTGAGTTTTGAAGTTTTCCTTATTGAAATGATGTGATTCATGTTAGTTTAATATTGTGAAATGGTTGAGATGATAGTCTTGAGTCTGTTCCTTCCTTTAAGAGAGTGTTTAGTGTCATTCGGGGACGAATGTTCCTAAGAGGGGGATAATGTAATATTTCGAAATTTCAAGGCATGTTGTAAAACTTGACCTAGGTTCCATGTGGTCTAAGCACTATTCTAAGTTGATTTATATGTATATAGGCTAGTTAAGATGTTTAAGAATCAAAGTAATCAAGAACGTCCATGACGTCCGGAAAGTTGATTCACAAGAGGGCTAGTGTGTCTTAGCCATTTGACTAGTTTTAAGAGTTGGAATCGAGCGAAAGTTGGTAAAAATAGGTGTAACACATCTTAGGGATGTTTCATGGTTGAAACGTCCGGGTACTGTTTTATACAAAAAAGGAAAATATTTATTTTGTGTGAAATTATCGACTTTTGAGAGTCGCCACTTAATTTTTTAAGAAAAAATCAAGAAAACTAACGTTTCCAAAAGACTTAAACAGATAAAATCAGTTGAAAACTTAAAGGGGTTCGGGGATTCCTATTTATATTTTAGGAAGGTGTTTAAGGCACCTAAAATATTCGCTAATGCGATTTTCCGGCAACTAACTAATTTGGCTAAAAATGTTTTACTTAATTTTCATTATTAAATTCATTAGGAGTTATTTGAAAGTGAAGTATCTTTATCCAAGTAAGAAATTGTTTGCAAGCTACTCGTTCTTTTAAAGTCCTTTGGAAATTAATTTTTTTTGAATCGATAAAACTTTTACGGTGTTTTGCGGGGATTCGGATTTTTCTAACTTTAAGACTATCGATAATCAAACAACAAAATAATTAGGAGCATATAAAGAGAAAGGGAGAGAGATTTGGGTCCAAATCCGGGTCTCTGTCCGCCTTGACTGGAATTTTGGACCCACCTGTTTTGGGCTTCTGACCCATTTGACTTTTTGGGTTTTCGGCCCATTCTTTCGTACCTGTCCTAGACTAAACAATAATAAGTACAAAATAAATACAGAAAATAAAAGGCGTCAAGGGCTTAGGCCCAAAAAGAACAAAATATAACCAAAGATTAAAAATAAAACGAAACGTGGGCCTTTTTGGCCCCAAATTCTTCAAATCTTCCATTGGCTTCATATCCTTCGAACTTTGAGGACCTGTTCGTCCATTTTAGGATTTTCTCCTCGATACCAAATTAGGAAGGTACCGAGATGCTCGAGAATAAAATTCGAGAGCGAATGTTGAAATACAGCCAAGTTTTCAACATTGAGCTCGCCTACATATCCTTAAGCCTAGGAATCAGGCTGCTTGTAGTTCGACTCCATCGGTTGAAAAGGAAATTTATTACGCTAAATTACCTATAGTTCTGGATGAGTGACAAATTAAGTCGAGTATGAAAAAGAGGCTTGTAACCTCTTAGCCATGAATGTGGCGCGCTTCACACCCATAGTTAAGAACTTACACGGACATAATTTCCAAATCTCTTGGCGCATCGTCACTCAGATTGGAAACTTGCCTTCGGTAGACCAAAATTCCGGGTGCAAAACTGAAACTGACAAAAATGAAGAAAAACCCACGTGCCTTCTGATAGGGGTGTGGTTTGATTGTAGTGGAAGTCGCTCCTCTGCTCGCGTCCTAAGAGTTTGACACTCCTCTTTGGACTATGTCCCAGTCCGCTACTAACAAAAAGTTCCACGTTGTGCTGCATCCTTTTTGATGTCGTCCGCACCTATGGTATGTTTTGGAGAATTCATCCTTTTGGATGCTCTCGACAAAGACCGAGATAAAACTCGTCAGCATAAAAAATGCAATTTCAATGGGAGATAGTGTCTTTTACCGTGTTGACACTTGATTGTTCTCCTCAACATTTGACGTCAACTCGATTGGTTGGCCGTAAAGCAAATAAAGCTTTTGTCTTGTGTTTGCAATATAATCTTCAATGTACTCTTCATTTGATGCCGAAATAAATAAAAGCTAATGCATTGTGCTGATATTTCTCTTGATGTCGTGTTTGATGTTCTTCTTGATGGTTACTTTTACAAAAACAAAAGAATGCAGTTGATGCCGGTGAGTAAATATTTCTCTTGTGATGCACGACTTTTACCCTGGTAGTGCGTGATTTCTTGCGGGGTATGCACATCTTTTCGTGATGCATAAATTCCACAAGGTATGAAATCTTCTTGCGATGTATAAAATTTGCGAGGGATGAAATCTTCTCGCGATGCATAAATTCCGCAAGGTATGAAATCTTCTTGCGATGCATAAAATCAGCAAGGTATGAAATCTTCTTGCGATGTGTAAATTTCTGCGAGGCATGAAATCTTCTCGCGATGCATAAATTCCGCAAGGTATGAAATCTTCTTACGATGCATATATTCAGCAAGATATGAAATCTTCTTGCGATGTATAAATTCCTGCGAGGCATGAAATCTTCTCGCAATGCATGAATTCCGCAAGGTATGAAATCTTCTTGCGATGCTTGGATATTAACTTGCGATGCATGAGTATTAACTCGCGATGCATGATTATTGACTCGCAATACATGATCTTCCGCGATGCGTGAATATTGACTCGCGATGCATGAATATTGACTCGCGATGCATGATCTTCCACGATGCATGAATATTGACTCGCGATGCATGATCTTCCGCGATGCATGAATATTGACTCACAATGCATGATCTTCCGCGATGCGTGAATATTGACTCACGATGCATGATCTTCCGTGATGCGTGAATATTGACTCGCGATGCATGATCTTCTGCGATGCATGAATATTGACTCGCGATGCATGATCTTCTGCGATACATGAATATTGACTCGCGATGCATGATCTCGAGGATGCATGAATATTGACTCGCAATGCATGATCTTCCGCGATGCATGAATATTGACTCGCGATGCATGGATATTAACTCTTGATGTCATCCTCAGTACCAAATGAAAATAGTGCTTAAATCGAGCACCATAGCAATCTCTTGGGTGCCTTCTGGATAATCACATTGTCTCAATCGACGATAACGGTAAAATGACTTTCAGATACTATATCGTCTTGATCGGCAACAATATAAATGACCCCTCCGGGCAATGTATAATATCATATCTGACATTATAATGCAAATGACGTCTTTTACGGAAACTGTAAACTCTTCCTCGCTTGATTCACCTTCGAATCTAGCTGGACGTTCTTTATGGACTTCATGTTGGTGGAAATTGATTGAAATAAACAAATCATATTCCTAAGTCTCCGGCATCAGCAAATAAATAATTCTTGTGTCTACAGGAACACCGTTAATTTGGGAGAGATTTCTCCTCCCCTCGACTCCTCCATATTCATCAATCAGAGGAATTTTGTTGATTTCTGAGCAATATTATAAATCTGCATCCACAGAAAAACCATTAGTTTTAAAAAGGATTGATCTGTGTCGATTCTTCAGTTGTCTGCTCCTTGTCCTGCTATCTCGGATTGATCTTCCTGATCTTCCGAAACTTGATAGATAAGACCAAATATTTATGCCAAAACAATTGAAACATAAAAAGAAAATCTTTAGAGAAATAAATTTTCGAGAAGTAATATTTTGAAAAAGGGTCACTGCTAAATGTCGTGTCACGTCAGGCTTAGTGAACTTCTCTGAGTCCGATGCTTGGAGGTATATTTGATTATTCGATGGGGAGTATTCAGAGTCACTCTAGACTGTCGATAAACCCATGTTTGAAATTTTGATGCCTTCCTCAAAATTTATTTGTCTAGTTACAAGTTTTGTTTATCTTCAAATGTTGGTAAATAAATCAATAGAATTTTCGAGATCCTCTCGAAAATTCTGTACTAGTTGCAATTCTTGAAATATCTTCAGTCTTGACTTGTTGAGGAAAAATCTTCTTCTTGAGAATTTTTGGGTCCCTCTCAAAAATTCTGTCCCAGTTTCTATTGTAAAGAGGAATAGAAATCTTACGGGAAAACGACCAAACCCTTGTGGCGCCTACGTATCCCATTGAGGCAGGAATCAGGTCAAACGTAGTTACCCTCAAGGCTAATATCAATAAGAAAATTACAAGGAAACCAACCGAGGTCGACATAGGCCGCCTACGTATCTCATTCTTGAGAATTCAGGTTGAACGTAGTTCAAATACAAAGAAATATTTAAAGAGGATAAAATGAGGTGATCGAGGCCGACATAGGCCGCCTACGTATCTCATTTTGAGAATTCAGGTCAGGCGTAGTTCATTACAAGAGGGATAAAATTTTGAACGAAACCAATACAAGCAAATGTACAATTACAAGGAAATAATAGAAATGCAAACCGAAGCTTCACACGTAGTATCTCTTGACAGCATCAGAGTTGATCGGTTTCGGCCATGCAGTGCCATCCATCTCCGACAGGACCAAAGCACCTACAGACAATACTTTGCGAACCATGTAAGGACCTTGCCAATTCGGTGCAAATTTTCCTTTGTATTCATCCTGATGTGGAAAAATGCGCTTAAGTACTAACTGCCCAATTTCAAAAATTCTGGCTCTGACTCTCTTGTGGAAAGCTCGAATCATTCTCTGTCGATATAGTTGACCATGACAAACGGCAATCATTCTCTTTTCATCAATCAAAGTTAATTGATCGATTCTCTTGCTAACCCATTCAGCATTACTCAACTCAGCCTCTTGGATAATTCTCAAAGACGGTATTTCAACTTCTGCGGGTATGACTGCTTTTGTTTCGTACACTAACAAGTAAAGAGTAGCTCCAATCGACGTTCTGGCGGTCGTTCGATAACCCAATAAAGCATATGGCAACATCTCATGCCAACCTCGGTGATTATCAATCATTTTCCTCAAAATCTTCTTGATATTCTTATTAGCGGCTTCTACAGCTCCATTCATTTGAGGACGATAAGCGGTCGAGTTTCGGTGAGTAATCTTGAACCGTTCACATATCTCTCTCATCAAGTGACTATTGAGATTTACACCGTTGTCAGTAATAACGGATTCTGGTACTCCAAATCTGCATATCAAATTGTTGCGAACAAAATCAGCTACGACTTTCTTGGTCACGGACTTGTATGAAGCTGCTTCCACCCACTTGGTGAAGTAATCAATAGCAACCAAGATAAATCTATGTCCATTGGAAGCGGCTGGCTCTATCGGACCGATGACATCCATGCCCCAAGCTACAAACGGCCAAGGTGAACTCATAGCATTAAGTTCGTGAGGCGGTACTCGTATCAAATCACCGTGCACTTGACATTTATGACACTTCTGCACAAACTTGCAACAATCATTCTCCATAGTCATCCAGAAATAACCGGCTCGAAGGATTTTTCGTGCTAAAGTGCACCCATTCATATGCGTTCCACACACTCCAGCATGTATTTGTTCAATAAGCTTCGCGGCTTCAACAGCATCGACGCATCTTAGAAGACTCAAATCTGGAGTTCTCTTATAAAGGACTTCTCCACTTAGAAAGAAGTTGAGAGCCATGCGGCGTATCGACTTCTTTTGGTTGGATGCTGCATCTTCAGGATAAGTTTCAGACTCCAAATACTTCTTTATATCAAAATACCATGGCAAACCGTCTGGTTCTGCTTCGACATGTGAATAATGAACTGGATGTTCTTTCAACTCTATATCCAGTGGATCAATATAATCGGTATCTGGATGTTTAATCATTGAAGCTATAGTGGCAAGGGCATCAGCCAACTCATTATGTATTCTAGGAGTATGTCTGAACTCAATTTTGTGAAATCTTTTGCATAATTTCTGTACATACTGTACGTATGGTATTATCTTCGTGTTCTTCACAGCCCATTCTCCTTGAACTTGATGAATCAACAAGTCTGAATCTCCAATAACCAATAACTCATAGACATTCATGTCGATGGCCATTTTTAAACCAAGAACACAAGCTTCATATTCGGCCATGTTGTTCGTGCAATTAAATCGGAGCTTAGCTGCCATAGGGTAGTGCTGACCAGATTCGGACACTAAGACCGCTCTGATGCCTTTCCCTTGATGATTCGCCGCTCCATCAAAAAATAACCTCCAACCGGGATATGCTTCAGAAATATCTTCACCCACAAACGATACCTCTTCATCGTGGAAATAAGTCTTAAGCGGTTCATAATCTTCATCAACAGGATTTTTTGCAAGATGATCACCCAAGGCCTGTGCCTTTATTGCCTTCTGAGTCACATACACAATATCAAATTCACTCAACAACATTTGCCATTTAGCTAACTTTCCGGTCGGCATCGCTTTCTGAAAAATATACTTCAACGGGTCCATCCTGGAAATGAGATATGTAGTATAAGAAGACAAGTAATGCCTCAATTTCTGAGCAAGCCAAGTCAAAGCACAACATGTTCTCTCCAACAGAGTGTAACGAGACTCATATGGAGTAAACTTCTTGCTTATGTAATAGATAGCTCTTTCCTTCTTCCCTGTCTCGTCGTGTTGACCGAGCACGCATCTGAATGCACTATCTAAGACGGACAAATACAACAATAAAGGACTCCCTTCTCGCGGAGGAACCAATACTGGCGGATTTGACAAATAGTTCTTGATAGCATCAAAAGCAATCTGACACTCTTCAGTCCACTTTGTCGGAGCGTCTTTCTTTAATAGCTTGAAGATAGGCTCACACACCACGGTTGATTGAGCTATGAATCGAATGATGTAGTTCAACCTTCCTAAGAATCTCATTACCTCTTTTCTCGTCTTCGGCGGAGGTAATTCTTGAATTGCTTTAATCTTTGAAGGATCGAGTTCAATACCCCTTCTGCTCACTATAAATCCCAACAACTTGCCGGCTGAAACTCCAAAAGCGCATTTGGCGGGGTTTAGCTTTAAGTTATAACGACGCAGACGATCAAAAAACTTCCTTAGGTGTGTCAAGTGGTCCGAACTCTCGCGGGACTTGATAATGACGTCATCCACATACACCTCAATCTCCTTATGAATCATGTCATGAAATATGGTCGTCATAGCCCTCATATAGGTAGCACCAGCATTCTTGAGGCCAAATGGCATCACCCTATAATGATATACACCCCAAGGTGTAATAAAAGTTGTCTTTTCTGCATCTTCCTCGTCCATCAGGATCTGATGATAACCTGCGTAACAATCCACAAATGACTGCATTTCATGCTTAGCACAGTTGTCGATCAGAATATGAATGTTTGGCAATGGAAAATTATCCTTCGGGCTGGCTTTGTTGAGATCTCTATAGTCGACACAAATTCTGATTTTCCCATCTTTTTTGGCGATCGGAACAACATTCGCCAACCAAGTCGGGTATTGTATCACCTCCACCAATCGAGACTCGATCTGCTTGGTGATCTCTTCTTTAATCTTTAAACTCAATTCAGGCTTGAATTTTCGAACCTTTTGCTTCACCGGATCAAACCCTGGGTAAATCGGCAGTTTGTGGGACACGACATCGGTACTCAGTCCTTGCATGTCATTGACCTCCCAAACGAACACATCAATGTACTCATCAAGCAGGTGAATCAGGCTTTTCTTTTGATCCTCACTCAAGTGAATACTGATTTTAACCTCTTTGGCACACTCTTGGTCGCCCAGGTTTACCGTTTCACCTTCCTCTAAATTTGGTTTATACTGATTTTCAAACTGACGAAATTCCTTGGCAACATACTCTGGTTCCTCACTTTCCTCTTTGTAATCATCCATCTCGTCATCACTTGACTTATTTTATTCATTCAGCTCGTGACACGACACGACATTGGTAGGTTTAAAATTTACTTACTGAAACCATAAACAAATGAAGTTAGAAAAATCAAAGCGTGACAGATGATTAAATAAACAAATTTAAAATAAAAGAGGCTTTCATTAAAATGGAAAGATAATGCAAACTTTGGCCATGGCAGGGCCATATTGCCTTTTTAAACATTACGATGGGAATTTAAAGTTCAAATAGTTAAGAAGAAAAATGCAAAATGGTGGGTCTCGGGCCTCTTCTGGACTACCACGACTTAAACATGCATAAAACGATGCCCTTCTACCAAGGAGTTCGGAAGAACAAGATGGGCGTGGAGGTCCAGTTCTGCAATATCTCTCCGGGCTCAGCATCACGGAATCCTGTCAGCTCGACCTCTTCCTCAATAATAGCATCAATTTCTTCAAAAAGGTCACAGATTCCTTCCCTCAGGTCCTCCTCCTCGGCATGCTCACGAACTGGAAAGGATTGATACAGATGAGGGATTGGCTTGGCCAATGCTTGATCCTTCTTCTTCTTAATCTTCTCATCGTCATCTGTGGGGACATACCCCAATCCATATTTCGCCCCCTTGGCAGGAACTTGAATGGGCTCAACAATTCCTCGGGAATTCCTTCCCAACCCAAAACCTGGTTCGAAACCATTTTGCAGCATCACAGTGGCTATCATCTTATACACAGCAGGCATAGGAGGTTGTGGGGCCAAATCCTCACCAGTGGCATTTACCAGCTCCACTGTATAGAAATCGGTACCCCGAGACACTTCATCAATAATTGGCGCCTGTCTACCAGAGCGATTCCCTTCACCATGAATAACCAACTCTTCATTTCTCCAAACGAGCTTCATCATCTGATGCAAAGTAGAAGGCACAGCTCCAGCCATATGAATGAAAGGCCTTCCTAGAAGAAGGTTGTAGCTTGTATCAATATCTAAGACTTGGAACTGCGCGCTGAATTCTGCCGGACCCATTTGGATGACCAGATTTATCGCTCCCAAGGTATCTCTTTGGACCCCATCAAAAGCCTTCACGTTGACTTGATTTTGCTCCAACTTTCCCAAGTCAAAACGTAACTGCTTTAGTGTCAACAATGGACAAATATTCAAACCGGACCCATCATCCACCAAGACGCAATTTATGACCTTTTCACGACAGACCACAGTGATGTGCAACGCCTTGTTGTGCGACTTCCCTTCGAAAGGCAACTCATCGTCACAGAAGCTGATGCGATGTCCTCGAATAACCTGGTGGATCATGGCGGCCACATTATCGCTGCTTGTGCCCGCGGGCACATATGTATCATCGAGTGCTTTCATCAGAGCTTGCCTATGTGATTGAGAACTCATCAACAGGGCCCAAACAGAAATCTGGGCAGGAGTCTTCTCCAAATGTTTGACAATAGAATAATTCTTCGGCTGCATTCTCCTCCAAAACTCCTCCGCTTCTCCTTCGCTTATTGGCTTTTTGGCCTGATCCTTCTTTTGACCTCCGAGAGCAAGCTCGTCAGGAGTGTAACATCTTCCGAATCTGGTCATGCCTTGAGCAGCAGCAGTTTCAATAACGAACTTAGGCTTGATGAGAGTTTTTGATGGCACCAAGGCAACAACCTTTGCGGGTGTCAATATAACAAACTTCTTTTTCTCTTTGATAGTTAATGAAGCCACAGACCTTTCCAACTCGTGAGGGACCATTGGAGTTATCATCTTCGTCACACACCCATCGTCGTCTGTCTCTATCATACTCACGCTGCCGCCTCCATGATTCGGCAACGGGTTGGTGTTGACATTTGGTGTCGCTGGTTGGAGAGAGACTATATCTTGGTCAATAAGATCCTGGATTTTATGCTTAAGGTTGATACAATCCTCAGTATCATGCCCAACACTGTTGGAATGATAAGAACATCTCTGATCAGGCCTGTAGAATCTTGAATTGACATCCACGGGTTTAGGCCCTACAGGGTGGATGTATCCGGCCGCAGCCAGTCGCTCGTACAGCTTTGTTCGGATTTCTGTGAGCGCGGTGAAATTCCTTACAGGTTTCTTCTCGAACCGAGGTCGAGGGGGATCATAGCTTCCTTGTGTAGGAGGCGTCTGTTGATAACCTCGGTTGTTCGGACGCGGGGCTTGATTTCTGGGATATGGATTTGTTTGGTAGTTTGGCAATGGAGCTTGGTAATTTGGAAGGGAATTTTTGTATAGTGGAGCTTGAACTTGATAAACAGGAAGGGGTGATCTGTAGCTCGACTGCACGTTAGCACAGCTGGGAGCGATACCAAGATAATGAGGAGATGGAGTTTGGTAGAGTGGAGGGTGATTTGAATAAACGGGAGATGGATTTTGGTAATTCGGGGGTGGAGTTTGGTATAGTGGAGCTTGGATATTCGGATTAGTGGGGGTAGCATTTTGATAAAATGGAGGGTTATTGGGATGACTAGCTTGCATGTAGCGATCTTGACAGGAATTTTAGGAAGGTCGAGGACGACCTCGGGAATACGATGAGCTTCTGGGGGCTTTCTTCCCTTCATATGAAACAGCAGCAATTTCTTCTCTTTTCTTCTTTAACAACCCTGAAGATCCAGGTGATGCGGCTACATGGGCTATCTTCTCCGTTTTCAAGCCGTCTTCAATAGTCTCACCGATCTTGACTATTTCAGCAAACTTTGCTCCAACGAGCAACATAATTCTGTCATAATATTCGGGTTCTTGCACCCACACAAACACCTCAACAATTTCTTGTTCAGACATGGGCGGTCTTACTCTCGCCGCTTTCTTTCTCCACCTATAGGCGAATTCTCTGTAGCTCTCAGTAGACTTCTACTTCATCTTCTCCAAAGAGTAACGATCAGGAAAGATTTCTACATTATAAGCAAATCGCTCGATGAAGTCCTTTGCCAGGGCATTCCAGCTGGGCCATTGTCGGGTTTCATGGGAGGTGAACCACTCCAAAGCCTCCCCGCACAAACTTCGGCTGAAAAGCCGCATCAGCAAAGCTTCGTCCCTTTCAACTCCCACGAGCTGGTCACAGTAGGCTCTTAGATGGGCCATAGGGTTGCCCACTCCTCCGAAGGTATCAAACTTCGGGATCTTGAAACCGTCTGGAAGGTCCAGACTCGGGTGAATGCACAAATCTTCATAGTTAAGTCCGGTAGCATCGGGGACGCATTGAAGCTCTTTCATAGCCTTCTTGATCTCCTCTTTTATGTCTACTTTTACCTCTTCTTTCGCCCTCCACTCTCTTTCTTGTTCCTCATAGTGTTCCAACTCAGAACCGTGCATGTCGTGCTCAGCATGGACAGGGATTTGGAAAGTAGTTCTTTTAGGCAAGGGTGGAGCTATGGAAGGACTCTGGGCGTTTTGAGCAGCTTGGTAATTTTGGGGGTAAGTCTGGGGGTTGGTGTTTTGATTTAAATGATGGTGGGATGCTTGAGATTAGAAGTGTTCTGATTCAGATTTTGACTTTGGTTTTGCGGTGGTGGAGCGGATTGAGGTTGGGTATTTTGAAGATGAGAGGGCATTTGGGGGTGGTTATTCTGAGGAGGTGGTGGAGTTTGATAAGAGGCTGAAGCATACTGCGGATTTTGGGTAGTTAGGTCTATAGTAGGGGGATTCTGAGCGAGCGGCACGCCTTGAGCTGGATCCACATTCGAGGAAGGAAAGTATATAGGAGGCCTTCCTTCTGTAGTATTAACAGTAAAACCCGGCCGAGGCAGATCCGACCTTCTTTGCAATTCTACCCTCATCTCCGCGATCTGCTGCATCAATTGCAGAATTAACTCATTTTGGTCCGCTATGGTGGGTTGAGCCACCACAACATCAGTAAGACCAACTTCCTCGCTATTATCTCCCATAATTGTCTTTCCTTTGTCTGAATTTTGCCCTGGGAAGGAATCTGCGGTACCTTTTAATCTGGTGAAGTAAGGATGATCTGTCAGCTTAATCAACACAGATCAGTTCAAAATACCTGAGGAGGAAAACAACTCAAAGGCAGATTTGTCAGTTTGGACTCAGAATACGAAACACATAATATCACACATAGAGCAGGTAAACACACAAGTTGCTATGTTTGAGGAATATCTTCAACCCACGAGTAAGGACGGAAATAGATTTTTTACAAGCAGAAATTTGCTTGCTCTTTTAGTTTGACACTATCTTAGAAAGGTCAAATCGCGTTGAGCTAAGGTCCTCTTGCAGCTGCTCTTTGATGTCCGTTGATCTGATCTTCACATTTCCTTGTACCGTAAGGGGAGAATGAAAATTTTCAAATATAAGGGCCGGGCCTTGAAAGGCTGCCTACGTATCGAGTAGAAAATAAAACATTGATTTTTCATTCATTCCATTAGGATGGTTACAACGGGAATTGAAAGACGACAAAGCTTTAAGGATAAAATAACGATTATATCTCGGTCATTTTCTCTTCGTATGCTGCATCAGTCACGAGGAACAAACTTGACTCGAATCTTTCCCAGGTTAACGAGAGATTCTAGGTCGTAGCGAAATCCAAGACATCTTGAAAGGCTATGATCTATGGCATCATGATAAGCACAAGGTTTGAAGACTTCCCCCCAATGGGATCGAGACCTCTGTAATCATCGTGGAGGGAGGCTAAGACCCCATTCTTAACCAATTCCATGTAGATATGCAACATAGATTCCTTGAACGGAGTGAAGTAGTGACAAACAAACTGAGTGCGCTCAATTGGCTCTAACGGATCGTAAGTGAGAACGGTATCATCACCCCACATGTGCGGGGTCCAATGTCGATCTGGCGGCAAATCCTCATTTTGAGTCGCCCACATTCCTCTATAGTGTGTCCTCGCTGATTTGGGTGGAAGGCACACACTTTTGAATAGCTTCCTTGCTCAATAAATGAAAATGACCCTTCCTCAGGTGCCCATCCAAGATGCTCATACAAAAAGGCGCAAGTCAGGACGCTCGCTCCCATACGGTGTGTCGGCTCGTAGGCCAGAAGAGTAATCCATCTGTCTCCTCCTCTCAGACGGCCTAGAAATGGAGGCTTGTAGACAATTTCCTCGTCAGTGTCTTCGCCAATTGCTCCAGGATGAGCGTCATCTGGGCCACCACTAGCCTCTTGCTCGCGGATAGAGTATTTCTCGCGCATTTTCTGAAGTTTGTCTATCATGTTATTGTGGAACAGCTTGTTCTTCTTCCTTAATGCGAACATTCTTTCCTTTATAGCGATGAAATCCGCCATTTCTGCAGTCAGCTACTCATCTAGTGCTGCATTTCTGGCTAACAGAATGGCAGTTTCTGACTCTATCCTCGCCTCTCTCGCTTCTCTTTCTTGCACCTTCAACCGAAGCATGTCTAATTTCTCACTCAAGTCCTCTGTCTCCATCTCAACGTCTTGCTTCCTCTTCATCTTTGATGTCAGATCCTCATCCAGCGTCACAGTTGCAGCTCTGTAGACTGATGTGGCAACTTCGACTCTGAGTCCGTTTTCTCTAACCTCCTGGATTTCACGCGTGATCTGTTCTATCTTTCTTGTAAATCTTCTCCTGTAAGCTCTCTCTTGATATTCTTACCCTTTCCCATAGCAGTGATTTGCTTTCCTGAGGCAGTAGAGTAACATTTTAGAATTTGTCGTATGAGAGATGTCTTTGAGTGAGAAACTTAAGACTCGGGGAATTTTGGTCGGACATTTTGTAACAGTGACTTGTTTGTATTTTTGTTTTTGGAAATTTCTGAAAAAGAGTGGGTTTTCGATATCCTCATTCACAGCAACACAACACATAAGCAGTTAAATAGCACATATATCGCGTCCTAATCATGCATGTGACCCTTTTGTGCCAAGGGTAGGCCTAGCGAATCTGAAGGATGTATTGCATCATTTGAAACATATTGTTGCACCCCCCAAAATAACTTTAATTAAAATTATAACGTTCTTTACATAACTTCAATCAAAATGGGGTACATTTTTAGGAAGGGAGATATAATGCGAATACAGATAGAAAACAATCCCACGCAGGGGAGTTAGAAGGTTGATGGCTCTGCTCCTCTTTTGGCTTTCTTTACTTCTTCACGGATAATACACTTACTTGTGAACACGGACGGCTCAGCGAACGCAGCTTTGGAAGATGTTGGTACGACTTGTAGAGTGTTCATCTGCTCGTCCAGGATAGTATCCAAACGCATCAGACAAGTCCTTGTATCAGCTAATTCTTGTGACGTCCCAGCCAAAACCCTCTGATTTTCTAACTCTCGGAACTGGTATTCTTGCTCCTTTTGCTGAAATTCTTGCTCTGTTTTCTGAAATTCCTGCTCCCTTTTCTGAAATTCCCGCTCCCTTTGCTGAAACTCTTGCTCCCTTCGGTCCCATTCTTGCTGAAAATTATATCCATAGATTTGAAGCCTTGTCTGTACATATTCAATTTCTCGACCTGCGCATGGTGTTGGGTTCACTACACCACACAGATCATTCTTCAACCATGTCTTGTATTCATTGACATACCCAGATTCATATCTGTTTTCAGTCATATCCCATTTCATGTTGACACATCCGGCCCACTCTTGGAGGATGATCTTGGCGAAAGGTATTTTGCCGCTCTCGCTGTAATCGACGATAAAAGAGCTAGCATCCCCTTGGACGGGTATGATGTGTGTTCTACCAAATTGCCGCATCACCCTAGCTGGGTTGTAAGGCCGTAATCCACTGATGTCGGGAAGGACTAAAAATAGAAGTTTGGCCCCTTGTGCTGCTATCCTCTCGGATTTGAAGTTCGATAACATCCACTGTATATCTCCTTCTCTCAAATCATAAAATACACTTGCCCACGCACCCCTGGTGGTATGAATTGGGAATCTGTGGATGCTTAGGTAGAATTTATAATTATCCAGGGGACTCGTCTGTCTTGGCTTAGCCAACTCTTGTGGTCGAGCACCGTCCCTTTTGCAGAGATGTTCAGTCATCCACCATTGAAGTAGAATGTTGCAACCTTGAAAGAACGGAAATCCATTTTTACTGATGTACCGTGGTTTCACGGTATTTCTAATGCTTTTTCCTTAAGTTTAGTGTGTGTCGAAAGCCTTTTTGTGTTGATTTTTATGTAAGTTCTCTTTGTTTGCAGAAAATCTGTCCAAGGATGAATGCGGAAGTTTTTGAGAAAAAAATGCAGAAGAGACCACCTACGGAACTTATGACGGTCCGTCGAGGCTGTGACGGTCCGTAGGTGGCATCGTAGTGAGGAGAGAAGTTGCTGAAGGAAGATGGGGAAGTCTGACCAAGTGTGGGATTACGGAAGTCCATGACGGACCGTCATGGCCACGATGGTCCGTCCTGCTTGTTCGTCGTGATGATCAGAGAAGTAGTCCTAGTAGCCAAATTCCAAGAAGTTCAAGTATTTTGGAACGGAGACCCTCGACGGACCGTCATGCTTGAAACGGTCCGTCATACCTGTCCGTCGAGGGGAATGAAGAAAGCAGCAGAAGAATGTGTGAAGTATGGGATGACGGAGGCCATGACGGTCCGTCGTGTCCGTGACGGTCCGTCACGTGGTCCGTCGACCCAGACGCGTTTGGACAGATTTTTAGTAAATAGAATCCTTCTTTGATTAGATTTTGTTTTTATTATAAATAGTTTGAAAAAACTCGTTTTTGGGGTTAGACTTTTTGAATAATTTTTAGTTCTCTTGTTATAGTATTGAACTCTCGATTTTGGGAATTAAGATACTTTTTCCGGAATTGATTGTTGGTGATTTTGTTGATTGATCAAGTTAAATTCTAGAATTTATTCATTCTCATAAAAGTAAGTGCATGAATTCTTCCATTAACAATATGAATTGTGTAATTATGAACATGGTTAACTAAACCTCATAGCTAGGGTTGTGGGAACCATGGGTGAATAACAAGGTAAAAAACTAACTAAAATAACAATTCTAGAATGGTGTCTTGCATGTATTGATAATTCTTTCGTGTAGAAGTCTTTATAACGGATGGCCAACGTTAGAACTCGCCTTAATGCTACCTGCCGGACCAAGGAGGTAGATAATAGGAAAAGAATTATCAACATAGATTTAGTGTAGACTATCTAATAGGCTAGTATTGGTTGGTACGAGTTAATAACTTAGTCAAATACCGAATACAATGTTTAATATGAGGTAAAGATAAGGGTTAGTATAGCAACACACGTAGCCGGACCAAGGTGCGGAGTGAAACTCTCTAGATGCCGGACCAAGGATTTAGAGATACATAACTTATCACTTTACATGTAAGATATTAGGATAGAATTGTTATAGTTAGATTTATCAAGTTAGGAACCTGTGGGAAACACTTAAGCCCTAGTTACTTTTATAATTTGATTAAACTCCGAAAGCTGAAGCTGTTAGTTGTTCATTTTTATTTAGTTAATCATTTTCATTAATTCAGAAATAAAACCCCCCTTTTGTCTTTTGTTTTCTCGAAAAATAGTTGGCTAAATAATAGTAATAATAGAATGAAGTTAAGTCTGAACTATTTTCCTTGTGGGATCGATCCCAACCTCATTAGTTGGGTTCTTTACTTGATACGACCGCTTTACTTCTTATTTGAGAAGTAAGTTTGAGCGTATCAAATTTTGGAGCCGCTGCCGGGGAATGTAGCTTTTAGATTAACTTAAACTTATTACTAAAGTTTAGTCAATATTTTCCTGATTTTACTTTTTCTGTTGTTTTTTATTTTTGCAGAACTGACGTCCTTGTATGCCAAATACACGGAGAGGAAGAGAACCCTTGTTTCCCTACGATCACGAGTTAGAGCGTACACTACACAATATGAATCGAAACTTGGGTATAACTGATAATGATCCAAACCAGAACATCTGAGCTCCAGTGGATGCTCATGGTCGATTATTACCTGATAATCCTGGTCAAGATGCAGAAAGGGGATAAAATCCCGCTCCACGTCCTCAAGAATACTACAGAGGTTATGATAATATTGCAGATTCTGATGGGTCACTTGTCTTGCCCCCTCTACCAGAAGGTCACACCTTTGTAGTCACTAGTAGTCTAATGCAAATGCTAACTGCTAGAGTTTTGTTTTCAGGACTACCGTCTGAGGATCCACATGCCCATATAGCTAAGGTGAGGGCAGTGTGTAAAAGTTGTGTAGGGAGGCCTGATTTGAATTTGGATGTAATAGGGCTAAGAGTATTTACTCTCTCACTGACGGGAGAGGCTGCTATTTGGTTCACTGAACTCCCTTATAACTCAATTTTCACTTGGAACCAACTAAGGGACATTTTCTTAGCACGTTACTACCCGGTCTCCAAGAAACTAAATCACAAAGACAGAGTGAACAACTTTGTGGCACTACCAGGAGAGTCAGTTAGCAGTTCTTGGGATAGGTTCACCTCATTTTTGAGAAGTGTCCCCAATCACCGCATAGATGATGAGTCACTGAAAGAATACTTCTACCGGGGACAGGATGATAATAATAAAGCGGTATTGGATACTATAGCAGGTGGTTCTTATGGGGAGTGTCCTTATGCTGAAATTGCCAAAAAATTAGAGAAAATCTCCCAGAATAATAAAGCATGGAGTACTAGGAAGTCATATACTGGGAGAAATACCTTTGCAGTGCAATCCACACACAACCCAGCCACAGATGAGATTCGTGAAGAGATGGCACAGATGAGAACTGAGCTTGGGTTGGTGTTAAAACATGTCACTGGGGGTGCAGAAAAGATAAACGTAGTGAACTACTTGTCTAAACCACCACCACCAACTAATGAATATTATTATGAGGAAGATTCCTATGCAGTAAATGATCAGACGGGGGGTTCCGACCGAATGCCCAAGGCTCCAATCAGGAGAATTGGCGCCAAGGTCAAGGGAATCAAGGTCGGAACTATGGTAACTACAACTGTGAGGGTAATTATGTCCGTGATGGAAATTACAACCGCGACAACAACTTCAATAGGGGTAACTATGGTAACAGAAATGATAGGAGTGGGCCCTATGTTCCTCCTCAAAATCGTGAAGTTGCTCCTAGGGATGGTCGAGGTAGTATGGGGCGAGTTGAGGATATGTTGCACAAGATGATGAGGAGGTTCGATGCTTGTGATGAGCACACGAAAGAGTTAAGGAGTGATGTAGCGGGTATTGGACAGAAAGTCGATACACATGCCATATCGATTAAGCAGCTTGAATTGCAAATGGACCAATTATCTGCGACTGTGAACACACGGCAACCGGGCACTCTCCCTAGCAACACTGTCCAAAATCCGAAAAATAATGGACACTGTATGGCAATTACTACTCGTGGTGGTAAACAAACTATTGACCCACCTATGCCGTCTATTGTGGAAAAGGTGATGAGAGATAATGATAAAGTGGTAGAGGTTAGTGATGAAGTAGAAGATAACATTGAAAAAGATGCTGAAGTGCCTAAAAAGGTAACTCCCATGCCTAAACCACCCCCCCTTTCCACAAAGATTAGTGAAAAAGACCGAGGATGGTAAATATCGGCGTTTTATAACAATGTTGAAGCAGATTTCTATCAATGTCCCTTTGGTAGAAGCTCTTGAACAAATGCCCGGTTATGCCAAGTTTATGAAAGATTTGGTTACAAAGAAAAGATCGGTCACTTTTGAGGATGATGACAGAATGCAGCATTGTAGTGCTATTGCTACAAGGTCTTTAGTGCAAAAGAAAGAAGATCCGGGTGCATTTACTATTCCTTGTACAATCGGGTTATTTACATTTTGCGAAAGCATTATGTGATCTGGGGGCAAGCATAAATCTCATGCCCCTCTCGATTTACAAGAAGTTGGGTTTGGGTGATCCAAAGCCCACTGCGATGCGGCTACTGATGGCCGATCGAACAGTAAAAAGGCCTATAGGATACTCCATGATGTGCTAGTAAAAGTGGAGTCGTTCATATTTCTGGCAGATTTTGTTATTCTTGATTGTGAAGTCGATTTTGAGGTGCATATTATTCTTGGAAGACCATTCCTTGCTACGGGTAGAGCCTTAGTTGATATGGAAAAGGGGCGAATGAAATTTCGATTGAACAATGAAGAAGTGACTTTCAACATTTGTAGGTCCATGCGGCAGAGTGGTGAGCTCCAATCGGTATCTGCTATATCTTACAAAGTTGGTAAATCACCCGAGACACAAATAGAAGAACGTCTAGGTGTAGAAGCACTGGCGGCAGTGATAATGAATTTTGATAATGAATGCATTGAAGAATATGGGTCATTAGTCGCTGCTCTTGATCGTGGTAATGTTCGGTTTAAACCGAAGAAATATGAGCTAGACATGAAGAATCACGAGTCTCCACCCGCTAAACCATCTATAGAGGAGGCTCCAAAGTTAGAACTAAAAGCTCTCCCACCTCATCTCAGGTATGAATTCTTAGGAAACGGTGACACATTGCCGGTAATCATTGCATCAGACCTGAATAAACAATAAGTTGAGAGTTTGGTGAAAGTGCTAAAAAGGTTCAAAAGAGCTATTGGGTGGACTATTGCGGACATTATTGGGATCCCTCCTGGTATTTGTTCTCATAAAATCCAACTCATGCCCGATCATAAGCCAAGTATTGAGCACCAGAGACGCTTAAATCCACCTATGCAAGAGGTCGTGAAGAAGGAAATCATAAAATGGTTGGATGCTGGAGTAATATATCCGATCGCCGATAGTAGTTGGGTATGCCCTGTTCAGTGTGTACCTAAGAAAGGGGGAATGACTGTGGTCCCCAATGAAAAAAATGAACTTGTTCCAATGAGACCGGTGACTGGATGGAGGGTGTGTATGGATTACCGAAAATTAAATGCATGGACCGAAAAGGACTATTTTCCCATGCCCTTCATGGATCAGATGTTGGATAGACTCGCTGTAAAAGGGTGGTACTATTTTCTTGATGATTATTCGGGGTATAATCAGATTTCTATTGCACCAGAAGATCAAGAGAAGACCACTTTTACTTGTCCATATGGACCTTTGCGTTCAAGAGAATGCCGTTTGGGTTGTGCAATGCACCCGCCACATTTCAGAGATGTATGATGTCAATATTCTCCGACATGGTGGAAGATACTATTGAGGTTTTTATGGATGATTTTTCTGTGGTTGGTGAATCATTCGAGCGGTGTTTGAGCCATTTATCTAAGGTTCTTAAGAGATGTGAAGACTGCAATTTAGTACTAAATTGGGAAAAATGCCACTTCATGGTGAAAGAAGGTATTGTTTTGGGCCATCGCATTTCAGAAAAGGGAATAGAGGTTGATCGAGCCAAAGTCGAGGTAATAGAGAGACTTCCTCCACCTATCTCTGTAAAAGGTGTGAGAAGCTTTCTTGGGCATGCAGGTTTTTACAGGATATTCATCAAAGATTTCTCAAAAATTGCACATCCGTTGTGCAAACTGCTGGAGAAAGATTGTAAATTTTATTTTGATGAATCCTATCTTTAAGCATTCGGCGAGCTAAAAGAAAAATTGGTATCTGCACCTATCATTATTTCTCCGGATTGGAGCAGTCCATTTGAGGTGATGTGTGATGCGAGTGGGGTTGCCCTTGGTGTGGTATTGGGACAAAGAAGGGACAAAATCCTTCATCCCATTTACTATGCTAGTAAAGCCCTCAATGAAGCTCAAAAGAACTATACAGTAACTGAACAAGAGCTCCTTGCAGTAGTCTTTGCTTTTGAAAATTTTCGCTCCTATTTGCTAGGTACTAGAGTTATAGTGCATACTGACCATTCAGCCCTGAGATATTTGATGGCAAAGAAGGATGCGAAACCGAGGTTGATTCGTTGGGTATTACTACTGCAAGAATTTGACTTTGAGGTAAGGGATAGAAAAGGGACCGAAAATCAAGTTGCTGATCACTTGTCCTGTTTAGAAGATGAAGCTATGAGAGAGTTGGGGGATAAGACTGATATTGATGACACGTTCCCCGATGAGCATGTATTGGCTGCCTCACAAGACTTGATTCCATGGTTCGCAGATTTTGCGAACTTTTTAGCTAGTGATATTGTTCCATCGGACTTGTCTTTTCATCAAAGGAAAAAGTTCATGTACGATGTGAAGAAGTTCTTTTGGGATGAACCATACTTATATAGGAGCTGTGCTGATGGGCTTATTCGGCGTTGTGTGCTAGAAGTTGAGATGTTGAGTGTTTTAGAGGCATGCCATTCCTCACCCTTTGGTGGACATCATAGTGGTATCCGAACTGCTCATAAGATCTTACAATGTGGTTACTATTGGCCAACTATTCATTAAGATGCTCATGAGTTCACCAAAGCGTGTGATAGATGCCAAAGAGATGGCGGCATTTCAAGAAAGCAAGAGCTCCCTCTAAACCCCATTCTTGTGATTGAGTTATTTGATGTTTGGGGTATTGACTTTATGGGTCCGTTTGTGAGTTCTCATGGAATAAAGTATATTTTAGTAGCAGTTGATTATGTACCTAAGTGGGTGGAAGCTATCGCCCTCGCGAACAATGAGGGGAAGAGTGTCACTGCATTCTTGAAAAAGAATATATTCTCTCGATTTGGTACCCCACGGGCAATTATTAATGATGGGGGATCCCACTTTTGCAACAAATTATTCAAGGGATTATTGGAGAAATATGGGGTTCGCCATAATGTGGCCACTCCTTACCATCCTCAAACTAGTGGGCAAGTTGAAGTATCAAATAGAGAGATCAAACAGATTTTGTCAAAAACAGTGAACGCTAGTAGAACAGATTGGTCAAGGAGGCTTGATGATGCTCTTTGGGCCTACCGGACAGCGTATAAGACTCTCATAGGTATGTCCCCATACCAACTAGTATATGGGAAAGCATGTCATCTTCCGGTTGAATTAGAGCATAAAGCCATGTGGACTATGAAGAAGTTAAAAATGGACTGGAACGAAGCTGCAGAACAACGGTTAAATGGGTTAAATGAACTCGATGAATTTCGCCTAAAAGCTTATGAAAGTTCAGCCCTCTACAAAGAAAAGATGAAGAAGTACCATGACCTAAAAATCGAGAAACGAGAGTTTATGATTGGGGATTCGGTGCTTTTATTCAACTCTAGATTGCGCTTGTTTTCGGGCAAGCTCAAATCCAAATGGACTGGCCCTTACTTGATCACCCAATATTCCCTCATGGAGCGGTTGAGTTGGAAAACAAGGAAGGTGTGCGGTTTAAGGTGAACGGACAACGTCTAAAAATCTATATAGGTCATGCGGAATCGGCAAATGAGGTGATTGAGTCATATCATCTTGATGAAGTCTGAGTAATTGAGTGTCCTCAGTCGTGCCGCGACGTTAAATCAGGCGCTGGTTGAGAGGCAACCCAATATGAATCATCTAACCAATTTAAAGTTTTCTTTCTAGTAACAGTAGCATTTTCTACTAATGAGTTGTAAATTTTCAGGTAGCACATCTCCAGGAAGTTCTACAGAAAATTACTCTACCACATTCACTGACGGATACATCGACGGACCGTAACTCCTGTGACGGACCGTCGCATTACTTCGTCGTGCCAGGTACGTTCTTTATTGTTTTGAAAAATTAGGGCACATGCGACGGAACCCATGACGGACCGTCACAACTGTGACGGACCGTCATCAGGGTTTCGTCACTTCATTAACCAGCAACCCGACCCGACCCGGCTAAGGAATTTCAAAAGTTTTAAAACTTTTTTAAACTCCCCACCCCTTCATTAAACCGTTTCTTTCCCTCTTTCTCCCATTTCCTTCTCTTTCAACTTCCTTCCCTTCCCAAATTCCCCACATTCTCCCTTTCCCCATCCCAAATCTCCTTTCTTGGTCGGAGTCTGCTGCTGTGATTCTCAGTTTTTCATGTTGGGTGCCATCACTTCTGTGTTGTTTTCTCCTCTTCCAAGGTATGTGTTTCTGAACTCTACCTATTTACTGTTCATTTTGGTCTTTATTTACTATTAGCATGTGGGTCTTTGATCTTTGACCATATCTTGTCTAACCTAGTTATTAGTCCCACGAAATGCCTTGATAAAACTCGAGAAATTAGGGCTTTAGACTTGTAAATTTGATAGGTATTTAGGTTAAAGAGCGTTAGGGAAATGTTGGGTCTTTGGTTTGAATCACATGGGTTGATTGTGGCATCCCCAATTCTGTCTCTGAATGACAGAACGATACCCCGATGACGGACCGTCATAGGGTCCGTCCCAACACCCCACAACTTGTTTTCTCCAAGTGTCCACCAACGAATACATGTGACGGACCGTCATGCCCACGACGGTCCGTCCTGCACAACCGTCTTGGTTGTCAGAGCCCCCTGTCCCAAGGGTCTCAATAATTTTTCCAAGTGTCCACTGACGGACACATGTGACGGACCGTCATGCCCACGACGGTCCGTCCTGCACAACCGTCTTGGTTGTCAGAGCCCCCTGTCCCAAGGGTCTCAATAATTTTTCCAAGTGTCCACTGACGGAAACATGTGACGGATCGTCATACCCACGACGGTCCGTCCTGCACAACCGTCTTGGTTGTCAGAGACCCCTGTCCCAAGGGTCTCAATAAGTTTTCCAAGTGTCCGTCAATTCCAAGTGTCCACTGACGGACACATGTGACGGACCGTCATACCCACAACGGTCCGTCCTGCACAACCGTCTTGGTTGTCAGAGACCCCTGTCCTAAGGGTCTCATCACTTTTTCTAAGTGTCCACTGACGGACACATGTGACGGACCGTCATACCCACGATGGTCCGTCCTGCAGAACCGTCGTGACAGTCAGAGATCCCTGTCTTAAGGGTCTCAACACTTTTTATAAGTGTCCACTGACGGACATATGTGACAGACCGTCATTCCCACGATGGTCCGTCCTGCATAACCGTCGTGACGGTCAGAGATCCCTGTCTTAAGGGTCTCAACACTTTTTCTAAGTGTCCACTGACGGACACATGTGACAGACCGTCATACCCATGACAGTCCGTCCTGCAGAACCGTCGTGACGGTCAGAGACCCATGTCCCAAGTGTCTCAATAATTTTTCTAAGTGTCCACTGACGGACACATGTGACGGGGCGTCATGCCCACGATGGCCCGTCTTGTACGACCGTCTTACCAGTCAAAGACCTTTTTTCTGAGAGTCTATATTGTTAAGTATAACATGACGGACCCCATGACGGTCCGTCATACTAACGACGGGTCGTCACCAGGTCCGTCGTGCCTCACTGCTACTAAAGTGCTGTCATTACTGCTTTGAATTTATGTGTATTTTGTCTCATTTTCTTTTTTTGTCATGTTTGCTCCTTCTAGTACTTATGATGATTCTTTACAGGTACTACCTCTCATGGCACCAAAACAAGATCGCGTTTACGCACGTGGGCATTCTAACTCTGTCGCCCCGTCTGCCCGACTGGTGATAGGCTCTGATGATGAGCATGATCCCGAGTACGTGCCCCAGGCACTGCTACTACAGCACGAGCTCCACGTGCACCGAGAGCCACGCCTAAGAAGGTGGCGTCCGGCATAGTCACTGCCTCCCAGTCAGATGAGGAGCGCACACTGACCGGCACACCTTCTGGGTCAGCTGCCCAAGACAAAGGAGCATCTGGCTCCTTAGGAGTTTCGTGGTCAGAGGAAGCCTCCGGGTCCGCAGACGCCTCTGCACCCGCCACAGCTACACAGTCTGCCTCGGCTGATGAGGCTGACAGCACTGACTCCACTTCTGGCTCACCGACTGAAGTTCCTGCCCCGGTTGCCGACCAGCCCAATCAGTGGTGTGTTGACGGGCAATACCAAGTGTACTTGGACGCCAAGGTTCTTAATGATAAAGGTGTCATGACACGGACCCTTACACTGGAGAGACGGGTCCTTACGGGAAGTCTCCCCACCATGTCGGATATACACACTCTCATCACCAGACACCGGCTGGAGTGGACGGCTCATTCTTTGGGCCGCTACGGTGAGGAGTTGGTTCGAGAGTTCTATGCCTCTTATGTGGCCACTCTTCGATCACAGATAGATAGGCGGTCTGCCCCCGCCAAACAGGCTCCACTTGATCACGTCCGAGTACGCGGCATACAGGTCGACATCTCCCTGCCAGCCATCCGCCGATATCTGTACGGCGAGGATGTTGATACCACCATGACACCTCTCACCGCCGAGTTCGACTACCGGTGGCAAATTGTTAAAGAGGGCCGGTTCTTACGTGAGCCATCGCTGAGAGAGACCACCAAGAGGTGGATGGCCCAGCACTTGTCTATTGATGGAGAGGCTGCTGATTGGGTGATGGAGCCAAAGGGAGCCATCAGGAAGGCCAACTTGACCTTTACGGCCAAGTTTCTTTGGTTGATAGTCCGCCACTGCCTTTCCCCCACTGCTGTTGATAATATAGTCACATGGGATCGTGCAGTTCTGATGGCCGCAATGATGGCAGGGTTCGAGGTCGACTTCGCTTGGCTTCTACAGGCGGTCATGCACGAGAGGGCCTTCAAGGTCACCACGACTTACCCTTTTCCTTGCATGGTTTTCTCTTTATGCAGATCCGCAGGTGTACCCATTTGGCACATTGACCAGCTCAGGACCCCGCAGGGAAATGTTGACATCGGCCTCATCAGGGATGAGGCCAATGAGTTGGCTCCACGCAGAGGGCCCCGCCCAGAGGTGGTCCCACTTGGTGAGAACCTGGCAGATACCATAGAGCATGCTCATACGGCTTCCCAGGCTGCTGCTGCACACACTGACACTACCCCGGTCGAGTCTATCCCGGGTAGTAGCACTGCCCCGAGTTTCTCTCGCTCGGCTCTTTCTGCCACTCTGGTCCCACTTGCTAGGGTCCAGAAACTCGAAGCACAGATGGCTACACTTCTGCATCACATCCAGCCTTGGATGCAGAGATCTATTGCTGAGGCAGAGGAGCGCATGGAGCGCAAGATGGCACAGCACACAGAGAGGAAGATCGCAGAGGTACATCAGCGCTTAGACGCTTTTGAGTTGCGAGTGCTAGCCCGACCAGCACCTCCGGTGAACATGTCGACCCTTCAGGCTGCGGTTGAGAGTCTGCGGGTTGATCTCGATACGATCTTAGAGGCGAGGGTGCCTGAGTCTGAGGCCCCTTCTGCAGAGCCTGCTGAGGACACAGTGATGGCTGCTCTTTTTGCCACTTCTGATGTTCCACCACCTCCTCCACGAGAGCATGCCAAGAGATGCAGGGGTCGAGAGGAGGATGAGGATAGGGCGAGGAAGAAGGAGCATCGTGAGATGGAGGCTGTGAGGAGAGCCTCGATTGCTGACGAGGAGGCCCGCACGTTGAGGGCTGTAGAGTTAGCTGCCGGG
This sequence comes from Solanum sitiens, assembly GCA_016801875.1. Classification (NCBI taxonomy): domain Eukaryota; kingdom Viridiplantae; phylum Streptophyta; class Magnoliopsida; order Solanales; family Solanaceae; genus Solanum; species Solanum sitiens. The sequence continues at coordinate 391,999 of JABWTJ010000002.1, forward strand.
GCGTCTAGCTCCAGAATTGCAGATACTGTGGGAGGCACTACTGATGGTGCTGTTGATACTGAGGACACTACTGAGGGTGTCCAGACTACGCAGGGAGTGGGTTCCGGTGAATCGAACCCACCAGCTTGCTGATCGCCGGCGCTTAGCGCCTCAGGTTTGCTTCACTTACCTTTCGTGTATTTTAGTTTTTTGTGCATTGGGGACAATTGCATATCTTTTGTTGGGGGTGGGGTAAATGGAAAGTGAGTACTTGGGTGAATTCTGAGTAGCCCAAGTTCACGATCCTCTTTTGGGGTTTTCTTGCCTGTGTTCTTTTTCCCCAAAAGATTGATTACTTTTATTGTTGAACCGGCATGTCATATCTTATGTACATAGTATAAATCTGAAGCATGATGGCTAAAACAAATATGATATCCCGATAATCAAAATGATGCATGACTAGGCATAGTAAGTGATAATTGTATGGTTTGAAATATGAAATAAAGATACACTACTGCATGATCCTGAATCTAAGACTTGAACTAGGTGACTAATAATCTGGGAATGTATGGAATGTCAAGTGAGTGTGAGGTGAATTCGAATGTCCACCATCAATACTGAGCTAGAACTTGCCTGGTTAGTCCTGCTAAAAGTGATTCAAATCAATCAATTAGGAAAGGATCATAGGCCCTTGTTCGAAATAGTCAATCTTGAGCCAAAAAAAAAATGAAGTTAATCCCTTTTTGATCCAAATGAATTGAGCTTAAAATAGATCTTTCTTTTTCACCCCAAATAATCTTCTCTGGGAACAATGTGTTGGCCCTGGTCCCTCCTTGGACATGTGCACCTCAGTTTATGCCAAAAGCATAAGTTGAGGGTGGCTAATGCAGAAAGCAACCTTGTTTTGGCCCTGACCCAACCATGAGTATTGTGAACCTTGACTCATGGCAAAATCATGAGTTGAGGGTGGCTGTTATAAGGAAAACCCCGGAAAGAAGAGTTGAAAGAATGAAGAGAAAGAAAGAACAAAACAGAAGTGACTAAAAAAAATAAATATGAATAAAGTATACATATGAAGCAAAATAAACACAAGAAAAGAGAAAAGTCACTTACATATAAGGATAAGAAAGGTAAAACAGCAAGGTGAAAAGAAAATTGAGAAATAGGGCGAATAAAATGATAAAAAGGTGGTACGCTTAGCCGATATGTCAAGGAGGGCAACAAGTCACTAAAGTATACCTAAATATACCCTACCTGACCCTGAGCCTATGTTATAATCTTAAAAAGTCCTATTGTGATTCTAAGAGTTGTATGGCGAACTTGAAGTAGTGAAAATAAGGGCAAGCCTATGGCAATATGTATAAATGAGTTGTGAATTTGTTCTGAGAGTGAGTGTCGAAAAGTGATCCTTATACTCAAACTAAAATCATTGTGTAAAAAATGAGGATGTTATTTGAAGTGAGGACAGTAGTTACAACACCGGAAATATTAGCACCTCGGTGAGAAATTGAAGAGGATAGGTGTCATTGCGTAGTGAGTCTGTGTCCTCGTCTGATTCTACACAAGTCAATGCCTAATAGTGATACCATGCATGAACATAATGAGAATGATCGGGATTGATAGCCAAATGATTGCGAAAGTTAAAATATGGACACTCTTGTACAAAGATTTTGTAGTGAGTCATAGTGCGTCGAATGAGGACAAACAAATTTAAATTGAGGGTGTTGATGTACCGTGGTTTCACGGTATTTCTAATGCTTTTTCCTTAAGTTTAGTGTGTGTCGAAAGCCTTTTTGTGTTGATTTTTATGTAAGTTTCTCTTTGTTTGCAGAAAATCTGTCCAAGGATGTACGCAGAAGTTTTTGAGAAAGAAATGCAGAAGAGACCACCTACGGAACTTATGATGGTCCGTCGAGGCTGTGACGGTCCGTAGGTAGCATCGTAGTGAGGAGAGAAGTTGCTGAAGGAAGATGGGGAAGTCTGACCAAGTGTGGGATTACGGAAGTCCATGACGGACCGTCATGGCCACGACGGTCCATCCTGCTTGTTCGTCGTGATGATCAGAGAAGTAGTCCCAGTACCCAAATTCCAAGAAGTTCAAGTATTTTGGAACGGAGACCCCCTCGACGGACCGTCGTGTTTGAAATGGTCCGTCATACCTGTCCGTCGAGGGGAATGAAGAAGGCAGCAGAAGAATGTGTGAAGTATGGGACGACGGAGGCCATGACGGTCCGTCGTGTCTGTGACGGTCCGTCACGTGGTCCGTCGACCCAGACGCGTTTGGACAGATTTTTAGTAAATAGAATCCTTCTTTGATTAGATTTTGTTTTTATTATAAATAGTTTGAAAAACCTCGTTTTTGGGGTTAGACTTTTTGAATAATTTTTAGTTCTCTTGTTATAGTATTGAACTCTCGATTTTGGGAATTAAGATACTTTTCTTTTTCGGAATTGATTGTTGGTGATAGGGCTGTGTATCGGCCGGTTCGGTTCGGTTTTGAAGTTTATCGGGTTGGCTTATTGGTTATCGGTTTGTAGATATGCTAAACCGTTATGGAACCATTAAGATATTGGCTTATCGGTTATTGGTTTATCGGTTTTTGATCGTTATCGGTTCAGTTATCGGTTTAACCGTTAAGATTTGACACAAAAGAAAAAACATTAAAAAACACTTGGAAACAAGATGATAAAACAAATAAATCATGCACTTGAGTTCACAAGTTACTTCTTGTTCAAAAGCAAACCCTTTTACATTGTAGAATAATCAAGTGTTTGAGACAACCAAAAATAAAACTAGGAAATTAAACTCTAGGTCGAAGACTTTATATACAAAATGGTATAAATATAATTATTTAATTTACTATCGGGTTATCGGTTAACCCGTTAAGAAAAAACTTCAAACCGTTAAGAACCGATAACCCGATAACAAAAAAAATCAAAACCGTTATCAAAACCACAATACTATAAACCAATAACTTTTTAATCGATTCGGCTTATCGGTTTCGGTTCAGTTTTGAACAGCCCTAGTTGGTGATTTTGTTGATTGATCAAGTTAAATTCTGGAATTTATTTGTTCTCATAAAAGGAAGTGCATGAATTCTTCCATTAACAATATGAATTGTGTAATTATGAACATGGGTAACTAAACCTCATAGCTAGGGTTGTGGGAACCATGGCTGAATAACAAGGTAAAAATCTAACTAAAATAACAATTCTAGAATGGTGTCTTGCATGTATTGATAATTCTTTCGTGTAGAAGTCTTTTTAACGGATGGCCAACGTTAGAACTCGCCTTAATGCTACTTGCCGGACCAAGGAGGTAGATAATAGGAAAAGAATTATCAACATAGATTTAGTGTAGACTATCTAATAGGCTAGTATTGGTTGGTACGAGTTAATAACTTAGTCAAATACCGAATACAATATTTATGAGCTAAAGATAAGGGTTAGTATAGCAACACACGTAGCCGGACCAAGGTGCGGAGTGAAATTCTCTAGATGCCGGACCAAGGATTTAGAGATACATAACTTATCACTTTACATGCAAGATATTAGGATAGAATTGTTATAGTTAGATTTATCAATTTAGGAACCTGTGGGGAACACTTAAGCCCTAGTTACTTTTATAATTTGATTAAACTCTGAAAGCTGAAGCTGTTAGTTGTTCATTTTTATTTAGTTAATCATTTTCATTAATTTAGAAATAGAACCCCCCTTTTGTCTTTTGTTTTCTCGGAAAATAGTTGGCTAAATAATAGTAATAATAGAATAAAGTTAAGTCTAAACTATTTTCCTTGTGGGATCGATCCCAACCTCATTAGTTGGGTTCTTTACTTGATACGACCGCTTTACTTCTTATTTGAGAAGTAAGTTTAAGCGTATCATCATGTTACTTTAATTAATTTTGAAGTCCTACATATTAGAATAAATTATTAAATTGTAATTGAGAAAAATAATAAACGACAATTTATTTATTGTAGAGTTTTTTAAATTGTAATAATGAAAGGGAATATTTTCAATCTAACATTTTCAAGGATCTTCATGCTTTTGATGTAGTGTAGATACATGATACATAAATGAAGATTTTAAGATTTTTTTGGTTAAATAGGTTAACACAAAAAGAAAAACATGCATCGTTTGTTGGACAACCAAGGAATATATATATATATATATATATATATATATATATATATATATATCAAACGATAATGATAAATGGAGTTGTCAAAAAGGTTTGATCTAGCCCCACCAAGGAATTGTATGGACTAGGGCGGATCGATCCTTCATTTGAAAGAATCTGAAAATGATCAATTCAATCCAACCCTAAAAGGGTTGTGGGCTGAGGCGGACTAGCCTCTTTTTTTCTTTTCATATTGAAATTCTATTATATCAAGCATATGAAAAGATTTTCAAATCAAATATGGCAAACAGTAGTGTTGTTTCAATAACACTAGCAAAAAATATAGTGTGATTAGCATATATCTAGGATATTAAATAAGTGAGATACATGTATTTGGTGTGATACATCCCAAATGTACGAGCAAGATTAGAGTGGCGAGCAAGATGGGATGGAGGTGAGGGTGCGGGATTTGTCTATGTATCCTAGATACATGCAAATCCACTACTAGACCTAATTTTGAGTCCATATATCCCAAAATATATGTATCTGGACGCACCAAAATCTAGTAAGATTCGTAATATTACAACATAACATGCATCTAAGTAATTAGCTCACACATAGTGCATTTTCTGTGAATTACCCTTAAATAAATAGTTTTGATCCAAGGTTCGACCCCAACCCGACTCCGATCACACGTCGAGGGCCAAGGGTTTCTATGGATCGGGCTTTTAACCCCTAGTTTTTCAAGGGTTTGAAAATCATATTTCAACCCTACCTCAATAACGTGTTGGGTTGAACCGACCTCATTGGATAAGCCCATTTTGACGGTTCTAATGATATATATATGCTCCACTTTTTCAATGAAGGAAAATTAAGGAATATATTTTTCCATTTCCCCTATAATATATTCGATGCTCGCCAAAAATAATCAAATACACATTTTTCAACTATTAGTTTAGTAGACGGCTATATGAGGTAAAAATCACAAAATGTAACTAAAGATTAACGGGAAAAAAAGATGAATTTTGCTGTTGAATATACTTTTTTTTTTTTACTTGAATAGAGATGAACTAGTTAAATGTGACTGGAGCTTGTCTAAAAAGGGGGTTCCTATCAATTTTTATTAAAATAAACAATTTCTCATCCTTGTTTTTTTCCTTCTCTAAAAATCTGGCTTTTCAGAATCTGAAATTACAAATGCATAATAAATCAGTATTCTTAACGCTTGTTCAATACCACGCATTACTGTATGACTGAATTGTGTCATACAGGTTTATTTCGAACCTGAAACACATCAAAATTTTCACTGTGATGCTTCGAGGCTCGAGCGCGTTTTTTTCAGAATTGTTCCAAAGATGGTATAACCTAGGGAGTATTATATCTGAACGTTATGCAAATAGACGTCTCGGATCCAAATCTGAAGGTCAATCTGGATTAAAATTTTAACATTAACATCAATGGGGACAAAATGTTGATAATTTATTGATGTTAGGAAAAAATAATACAGAAGAAAATCAGAGAGACAAAAAGGGGATTCTGCCAATGAAGCCTACACCACAAATCAGCTACTAATAAACAAAAAAGCATAAGGGAAATGCAACCTTATCATTTCTTCTTTCCATCTATGTTTTGAGATCTACTCATATGTTGAGGCTTGAGAGGTTTCTTCCCTATTTGATTACTGCAGAATCCAGATGTGAGACCAGACCCAAACTTCACAGCAGCATTTAGCCCCATCTGAGTATTGCAGAGCCCCACGTAAGGCCAGCACCAAATCCAGCAGCAGCAATGACATGACCTGCCTGCACTTTCCCACTTCGAACAGCTTCATCCAGCGCCAAGGGTATCGATGCAGCACTCGTATTGCCATAGTTTGCCAAATTTGATATGACATGTTCTGGTGGCACCTCCAAACGTGTTGCTACTGCGTCAAGAATCCTTTGATTTGCCTGCATGTAGCCATTCCTGATAAGTTGCTTCACTGAAGTTGATGCAGGATGATAACTCGAAAGAAGCATTAAGAAACTTCCTGCGAATTATCTCCAGTTGTATTTGCCATTAAATAGTAAGAAAATCTTTAAAAATGAACGTCAGACTAAAAAATGCTCACATATTTACTCATGTTATCTTGAACACGAAATGAGTTTCTACATCAATAAAGCAATTGGATAAAGAGAATACTGTCTATCATAAAGATGAATCAAGGGTAAAGCTAGTAAAGCCGGGAATATAATTTACCATATTGTGCTTTTACAAACACATGACATACTGCAGCTTACTCTTTCTTTCTTACTTTCCGTTTTGATTTTTTTTATATATATATACTCTTTAATTCTTTTTTATAAATATATTTTGCTACTTTTTACCTATTTTTCTTCCTTAATACAAGTACTTATTTTGTGCTTACACTGATCATTTTTCTCCCCCTATACCTTTGTTTTTCTCTATTTCATTTTTCCTTCTCTTCATGATTTATTCTCCTGCAATTCTTCATTAATAAGAATTAAGATCTCTTGTATTTCTTCGTCCCCATAACATTCAAGTCATGGAAAATTTGGCGACTATTCTAATTCCTTTTTCTGAACTCTTTGTTGGTTTCTTTTATTTCAAACAGGAAACTGCGAGGACATGTTTAGCAGATACAAACGACAAGGATGAACATTGTGTTTTGTGTATAAAAGATTAAGGGAGTGTTCATTATGGAGGAAAACATTTTCTGTCCAATTTTCTCATGTTCGTTTAGTCAAAAAAAAAAAATGAAAATTATTTCCTAGGAAAACAAGTTCCTCAAAAATGAGGAAAGTGACTTCCCTAATGGAAGTAGGGAAAACAAGTTCCACAAGTGGCATTCCACATTGATTGTGCCCTCTCCACGACTCTACCCCATCCAATACACCTCATCTTCAACCCAAACCTAACCCACCTCCCATTGTATTTGTCTTAGATTATATAGAAATGCTTATCGGATAATATTTTCACTTACATATTGAACACAAAAAAACATTGCCCTTGTCAGAACACAAGAAAATAGGATAATATTTTTCGCTTACCCATTATTTGTCTGGAAACCATTTTTCCAAAAAAGATAAAAGATTCATGGAAAACATTTTCCTTCACACCAAACACACCCTAAAAGGAAAACACATATTTTTCACACTTCATTTTGTGATGCATGTAAAATTATGGGGTTCATTTTCGTCCCCAAATAATGTATCTCACCTGAAAAAAAATGAGGCAGCAAAGAGTACTTTAACCCAAGTAACTACAGCAACTTGCAACTAGAATATATGCTTAACTTTTATCTATACTTTATTCCAACTCGGATTCAAAAGAAAACACGGGGAAAGGCGTAGGACAGCCATGCTTTTGTTATCTCGCTCTGGCAGCATCATAATTATGTATATTTAGTTCAAACTTTTGTGGTTGGTATACTTGTTCTTTTCTCCTGCATTTCTCAGGCAATAATCACACATCCACAAGGCTTAGTAAAATAACTTTAATCCCAATCTCATATGCTTTGTTTGATAGGATATAGAGTAATAGTTGAGTTGAATTTGTAGAGTAATATAAGTAAAGGTCTATGTCTTAGGCACATAAACAGTTCTTCGTTTAACTATCGGAAGTTCCTCATGTTAACAACTGCCCCTGGGCGCCTACAAATATGATCTGGCCTTTACCCAACCAAATATCAGCTTTGAGAAAAACATATAAAATTAGAGAACAGGAGGAGGAGGATCACTGAGTATCAGTGCATTTTGTCACTAATCGTTCATAAATGTATTTCATTATATTCATTCAGTCAAAAACATAACAGCTTCTACGAGAAGGTCATTAATCTATATTTAGGTTTGACTAACTAAGTCAAACTTGTACTGCAAAAAACCATACCTGGTGGAGAAGCAGCCAATCGATTTTGGACCTAGGAAGACCTGCGTTCTCTAAAGCTGCTTCTATTGATTGTGGCACAACACGAACAGCAAATCTAAAGACCTCTTTACCATTCATCTGAATGCAAGAGTAAGAGGAACTTGATGGTGGAAATCCAATAACAGAACCATTTGTACCAAACACATGATCTGTTTCATTATCTTTGATTAAAGCATTCAAGTGCCTGAATATGAAAACACTCATTAAGTGGCCCTCTAAAAAAGAAATCAGGGGAAATATTCCAAAATATGATAATAAATACCTTTGACCTCCACCATCACTATGCAAGTCAAAACCAAATAAACCATCTTCTCCAATATCACAGGCCTACAAGATGTGGATTTATATAAATTTTGAGAAACTTAAATGTGCAAATTAGCATTGAACATGGTGAATAGCTAGCAACAACAGAACAAAACAAGGTATCAAGAACATGGGTTAATACAAGAAGAAGATGCAACGTCAGACATCTACACTATGGAATAACACTCCTCAATCAATAGTGCATTTATGTTATATTTCAAGCTATGAAGTGTATCAAGAGTATATAGTAGTGAAGAGGTTGACTGAAGACTTCAACTAGTTATTGATTTGCAAAAACGCAAGAGCAATCTCTGTTCTTTCATTGATTAGACACCTTCATTTCATCATCGAGGTGAAAAATGTCAAAAAGGTAAACTGGGAGTGGTATTATTGAGCTGATACTGATCTAGCCCTCAGTGACCCATATTTGTGCACAGTGAGTAGGCTCAGACATACCAAAAAGAAATATCCATTTAGTATGTTGAATCATTTAAAAATGTCATGAGGTTGGGAACTGGTTCTTAATTGACCGTTTCAAACTTAATGCCAAACCCATCTGAGTTCTGACCTATAAACACCCAACATATAGTCATCACGAACTTCGCACGCCAACCAAAACAAGGTTAACTGGATGCATTAAACTTATTAAGAGAGAAAGGGGAAAAAAGAAAAAGTGTGACATCAACTCCACCAACCACACCTGACCTTACTGGGGTGAAAAAAAATTGAGGCATTTCCAGCCACCAGCTTAAAAAGTTGGTCCCACAAGCACAAACCACTGCCTTTAGGCTTTAACCCGCCCTTTTCTCCAAAAATAAAATAAAAGTATTTATTACTCCACCATCAACATTCCTTCCACACATTGTACTGCTCCTACCACTACAACCAATCATTTCCACAATTCTAGGCTAGTTCTAACAGTGCTGGTCCTCCTTGGTTTTCAACCAATTTTATTTGTTGTAATCCACTTACTAACAGCGGAGTGGAGAAAATAACGAATCAAACTGTCTTATATCCCTAGTCACAATTTTCAGGAATTCCTTCTGTCCCAATCACCCTTGTTTAGAACTTGTATTTTCTAACAGTTCTGATCCTCCTTGGTTTTCAACCAATTTTATTTGTTGTAATCCACTTACTAACAGCGGAGTGGAGAAAATAACGAATCAAACTGTCTTATATCCCTAGTCACAATTTTCAGGAATTCCTTCTGTCACAATCACCCTTGTTTAGAACTTGTATTTTCTTTGGTACAAATAAAAGATGGGTAAATAAAAAGGTAGACTTGAGCTTTGTGGAAGTGGTTTTTAACATTTGATAGAGAAATAGGTAATTACATCTGGAAGGAGAAGGGTAACACCCAAAGCTGCCAAAGATGGCTGCTACGCTTGGATAGGGGGGAGACAGCAATAGGGAGTCACTTCATTGGTCATAACCTTAGGTACAATCTGGATGGGTTCTTTGAAGGAATTTCAGTTGAAACATGAATGTTTCAGAATGACTGTAGAGTATTAGGTTACAGAAAGTTTCAATTTCCTCTTTTCTTTTGTTAACCATGGTAAGCACAGAGCAATTGACCAACAACACCGCATAAGATTCAACCTCTAGACTGAACACCAGGCAAAAAAACTCCAGTTAAAGTTACCCTTATCTCAAAAAATAAATAAAATCCAGTATGTGACAGTGAAGTTTGCGTATATTGTTTGGACGAATAATCGGGTGAAGTAGATCCATGGATCAGTTTTCTTATCAACCGAGAAATCCTTGAGGGGGTAGTGGTGCACGGTTCGAAACTCAGGGGATAGTGGGCTGGTCCCTCTACTTTTCTCCACTTAAGCATGGTTCGAATACTTGACATGTGCTGTTCCACACATTGCACTCTCACCACTAGACCAAAGCCTAGGGATGGTCCATGGATAAGCATTTCAAGAATAAGAAATTTTGAAAACGTCAGAAGAGCCAAAACACAGGAAATATCTCATAGTCAATGTTTTTTTCGAGAAATGAAGCCAGAGGAATTTCAAATGATTTACTACATAGCACCTAAAACTCCCGAAATGCGAAAGCAAAACTAAGAAAACCAACTTTGAGCTATGAAAGGAAAGCTCTATACATGTATCACATCAGACTTTCAAACCACACATATTTACACCAGGTGATCAATTTTGTGCCCTTGTATTAACAAATCGGCCATTTTTTCGAAATTAGACCCATGGTCTGAATACCAGTTATGAACTCTGAAATACTGACCAGGTGGCCACTTTCGAACTTCAGATCACTGGGCTAATTTTGAAAAAGTGGTCAACTTCTAAATAAAAAGCCACAGAAGAGGTTATTTGTGTAAATCAGACCCCAATAAAATTTAAACCAACCTGACTGGTGATGAAAATCAGCCACCAATGAGGTTGAGACATTTCTAATTTTATACATGTCTACTGAATATCCCCAACCCAACCTAAACCCTGGTGAAGAAAAGAAAGACCTCGTGAACTTCATTGATTTAGACTGCAAGAAGAGTAAAGAAGAATCTAAGGATACTTGAATCAGTAAAGAGGATTCATCCCTCTTTTTACTTGATGAAAAGAAAAATAGGATAGTTATTGGAAAAACTGCAATGACGAAAAATCATAATTCACTAAGGGGTCGTCTGGTAGAGTGTCTCCTTGAGTATTACTAGTACCTTGTTTGGTACTCTTTTCCAACCTATGTAAAACTAATGCTTGCATACACTCTATTGTGTATTAAGGTGGGTATTACTAATACATGGATTTCTACTAGGCATTAGCAATGCAATGGTTTTAATGCATGCATTAGCATGATTAAAGACCCAATTGCCCCTCAAAACCTATTTTACATCTTTTCCACCATAGTAGTGGAGGGCATCTTTGTAAATAATTTATTTTATGCAATGCATGCTATTCTTAATGCATCAAACCAAACAATGCATAAAAATAATCTATATATAATCAATACAAGCATAATTAATACATGCATTGCTAATACACTCTATCAAATGACCCCTAATTGATTCGTAAATTCTCCTTTATCATACCTGCACCACTACAGCACCAGCAGCATCACCAAAGAGAATACAGGTCCCTCTATCTGTCCAGTCAACATAGCGAGATAGAGCATCAGCCCCTATAACAAGAACATTTTTAAAGCCACCACCTGCAAGACGGCAGAATTTCAATACTTAGCAGAGCATATATTTATGAACATATAATTCAATATATCGTAGTAATGCTGGTATTGACAATTCAACAATTTTCACACGGCAAAAAATAAAATTTTAGGCCACTACTCACTAAATCATATACCCAAGGGATTTATCCAAGAAGTTAATAATTTTCAGTGTCGTTAATATATTCCAATCCTTTAGAAAAGTTTCTCTCTTATTTGTCTTTCACTTTTTAGTATCCACAAACTGCATGACCTCAAGTTTCAACTTTACTTTTAAGGTTTTGACGATAATGACCTATCACTTTTTTCACGCAACTTATGATACTGAACATAAGCAGGCCTTTGTTAGACTTACTTATTAATAACATTTAAGATCATCGACTAAAACCCACTTGTGGGATTACACTAGGTATGTTGTTGTTGTTGTTGTTATTATCCACTAAAGGGCCGTTCAATCTCCAATAAGGTATAGAACACTAAACACCTCCCTCCAGTTCAAGAACTCTACACTAAGAATAAGAGAGTTCATCAATAACCCAGAAATGAGGTATTTAAAACTGACTGATCAAAAAACTCAGGCCTTTGCTTGTTCTCTTTTTGCAAGGAGTGACGACTTCAAATTTTCTTCACAGAGTTTCTATTAGTCAGATAGTGTAGTTTCTACTTATCTCAAAACCATCTATGTGAACTAGACTTCTAGCTGGGTCCAAGAATTCAATGATGAAAGCAAAGGACAAAAGCCACAATCACATCGGCCATGTTTAAGCACAAGTCCAAATTCAAGTGAAAAATCAGCACTTGAACAAAGGGTTGACATAAAATAACACTAGGTAGCGCCGGTATTTAAGTGGAGAAGGGTAAAGGGATGGGCCCATCATCCATCGAGTTTCAAACTGTGCGCTATTGACTCTCAGGGATCCTGGTTACAAGATAACATTGGTTAGGGTCTGGAGCACTTAGGAAGAAGTGCGGCAAGGCCGCCACAGGCAGGACCAAGTAGCCATTCATTGGTGTTGTTTCCACGTTCTTGCTGGTCAACTATTTTGTGTTTCCGGATATTGATTATTCCTAAATCTTCAAGAAACATTAAACATGCAGATCAGATACAGCTAGAAAATTGATAATATGGAATGTGATTTTGGTCCACCTAAAAGTGTTAAACATTCTTAATTCATTCAATGCAAGTTTTGGAGCTCCCATGACATATGAAGGCAATTATGAAAAAATTGATGAGACACTTCAAGTTATGTTACTTTTACAAGTGAGAAAACACTTGCTTCAAGAAATCTCATCAAGGAGTAAATCTTAGGTAGGAAATCTTAAGATAAGAAAATGAAGCAATCAGAACAAGCTTTCTGGGAAAATGGTACTGGAAAGCTTCTAATAGTCATAACTCATAACTTCCCAGTTACAACTTGACAGCATATGCTAAGTCGCTCTCCCTTCCTCCTCTCTACCCCACAAAGAGGTCTGTATACATCTTACCCTCCCCAAACGGCCAAACCCCACTTGTGGGAATACACTGGGTATGTTGTTATTTTTGTACTCTCCGTCCCTTGCGCTTTCTCTCTCTCACACACACACACAGACAATGTATACCTACCAGTATTATGATAGAAGCAATTATTCTTTCACTGAGAAGTGTCGTAATCTTTGTCTCCTGTATGTTCAGTTGTCTTCCAAAACCTAATCATCTCCAATTAACCATCCAAAATCTTGCTTAAGAATCTAAGACAATGCAAATTGTTTTATCGTTTAACCTCAATTACAGATAACTTGAGGTATATCCAACAAAAGATGATTACCTGGTTCATTTTATCCCTCTAGGGCAAAGTTTACAAAGAACTTATGCATAAAAAAAATTACAAAATTCTACCTCTGATATAGCAAGCAGCAGATACCAAACCCAACATGAACCCGCTACAAGCAGCTGTAATGTCGAAAGACAATGGATTGCTTTTGCAGCCAAGTGCTCTTTGGATCTGAGGAAAGAAGTACAAAAAAGAATGGATAGAGTCCCCAAGAAATTCTGAAGAGAACATGATTAAATATAATTTGACGGTGCAGCAACTTCGTTAACTCGGGTCGGCAGTATAAATCAGAATTAAAAAGTCAGTCAGTTGGAAATGCATGATATAATTAAAGCATTTGAAAAGATAAGAACCAAAATAAGTTGAATAAGCAAACACGTTCTCTGCAGGGCACAGAAATATATTGCGAGTAATTAGAAAGACAGATTAGCAATAAAAACACCATTGCTGGCCAGTCACTTGTGACCAGCAAAACCACGCATTTAGCTCAAAGTTGAACTTCTATATGGACTATCTGTCTGATGTAGGATCACAATGGCGGGAGAAGGGTCAAATTAATTTTCCTGAGGAGCAACCCTTTACCAAACTAATTATCTTACCTTGTCAGAAAAGAAAACATGCAAAGATGATGGATCATCCATCAAATGGCCTTTCTATTTTGGGACACTTCAAACCTTTTACCACGCTAACAGTACAGCTCTCATTACATCATAAATGTACTTTCTTTGTTTCACATAATTTCAAGGGAAATGCATGGGGACACTCAATTATAACAACAAGGCCAAAATAAATAAAGAGTTGCCTTGGCCTCTGATGAAACACAATTAATTTCAGAAGTTGTCGATCATTCTTCATTATATTGTAACATCATATGCATATGAATGAGTAAATGCATAATTAACTACAGTATCATGCACACAAAAATAAAGGTGATTATCTAATTGTCTTAAAGGGCAATACATTTATCAGTTATAATCCTAGTAAATGCAGGAGACAAGTTCATCAACAATGTGTTGTGAATGGAAAAAAAGAAAAACAATCAATTCCTATGCATAAACTATGTTCTATAAAGTAGATATGGCAGAAGGCAAAGAGAACGTCTAAACTCAATAGCTCCATGGCAATGCATTCCATATTATCACTCTGGTTAACTCATGTTATGGGTGTGAAATAAAGAAAGCACTGTTGCAGGTTCTTTCTGAACAGTCTGAAGATGGGCTATACTGCTAGAGAGGTAATTTTTCTTGCAATATCGGTTGTATGGAAATATAATGACACTTTTCTTCTAGCAAGTTATACCTGTGGAGCACTACCAAAAAGGTCCTCAGGAGTTGAACTGCATAACAAAATTAGGTCAACATCATTAGGATCAACCTCTGCCATCTCAAGAGCTTTCCTTGCAGCCTCTGCAGCCAGATCTGTTAAACTGTCTTTCCCTGTAAAAGCATATAGCAGATTAAGGCTGGTTTACATAAAGTACAAAAAAGTTAATACATCTTTTCCAGCTAAATAAGAATATAAGTATTTTACCCACATTTCACAAAAGGCATTTCTGATTTTAAATCATTTATACTACAACCTATTAATGCATGGCTGATCTTTGCCAAGTCATTCTTGTGTGTCCACAAAAATTAAATCTTGACTCTTTTATTTTTGGAATAAATAAACAATTAGGCTATGTTCTACAAACATTCAAAAGGAAACAACAGAGAACACTGATACGTATCCATTTTTTTTATGACAAGGGAAACCCGTAGTCGCTACCCTTTGGGTGTGCAGGGTGAAATCTCCGCTCCTATGCAATAGCTTGCAAACCACATAGGAGAGGTAACCCGCACAGCTGCACTAGGCAAGCCCGGTGCGACGAGCTCAACCCAGAAGGCAAACCCCTTGCTTTCGCTAGCAAGGGGTTTCGAACTTGAGACCTCCAACATGGAAGTCCCAAGCCCAAACCACTAGGCCACCCCGAAGGGTCAATACGTAACCTGATTCTAAAATATTTGATTCTATAGAAACATGTCAATCTAATCATAAGAGAACATAAATGTGTAGTGTGTATAGTAAAGTAAAGTATCAAAAGCTCTTTGAAATTCTGAGAAAAGGAACGAAAGGAAGTATTACAAAGAAACAGGATATCCAATCCACACATCACACAATGGCCCTTTGGGAGTCTTTGGATAGGTACCTTTTCATAATGTGCTTGTAAGGTTGTACCAACAGTTCTATAAATTTTATATTAGCAATACGTTTGATGCTTGGTACAATCATTTTACAAAGCCAATTTTTTTTGGCATTCACAATTTAATCTCAACTAGAATTACTATTGATTTAACAATGGGCAGATAATCTTTTCTACAATACAAAATTTAGGCCAATAGGAGTTTCAAAAGCTTCAAATTTGAGCTTCTACCGAAGCGCTTCTTGATAAACTCTAGGAACTAAATGTACTTTTAATTATTCACCGAAGGTTAGAAGTATTTTCGCATTCTACTTGTTTTCTAGATACACTCTACTCCTAAATGGGGCTAAAGTTTTCTTCTTCCTTTTTAATAGCTGAAAAATTCCCCAAGGCCAACTGATGCACAGTTCGAAACTTGGTGGATAATGGGCCCGCCCCGGTACCCTTTTCCACTTAAATACCAAGCTTTTATCAGTGCCGGGGTTCAAATTCATGATGTGTACCTAATCCACACATCTGCGTCACTGACAACTAAACCAAAGCCTAAGGTGCTTAAGTATTACTATATTTATCCCCTAAAACATAAGACAGCAGAATCCATCAGGTTAAAAAGCATCACATCGAAAGAAAGACTTGCCTGAAAGAACTCTACGGTTACGAATTCCTGTCCGAACAGATATCCACTGATCATTAGTATCAACAATTTTTGCAAGATCATCATTGGATACATTTAGAGATGGTACTGCAGAGCCACACCCTATTAGTTTGCAGCCCCTGTTAACTAGCCTGCACAAGCAAATGGAATATTGAGGTTAAAATGAAGAAACACAGTGAATTCTCTGACACATACTTGAGCCTGCTTGTTAAAATCAGAGTTCTTTGTCAATCTGTTAATGAAATGCACCACGACGGCACTCAAATATAACAAAAGTGGAAAGAAGTGAATCTAGTTGGAGCCCTTTTACTCCCTTTCTTTAGGTGAGTTTTTCTTTTTCATTTTCTCCGGTTGGAGCCGATGAGGGAGCTAGAATTTGGCATAACTTGATGACTTCCTCTACAGGCTCCTTTTGGCAAACAAGAAGATAAATCCCGAAGAAAAAATAAAAGTCCAAATAATACAACCAGGCATAACTATCCACCAAAAACTGTGCTTTCTCAAAATATAATATATCGAAGTTTTTGGAAGTGCCACCATTGTTCTGTCTTCTCACTAGCTCAATTTGTAGGTGTCCAACCATACTAAAAAAGGCCATGTGATAATTACCAAGAATTACATGTGAGCAAATCTTTTTATTAAAATGTTTTGAAAAAAATTCAGTAGGAGGTTCTTTACATTACCTCGATACTCGAGATTGATCCGTTGAAACCTTATCTGCACCTTCAACACTGCTGGAACACATAACGCTATTGAAGGTTCCATCAGAGAACGATTGCCTATCCTGATATATGCCTATAGATGGACAAAATCTCCTCCTTATAGCAGGCACTGCTGGCGTAAAGAACCTATATCATTGGTCATTTGCATGTATCGATAACTCAATAACCCTCGAACAAATAAGACTAAACAACATAACAAAACAAAAGCAGCACATATGCTCAACATTTTGACTTGATGATGTAAAAAGAGGGAGAACAGAGTATGAGAAGATAAGATTGTTGTAGACTTTATATATATAACCAGGGGTGGAAAGGAAGAACTTTTTTTTCCATATAATATTAAAAAAATTAAATCTTTAGCAGTTATTAGTATGGCAGTGACAGAACAGATATAAATGATTCACACACTTCAACCAAACTAGTTCTGGATTGAAGCTTAGTTGTTGTGGTAACTACTAAATGCAAATATTTCGCTTTGTCAGAACAATCACAATCACATAAATACACTGTAGCAAATCTTCACTGCTTAGGGCTAATTCCAAATCTTTAGCTTGATTATAAATCCTGTTCAGATCTTTAGATCAGAGATAAGAGTACTTACAGAGTATGTCCTTGTTGCTGCCGTAAAGTACTAACTCCAACCCTCCCCAATAATTGATAACGGTGTTGCAATGAAAATGTAGGACCAGCGGCAATGGTGGTATTCGCCATTTGTTAATTCCTCAAACAAAAATTGACTGTACCGATTGCTCTGCTTCACATGAAAAATCAAGAAAACGGAAACCCAAATAGGAAAAAAGGAAACTTTAAGAGAGATAAAGATGGCGATAAGAAAAATGATGAGGAAAAACAATGTGGGTGTCTTAAGTATTTCCGTCCATTTGTATAATCGTAAGCTTTTGATTCCAGTTCATAGATATCTCCGTCCTCAGCTCAAATGTGGGTTCTCCGTATCTGTATTTTACTGCTTTTTCTTTTCTTTTTTCCTTTTGAACTAACGATATTAATTAGGCAGAAGCTTTTATGAACCTGTGGCTTTGGGGACAATTCACTCACTCACTCTATTTGGTTCAATTTGATTGGGGCCATCTCTAGACTTTTTCTTAACTTTTTTTTTTATCTCGATTAATTTCATGAGATATTATTCATTTATTCATTTCCATCCATAACAATTATCGAAAAACTATCATAAATGAAAAAAATTACTTATAATACATTTAAATCTTGTTTGGATGATTGTCACTATGTTTACTTTGATTGTTACTTATATTTTGTTTGGATTGATGTACATATCAGTATTTGAATAGATTGTATTGTTCTTTATTATTACATAATATCACATGTCGATAATTTGTATAATAAATCTATCAGCAAAAACAGAATTTACAAACCTACTAGAAAAATAGGGTATACAGGATAGAATTACTTTGAAAAGGTAATGTAGAAGATAAAATAAATAATTAGTAAAAAATAGAATGAGAAGAAAATATTAAGGTAACGCCGTAACTACACCAAATTGGTTGTTACATAAAATGAGTTTTTTCGTCGTTACCTAACAATAGGTTTAAACTTTTAAACAATGTGATACAGTGAAATTTAAGTAACAATTGAAACAGACATTATATTTAATCTAACAATGCAATACAACAAGTAACAACCATCCAAACAAGGTGTTAAAATTTATTATATCATATCGCTAGATTCATTGTTAATGACGAAAAAGTCATATTTTGTGTGATGACTGATTTTGTGTGATTGCGTATTTTTCTAAGTTTCTTCTTTCTTGTTTTGACTTTACTTATGATATAATAATCATATTTATTATTTATGTATCCTATTTTTAAAAAAAAATTAGCTTTATGTCATACTTTTTTGAAAGATTTATACTTAAATTATTGACATTTGAAATTATATAATAATAGAGAACGACACAATCTATTAAACATTATATACTACGATACAATACAATTTATATATATATACCAATACAAAATATAATAATTATCCAAAAACAGTGCTTTAAATTTGAACATGAATGATGAGTCATGAAACTAGTAATTCTCAAATCACTTTTCCTTTTTTACCAATAAATTACACTCTTGAATGTATTAGAATTATTATATTATAAGGTACATAATTGATCTACATATTTACCCTCCATGAATGAGTTTTCTTCAATATGGGCCTAACAATCTTACACTGTTAACCCATTAGTTGAATATTTTATAGGAAATTTAGTTAACTAGTCAAAAAAACCAACTTATTTAGTGATAATATCCATACTTTAATAATATTAGTAAGCATGTCAAAAATGTCATTATTTTAAAAATAAATAATTATTCTGATATTATTAATATTTTCTCTCTCATTATTTACACCTTTTTTTTCTCTCTCATATATTACACATTTTCCTATTTTTATGTAATTAGATAGAAGTTAATGATATTTTAAATTTTATCTCTCTTTTATTAACCTTATCAATTTCTCTCTCATCTCTCTTTTATTAACCTTATCAATTTCTCTCTCTATATTTATTCATAATCAACTCTCCAGATTTATTCTCTCTTTTCTTAAGCTTCATTTTATTTTCTCTCTCTAACATTCTTCCAAAATCAATTCCACAGATTCTCGAATTTTCCTATTTTCTATCATTCTCAATTAATTTCGTTTAAAGGTTTGATTTGAAGATTCACATTGATTTGGGTATTATGTTCTTCATATTCCTTATTGATTTACTTACTGATTTTAGTTGTTTTTTTTTTTTTTGTTATTCTTAAAATAATTTTTAGGGTTTCATAATACAAAATTATCTCTTCAATGGACGCTTTCAAGAGAGTTACTAGAGGTATCGGACAAAATAATCTAAGTTCTTCCGAGTTCTCATCGTTTAATTTTTTTTTCACTCAAGAAATAAAAAACAATGTAGGTTCCGCTTCTAAATCTAAGGAGGGTATACGACGGGGAAAAATGCATGAATCCGTAGTTGTGCAAAATCCCACACAAATTCGTAACCATGAAGTTGAAGAAGACCAATTTTTTGGAGAAGAGGTATTTTTTTTTTTTGCATGTGCTGTGTATTGCATGTTTAGTTTAATTTGTTTAGTAATTTTTAAGATTCAAAAAAATAAATGTTACAATGCGTTTGAAAGTGTATATGAAATTTTTAGTCTGTTATAGTTACTATGTATTTTTGTAATGGGAAATTTTTTAAAATGTCATATATTTTTAGTATGTTATAGTTACTATGTATTTTTGTATTGGAAATTTTTTTAAAATGTCATATATTTATTGTATTTTGTGTTCTGTTTTTTTTTTTGTGTGTGTGTGTTAGTTGTCAATGTAATACATTTTATGAGCTTGATTGTGTATTTACTATTATCGAATACATTTGTAAGTGTATATGGAATTTTCATCCTGTTATAGTTTTTTTTTTTTTTGTATTTTCATAGTTTTAATGTTTTTTGTATTCACTGTTATAGTTAGCATGTATTTTTGTATTTAATATGTTTATTGTATTTTGTGTTCTGTTTTTTTTTTGGTGTGTAAGTTATGTCAATGTAACACATTTTATAAGTTTGATTGTGTATTTACTATTATCGAATAGATTGGTAAGTGTATATGGAATTTTCATTCTGTTGTAGTTATTATTTATTTTTGTATTTTACAGTTTTAATTTTTTTTGTATTTATAAATTTGGAAGTGTATATTGAATTTTGTTGATGTTTTAGTCAGTATGTATTTTTGTATTTCATAGTTTTATTGTATTTTTGTATCCATAGATTTGGAATTGTATATTGTATTCTGTATTCTGTCAGTATATATCCATAAATTCATTTTGTATTCACAATAGTAATTCTTCATATTTCATAGAAGTCCCTTAACATATACATATACAAAACAAATATTGAAAATGTGTCCATTTAAGAACAAACGCTTACAACATACATACATTGATCATATTTGTTTCGTTAAGGAATACAACTTATTCAAATAGTTATACGTTATCCATAATTCATACAATTTACAACCAAAACAGAATACGGACGAAAACAAAAACGAACGGAAACAGACTACTTTTTTAAAATTATACGAAACCTGAATACTACGCTTTACAATTATTTTCAATTACACTTTCAAATTTTTTTCGTACTATATCAATTTCAAATATATGAAAACAAAATATGATTAACAATTATATCAATTATAAACAATTAGAAAAAGAATAAGGAAGAAGCAATTATCTCGTCGAATTTGTATGAAAATCTTAAAAATCAAAAGTTGAGATAATTCATCAGATTTTGGAAGTGTCGGTTGTTTTTTTGAATTTTTTGATTTTTTGTAACTGATGAGAGTTTTAAGCAATACTTCTATCTTTAGTTTTTTTTTTTCTCCCCTTAATTTCTCCTTTCTGTTTTAAATATTTGTCTTCTTTTAATTTAAACAATTAGAAAATAGATTAAAAAGATACATAATAAACTAAAATTATGACATTTTTACTAAATAATGAAAGTATTGACAATGAGTCCTCTTAAATAACAAAATAATGACATTTTGAAAATTTTCCCATATTTTATTACTAATAATAGAGTAAACACATAAATTCATAACTAAGTTTAGGTCTTTATCATTATTTATTAAAGAGAAAAGGCTTAAATATGCTATTAAATTTTTAGAAAAGACTCATTTCTGTATTTGTTAAAATTTTGATTCATTTATGTCATTATTGTTTAAGAACAGACTTATTTATACCACTATTTTTTAACATTGATTTTGCAAAAATCATTTTTTGACACGTGACCAATTATATTTCGATCACGTCATTAATTTTTTAATTAAAAAAATAAAATTCTGAACAAAATTTGAATTAAAATAGCCCACCAAAGTAAAAACTCACCCAAATTTTAAAACATCCCTAATTTTATTTGAGTGGATTATTTTAATTCAATTTCTGTTCATGATTTTGATTTTTTCATTAAAAGAATTAGTGACGTAACCGAATAATAATTGGTCACGTGTCAAAAATGATTTTGCAAAATTACTGTTAAAAAATAATAGCATGAATGAGTTTTTTCTTAAACAGTAATAACATAGATGAGTCAAATTTTTAACGAATAACATAAATAAATCTTTCCGAAAATTAATAGTATATTTAAGTCTTTTCCCTTTATTAAATGCTCTTCAATATGACATACCAAACACTTTTGGAATAATATTAAGTTGATTTCATTAAATCTCCTTAATTTATATTGACGGCCATACACATATTCAATTCAAGTGAGTCACTTAGGTTTTAATTGAATCACGAAATTATTTAAAAAATAAAAAAAATGTTTTTTTAATGAAATCATGGATAATTTTTGTCTTTTTTTTTTAAAAAAAAAGAACTACAAATACATTTCAAGCAACATAACTTTTGTCCTTCTTCCTTTATTCTATATTTTTACTTGAATCATAAATAGCATAATAATGACTATCGAATTGTTATTTCAGTTTTTGTGTTCGAATAAAAGAGCAAGAAATATTTATTTTTGATCATGCAAAAATTGAATTCACCGTTCAATATTACTAAGCATTTTCTAGTTTTAATAATTTATCTTGTCAAACAGCTGATGATAGTATCTTAAATTTTTTAACAATATAACTGTTAAGTTATTTACTCAATTATGACACATAATTATTTAGTTAAAATTTATTAATTATTCGATAAATAACAAGATATGATATTATATTATAATCAGATACGAAGTAACAATAGAATTATTACAAATATGATTCTTATTTTAGTATCAAAAAATAAAATTAGTATATCTTTATTAAATAATGTAAATTATTGTGTTCAACATATTTAGTATCGTTCAAGAGTTTGAATAATATACTTATATATATACATTTAGTTTAGTTTATATTTTTGTCAACTTTTTGAATTCAATTATATTAGTTAATTCAAAATCATTTTTTTCTTATTCAAAATCTGAATTTTTTAATATTATGAAATTGAATAATGCAATAAATTAGTACGTTTTTTATGCAGATTTGACGGTAATCTTGTTAAAAATCAACGTAAATCATGGGAAAGTTGTTACCCTTTTTTTGTGCATTAACAGTTAACATAAAAAAAGAAATTAAAGTATCCGGCCATTTCTATTTACGTATCATTTTGTTTTATAAAGTATCCGGATTTTTCAAAAAGAAGGGATTTTTGGTAAATATTGATATTATAGGAATAGAATGTAATTTGTCATTTACAGTATGTCATTTGCCTAATTTTTACATCAAAATATTTGTGGTAATAGTGAATTTTTTTAGCAGTGTTACTGATACTATTTAGTATGGGTGTCAAAAGTGAGCCCAGGTAACCCGTCCAACCCGCCCAGAATTTTAAGGGTTGGGCTCAAGATAATTTGAATTGGGTTTATTCTCAACTCATTTAAGATTAACCCATTTGAAGAAAATTCTCAATTGACCCCAAATCACCAATTTCAACTTGTTTTATAACTTTTTATTAAAATATGTTCTTATATTGAAGGTATGAATTATTATCTATTTAACATCTTTTACGATTTCTCTATCCATTTTTTACCTTTTTAACAAAAATTTCTTGAGCGGGAATTCAAATTGTGATTATAAAATTTAAATATCAATATATTAAATTATTGAGATAAATCGGGTCAAATTGGGCGTGTCAAGACCCAATCCATTTTTTAGCCCATTTGAGCCCAAAATAAACTTGGGGGGTTAAGACCCAACCCGATTTCTATTGAATCCATTTTAATATTTCCAATTTTAATCCAACCCGCCCATTTGAGCCCAAAATAAACTTGGGGGTCAAGACCAACCCGATTTTTATTGAATCTATTTTAATATTTCTAGTTTCAACCTAACCCGCCCATTTGACACCCCTACAGTATTTAGCATATTATCACATCTAGCTGCCTCCACTTTTAGTAAGTGGAAGGTTTGGTGGAGAACCATTTATAAGGCTTTTGATGTAGTGATAAAAGCGCAACGCGTGATGTGTCGTTTTTAAATTGAAAAAAAAAAGTTTGTTGGAGAACCACTGGTGATCTCAATGGGATGGAGAAAAAGTGATCATTTAGAAACAAGCAAAAGAGCATGAATTGATGCCAAATAGAAATATCAATACAAACAACAACACAAAGTAAAAAACACAATCAAATACACAAATATAAAGTAATTTTCATGGCAAATTAGAGCTGCAATATGGCTGTTTAGATCTCCATAAGTTTCTCAAATGTCTTCATAGCAGAAGCTGGCAATCCAAGAAGCACATTGACACTTCTCCTCTCTTTCCCATGAGAAAGAAACAGAGAAACTTCCTTCTCAGGTAAAGCCACTGGCCCTGATACAATAGGTTCTCCCCATCCGAAATCCGTGGTGTGGAAAGAAAGCCTAGACCAAGTAGTAATAAGAAGAGTAGCAGTTAAAGAAGGCCTAGCTCTTGTTGCTTCAAAATAATCTATAGCAGATTTCATGTAACTGTCTGTAACCAATTTAACAGCTTCTTGAACCAACTTAACAGCAACAGAAAGTGGATTCTCGACTATCTCTGCTGCAGTGCAGAGTGCATTAGTTAAAACAATTCCGTTTCCAAAATATCCTTGTGGAATTGAGGGATCAAATCTTGATCTTCCATCAACAGCAAAGAGAAGTTTCGTCTTTTGATCAGGCTTCATTTGTAATGCCTGAGTTCGCGCTTTCCAGATGAAAGCTGATAAGACTTCAAATGAAGTGCATTTGGTAACATTACCATCTTCTTTTGCTTTTGCTTTTAGTTGTTCAAGCTTCTCAGGGTCAAAACAGAAGGCCTTATACATCATTTCTTCTTGGTATAGTTTAGTAGAGTCTGATATATCTTCAATTTCAGCGAACTCGTTATGAGTATACTCAGGCTTTGGTGGATTTCTAGGCTTGAGTATGCTCCTGTCTAGGAATGGAGGGACTTTGATAGGTAAACCTCTAGCAATTTCACCCCAAGAATTCACAAACTCCATCGCTCCGATCCCATCAAACATACAATGGTTCATACACAAACCAAGCACAAATCCCCCACATTTGAACTTTGTCACCTGAATATAGAGAATTCACTTAGTTAGAATTGAGGTCATATTATCAACGCGCATCAAAAAGACTGAATAGCACACTTGGTTGAACGCTAAGTTATTTTGTGAACACAAGTCATTTGCATATCCTAGAATTGCACAATAGAGCAAAGGGGGTAAACTTCTATTGTGCAAAATGGGCTAAAATAAACCACGAGTTGATTTCTCAGATGGTCACTCAACTAATAGTTATTATCTCAGAGAGATAACAGAAGCATGTACATTTCTCCTAATAAACAAAGAATACATAGTACCTGAGCCACCAGGGGAGGCATTTCTAGTATATTTTTAGCACCAGGAATATCATAAACAAGTTTGCCAAGTGTAACAGGATCAGGCTTAGTATTATCACCAATATCTTCTACGTTACAATTTGCTTCTGCCTCAACAAACACTGCACCTTCTCCACTACAGTCCAAAATAAGTTTCATTTCCTGGCTAATTGTCAATCTCCCTGCTAATGGAAAATAATGAACAAGAACCTTTGACAAAGCATCCTTCATCACTTCAGCAGCATTCTCATTCCCTTTTTCTTCTGATTTAAAACAGTAAATTGTTCGAACCGGCACGGCTATATTCTGATCAAGATTTGATAAGTAATATTGCCCCTTCTCTGTTTTCTCTGCTGGTGCCACCAAACTTGGCACTCCTTGCTTCACAATAAGCTCAATTGCAACATTGTGTTTACCATTCTCCATTTTCTCAAAATTAATAATCCTGTTTTTTTTTTTAAGAAACAAACAAAAAAGTTAAAAGAAATTGAAGTGGCATGAAAAATAAGATACACAACAAAAAGTTCAAAAAAAAAGTACCTAAAGGACGGGGAAAAAATGCAGTTAATGTTCTGATATTTTGAGTCTAGAAATGGTATAATTGTGAGTGTGGAGATAAATGACTTTGGATGTATATATATATATATATAGGAAATGCATGAGTTGGACTATTGACTATTTGTTGAGTATTGGTTAACAAAAATGTGTACTATTGAAAAGGACCATAGAAGCTGTATTTTTTTATATTACTAATTAAAGCTTATTTATATTCAAAGCTGTATAAATGTTAAAGGAGAAAATTTGGTTACGTAAACAAAAAGAAAAAGTTTTTTTTTAATTAAAAAAAAATGACAATGCAAATAGTATATGATGTACAAACTTACTTTCTACATGTGCTGGTGGCCGGGAAGCAGTAGGTTTAAGTAGTCGAGGTCGAGTCAAGATTGTTACTGATGAAATTTAAAATATAAAAAAGTAAACGCATAACATCTATTATATTAATAAAGACAAAGTTAAAATTTTAAAGTGACTGGTTCTAACCAAATACATAGTTTGACCAGAAGTTGTTGAGTTCAGCTAAATTTATATCCAGACTTCTAGTTCGTCCTTGATCCATATTCGAGGTACATGATAGTTAACCAGACACAACCACTATGACAATAGAAAAAGTTTTAAATTTTTATTTTTTTAGTTTTTTTAAAGTGTTTGATTTGAAGAATGAGATTTTGTTGTTGTCATATGGGTGTGGTAGGCTACTGGCCCCAAAACCAAATGTTACCAATTCAAAAAATGTGGCGTAAGAATTTAAGTAAACTCTTGTATAGTTTGGTAGAGTTGGCCTCCAAATTAAGTAGATCAATGACTTAGTCTAATATTTTATACTAAAAAGGAACATATTTTCCAATATTTGTAGCTTTTGTCAATTTGAATCATGTTTTCTTTAAATATGTTCTCATCTACAAAAAGACAAATAAGTAGATTTTCATCTAATCATTTATTCAAATATAATACCCTTAACGTAAAGGTAATAACAATGTAACATTAGGGCTAAACTATTGTAGTTATAAAGAAAATTGTTTGTAATAGAAGCTATAAGAGTTGGGTACTAAAATGGGTAACAATTTAGGGAAGTTTCACATTTCACAATCCAAGAAATGGCTTATTAAATGTGGTCGTCTTTTAAAAAATATTAATGATTTTCAGTATTAAAATGATCCAAGTTTCTAACTTGAAGAAATCAGAAGTAATTTTGTGTTTGGACATGAAAAAAATAGGTTTATTTCTTTAAATCGTGAAAAAACTAAATTTAATTCAAGTGAATGTTATTGCAAAAGTTTGAAAATATTAGAACTCGAAAGGGATGAAAAATTACTTTGGGTTTGACATATTGTATATTTAAGTGGATTCATTCACTGTCGCTGAATCAATGGGTTCGCACAAAGCTATTGTTTTCAACTCAAACTTTGCATGTGTGTGTGGAAATCAATGGCATATCCTTGTTATTATCGTATATACTCAATGTTATTATTGGGTTTTCGTATTTATAATTGATGAGATTGAACAATCTTAATCCTATTAGAAGTATTCTTTGTTCAGACTTCGCTGTTGGCAAAATAAAGTATTGTCAGTGATACATAGATGTAAACGGAGCCCAACGGCCAAAACCTATAAATTGACAATTGCATTTGTACGCAAAACAAATTAAGCAATAGCTTCAAGTCGATTCTCAAATTGTCGGTCATCTATTTAAATCTAAATCAACAAAAAGGACATTATGTTTGTATTTAATTTTATGAATCAATTAGTTGGCATTGGGTTAAAAAATGGAATGATTATCCACTTTATTGGTTTTCTTATAATTTGCTTAATTATCAAATAATTAGTATAAAAGATTTCTTCTTTATTATAAGTAGGTATTTAAAACACATCCAAACAAAAAAAAAGTTATTTAAATTTCTCATAAGATTTCTTATGAGTCAATTTGCACGATATACTTTTGAACCATTAACCCGCTTAATTATAAGAATCATGTTTTCATGAAACTTTATCACACCCGTGATAAAAAAAAATCGTTACGAATGCACAAAAGTATAGCTGGACTGAGTTGTCGTTAATCATGATGTATTGGAACCAAAAGCATCATAACCCAGAAAGATTATAATTGTTTGAAGAATTGTCGGCATAATCTGCAAAGCACCTATAACATTAGGTCTTGAAATGAACCAGCAAGTTCATCACAGTTTCCAGCATTACTGAATATGTATTTACATAACATTCA
Organism: Solanum sitiens; assembly: GCA_016801875.1. Classification (NCBI taxonomy): domain Eukaryota; kingdom Viridiplantae; phylum Streptophyta; class Magnoliopsida; order Solanales; family Solanaceae; genus Solanum; species Solanum sitiens. Next base: position 420,045 of record JABWTJ010000002.1, read on the forward strand.
ACAATATATTGCAAAATATAACAATAGCATATCAAGCACTTAATTTTGGGCAAATGAGGCAAAAAAAATGGTTCCTCCTAATTTTATTCAAACACAACTCAAGACATGGAAACACCAGGAAAAGACAATAATAGTAATTATCAAGCAAGCCCTCCATGCCATCATGGAGTTTTTTTAGATCTCTTTATTCAGCAACAGTACACATGATACAGAATCCTAGTCATTCATCATATCTAACCTTTGGCAATCTGCAATAGTTATAAAAATTAAAAAAGTACAAGAAGCTCAAAACCCCGGACTATCAGCAAGAGATGGGGATAAGGAAATCCTAAGGTTACATCTACAGATTAGCTATAACACGGAAATGTCTATCTTACAACTATCCTATTGAGGCCACCGTCTGTATACCTTGCAGCTAACAGTATAACTTCTCGCTTACATGTCTATACAGAGGACAACATGCAAATCAGATCAATTAACAAGCTTGCATTGATAGCAAACTCGACTTGACTTGTAAATCAAGCATCACTGTCAGCACCGTCAGACTTTTCTGCATCATCATCACCTTCGGGCTTTTCTGCATCACTCTCTCCTTCAGATTTTTCTGCATATTCACCCTCAGATTCATCCTCGTCTTCCTCTTCACTCATGTTATTTATTACTTCAGTGATTATAGCTTTTACCTCTGCTTTTCTGTGCATCAAATCCAGATCAAAGTGGCTACCTGTAATGAAGTGCCAAAACAAGGTTCAGGAGAGATCGGGACAACAGAATTCAGAATAGCAGGCAGAATGAGCATTTAAAAAAGCATACCTAATTGCCTGATAATATCAGATAAAGTTGCCTGCATTTTAAATAGCGCAAGAAACCTCATCAGTATGAAGCTCAAGCACTTTTTTTTATGAGAGAAGTACTTCTCCAAATAAAAATTGTACTATGGCTTTTTCAATAGTAAATAGTAAAGACTTACAGTGTTAAAATCCACTTTTTTAAGAATAATTGATACTACTGCATGCAATTCTTCTTTGTTGGGCTCTGCCTTGGCCTTCTTTACACTTTTCCCTTTTCCTGTTTCAAAAGGTTCAACAGTCAGGAAGTGGAAGATACACAAAATTAAGAAGAGAATACATATGAACATCAGACACTGGATGATCACTGACATTAAAACATCCTCTCTAAATGGCACAACCCAATACTGATTTTGAAAAAGGAGAAAGCTTGATCACTGACATTAAAATATATTCTCTGTGACACATCACAATACTCATTTTGAGAAAAAGGAGAAAACGCATAGCGTATCCTCGAAATGTTGCTCTTCACAACAATATCTCAAAAAAAAAATCGAAGAACTTTAGCTTCTCACAACAGAGAAGACTCTAACACATTCAATATTTTAACTGAATAAGAAAAAGTTACACACCTTTTTCAGAAACTGACTTGCTTGATTGTTTCTTGCTTGAAGAATTTTCCTTCACAGATTCAGTTTCTTCTTTTTTATTTTTATTTTCAGCCTCTTCTTTCTTGGCTTTAGATGTTGAATCAGCAGCAGAAGCACCTTTCTTGGAAACTGAACTTGAAGGGGTAGATTTTGATGAACTTTTCAAGGACTTCGCAGGGCTGCCCTTTTCTGCGGCCTTAGTCTTCTCTGCTGCTTTACTCCCCGAATCCTTCTTCACACTCTTCTTCGAATTGACCTTCTCATCAGACTTGTTTTTCTTTGGTTTCTCTTCCACTTCCTCTACCTCTTCCTCTTGTTTCTCACTTTTCTCAGAACCACTCTGTTCCTGATCACTTCCTTCTTTAGGAGCTTCATCATCATTGTCAGAGTCATCACCACTATCTGATGGTTGTACATCATTAGCTTCTTCTTCCTCAGTTTTTGCTGACCGCTTGCGTTTTACCCCAACTTCAGATTTCTGATGCTTCTGCTTTGAACATGACAAAGGATTCAGACACCTTCAGCTTCAGGATTATGAGTTATGACAGGCATTTGCAGATGGGTGCCAGAAAAATAGAGATAGAAGATAAAGAACTGTTGGAGCCTGCTTAACCTAGCTTAACTACCCATATTACAAAAGAGGAAAGGCAACAAAAAAAGATTTGACACCATGACAGCATCAAGGACAATAATGAAGCATTGGAAGCTTCATGAAGATCAATAACAAGATCTCAAGTGAAGGAGTAGCAATTTAAGGATGTTGGACTTCAATGGGAAACAAATAAGTTCATTGTGGATGAAAAGCTCAAGACTAACAGATATGAATGGGTGAACTAAATGTCACAACTATTTTATGGTTCAAATTGAAGTCAGGGAGGGGTGGAATGGGGGCCCAACACCAGCCAATAGATGCCTTAAATGTGTCTAAATCAGCACAAAATCAAGGTATCTTCCTTAATTTTAAATGCCTAGTGGAGTTAGGATTCCAAAGTCAAACTTTCCTAATTCTTTTCTTAGTTCTGGAAATGTTCCCTAATTTATTAGGAACATCTTTGATAATTCCTGGGTAGTTAATATTTATTCCCTTTTCTTTTTTTTCTAAGAACGCTGGACTTGCTTTTTTCATTGTTTAGGTCTATGTCCTTGTTTCTTTGCATAATCTTGGCTACCCTTAGGCTATAAATAGGGGTGCCTTCTTTTGTTATTACATTCAAGCTATTGTTTATATAATTAAGATGTTCTTTTCTTGCACTTTTGTGGGTGGGTGGCTACTCTAGAGCTTATTCATTAACCTTCAAGAATCAACTTAAAGTGATAAGTTTAAATCCATCAAACGTATTACTTTTAGGTATTCCAAAAAGGTGACAACACTTGGCTTAATGTGCTTAGTATCTAAGGCAGGTCGGGATCCATAATCTATAGCTTGGAGTTATTCTCTACCAAAGATAGATTAGTTTAGGCTATTTGTTCTTGTTATGAGATTATTTTAAAATTTAGACCTTTTTTAAGACCATGGTGTTAGGTCAAGCAAAAAAATAGACTAATCTTGAAGTTCTTTGATTAATTCTTGAATTGCTTGATATGTTCTTAAATACAAGAAACTCATTCTTGAATTCATCATATCTTTATTTTCAATTCTTATTCGTGTCAAGTATATTAATTGTAGCTTCCGCATATTTCTTTAAGGTTCCTGATTATTATTTATTTGAGTTCTTGGGTCCATAATGTGATTCTTGCCAGACCAATCCAGCTTGATAAGTTAAATCATTTCTCTAGTAATGAAGCTTTTTAAATGGGAAACACAAGACAAGACAAACCAAAAGGAAAAAGGTATGAGAGGACACACATTGCTAGTGTTATCAAAGACTCACTTATGGCTAGTGCCTGTAAATTCTGATATCTACTAAATCCAATACAAACTACAAGATAAAAAATTTCTTAATTAACTCCTTGGTGGCACTAGCAAGCATGATCCTTAATTAAAATCTTGCTTCATTTCCATTCTTTATCAAAAAACATCTAGATTCATTTAAATTGTTACCAGTTTGAAGCTCAGAGAAACTGAATGATGAATCAAGTATCAGTAACACAAGTTCTACACAAGTTCTAGCTACTCAAACATTGTCATTGGTTGATTGATTTAAGTAGAGAAGGACGAGATTGAGAGTTAACCTTAACTGACTTATCCAAGGAACCTGCACTTTTGCTAGCTGAGCCCTTTCTCTTTTGCTTCTTACCCTTCTAACATCAAAAAGAACACAAAATTACAACTTCATAATTTATGTTGTAGGAAAGGAAGTTAAAGACAAAAGGCAACTCCTCAAAGCTCAAGCTGTCAAGCACAGGAAGAGGCTTAGTAAATTCAACTACATACCTGTTCCTTCTCAGCAAGCAAGGAATCTGTTGTAGAATGAGGAGATTCCAGGAACTCTAATAATTTCACTGTGAGCTCATCCTGAAAATTGATGCAAGTAGCATGACTGATCAGAAAAACATAGTTCAGACATATTAGCTGCAATGGATTGCACAGCCAACAAAAGCACCCAATTGCAGAACATACCTTCTTTGCAGAAGTTCTGCTCACTGGAATATTGAGGACATCACAAAAATCCAGCAGCTTTTCCTTAACACACTTGTCCAGCTTCTCTTTGGTTTTTCGCCTTTGTTTTTCCTGCTCGACAAATGAAGTAGGCAAAAGATTATCTGATTACACATTCAGCGAAAGGATTATTCAGGAACTTGATACCATTTCCACATGTAAATAAGAAAAAATTGCAAGGACAAATGGAACACAATACAAAGGAGATAAGAAGGAAGATACCTCATCCTCAACCCAAACAAATCCTGAAAACTGCCCTATGTTTTTCTTCAAACTATGTACCTGAAAAGGCAAAACGTCAAAGATTTCATCAAAATCCAACAGCATTATAAGTGACACCATGTTGTATACACATCAACACATGGCTCTCCACCCCACATTCAAAAGAAACACATGTGCAGTCGAAACTGCAAAAGAGAAAGCATCTCAATTTTAAGGTTCAAGAGTTTGTAAGTAAGAAGACAATGATCACCTTTGATTTCTTGCCAAAAAGAATGTTGTGAAGTATTTGCAGGTTGTCATCAGGTTTTCTCTTGGATAGTTTATAAGCCACTGAAAATTTCAAAATATTGGAGGTGTCAAGAGACAGCAATAGTTTGTATCAAGCTTCAATATCATTGAACTATTATTAAGTACATCTAAGCATCATAATCATAACAGATAGCAACCTCTTGATAACATTACATTTTTATTTATGCAAGTGAACATTGCTTTACTTGAACATGGTTCTTCGTGGTTTCTGTGATTTAATATTTATGCAATTTCCATATTTTCTCCAAGTACTAGTTTTTTAAATCTTAAAATATATGTCAAATGTCAAATTAAAACAAGAGTATATTAGCCAAATTACAATCTCAATGGTATTCACCAATTAACAACAAGAATCCAAAAAAAATTGCCATCAAGGGATCCACTTTATTTAACTTATCATTAAACCATAAATAAATCCTAACCCTAGAAGAGGGAAAACAAGATAATTGAGCAGTGGTGAAATCATACCATTTGGTATATCCTTCAGCTGAGTACCACTACCCTGCATTTAAACACAAATTCATAAGAGGAAATTCATCTCTAGTTGGAACCTAAAAGCTAAGAAGCGACTGAAGATACGTTGATCTCAGTGAAAAAATGAAAAATTGAAGCGTGGAGAATGATACCTTCCTAATTGACAAGGGCTTAGGCGTGGAACCTCTAGCTTCCGAAGACTCAGAATAGCGTTCCACTGTTTTCCTTTCCCTAGTTGGTCTTGTGATTGGTGTTACAGGCTCTTCCGTACTCTCACCTCTGTTTTTCCCCTTCTTCTTGACTGGTTTCTCTTCTTCTTTTTCCTCCTCCTCCTCTGATTCTTCTTTCTCCTCCTCTGATTCAGCATCCTTTTTGTCAACTTGCATTTCGTCTACTTCTTGTCCTTGTACAGAAGATTCCTCTTCCTTTTCCTTGTCGTTATCCTTCGGTTGTTGCTCCTCAATCACCTCCTCTGGTTTCTTGTCATCTAGGGTTTCTTTCTCGGACGCCATAGAAGAAGAAGAATTCTACTACAACTCAACAGCAGCAAAAGGAGTGGTAAAACCCTAGCTGGGGAAAAAGAGAGAAATTTGAAGTTGCAGATCTAGAATTGAAATATTAAGGTGGGAAAGGCGGGCGCCATTAGGAATTGGAGAAGCTAAAATACAGTTTGGAAGCTCCAAATTTTCTAAATATTGGGAATTCCCGGTTATCAAACCGTAATTCCCCCCTTTGCTTTTTGGGCCTATGGGCTAATCCAATTCATATCACACTAGATAATTACACCGTATATCGCCAGTTAATTTCACTTAACTGATACTAAATCAGCATCATATATTGTATCGCTATCATTAAGATTGATAAATTCACTTAATTTATACTAAATTGATATATATTGTATTGGTATAATTAAGGTTTCTTGCTCGGAATATACTCATTATACTCTTATAGTATCATGACTAATGAGTAATTTTTAAACAAGAAATCTTAATGATACCATAACAATATACATATATTATTATAGTATCATTGACTAATGAGTACTTTTAGAACAAGAAATCTTAATGATACTAATACAGTATATATATAGTGATTTAATATTAATTAAACAAAAGTACATATCTTAATGATACCAATACAGTATATGATACTGATTTGATGTCAGTTAAGCGAAACTTATCTGTCTTAAAGAATATGAGGTATGAGTTGTAATTTTGTTTGAGAGAACGGGTATTTCTTGAATTACTTTGGATTGTGGTATGAAAATATTGAGTTTTATCGACTATTTATGTATTTTTTTTCTTTTATTTAATTACGAATTATAACTACATGTTAGGGGAAGAGAGAGGCGAACGAAAATAGGATTGGAGGAGAGAGACGGGCGAGTTTTTTAAAAAATGACTATAGTTTGGGCTTAATTAGAGATTATAACTATAATTTCTTAATTACGAATTATAGTTATATGTTTGGGGGGGAGAGAGGCGATCGAGACTAGTAGATAGAGGAAAGTGGTCGAGCTTGATCTGGAAAGAGGAGAAAAGGTGAGAGATGTTAAATAGATGTTGTATTTAATTTGTTATATCATAAATACAATTGATATAACTTGTATATATAAAAAAACAACGCCAAAATTGTTTGGTTTCAAGATGTGGAATCTATGTTGAATTTCATTTGAAAGGGCTACTAGGACTTGTTTCTCTCTCTTGGGCGAGGCTGGTCCGATCTATTGCTTTTTCTTTGTGGCTATTTCGTTGTAGATGGTTGGTTCACATGTACAATCTTCACAACTTCATGATATACTCATGGATTGACCAGATCTTATTTAGAAAGTTGCAATTTCTTAACTATCATGATTATACTCCTGCTACATAATTGCTATAAATGAATACAACATTTTAGGAGGAGAGAGGTAAGTAAGATCGAGAGAGGATGAATACGTGTTGTATCTGTAGTATAACAAATACAGTTGATACATACACAAATATAATTGCTTGACTACAAATGATACAATTGATTTGTATCATATATTGAATATGATTGTATCAATTATATTAATGAATACAACTGACTGAATACAAATTATCATAATATAATTGACATAGAATACGTATACCAAATATACATGATATAAACTATAGAAAGTATGAAATATACATACATTTGATTTATAATATAAAATACAATTGTCATTTCTATGTGAAATAATTTTTGCGTTGCAACTATTTACCTAGAGAGAGAGACACCTTGCATATTTTTTCCATGTGTTGTTTCATTTATCTATTTAACAAACTTATAGAGTAATTGTTTCTTTATAGTTCTAATGTTTACATCTAGGATTTTTTTTATTTTTGAGCATCATCTATGAACGGTAAGCAGCAAAGTGGTCTAAATCTTGTTTTAATAAGCGAAAGGATTCTTCATATATAAGAAATAGATGAATTTTTAAATCTGTTGTATGTATTTTTGCATCATCTTCTTAAGTTGAGCTTTGTTAGTGAAATTAATTTTGCATTATCAAAAAAAAATTTAACAAATAAAGAAAAGTAATGGAGTTAATAACTTTGATAGTCACTCAACTATCAATTGTTTTCACATAAAGTCACTCAACTTTTATTTTTAACTCAAAATTCACTCAATTATAACTTATTTGCACAGAATGTCACTCAACTTTCATTTTCAACTAAAAAGTCACTCAACTATGATTTTTTTGTGCAGTAAGTCACTCAAACTATTTAATTGTTTTTTCATTAAAATCCAGTGACATAGAATTTTAATTATTAACCAAAAATTTTAGAATCGAATATATACTCATTTAATGACCCGTTCCATTTAACCCGACCCGCTAAAAGTATAATATTGAACATTTTATTTTACCATTAATTCTCAAAATCATTCTCTCTTGTCTACCACATTCTTTTAGCGAATTAATGGTAAAATAAAATGTTCAATGTTCAATGGGGAATGATTTAGGAAATTAATGGTAAAATAAAATATTTAATATTATATTTTTAGCGGGTTGGACTAAATAGGCGGGTCATTAAATAGATATATATATTTGATTCTTGAAATTTTGGTTAATAATTAAAATTTCATGTCACTAAATTTTAATAAAAGAACAATCAAATAGGTTGAGTGACTTTCTATGCAAAGAACATAGTTGAGTGACTTTTGAGTTGAAAATGAAAGTTGAGCGATTTTCTGTGCAAATAAATCATAGTTGAGTGACTTTTGAGTTGAAAATGAAAGTTGAGTGACTTTCTGTAAAGAATTTAATAGTTGAGTAACTATCAAAGTTATTAACTCAAAAGAAATGCTAATATTTTCAGGTTGGGTTAATAAAGTCTTGTTCAACTAAGCAGATTTATTTGTTATTTTTTTGTGCGAATGTGATAATGAGAGTTGAGTTTAGTGGATGAGCATAATATTGAATTGGAAGATATAATTACATTATTTTAAAAAAATTGGAATAAATATAACTATATATGTTGACATGCCATGTAGGCACCACGTAGATGTCATATAGGATGATAAAAGTGGAGATACGAAATTTAATGGTTTAAGGACAAATATGTACCTAAAGTTAAATGGCAAGAATAAATATATAAAAAAAGTATAACCAAGGACAAATATAACATTTTTCCAAAAGTATAGGGATAAATAAAATCATAAATATGATCCGTTTCCGTATTTAGTATAAGTTTGCTCATAAAATTAGGCATGATTGAAAATTTTGTCAAGCTCAAAGTTATGGCTAGCCAACTTAACCTGTATAACTTGTTCGCAAGTTTTAGTTAATTCATAAAATTTGTGTATGTTTATTAAATTTTCACACATTAGATTATGATTAACCGATAAGAATTTGTAAATGATTTGAAATGTATTTGAACTTTAACCGAAATTATTATAATTAATGTATTTTAAAGATATATAAGTGCGCACGTGGAGATCATTAATATTGCATCATTATATATAGTAATTTGTCCACGTAGACATATATATATATATATATATATATATATATATATATATATATATATATATATTTAAAATACGTTCGTTGAATAGTGCAAGTGATAATAGGTCCTTCTAAAAGTTTGAAATTGTTATAACAATTTCGATTAAAGTTCAAATATATTTCAAATTTTTTTCCCTTTCTCTATTCTGTCTATTTTGTTGCATTATTTTCGACGATCTTACAAACTTTGATACTTTCTTTATTTCATTTATCCTCATAAATTGTTCACATATAATAAACACATTGGAAAGACATACTTGAATAATTTCTTATTGACATTATTCATCAAGAAATAAAATAAAATCAAAGATGATAAAATATAAAACAATATATAATTGTTTGCTCATGGAAATTAGAATAGAACTTAGCGAATTTTTGACTTAGGTGATTATGACTAAAATAATCATGAAAATCAAGGAGAAAATATAGTAGTAATTAAAAATGACCTTGAAAAAAAAAAAGTAAAAAAATTAATTGATGAAGATCAATTGCAAACCTTCGAAAAGAAATTGACAAAGTGGGCAGCCCACCGCAAAGCATGGAACTTCCTGATCAGCCTGATGGTGGTGCAAATGCCCTCAATATCAACAGGTATTACTTGAAAATCCTCATTATAAGCCAATAAGTAATAATAGTAGTTTATTGATCTCTTTCTGCTGTGGTTTCATGATGCAAACAATAAGTAATAGTCGTAATTTATTGATCTCTTTCTGTTGTGGTTTCACAATGCAAACAATAAAATATTTTGTTCTTTTTGACTGTTAAAAGTGTAAAGACAAAGTTATGTTGAGCTCTTGACCAAAAAATTTCCTTAGTTTGATAAATTGAGATTCTCATTCTGGTTCAACTTTTAAGAAAAATAGAAGTTGAAATACAAAATATTTCGTTCCAATAATAGTTCAAAAATAATATAAACCTAACTAATCAACATCAACCAATGCATCTTCTGCCTGTTTAGAAAATCAGCCCTTTGGCCTTGTTGGATCATCGCTATGACTAACATATCCAGCCTTGAGTTTGTCCATGCCATACTTCCATAACAATGTTCCGTATCTGTTGCGAATATAGTCACTCTGAAGACCAACGGATGGAATTTTGATTTCGTCGCTCAAATATTCTGCATAAGCAGCTACGAACAGTCCACAATCACTGGAAAAAAAAATGAAGATACATTAAAAATGATTTGAATGTAAAGGAAATCTAAAAACTAACATTTTATCAAACAAAAAAAATTGATTCACAAATACTTATAGGCTATCGCTTTGTTATTGCATAATCTCTTGCGCATATTCAACTGTAAATGAATGTTGAGGACCCAACAGTTCACTTGTTTCCTTGTCTTTGTACGCCTCCAATGATAACCAAGTAATTCTATCCGTTTTATCAAAAAAGCCGCTATCATGTAGATAGTTTGGAAGCATTACAGACAACTGATTAATCTCTTCAGAAGGCACTCTAATTGTGACATATATAAAAAGTTTCTAAACTATTGACTGCATATAATAATGTTCCTGTTTTAAATGATACTAAAAATTGCCTAATACTGATACTAAATATAAATAAACATGTTAACATGATACTTACAAATACTATTTGAAATTATATATAAACGAAACATTAAAGTTAAATATATTTCTTTGATACATTAAATTTCATGTCCAACACATCAAAAGATACTCGAATTCACAATTTCAATTAGATAAATAAACATAATGGATGATACTTAAATTTTTATATACTTACCAATAATTCATATAAATATGATACTTAAATAACAGATGTATGACCGTATGATACACATATACTATTATTTGATACCTTATATTGAATGCAAAATCATGCTGTTATAATAAACCGATACTTTATGTAGATATACAAACTGATACTTATAACATATCTATACGTAATTAGTAATTATTACCCATTAATATATACGAAATATAAGTAAAAATAAAACAAAGAATCATTCTATCATGAGCACATAAAAATTGATACTTGATAAAAAATAATTGAGCATACTAACAAATATATACAAAAATCATGATAAGATTAAAACGATACTTAATATAATTCATCAGACTAATACTACCAAATAATTCATCAGACTAACTAAAACAAACAAAATTCCATATACAATATAAACGACACTTAACAATCAGAATCAACAAACTAAAGAAACAACATGAAAATCATGATTTATATGGAAAAAAAAATTACATACCGTTTGTAATGTTGGTCGAACAATAGGAGGTGCCGCCTTTCTACCCCTCTTCTTTGGGGTTTTTGGGTCTTTAGAAGTAGATGCATGTTTATTTTTTGATGAATTTTTCTTGCTAGAGCTTGGTTTTGTCATAACAATAGTTTGATACAACAATAAAGAACTCAGATCTACATAGAATTTGATTATGGAAATCAACAGTATAATTTTTTGAACAATAAGCACAGTAAATATGCAAAAATGATTTTTTTTTGAAGAAATAGTAATGTGGATGTTGATATACCTGATTTAGGACTCAAATTCGGATGAGTATTGATAATAATCCTTAGAATATTTTGAATTTCAAATTTGATTTACAATTGTAACTGAAAATTAGGGGGAAAATTTTGGCAGAAATTTTTGGGGAAGGCGAGATTTTGGGGGAATGGAATCAGTTTTTGGGACGGTAACTTCTGATTTTGGGAAGGTAAATTTAACTTTTTAAGTTTCCAACGTGTAAAGTTAATTAGTATCATTGGGGGGTAAAAAAATGAATTTTTGTAATTTAATAAATTAGTAGGGAATTAATGGAATTAGATAAATTAAAGTAGTGTAGTTTAGTAATTTTTCCTATTTTGATTGAACTAATGTTTTATAAAACCATTTATTATTAGAGAAAATTTCAGAAATAACAAAGATATACATACATAATAAACCTCTAACTACAGTTTTGGTGATTGCGCTTCATAGCTATATTTTCATTTTGCTGTATCTTTCGCCTGCCTGTTTGTATATTTCACGTGTGAATATACAAACAACATATACAAATTTTGTAATTATATATTTAGAAATTTTTCAGAATTCCGTTTGTATACTTTGCTTGTCAATACACAAACGAGATAATTTATTATGTTTTTTTGATAAATCATATACAAATATCTAGGATAAGCATATACAAATTCTGAATTTATACCATCATGAATTGAATTATACAAATTTTGAATTCACGCCTTCAGGAATCGAATTATACAAATTCTGAATTTATATAATTAAAAAATAGAATAGCAAAATTTTGCAAAACTATAGCCACAAATTATAAATATTCAAAACTATAGTAATATTACAGCGACATTTTTTAATTCTTGGGTGTTAGAAGTCTTTTAATCCATTCTTAATAGATTTCAACCTCCTCGTACATATACTGCATCCCTCTTATTAAAATACTCTAATTAACCAATTCTTTTTATCCACACGACCAAAAACTACATTAAAAAACTTCATTAATGTGAGTAGTCTAGGCCTTGATAAATAATTTCTTGAATTTGATAATTAATGTTGAGGATAGAATAACTTTTTTATCTATATAAAAAATATTTTTTCCTTGTGTTGTATGTGTAAGAAGAAAGATGAGAAAGTATTATATTGTGTTTATTATATTGAGAGGTCAGCATAGTGAAGGAGAGAAAATAAATATTTCAAGTCTCTAACTTATTGATTATACAAAAGAGAGTAATTTTATTTTAAAAGAATGCCGTTTTTGATTAAAAATAACATTTTGCAACTTTACCTTAAGAATGCGTTTTAATAAGTTATGCCAAAGTTGAGCTAAAAATGACTAACATTAAGAGGTATAGACATCATCAAGGAAATCTAGTTAGAGTAGTTACGATTCAATAATTTTAGTTAAAACTTGTATTTGTATTAAAAAATTCACTTGAGATATAAAATAATTTATTCATATTTCAATAAATTATATTTTTTAAAATTCAAAATTTTAAAATCATCTTTAGATCTCAAGGAACGACAATAATACACTACTCTAGTAAGTAAAACATTAATATTCCATATGCTTAATTTTTGGAAAAATTACATGATTAATTATACAAATACTTCTATATATCATAATTACTAATTCTACCTATAGTTTGAAATAATTATATATTGTCTCGCTAATTGTTTCATATCAAATTTCAACTCAGGTACACTTAGTTACATGTATTTTTACTACCAGATACACTAAAATAGGGAAAGAGATGAGGGACAAAAGGATGGAGACAAGATATACTAAAATAGGGAAAGAGATGAGGGACAAAAGGATGGAGACAAGTGAAATAATTTATGTTTCTGAGATATATGTGAGCTACACTAGATACATGTAGGGAGAGAGGAGAGTAACAAGTGCAATAGGAAAGAGACACTCGAGAGAGGAGAGTGACAAGTGAGTAGGAGAGAGGCGAGAGAGAGAGTCAGATACATGCGAATCCACTTGAATACATCGTTTCTTGAACAAATTACAGCTAATTTTGACCTCATATATCTAAACTCCAAATTTTGTTAAAAAATAAAATATTGCAAATTAGAGTAAATCCATATATTTAGTTAAATTTGTATTGTTTACCTTTAATTTTTTTTTGTATACATCATTTTTGTGTTACGTGGACTTTTAATGCCCTACACATCAACTCAATATAAAATGTCTCTCTTCACAAATTGTGCACGTTTTGAATAAGGCAGTTGACAATTTTAATTCCCACAAGATAATTTATATGCATTAAATTATTTCAAAGCTTATGGGTCTCTATCTCTTTGTTACTTTTAGTTTGTCCACCAAATTTTTCTTGTGTTAAAGGGCCATCAAAAGGCAATTTGAAATTTGGGTAAAAACCATAAGAGTCCTTATGTTTATCAAAAGTTATATAGGTATCACCTAGTTTTTCAATTGTCATTATGGTATTAAAAATAGGAAAGTCATTTTTGTCTAGGGGCGGACAAATATGTATTTATAGCATAATATAGATTTTCAAACTCACAAGCCACTGGTAATTTTCTGCTGGTAAGTATCTTCACACATATCCGTCAAAATGTGTGGCGCAGTGGTAATGACTATTTTATTTTTAACCAGAGGTTTCAGGTTCGAGCTTTGGAGAAAATCATGTAGGGGGTGCTATCCCTGAATAGGCTTCGCAATGCATGATTAAACTTTAGTCACAGCTTCAATATAGGCTCCAAACACCACATAAGAAACCAAAACAAAACAAAAAAGAAAATCAAATTCATTCAATGTAGGCTTCGAAGACCAAATAAGAAACTAAAAGAAAAAAAGATCAACCAAGCAAATTCAACTTAATATGTCTGCGTACACATAGGTGCAGTCTACACCTATGTATGTATATATATAACTATATAATTGCAGCCTAAAAACTCCACATACCTTTAAAAGAAACATAAAAATATTTTATTTAAAAAAAAATCAACCTCTAATTAGGTAAATATGCTATAGACATACTTTTTTTTTAAAAAAAATACCAGGTAATTCGGATCAACTTGCATGTATCATGACTATATTTTTGTCTGATCTTTTATATTATATACTTTTCACTTGCTTCATTCATCAACAATCGAGGCATTTATGGGTTTCTCTTTTAACATACTTATCACGGGTAATTCAAAGAGTTGAAGCGTTTGAACGATCTTGGTTGAGTGAGATTCTTATAAGAACCATAACCCTTAGCCATTTGGCTATTACCCAAACGCCTACTAGGACTAAACAATGGACTACATGATCCACAAACTACTGAATCATCATTCTCTTTGTTATTGACCATATCAGCCAACACTAGATAGAAGTAATCAACATCACAAGGCAACAAAATTGGGCCTTGGCAATAACTATAACCATACTCTTTTTCAGCATCTTCAAGCAATTTCTTGAATAATGGATGATTTGCATACTTTGTTTTTATAACAAACTTCTCTTTATTTGGCCCAACATAAACCCAAAAACACCCTTCTGGAGCTATTGTGCTTGTGGTTCTCCCATGCCATGATTTGCTCTTGGACAAATTTTCTCCACCTACTTTCTTCATTGGTAGATATTTCTCCAACCTCTTAAGCATTTCACCAATATTCATTCCCTCAATTAAACAAATTACTCAAAACTACGTATCGAGTCACCAACAACCAGACTCTTTCTACTGACGTGGTGCTGTTGGATGATTCTGATTAATAGAACACGAAAAAGATCATTGGTTATTTTGGTTTGGTGTGTCAACCTCTATCATAAGCTAAATTGAGCATATATCTCATTTTAATCCTAGTTGGATTGTTCATATATATACCTAATTTTGTAAGAATCTTTCAATTAAGGTGAAAAAGTATGTATATCATGACCTTTAGCTTATTCAGAGAAGTGTTGGTTTAATTTATAATGAAGATAGCAAAGGCCATAAAAAGGATAAGGAAAAATAGATAAAGCCTTAAAAGAGTAAATGACCATATAGGTTGTTCACTGGCCAAATAGATTTAGTCCTGAATAATACTTACACTTTGTCAACGAAGAAAAAGCCAACCTTTATTATTTGAAAAAAAAATGTATAATATATGGTTTTATTAAATTCCAATTCCAAAATGGTGACAATTTCTTTGTATTCAACACCTCCCACCCCAACCCCAAGACTGAAAGAAAGACTCACAGCGGTGTGGTGAGTTATATTGGATATGTTATTGCTTTTGTTATTGTATATCGATGATCAATGACGTAGTCATATATAGTTTAGGATGGTCAGTCCGACACTATTTATAATTTTTTTTTATAATATATAAAGAGAGAAAATAATACAAAGTATATATAGGTCATATTATTTTTCTTCATATATATTAAATCTTGAACATCTTTAATGAAATTTCTGACTTCACTACTGATGATGATGATGGTACAAACAACTTTTATATCATTAGTATAGTTTAATTTGTTGTATCATTTTGCTGGTTAATTAAGAAAAATAATAAATGCAAGGTGTAATTTATTAAATTATTCATATTTATTGAATTTATAAAAAATGAACAGTATTGAAAAGAATACTTCTTTATATCAATGATATATACATAGTTGAAAACATGTATCAACTTTAATCTTGAATTTTTAAGATGATAAAATTATCTTTTAAACTTATTATAGCAAATTAATTATCAAATATTCTACATTATCAATGCTTGTTAAATGAAGTTATATATAAACCTTTTAAATGAATTAGTTTGATAAATACTTTTTGTATTGAAGATGCATAAATTTTTTAACTCATAAATTATATAGTTTATGTGAACCAACTTATTCTAAATTTCTAATTTTCTCTGTAATAATAATATGGTGTGATTTTTGTGGGCGCCATAATGGGAATGTAGACTGGGAATACGTAAGTGGGATTAATTATACTAATTAAGGTTAATTAGCAGAAACCTTGTATTATTGTTGAATAATTCCAGCGACTTATTTGGATATATTAATTACTTTTTTTTAAAAAAAGGTCAGGATCAACATTCTAATGAATCAATCTTGTTGGAAAGAATAATACTAAATAAAATGAAAATAAGGTAAAAAATTGTATTAAAATATTTTCTGGCTTTATCAAATAAATTTTTTAAACCTAAATTAAAAATTGTAAATTATAAGTCCATTGAAAAATAAAATTCTATATAAAACATAATCATTTTAGTTTTTTAAATATAAAAATGGTTATTTTTACATATTGAATCTACTGTTATTATTATTATTATTTTCTAATTAAATATAGTAAGTGAACAGAAGACCATTTCATCTTTGAATTACTACGTATCTGATGATCGATTGCACTAACTAATTAAATGCATTTTAGTGGGGCCCAGACTCTATTAATTTGAGGAACAAATATTTTAAAATTATATAATATGGTTTTGGAGGGCGTTATTTTGCATTGCATATTCAAGGTAATTATAAATAATTACTAATAAGTCGTCATCATTCATGCTTTTGACAAGTGATTATATTTTAGTGGCACACGCTATTATTATTAATGATCATAAAAAATTAATTGAAAGTGTATCGTGTGAGACATCATCTAATTAACTATTTTATGGAACTAATTAATTCCATTCTTCCAACATGATAAATGATTTAATTATTATTTTTTAAAACATTCTTGACAGTTCAAAAATAAAAGAACTGAAATTCTTGGTCTCGATTACATTAAATATTTTTTCTTCTTTGACAATCGGAAAAAGTTCTGATATTACTTGCAATAATTTTTCTTTTAATATGTTTGTAACATGAATTATTAGGTCTATGAACTAATTAAATAAAGAAATAACATCGTCATCATATAATATTCACAAGTAAAATCGCTTATCTTATATTCGAACTAGATAATATATAGAAACATTATATAATTTAACGTGATTATTATGTTTTACGTAATTTTATTACTCACCTAAGACGACTTAATTCCTAAATAGAAAAAATAACATAAATTAATATATTTTAATAAATAATTACTGATTTTAGCGATACTTTAACTACTCACACAAATAACCATAATTTGAAGACCTGTTAATTACAATAAACTCTTTAAAGTGAATACTGACGCATCAATGGGGTGCTAATTTCATAGCCTCTTAGTGATTTAACATGAAAAAACAACAAATAATTTTATAACTTGCTCCTTTTATAACGTGATTATTATGTATTAAGTTTTTTGTTAGTAAAAGATTGCTACTGTGTGCTTTTTTATATTACTTCTTAATTACTATTTACTACTTCTTGTTGATTCCAACCTCCTATTTTTTTAGATAATTTTTTAACATATTTAATTCCAGTCATACAATTACTAGAACGGAAATGGTGTTTTTTTGGTCAATCGTTGCAAGTTTTATGAGAAAAACTATAATTAAATAATTAGAGCGGATGAATATGATAATTAAAATAGATATTTTATTATTTCTTTAAAAAATAATTTAAAATAAATTTTAATGAAAAACTATTTAAATTGATAGGGTGACTTTCTAAGTGAAATATTAATACTTGGATGACTTTCTAAGTATAATACCAATAGTTGAGTGACTTTTGAGTTATAAAACAAAGTTAAGTGATTTTTTAAGTGAACAATTCAAAGTTGAGTAACTTTCTAAGTGAAAACTCAAAATTGCGTGACCATCTGAAATATTGTCTCGTTAATATCCTAAGGCACTAGGCTCAATATGCGAATATCTTCACAAAGGCACTAGGTTTGTCTCTTTTTATTAATTTCCGCGATAAGCTCAATGGTTGTACACTACCATCGAGCTTCACATTACCGTAACGAGGGACATTAAGGATAACAATTGTAGTCTTATCACTACAGTTTTGAATTATCCTTTGAATGTTAGTTTCCTTGTATTTAGGAGTTTTAATCTCATGTAAACTTTATGTCATGTATTTTAAATTAAATTTGACGTAAATATATTATATATACGTAAATGAAAGATACTCTCAAAATATCGAGAGTCATTATCAAATTCTCCTTCTTTAACTCAAAAAAGTCGAATTTGTAAATCTGATGATGCGGAATATGTTCATAAAAAAAAGTTATTTTGATTTTTGAATTTGGCAAACTATAATGGGACTAACATATGTGTATTTTTGAACAGTTTGCCTTAAATTAATCAATTAAATTATTTATTTAAGGTCAATCAAGTATTTCATTTGGTTAGAAAAAATTGGAGTCCTGTTAAGGGTGTGTTTATTTTAGAAGATACAATCTCAAAGAACATATGTATATAATTTAGATAAATAATGGGATGCGGTACGTTTAGGGGTTAAGATGATAGAAAGGATATAACCAGTATAAATTATTATTTATGAATTTATTTATAATTTTATGGGTCATTTAAAAAAAATTGAATTAGATGGACTATATGTAAATGAAGTGGAGGATTGGTTAGGTTTGAAGGTAATTTTGAATACTTTTGTTAATGATGGGTTAATTTGGCTACATGTTATAAATTATCGATATTCTTTTTTTCACTTCATTTTTAGCTTTTCGATTTAAGAAAACTATGTCGTATAGTTATTTTTATTAAAATAATAGTTAATAAATAAATATATATATATATATATATATATATCAAATTTTTTTGATCGATCAACCAAATATACAACTTGGGACTTCCTCCTTGATTTATTTATGGATTTGAAGCTTTAACCAGAGAACCAACTTATGATCTCCCAATATTGGGCTGGGCTGACCGTTTACATTTTGGAAAAACTATATATCTACCTATACTTAGCTACCACATATACAGATTTTATCTCTACTTTAAAAATGTTACATGAATATCACTTTTTTTAAAATATATCGTATTTATAAAAAAATAAATCAGATACACAATCCCTTTAAATATGATAATGAATAATTATCTTAAAATTATATATCCTCAATTAGTTGGACACTAACGATTCAAATTAATTTTGTTTTATTCTTTTCAGTTGTTTCCCTTCCCAATTCCAAAACAGATACCTGACGTATCCCACCATTACCCCTATTTCTTCTTCTTCATTAAACCCTATCACAAAAAATATTGTATCTCATTCTCACTCCCACACATATCCCTTCTTCCTTAACCATTTTTATTTCCTTTTGCATGTGCTAAATTCATATCAAACTCTACATAATTAGCATTAGTTAAAGTGACAAAGTAAGATTATCTTTAGTTTTTTCTATTGTATATTTGTTTTCAATCGTATCATGTATTTGATTCAATGGTTTAGATTTTTTCTAGCCAATTTATTAAAGGTTTTTATATTGTTTGCTCCATTTTAATGGCTCATAATTCAGAAAATAGTATAAATACTGTTATGTATCCGAGACACATGTTTTTGAATATAATGTATGAAATTGATACTTGATAAATCGAATTAATAATAGATACATGAAATTAAAATTAGATCTATAAATGAATACATGAAATTAATATTATCATATAAATAGATACATGAAATTAATATTATCATATAAATAGATACATGAAATTAATACTAGACACGTATAACCAATACACAAAATTAATATTAGATACTTCTATGGTACATATGAATCTACTTGTATGATACATATTTAAGTGTTTTGTTTGTTGGATACATCATATATTGATAATAGATACTTCAAATTAATGAATTTTATTATTTTAAGAGTAATAAAATGAAATTAATCAAATTGCATGACCAAGATATACATGTTTTTGTTTATAAATGATATTAACGAATTTATTATTTCAAATAATAATAAAATGAAATTAATTAAAATAGATACACTCCTTGATTTCCGTCTTATATTGAGGAATTTAGTTATAACCAATTAATTCAAACAAATAAAATACGTCTCTCAATTTTAAAATTCGACAAATACATGTATCACACGGATTCAAACTCATGTATCCTAAGTATGAAATATGGTAGAGGAAGTAATATTTAAACTATTGAAAATCTAAATAATTAGAACCTAAACTAATGAGATTTATGTAGTTTACCCTTATATTTTTTGGATATGGCCCAATCTAGTAGCTAGACTAGATGGAGAGGAATTGATACATATATACTAATTCTTACATTTATTTATGGGCAAATTATAGAAGAGAAAATACATAAAATTACTATTGAAGTTGTTTTGTGATTTTTAAAAAGACATTTTAACTTTGCAACTATCATATTACTTCACTAAACAATATTGAACATATATTATTATATAATTTTTCGATCAGCCCCAAATTTTAAAAAACAAGTGTGTTCACACATCAATCATAACATGACACGTGTTAATTTAACTAATTAATTAATTTCATTTTAAGTTTTTCCTTTTATCTTTTTTAATTCTTTATTTCTCTATCTCTCTTACTTTTTGAATTTTAATTTTGATTTATCTTAAATTTTATTTCATTTTCCACCTCTCACTTTTAAGTAATTCATCCTTCCATTTTTTTCTTCACCTCCCAGCCCCATGTCAAATAAAATCTCACACCCATTTTTTTCTTTTTCTTTTCCGATCAAATTCTTTATAGAATTAATACTATTTAACAAAATTAATTATTTTTCTCAAAAAATTTAAAATTTTGAAGTATCATCAACTACTCATTTTCATATAAATTCAAAATTAGAAATCATAATTTTAAAAGAATCAATTAATTTCACAAAAATTGAAAGAATTTAATTGAAATCGATAAAAAAAACTATATGATACTTCCTAATCATATCATTAATTTATCTCATTTTCATATAACTTCAAAACTAGAAATGGTAATTTTGTAAAAACCATAATTCTCCAAAAATTGAAAAGTTTTAATTGAAATTTGGAGTAAAAAGACTAAATAATACCTACTAATCATCTTGAAATCTGATGGGTTTATCATATTGTTAAAATATAATAAACTATTTAGATATAGTTTTAAAATTGAAGAGAGTTAAACTAATAGTAGTAAAAAGCGGAGATGGAGTTATGATTAAAAGGAAAATTTAAAGTGAGAAGTTTCAATGAAGATGAAAATGAATTTTTGAAGAAGAATGTCATGACCCAAAAATGGACGTGATGGCACTCGTCTTATCCCACCAAGACAAGTCAGCCTAAAACTTAACCATTTCAACAAAATGCGGAAAATTACAGAAACAATTCAAAACATCCCCAAAATCTGGTTATCACGTGTACAAGCCTCTAAAGTATTACAATTGATTCAAAAGAAACTCTAGTCTCAAATGAACTTGTTTCTAGAATTGAACAAGGTCATAACTAAGGAGAAAGAAAGTCCGCTGAGACGACAAACAACTACCTCACAAATCTCCAAGAAGCCTCAGACGAGGAGAAGAGAAATATCACAAAGTCCGGGCTAGTAACTTACAAAAAAAATTGTAGTAGCAAGGGGTGAGTACCAAACCACACGGTACCCAGCAAGTAAACATCTAAATTCAAGCTAAGGGGATAAAATACGAGTACTCATTACACACCAACCGAACCTCCACAACTACAACCTACATAAAAGTCAGCCCAACCTAACAATTCACAGTGTTCCTAGCACCCACCTCATCAAATCATTTTAACAAATTACACATCCTCAACTACAAACTCAATATTCAACAATCACAACTTTACACAAAAAGGCACTCACAATATATATCAGCAACACACAAGATCAAGTTCTTCAAATAGAGGTAATCAAATATCAAGTCTTCCCAACCACCAATAAAACACATAATCATCAAGAATAAAGAATGTCATGGGATGCAATGCAATATGACACCATGAAGTGATATGCCTCAGAACCAATTTCTCTCTCAATCGTATATACATGATACTCCTAGGAAATACATCGAGAGTTCATGACCCATGGGGGACTCGCGAGGTCCATATACCGACACGGACGATCTCCACGTGTCTGTGCGGACAATCTCAACGCACTATCATAATCAAACAAAATTCGCACGGACGATCTCCACGTGCCCAAATCATAATCATAACTTTTCTATCGCACGGACGATCTCCACGTGCCCAAATAATCATAACTCGATCTCAACACGGACGATCTCTACGTGTTAGACCTTTACTCATACCCAGTCTCATGTCAATGCATGTGCACAATATGATATCAAATAAAGGCGATGATGCAACATCTCAATAAATCAAATGTCGTTATGAAATATAATCACCTCAATTATCACAATTATACGGGTTCAGTAAAGAACAAAATCACACATAATAAATCAAGCCAATAATATATCAGTTAATGCCCATATGATTTGGCATTCTCGGATTACAATCCACATTCTATAGTAATAAACTTTGTCTTTATAACACCGACACATGCCATTCTCAATCCACACACGAACAATTAATCACATTGTCTTTTGTTATTCCTTTTCATCATGAAAATTAATCAAGGTGGACAAGTCAACCCTTCACCAAGTTCATTACGCCCAAACACATATACCAAAAGGAAATACACGCATTTCATACACTTAACAAGAGTTTAGAAATCTACTTGCCTCAAATAGTCGAACAGTCACTTCGGAACCTGAGTCTTTCCCTTTCATTAGGCTTCCAATCAATGCCATCTATTCAAATAATTAATCACAATAAAATTTTAAAACTATCAACGACCATATTACTATAGATCTAGCCTAGACCCAAAAACTTACACAAACCTAAAATCAAGTTCCAAAATTTTGATGTCAATTATAATGTGTCCCTCCTATTTCCAAATTTCAAATCTAGAGTTAAGTTTTCATTCTCCAATTCCATAAATGTAATGATACTTATATAATACAATTCCCTTAATATTTAATTACTTATATCAATATATATAAAATTTGAATCGTAATATGGTATTGTATAATAGAAGTTCAACCACGAAAGATAAATATATACCAATTATAATGTGTCAAGACCCGCAACTATAGAATATTATACACCAGTGAAATTCTTTGTAATGAATTCAATACCACCCATCATTGCTCTTCCAAATCGTTATCGTATAATCCTAAGAATAATTACTTGATCATCCACCATGGAATTGTCTCCAACATTTTAATAACATCAACAATAGCGTAAAAAGGGAAAACGACAAACATGTATTCGTTCACAATTGTGCACCCAGGATAACCCCATTACCCTCAAATCAAACATATAATAATAAATTCCTATCTCTACATTATTTTATTTATTATTACAAGAAATAATTACTTAGCAATTCAACATACCCAATTGAATAATTCCATGTTGCACAGAAACCCATTTTTTTTTTCTCAATTTGAAATCTCTATTCAACAGTAAAATAATGACATGAATTCTCTCCTCCCCCAATTAATTAGTATAGGTAAATGTAATGTAATATTGAATTTGAATTAAGCTTTTACCTAGAGAATTTTTTTTTATCAATTCTGTCGGCATCAAAGTTGTCTCTCCCATAATAGTTTCAGCCGCAACTAATTTGTGTTAGGGTAAAATAATAAGAACCTCTATTTAATTTAATTTAGTGTTTTACATATTAACTAAATCATGGGTTTCACTCATTAACCACAAACTAAATTAATTACTTAAAAATTATCTCATTAATTATAAAATTTTAACGAAAATATAGTAATTAAAATTTATATTTAAATTTATTTAAAGGGTATTTGGTGAAGAGAGGGCTAATTCTCACTATGAACTTACGGGTCATTACAAAGAAGGAAGAAAGAAAAAGAAAAAAAATAATAATGAGAAAAGTTTAAATAATAAGAAAAACAAGAAAATGTATTTTATAGGAAAATACTTGCAAAAATAAAATATATTCCTTTTTTTAATTTGTTCACTCTCTTTAAGAGAGTGCATACACTCTCCATGCCATATGGACAAAAACTGATGTAATAATATCAATCCAAAATTATTTAGGGGAATAATAGGACGCTTGCATAGTTTAGGTGTCTTTTGAAAATTCGAAACAACTTCAGGTGTCACTTTATGTCTTTTCTCATTACAGAAATCACATACTTTTAAGGTAAAATTATAATTTACCCCTTAAAAAGTTATAATTACAAAAATCTCTCAAACGGATACATTAATGGAGGGTCTGAATATATTAATGGCCAAAAAATCAAAGAGTTGTTACATTGAAAAGATGGTCGGATACATGTGCTGATACATTAAAAAGAGGGTCAGATGCATTAATGGAGTGTCCATATACATTATTAACCAAAAAATCAAAGCGATGATACATTAAAAAGAGGGTCGGATACATGCGCTGATGCATTAAAAAGAAGGTCGAATACATTAATGGATTTTATCGGATACATTAATGGAGGGTCGGATACATTAGTGGTAAAAAATCAAAGCGCTGACACATTAAAAAAAAGGTCGGATACATGCGTTGATACATTAAAAAGAGGGTCGAATACATTAATGGAGGTCGGATACATTAATGACATTTTTGACTCAAGAGAAAAATCAGAGATTTTGGAAATTTGTGAAACTTATAAGGGATAATGGTAATAAGTAAACTAAAACGTGAAATTTCTGTAATTATTCTTTATTTGAGAAAAAATTCAAAACAACAATTATTTAGCTTATGATGGACTCCTTAGCAGTAGTTTCACTATTTATTTAAAATGTAAATATTTTATTTTGTTAAGGTTGAATTATTTATTTATTTATTTTATTTTAATTAATTTGAAAGAATACAAATAATTAATAAAGAAAATCATGGAACAGAAAATTTCAAAAAAAGGTAATTTTTTTAAAAAAAATTAACATCAGTTACGTTTTTAAAGAACATATGTTGTCATTTTTTTTTCTAGCATTTTTTTTTCTTTTGTTCTTAAGAATTTCAATTTTTTTTAAAACAGTAGTTTGTATTTTGTATCTTATATGAGTGTAAGTGTTGGAAAATTTGTAATGCCTTTTGTTTTGAATATTTAAATGTTTGAACTTCTTTGAATATGTGTTCATCCGAAATATATTCGAATACCTAATGATATGTATAACTAATTTAAAATAAAAAAATTATTGCTATTGATTTATGATAAATACAACTTTTTGGCATTCTAATTGAAGTACAAAAATAAAGGCAACTGTGAAGTATATACCAAAATATAAATACAAATTAGTTGTAAATCGAAATGATATTGAAAAATACAGTTGCGATGAATACACCATAGATAGAATAAGTATATTCAAAATAATTTGTATATATTTCACTATCCAGTTTTTCATATTATTATTTCACTTCAAATTTATAGAAAGTATTTTCTGGCTTAGTTTTTACTTCAAATATCAGGGTGTATTTCAATACTATTTTGTATATCAAACGCGAATGAATATCAATAATTTTGTATTCCCCTTCTTGTGATGTATTCGTCGCAAATTTATATATTATATGTATTCATAAAATTATATTGCTTTAGCCAAATAAAATACAAAATATGTCTTACTAAGTTTGTGTTTCAAATATCAGATTGTATTTTAGTATGATTATGTATTTCAAACGAAAAAATGAATATCAATCAGTTTTCATTTCCCTTCTTATAATGTATTCGTCACAATTCTATAACTTATGCATTTAATCATAATAATGCATATCATACATCCACAAACGTCATTATATGTTCAATAAAATTTCTAACACCGTCAATAAACTCATGTTTCAAAATAGCACCAGTTTTATAATGCATATTATACATCCACAAACGATGATCCATCTACAAAAATATAGATATTCAATTAGTTTTGACTTAATTTCAACAATTAAATTTACCAATTAAATCACATTATTTTTTCTAACTTAGTTTTAACTTTTTTTTTCTAACTTATTGAAATAGCTAACAATTTTAACTAGTTTAGTTTTGACTTAATTTCAACAACTAAATCCACCAACTAAATCACATTATTTATTCTAACTTATTTAAACAACTTAACAATTTTAACAAGTTTAGTTTTGATTTAATACAACAACTAAATCCACCAACTAAATCATGTTATTTTTTCTAACTTAACAATTTTTTAACTTCAACTAGTTTAGTATTGACTTAATACAACAACTAAATCTACCAACTAAACCACATCATTTAATTTAACTTATATAAACAACTTAACAACTTTAACTAGTTTAACTTTAAAGCTAAATGTCAACACTAGATGGACACAAATCGATCTTGCAATAAAATCAGTTGTCATCAATAGGATCAACTAGTGTTGGTACTTATGCTAAACAAACACTCGATTGACACAAATTAATAAATTATCACAAAATTAAAGCAAAGTATCAATACTAGATGGACACAAACACATTATTGAAAACAATTGTAATTGAACTTTAGAAATTTAGAAGCACCAACCTTATCTCCTGCTTTGATGAAAGAAACAATATAGTCTCGTATCAACGTTTTTAAATGTTGAGCTTCCTCAATTGTCTAGCACGAAAAGTTCTAAAATTAATTTAATATAAAATTCAAATCCAAGGATATATATATATATATATATATATATATATATATATATATATATACTAGATAATTGAAAGTCCGTTCACGGGCCCAATATAATTAATTATTTTTTTCAATCTTAAGTTTAAAAAAATTTATCCAAATTAATATCTTATTTGATTATAGTTTTTAAAATTTTCTACTATTTAAAAAAATTACAAAAATCTCCTCTCAGATACATTTCTATCCTCTGTCAGACACATCAGTATCTCATCTCTCATACATTCCTATCCTCTTTGGCATACATCTTTATCCCATCTTGAATACATTCCTTTCCTCTCTTGGATACATCTCTCCCCTCTCGGATCCATCCATATTCTCTCTCGAATACATCCCTCCCCTCTCGAATTCATCCGTGAGGTATGTGTCTGCAAGTTTTCTCAGTAGCAATGTATCACGATCGATGTATCCGTATGTCTGCTGATTATTTTGAAATTATTCAATCCTAAGACAAGTTTATAATTTGAAAAAAGTAGGAATATAATGTAATTAACTCTTTACACTATGAAAATTTATGATAATATTACTTTATTTTGTGTGACATATTTTTCTTTGTAATCAGTTTCAAAAGAATGATGTATAGTATATTAAATAACATTTTAACTTTAAAATATTCATTTTATTCTTAGTAAGAAGATTTGTAGTCATATGAACATCTATGGTTTGTTTTAGACCACGAGTTTTAAAAGTGTTTTTTTCTTTTAAAAAAATCTTCATGTTAAGTTATATTAAAATTACATAAACCGAAAGGGAGTGAGTACAAACTTTAGATCAATTTTATATTTATAAAATTCAAATTTTTGTAACTATTTTGCCTTTTAAAAAAATTTAAAATGAAAATAATTCACAATTATTTTTGTAGAATTTTTTATCAATATTCTATCAATAATAATAATAAATTTTAATTTAAATAAGGTAATAAAGTATTTTAATTTTGAAATTCAAGTATTGATATCGATTGAGAAAAAATTTATTTTTAAGTTATAAAGCATTCATAATCTAATATTTAATGTGCTCCTTACTCTCGATTAATGACACTAATTTATAATAATTTCAAGATTGCAAGAAGTAGAAATCAAGACTAAAAAGTGCAACTCACTATTATATGAACGTCAATATGTATTTTATCTATTGTGGAAGTTTCATATGTATATGGTAGATAATTCTATGCCAAATTAATTTTTGTTTCCATATATTTATACAATTTTAAAATTTATCCCGTTTGGTTATGTGTTTTATTAAACTACAACTATGCACTCATTATTTTGTCTTTTTTTTATTCTTACATTATCAACTCTATTTTTTATCTCTATAAATTTGTGATATTTTTGTTTTCTTATTTAAGTCACAATTTTTAAAGATAAAATAAATATTATTTTGGAGATTGAATAAATATTATTTTAGAGATAAAATTAGAAAAAAAATTTACTAACCTACAATCACGAAGATCCACTTTGAAACCCAGCGACGAAGAAAACTTTGAAACTCTTAGCCGCGAAATGAGGGAGAAAGAGTAAAATCATTTCTGGAAAATAATGAAATGAGGGGGAAAAAAGAGTAATAAAGATTTAGGAATTTAGTCTATGTGGCAATGGAACCCTATTGGCGTGCAATGTGGAATTCACATGGCATTTAACAACTTCCATTAATAAGGACACTTTTGACCCAATAGTTTGACGGAAAGGGTAATTTTGAGCCGAAATATAGTTTAAGGGTAAATATGAGCTATTTCAGATAGTTTAAGGGTATTTTTTACCCTTTTCCTTTTAGTATATGTGGCAGTGGAACCCATTGGCGTGCAATGTGACATTCACATGACATTTAACAACTTACATCAATAAGAATTGCACTTTTGACCCAATAAGTTGACCGGAAGAAGAGTTTTGAGCCGAAATATAATTTAAAGATAAATATGAACCATTTCGAAAATTTAAGGATATTTCTTACCTTGTTTTTGTTAAAACTATATGAATACTTATGTTGAAAAAAAACATCTATATAATTTAAAAGGAAATTACATCATGAAAGATGGTAGGTTATACTGAATATGTTGTAGTAGCAATAAACATATATGAACTATTTAGATTGTATAAATATTTTTTACATTATTATAATCAAACAAATACAAATTAATTTTTAAAAATTAAATAAAACGACTATGTGGAGTCACACATGAAACAAAAATTTTTGTGACTCTAAAAAAAGATTATTGGATTTTTCTAGAAAATTATTTTGACAACTAATTATGCAATTATAAAGTTATAACTTTGCCCATAAATAATATTTAAAATTACAATATAGCCAATGATCGTCCTAATCATGACTCTTCTATATAATAGAAATATATATATATATATATATATATATATATATATATATATATATTCAAGTTTTTAATCAAGTTCATATCTAATAATTTCTAAACTTAATTAGTTATATATTCAAAGTAATTAATTAGTTCCAAGTTCAAGTCATAATTTGAAGTTTAAGTCTAAGTTCAACTTCAAATTCTAAGTTCAAGTTTAAGTTCTAATTTCAAGTTCAATTTCTAAGTTCAAGTTTAAATTCTAATTTCAAGTTCAATTTCTAAGTTCAAGTTAAATTCTAATTTCAAGTTCTAAGTTCAAGTCCAAATTCAAAGTTTAAGTTCAAGTCTAAGTTCAACTTCAAAATATGCTTTGTTTGGTCTAATTAAGTTCAATTTATTCAAGATCTACAAAGTTAAAGCTTAATTAATCAATCAATACTAATTAATTAAGTTCAAATTAAGTTCAAGTTAGTTTTGATTATAAGATCTAATTAAGTTGTAATTCAAATCCCTAGTCTTAAAATCACAAATTCAAAGTACTCTTTTAAAATTTAAAAATCAAACTAGTCCTAAATTCCCAAATTTAAACTAGTCCTAAATTCTAAATTCAAACTAGTCTTAAAATTACAAATTCAAAGTACATCTAGAATGCAAAAATCAAACTAGCTATAGTGCTAAAATGTCAAATCAAACTATTAGTGGTCCTATAAAATCTCAAATAAAATTCAAACTAGTCTTAAATTCAAATTCAAATTAGTCTTAAAATCACAATTTCAAACTAATCCTAAAATCTAACTAGTGCGAAAATTTAAATTCAAACTAGCTAGCTATTCCCAATCCCAAATTCAAACTATTAGGCTAAAATCTCAATAATAATTCAAACTCTAGTTAGTCCTAAAATTCAAAAATCAAACATACTCAAATAATACCTAAATTCAAACAACTCCTTGAACTAAATCCTAATTCAAACTAATCCTACAATCACAAAAAACTAAGGTTTAAGTCATACACGACCCTTTAAAGTTGTCCGCATTTTTCATTTAGCCACCTTAACTTGGACTATTAATTAAACACCTAAATTATTCAAAAAGTGTACCTATTAAACATAAATTGTTGATATGATAAAAGAAGTGTTTTTCACTTCCTATGGGTGCGTGAAAGTTTTTGAAATACTGTTTTATTTTTATTTTTTCCAAAAATACTTTCATTTTTTATTCTTTGATTGACACTTGACATTTAAATAAATTAAAATATTTTTTTAATATTTTTAAAAGTAATAATTCTTAATCCCAAAAAAAGAAAGAACACTTGTACCCCCTTTAAGTCACCTTCTTTCCTAAATTTAAATTTTCAAAGACAACTAAACAATCTTCATTTTCTTGTTTTTGTCTTTTCTGTTTCTTTTCAATGTTCATGAAAAAAAACTGAATCAAGAATTTGAATTTGCAAGAAAAATAATGAAAATAGTTTTTGAATATTGGGATAAAAAAGTAAATCGACGTTTCATCTTCATTTTCGATCACCTTCGAATAAATATTACATTGAAATAAAATTGTAGGCCCATTAAACTTATCGAAAATAATATCAAATAATTCGCTAAATTAAATTTAGATTCTCTTGATTTCTCCTTACAATTAATTTTAAGATATTAACCATTGACAAACTTTCTTCATTCATCACTCTTGTACCAACTCTTTGTATATCTTTTTCTATCACGTATTAGGAATGAAAAATAATTTTCGATAAAATTAATTTGGGCCCTTTCCATTTTTCTTTGCAATCGGTTTTCGGATGAGTAACCATTGACAAACTTCTTCACCATTATTGTATCAATCTCTTTAAATATCTTTCTCTCACACATATTAGGAATACAAAATATTTTAAAAAAAAATTCAAATCAGCAAGTGATTTGCTGTGAAGGTTTTTGTCGTTTGAGAAAAAAAATTGATGAGAAGAAGATGAAGAAAAAGGGGGGTTGGATAAAATGGGGTTGAGTAAAATCGATTGTCATTTCATTTACTTTTATTAAGAATATATACAAGACTTATTTGAAATAATTTTCATTCTTTTTAACAGAAAAAAGAAATCTATAGTTGTTGGGGTCAACGTGTCATATTTTAATTAGTCATTTTTGCCACATCATAACAAATCTATCTAACACACTTTACTTTTTTTTATTGATTATCAAAAAAGGTTTAATAAGAACAAATTTTAAATAAATAAAAATGTTTAATAAGTACTAATCTTAATTGAGATGTCTAATGCTTTATTATTTTAATTAAAATCAAGATATCTAAATCTGAATACACATGTAAATATATATAAAATTTTATAATAAATTGAAATCACCCAAAAGTCACAATAGTGAATACTAAATTAGTAGACTTATTATCTCAAAATAATTTACATACATGAATAAGTATTAGTTCATGAAAAAACTGAATGGATACTCCAATAAATTCAATGGATCAAAATTGTTGGTCAAGAAGAGCAAGTGAAGGGTCGGTGTTGAACCGAGCCAAAATCTATAAAGGGTCGGTCTTGAAACCGAGCCATAATGCTAAACAAAACATCATTAACTTAACGCTAATTAAAAAGTGGGACCCACAGTCAAAAAATTGGCAACAGATCTCGAGAAAATCAGACGGTTCATCGTGTACGTGAAAACCCTTTTTTATCAAATTTCTTTGAATCTCGCTTTGTCCTCTCTAATTTTCTTTTTTGCATGGCGAATTCCAATATTGTAATTAAGCAAGAAATTTTGGAAGGGTTTACCAAGAAGCCGCCGGGGAAATCTTCACCGGCGCCTCAATCGGTGTTTATTGATCTAAGTAGTAGTGATGATTCCGACTCCGATTCCGGTTCCGATTCCGATTCCGGTAGTATTTCCGGTAATGGTTGTAATAGGCCAAAGAAGAAGAGGAAGAGTGTACAGGATGTGAACTTCGCATTGCCTTTGGGATTTTTGGATCCTTTGCCACCGCCCAAGGAACCTCCATTGCCGTTACCGGCTCCGCCTAATGGAAGTAATACGGATTTAGGTGTTTCCGGGAGTAATTGCAAGCAGTTTTGGAAGGCTGGAGATTATGAAGGGTCTTCTTCTTCTAGTTCAGTACTAAAATCAGGTTTGTATTATTTTTCTCGAACAACTTGATTTGTTGTTTTTAATTTGTGCATGCCAGCGACTATGTGCCCTTTCCGTTAAATTTTTCTATAAATTGTTTTATTGTACATATTGGTGGATTACTTTAAGCTTAAAATTGTGGGTTAGTTGGATTGTCTAAATCTTGTTGAATATGGGGAAACTCTGAGTTAGTTCAGAGCATTAAAGATTGTTATCTTGTAATTTTTTCTTTATTGTGCCTTAAATTTGGTGGGTGAATTGGATTGTCTAAATCTTGTGGAATATGGTGTAGTTTTGGAGCCTTCATGACTGTAATTTTTGGTGGATTATTATATAATCTTAATTTGGTGGGTGAATTGGATTTTGTCCATTTTTTTTGGATATGGGGAAACTATAGTTATTTATTTATTTTGGTTAATTAGGTAAGTTAATTAAGCTTAAGTGGAAAATCTCTCTCCTTTATTCAGTGAATAGAATGTTTCAAAGTTCATTTATTAACTAACCTTATTGGAAGTATTAATATCTCTGGTTATATATACTAATGATAGGATATTATATATATTCCTTTTGGGTTCTTGTAGTAAAGAGGATTATTTTAGCTGTGAGAGTAACATACTTTCTCAATCTTGTAGGTGGTATAGATCATGTCCGAGTTCATCCCAAATTCCTACACTCCAATGCCACAAGTCACAAGTGGGTACTTGGAGGTAAATTATCACATTTGATCTTAACCATATTTTTTGTAGGGTTTATTACATACCTTACAGTTTTTGCCCTCTTGATTTCATCTTTTCTGATCGTATACAATCCCTGCAGCTCTTGCTGAGCTCTTGGACAATTCATTGGATGAGGTATACTTTTTGGCTACTACTCTCATTTGTTACTTGTCACTTAACATATGTTTTAAGTTCACTCTTTTTGATAAGGTGTCCAACGGTGCAACATATGTGAACATTGATATGGTCAAAAACAAAAAAGATGGGAGCAGAATGCTTCTGATTGAAGGTATTTCTTTTTGCTTTTATATGGTTGCTTGAACTATGCATTCTCTACAAATGAGAATGCCAGAGTCTTTTTTATGTCAGATAAGCTGTCTTCCCAACCAATCAACTTCTATGTCCTCACCTTCCTTTTATTTTTCTTCCCTCCATTTTCCTTTTTAACTTTTATTGGGATTGGTGAAGTGGAGAATGGTTATGTACTTCCACCTCTCTTTAATTCTTGTGAATCAGACAACCAGTAAGGAGGACATCAATTTGTGTTCTGTGTATTTTGAGGAGAAACAATCTCAATGTTAGTTCCTAGCAACACGATGCCCCACCATGGAGTTCCCTATTAGATGGTATAAAACTGTGGATAGGCTATGCTTCATTAATAGGAGCAATAAGCTAATTACCCTAAAAATGTTAATTGTCTGAAATATTTATTTCCTTTATGCACTTAACCTCTCTATCTATGATCAAGGCACTTAACTTCCCTCTTCATTGTATCATATGCTTCTTAAAACTGTCATTTATCTTGCTCATTCTTCTACAGATAATGGTGGTGGGATGGATCCTGAGCGAATGAGGCATTGCATGTCTCTGGGATATTCTGTGAAAAGCAAAATGGCTGATACTATTGGGCAGTGTGAGTTTTAACTGAGATGCTTTTGATATTGTTAGTTTCTGTTCAGTTGTTCAGATTATCAATAATGTTCATTTCAGCATATAAGTTAATTTTGTGCTTTGTATAGATGGAAATGGATTCAAGACAAGTACCATGAGACTTGGAGCTGATGTGATTGTTTTCTCTCGTTCTGATGGGAAGCCAGGGAAAAGGTTCTTACTTCTGCCTCCTTTTAATGGTCTCTTACTCTGTTCTTCCATTTCTCAATTCAGCTGGTACAAGTTTGGAAATTGGCCTAGGGCTTGCATGTTACTGAAGTTCCATTCACGGACTTGTCATAACTCGTGTATTTTTTCCCTCTCCGCTCATCATCATTTCATGTTCTTGGTTTCATATGTGCAAGCTTTTCTTCTGATATTTTGTGTAGCTTCGTACATCCCTTGGATGATCGCCATTCTATGATTTTCTTAGTAACTTGTAGAACAGAATATTCTTGATTCTCACGCAGTCCTAATGGTATTCCTAATTGGCAAAAGAGTAGGACGCCAGAGTTCATGACATGCTGTCCGTTATCAGTTATGAGTGATTGTATGGGAATAATGAGAATATTTTTGAAATTGTTGCCTTGGTTAAAAACTATGTATGGTAACGGAGAGGGAAAAGGAAAATCTCTTTTTACCCTGCCTTCTGCAGGGCACAGGTATAAAGTGTGATGGGGATGGTTGGGGCCAAAACTTGAGAAGTAAATTTGTGAGGTTATGTTGGTAGTTTCGTCACATCAACGCAGCTTTAATTCTACTGTGCAATGTTGATTTCCATCCACTCTCCTATCTGACGCCCACACCAAAAATAAACAAATTAAATCAAATATAAAATAAGAATCTAATACAAATTGAGATAATAAGCTGAGGTTTGTGTTGGGAAGAAAATGACCCACAAAAACAATATTCACGGTTTATAACTGCACTAGCACCATAATAAATGCGAAATAAGGACATTCAGAATTTTACGTGAAAGCCCCCTTAAATTAAGGGAAAAGCCACCACCCACCGCTCTACAGGACCAACTGATTTCATTATTACAAAGATTATTTTACACTTCGCAGTCGTGAGTAGAATGTTTGAAGACAACTATACATTTAAAAGAAAGAAACCTGTTTTGACTTTTCCACCTTACTATAATAACGGATTTTTTCCTCCTATTGTTGGTGACTTTCTCTCTACAATTTATGTATTGCTTCTCTTTCTTTGTGTTGCTTTGATGAACAAATGAGGGAGAAATGCCCTTTATTTATATGGTTAGTATACCCCTTTCTAGCATCATCAATGCTATTAGCAAGTTCATATTTTTTTTTAAAATTTTCTTCCATGTATTAATATATCGGTTTGATGATGTGGGAGGAGTTGGTTGAGGTGGTGAGAGTCCATAGCACGGTGCTTAGGACCCTTATAGATTACCTACTCCTTAGTGGGAGATAGAGGTTCTTGTAAGTACTCCAAGGTTATCCGGAGTGAGGATCTTACTACCCAACATAAGCTCATATTTGTAGATTTGGATATCAACAGGACGAAGAGAACCCTATATGACCAACCTAAAATTAAAGATGGGATGCTTGGCTAAGGCCAAAGCTCAGGAGTTGTGGGAGTGGGTGTCTATTGAGTGGGGGTGGGGGTGGGGGTGAGGAAGCCGTGGATATGCTGAAAGTAAGTGGATGCCGATGCATTATAGTTGTAGATTTGGATATCAAGAGGCGAAGAGAATCCTATATGACCAACCTAAGATTAAATGGGGGAGGCTTGGCTAAGGCCAAAGCTCAGGAGTTGTGGGAGAGGGGGGCTATTGAGTGAGGTGGGGGTGAGGAAGCCGTGGGTATGCTGAAAGTAAGTGGATGCATCAGGGAAGCAACTTGAGGGAGGGGGTTGAGTTACGGTGGTGGAATGGGAAGGTTCAAGGAGACGTGGAAGCCAAGAAGGCTTTTTATGCGAAATTAGTGGAAAGCACAAATCAGGAGGACAAGCGGAAGAATAGGGAGAAGTATAACACCACATATAAGGAAACTCAGCGCACGGTTACGACAGCTAAAACGATAGGATTGGAACACTTGTATGAAGAGCTTGAGGGCAAACTGTGGTGATAAAAAATTGTTTAGGCTTGATATGGTAATCAATGATAATACAGTGAGAAACAAGGACACGAGAATGTTTGCATGGATACCCTTTTAAACAAGGGAAAAACCACGGCTAGAGAGGAGCGATTAATTTCACTATAGCAAAGATTTTTACCTTTGTATTCTCGGGTAAAATGCTTAAACACTATACACTGTAAAGACGGAATCCTTTTTTGATTATCTTACCTTATTACAGTCTCGCTCGCACTCTATTTTTTCATCCTAGACTATTTACTCCGTACTATCAGTGATTTACTTTATGCAACTGATGTGGTGCATCTTACCTTGTGCTGCTTGGATGGATAAATTAGGGGAAAATTGATCCTATTTATAGGGATGGTATACCCTTTGCTTGAATCATCAATGACATGCAAGCTCTTTTTATATTCCTGTATTAATTAGCTTGGTTGCCAATTCCAAAAGGTGGCTGCTCAAAATATTAGCTGCAGATCGCTTTCACAGTTCTTGTCAAAGGAAAAGGAAAAAAAACACTAGACTGGAATCCCTTAGGTTATGCATGTGCTCATTGCAGACTTGGGTTCGATTTCTAGTTTTATGTCATTGCTGTGTGATTTTTATGTGGTCTGCTTAAGTATATTTTGTCAACTGGTGGAACGCTTGGGTCAATTGTGAAAATAGTTTGTGGCTGGAGTTGTATGATATGGGACATTTGCCTATCGCTGGCACATCACTTCCATATACTTAAAGTTAGCTCTTATGTTAAGACCAATGATACCTGGGAATCCAGGTGTCTAAACTGGTAACCCAAAGTCTGATGCCTAATTTCCTATCAAGTTACATGAAACTTTGTGCAATCAAATATCCTGTGTGGGTACATTCAATTTTCAGCAAGTTTGGAGTGTGTTGAAAGCTTATGTATAAAGTAGCTATACCTTGTCGACTTGGGGTACGTTGAGGAAACTGAAGACTCTGTGTAACACAGGTTTGTTGTATCCCTGAGAATGGCATGTGAGTTGCGAGTGCAAGGCCTTATGATTGGTTCCTTGCACAGGAGATCCCTTCCTTAGTTTCCCTTTTATTTCTGTAAGTTAGTGACGGCTGATCTCAACTTTCTCAGGCTCGTGTGCAGTCTCCCACTCTTGTATATGTGATTATCGTCCTTTCAACCCTCGTTTCTCTCTCTTTATTCTTGTGGTGGTTGTATACTGCTACTTGTGATTTATCCTGTATTTTCTTTTGATTTCAGCCCCACACAGAGCATTGGATTGCTGTCCTACACATTCTTGCGAAACAAAGGAATGGAAGATATTGTTGTTCCCATGGTAGGCATGCTGAATTATTTCAATTTCCATTGTTTTAAATCTATAGTTATTGTGATCTTATGGTGAAAATGTGGATCCAGTGTCCCTTTCTGAGGCAAAGTGCATCTTGAGATGCTTCTATTATGATTCACTAACTATAAATCCAATTAATTAACTCTTTGCCCCTATTCTCATGTTAGATATCTAAACGAAGTAAACAAACCTCTGCTTTATATGGAGTCCAGTTGTTGATGTAACTTTGTACTAAGTGTGCATTCTACCTTCCATTTTGTTCAAGCTGTGCGCTGTATCAGTGCTTAATGTTTCTTGTGGAGATTTTGTGCTAGTGTTTGCGCTCTTCCTCTTATTTTTGGTTGTGTTATCTTATCTCTAAGCTACAGCCTTTTCAGAAAACTTGATAAATATGTTTCTGGCCTTGCTAATGGTGTCCTGATTTTACTTTTTCCCTTTAACTGTTCTTGTATTTCATCTCTAGACTTCTATTGATAAGTCCTAGTGAAGAGGGATTACTTATTCCCTTCATGAAAATGATATTTTAAAACTTTCTTGGATATTAGTGACCTCAGATATGTTCAAGCTCTTATATTGATGTTTGTTTTCTTGCTATTGTGACAGCTTGACTACGAAAAAAGAGAAGGGTGGGACAGGATAATACGATCATCTTCTGATGATTGGGATAAAAATCTCGAGACCATAATTGAGTGGTCCCCTTTCTCAAGTGAAGCTGATCTTCTTAGACAGGTAAATTTTCAAAACCATCCTCCTACAACCCCCAAAGATGGAGTAGTATTTTAATTCCTTCCAGGATTGTTAAACTAGTTTGACAGATCTTGTACAAGAGCAATGAGAAGATATAAACTGTCGTTTGAGTAGTTAAATTACTAAGTGCACAGTCGGAAAGATTTGCTAAAGGGTGTGTAACCCTGATTCCAGTATTAAATAGAACATATACTCACCCCCAAATTTAATTTAGCGTAAAAAATCTAGCTCTCCATTGTTAACCTTGGCCCAGCCAGTGCAACCCTTTTCTGAAGCTTTTTTGTGTATTCCTCTCCTGTCATATATAGTATATTCTTCCAGCCAGCACTATTCAATGAACTTCAGCAATCGTATTCTTACCTTGAGCATGTGCCCATTGTAGCTCCTGGTTCCAGTCCATGGCCTGTCGATGTTGGAATTTATGAACCAGTTTTGTGCACACACTTGGTTTACATGATATTGACTTGTCAATTTTGTTTCGATGTTACTCCGTTGTTCAGTTTCGGATGTGGTGTATCTTCTAATCATTCAATTTTTTTCTGTACACGCTGCAGTTTAATCCGATGAAAGGTCAAGGCACTCGGATTATAGTATACAATTTGTGGGAGGATGACCAAGGACTACTCGAGCTAGATTTTGATGCTGATCCACATGTAACTCCTTAATATTCTTTACTTGTTACTTGTTTTTCTGCTTTACTTAATGTGCTGTCACATGATTCGTGGTTTTCTAGTGACATGCTTCTTTCATTCTCTCCTTCAGGATATTCAAATAAGAGGAGTCAACCGTGATGAGAGGAGCATACAGATGGCCAAACAGTATCCGAACTCCCGGCATTTCTTGACATATAGACATTCACTAAGGGTAAGTAATAATTGTTCTGTCATGTGTCAGTGGGAGCATTTTTGTTACACATCACCAGGTTATTTGGATTTCATGTTACTGTGGAGGTTCTATGATTAAATTGATTAGTTCCTCGACTCTTTTATCCAAACTAAGGGTACTTAAATTTGTCTCTAACTAAAAAATGTCGCAGGCTAGTTGGACAAGTATTTTCCAAAAAAAAAAAAATTAGGTTTTATTTGCAGCAGTTCTAAGTCCCTGCTTGGATTGTGGAGGTGGTTCATATGCTTCTGGAACGAAGCAGCAGTTGTAGTTATCAAGTGGGCATTTGCCTTTACCCATGTTGATCTACATCAAGAGCGACTGGCGACTATCGTCAATCCTAAGCATTCCAAGTGCGTCTTGGTTGCAAGTTCATCATCCTAACATTTTGATCATTAGTAGTTGTAGACCAATTTTTCCTTGTATATTTCTTTAGTGGAACTCTGCTTGTTGCTGCTGCTGCCTCCTTTTCATCGTTCATGCAACCATAAACAGCCTCCTTACCTTTCTACGTAAGGGTAAGGTCTACGTACACTCTACCCTCCTCCAGACCGCATATGTGGGATTACACTGGTTTTGTTGTTGTACACTCTTAGCAGAACATTGACCAATTATTTTCAAATTCTGAGATTAAGTGCATGTACTTAATTTTATTCGCCCATCAGAATAAGAGAGATGCAATTCTTAACCAGCAAAATATGCTCTAATACACTTGTAGAATTTTCGGATAAACTGAATAGTGTTTTAGCCAAGCGATACGAGTTGCTTGATGAATTGATTTATTGGAATTATGGGATGAAATTGGAGAGAAATGAATCAGTTTCTCTAATTTATATAATGCATAGTTTAAATGATTTTGGTCTATTTCCTAATGTTGGGCGTTTCCTATGAGGATCAGTTGCAAAATGTACATCGAGGTATTTGTTGGCCTCAATTAGGTGCAACAATTTTCCGTATGTTGTGAAGGGAAAGACAAGTTTCGGAACTAACTTAGTTATTGAATGCTTGATTCAGTGAATTCTGAGACAACCTTGTCTAAATGTATATTGGTTTTATTCTCATTTTCCATCTTTTCTCCACTGTAATGGTGTTAGCAAAGTGTGAGAACATGAGACAATCCACTTAAGAGGTGTGAATGTCTGTCTGAATGTTTTTTTTTTCTTTGTTTGATATTTTGCTTCTAAATCTCAACAGGAATGTTACCATCTTTACAATTATTAAAATGTTGAAACAAAAGAGATGATACTAAAATAAGAGTGCATTTTTGTGTTAATATTACTCTGTTCTGATTAGTTATCTAGCCTATCTGACTTTTAATAGCTGATTTGTTCCTCTTCTATTCTTCGCCTATGTACGCCAGTGGCGGAACCCACTTATACTTTAGGGGTATCGACAAACACCCCTTTGTCAAAAAATTACACTGTGTAGCTTGGTAAGAATACTTTTGTATGTACATATATCACATATTGACACTCATTGACTTCTACCTGATTTTACTTCCTTATATGTTGATACCCCTTGGTCGAAATTTCTGGCTCCACCACTGCTCTACACTCCCCATACCCCAGATTGTGTGACTACACTGGGTATGTTGTTGCATTATTCTTTGCTTATGTAATGTACCTACTCTTTCTTTAGCCCTAGTTTGGTTCAGTTCGATACATGGTTTGCATTTGATTGGAATTCCTGTCGCTTTGTCTTTTCTATAGTGCTACGTCCGTTTGATGTTCTTAGTATTTACAAAATACGTATATGATTATTCTTAGAAAGTAATTTTGTTTTTATCACGTGTATTCTTGGATTTTCAGAGCTATGCATCAATTCTATACTTAAGAGTTGCTCCTGGCTTTCGGATTATTCTGCGGGGTAAAGACGTTGAGCACCATAACATAGTAAATGATATGATGATGACCCAAGAGGTCACGTATCGCCCTATGGCTGGTGCAGATGGAGTACCCAAAGATTCCAATGTAATATGTTTTTGAAGGCAAACTTGATTTGGATTTTGTTTCAGTGATCAACATTCTTCTCATTCGTTTTCATTTATGCTTGTAGATGGTGGCTACTGTGAAAATTGGGTTTGTAAAGGATGCTAAATCCCATATTGATGTTCAAGGGTTTAATGTCTATCACAAAAATAGACTTATTAAGGTTTGTCTTTTTTCTGAAGTGCAATTGTATTAGTAAACAGTGATGGTCGCTGTAGGTTGCTGATATCTTCTTGATTATGTTGTGGAATGCTTTCCCCAGTACCTTTGTATACTAAGGACTTGTATATCAGATTTATTTTTATGAGACATGCACCTTTCTTTTTTTTAGAAGGCAACATTTTTTATCTGTATTATAAAGATTACCCTGAAAACTAGAGTAATGAACCATATTAGCAAAAAACATGGGAATGAGACGTGCGCTAAATGTTTTACCTTACCCTGCAGTGAAATAATTTTGTTGTTCTCCCCCATCTGCCATCTGCTAATCCAAAAAGAATAATTTTCTTATCCTTATACTACCGGCTTTGTCAACACATGGTGTATATGAGTTTATGTAGACTTTACTCTATTGTCAGTAAGAGATGCATAGTTTGGAGCCTTTGCATGGCAGAACATTCTCCATTTTGTGATCTAGTGATCTGTACTGAAGTTTCCTTCTGTTGTCAGCCATTTTGGAGGCTTTGGCATGCTCCTGGAAGTGACGGGCGTGGAGTTATAGGTCTGCTCTTTTATCTTAAAAGTCATTCCTTATAGCTTGCCTGTTTGAAGTGCTTATTGTTTTGCAATATTTGATTCCAGGTGTATTGGAAGCCAATTTTGTTGAACCAGCACATGACAAGCAAGGGTTTGAGCGTACAACAGTTCTTTCAAGACTTGAAGCACGATTAGTGCAGATGCAGAAAACTTACTGGTGTGTTCTGTTTCATCTCCGTGTTGTGCTTTTCCATTGTTACATGTACTTAGTATACTCCTCATTTTCTTTTCCAGGTCAACCCTTTGTCACAAAATTGGGTATGCTCCTAGGCGGAATAAAAAAGCTATTGGACGAGGTATCCCAGGTTTACTTTTTTTTATCTTATTTTTTCATCCTTCATCAATGCTTTACACAACTTTTAGTAAGGTTTGACTCTTTCAGCGGACTTGTGTTCATAACTTCATATATTTCACAGTAATCTCTATTTTCAAAGAAGATATTACTTTTGTTTTTAAGGTTTTTGTTTTTTCTTGATTTGTTTATTTTTTTAATTACTCAGCTCAAGAATGTGATCTTGCCTTCTGATTATATCTAGTTTCTTATTATAAATGATAAGTACATAATTATGTTTTTCAACAGAGGATTCTCCTGATTATCCTTCTTCAGCATCGCAACCAAAACATAATAGTTCTGCAAAGTCATCTGAGAAGATTTATCCTTCTTCAGCATCGCAATCAAAGCATAATAATTCTGCAAAGTCATCTGAGAAGATTTATCCTTCTTCAGCATCGCAATCAAAACATATTATTTCTGTAAAGTCATCTGAAAAGAGTAATGGTGTTGGGCATTTAAATGGCAAGCATGATGGCAAAACCAGAAGATCTAGAAACATACCAAGTTCTTTGGAGCCATCAACTTCTGCCGAAGATGACAGCGATGATGATGTCCAAGTTGT
Organism: Solanum sitiens; assembly: GCA_016801875.1. NCBI lineage: Eukaryota > Viridiplantae > Streptophyta > Magnoliopsida > Solanales > Solanaceae > Solanum > Solanum sitiens. The sequence continues at coordinate 462,860 of JABWTJ010000002.1, forward strand.
CATTCCAAAGAATAAACCAGTTGGACATCAGAATCATACTAATGGAAAAGATGGCTCTCGGGATATGCATTCACCGCCAGGCTTTGGACAAAGAGTTGCTGAGCAAGTATGTTCTCCTGGTGGAAACCTCAAGCGTGTTACTAGAAGCTCAAGATCAAAGGTTATTTCTGATCTATGTGCCCTTTAACCTCCAAATCTTCTTCTGGATGTCTTATTTTTTGTAAAGGGTTAGGATCCTTAATAATAGGATATCTCCAATTAGCGATATATGCCAGAGTATCATGTTAAATTGCTGCACTTGTAGCCAGTGTGCTCTTTTAGAAGGTATGTTCATGTATGTCTTGATGAAAATTTTGAAGCTACAGGAGATTCTAACATTCATTACCATGGACTCTCAGTGAACACATTCCGTTGCTTTTTTTGGGTAGGGAGGGGGGTTGGTATGGCCCAACATTTTGTGCTCATCAACCTTTGAAGTTTCTCATTAGGGAAAATTGCTCTTCAATAGAATTTATTTCACGGAGAGTTGGAGCAGATAGTGGACTTGATAAAATTGTTGTTTGGTCCAATAGGGAGATGCTGATGAGAATGAGGGCATGCTGCCAGATAACCTCACGGAGTCTCTCGAGCAGTTAAAAGCAGAGAATCATGAGCTTAAAGAAAGGTCTTGTTCTGCAACCTTTGCATTATTGTTAAGCTGTTTTGTTTCATTTTAGGTTCATATGAACTATCAATATGTCTATTTATTTAACAGGTTGCGGAGGAAAGAGGAAGAAATTTTAGGTGATCTGTTACGTGATTTACAGCATGAAAGAGAGAGATCCAAATCACTTGAAGCTCAGGTTAGATGAGATTATGATGTTTAGTGTTTCCCAATATAGCCGCATTTCTGTGATTGAAAGCTTTATAGGTGTTGATGTAGAGGAACTGGTAATCAGTAGTTTTCCGTCTGACATTGAGTTTGGATACGAAGTACTACTTGTTCATGTTCCTTTGTCTGTCCTCATTCTCGGAACTGAAAACATGGTTTTAAGGTCCTTGGACCTTTCTGTGGTTCCTGCTATTGAATCTATCTGCAGTTTATTTTTGTAATAGTAATGGTGAAACTCTGTTAGACGATTTTGATGGTTTCTTTAAAGAAACTGAAATACTTCTGCTCCATGTTCAGCTGCAGGAGTCTACTAGAAAACTAGAGGAACTTAACAAGGAGCAAGAAAGTTTAATAGACATATTCACGGAGGAGAGGCAACGCCGCGATATGGAGGAGGAGAACTTGAGAAAGAAGTTGAAGGTGAATTTCTTCACTCAACTCTTTGCAACTTTTCTTTAGGAAGTGATAGTCAATTGATTTTCTTGGTTCGATTTCAGGATGCATCAAATACTATACAAGAGCTTCTTGACAAGGTGCAGGTTCTGGAGAAGACAAAGTCTGCCAATCATAGGTAGTTTAAATCATCTAGAGAACTCACAGTCTCTCTGGTTGTCCATGCTGTATATATTATGACTGGGCCATAGCACCAAAATTCGTAGGAACATCACTTTGGGGCAGTGGTTTTAACCTAATTGTGCTTCCACTGCTGTTGAGCTCAGGCACACACAGGCATTGCTCATTTCTTCTCCAAGTTTCGGTTGTCTTGTCTATAGGGTGGTTTAGAGTGAACCTCGGTTCCCTATTGTCTTTAGAACGCGAAGCCTCTCATCTTCTTAGCTTTGAAGTGTGCTAGAATTGACATTTTGTGTTGCCTTACAAGGTTAGGAGAAATATCAATGCCAATTTTTTTCTCAGGATGGTGTGCCACTGTATTGTAAATATTCTAGAAAATGGCCAGACTTAGCCCTCTAATTTGATGGAGATGCTGGTGCCATTCTTTATTTTTATTCAACGACTTTTTGGTGATAGTTTTACCAGTAATTGCAGCACAAGTTCCTGATCTATCCTGCCCATCATTATCGTTTTGTTCTTAGATGCATTTTGGGATAAAATAATGTCTTGAATCGGACAGAGGTCTATATTATTCGATCATTTACCTGAATCGTCACTTTTGCTTTTCGAGAATTATATTTAAGAGTACTTTGTTTAAGCGTGTGATAGTTGTGTGCTTTTGATGTGCAGTGTTTATGATCAAATATGTAACTTTCTTTACTTAAAAAAAATTATTTGAATTCACGCGGAGAAAAAAGGCATTTTTCAACCCTGAAAGAGAACTTGGAAATTTATATATATAGTTCTATATTATACTCTACTTTGAGTGAGACTAATCTTTCTTTTTCACAGTGTTTGAGCCTTTGAACCAACGTCAGGGCGTTTTCCAAAGTTTTCTAGAAGAAACTACCAAAAAAGTTTGTACAATGCTGCAATCCTAACATCCTATGTTGGACTTTCCTAAAGCAGCACAACTTATTTAAAAGTTGCCAAGTTGATCAACAATGAATTAAGTGACAGGTCAAAATTAAGACTTGTTAAATGAATAATTGACTTCCTCAAAATCCATTGTACTTGGGTGTTGCCAAAGAAAATACGAAACGAGATTCAATAACAATCATTCTGAGTATGTACACTGATCGAAATAAAGAGAAACACTCTAGAAGAGTTTGTATACTTTATATTCAAAACCCAAAAAATTACAGCTGCGTTTTAGCTTTCTTTTCTCAGTTAAGTCACTCTGATATGAACAAAACAAAAAGTCAAGACCCTTTCAAAACAAAAGATCTCTAGAATTACGAACAGAATTTTTACTTTTCGGCAGCAAACACTCATCCATTAGTCTGCATCTCTACGTCCTTCCAAATAGACGCAAAGTAAAAGAGACAAATCGAGGAGGAGCTAGGTGGTGTTCTCAATCTATAAAACCCCAAAAGAAAAAAGAGCTACTGGAAATGCTTTTCTCCTAAAGGCTATCAAGCTCTATTAAATCATTGTTGTTTAAAGTTTTTTTTGTTTTCTTTTTTTAACTAGTGTTCAGTGTATGCTATTAGACCCCCCTCAGCAGACAACAGAAGAAACAGAGAGTGGGTAACGGAAAGTGTTGGCATATTGGAAGGATATAGTATGACCATTAATAAGAGGCTTCCCATCGTTGACGAGACAATCGTCAAAATGTAGGCGCTTGAATATACGAGGGTTAATAAGACGAGCTGAGCTGAACCAACCACAGCTGAGATGGATACCGGAGATGTCACAGCCAGAGACACAGACGTTCATTATCTCCACTGTGTACGTGGGTATCCCACTAGGTAGAGGTGCTGTGGGGCCTTGATTTATAACAATATCAGATTTTGAACATTTGTCACCCCATATCCGGGTTGTTTCCACTTCATTTCCTGCACCAAAAGGCAATTGCACAATAATGTCAAAAAAGTAACCAAAAAATTCAAACAGCAATAGCAGACATATCCTTGGTCCTTTTCCTAGTAGTTGGTTGTTTCCTTTTTTCCTATCAAATGTTGGGTCGGGTTTGACACTGGAACTTGAGCATTGATGAGTGCAATAAATAATATTGCTGGTATGAGTGGATTAAATATTCTTTAAATGGTCAATCATCTAAGAAATATACCTTTTCACATGAGAGACTTGAAAAATAAGGCAATGTAGTCTATTACAATAGCTAAAAATTATCTGACTATTTTGGCCTGAATTGAAAGGGACGGAACAATCAGAAATGCTGATATAGGGAATTGGGGCATTTAAATTAGGTTTCCTTCAAATTATCTTAAATGGGACGACAGCAATGTGCACGTGAAACACAGAGCAAATACACCATTATATGAACAAATTTATAGAGCAGTGATAGAAGACAACAGATGCCAAATATTCTTTTAATACCATACAAATTGGAAACACTAGCTACAATTTTATTTCACTCTTTTCTGTTTAATAAGATAAAATAAATGCAGACTGCATAAAATTGTTTCAACTTTCTAAAGTCAAAAGAATCGTTTGGAAAGTGATATTACATATCTGGCACGAGACATAAGACTTATATATAAGCAGAAAAATAGAAGAATACTGAAGTTGCAGTAGCAGTTTCCCAGATTATGAAAATTTGCATGCAAAGTAATACAATGTTAACCAGAGCAGAAACTAATAAAGCAAACGAGTAAATATGCATTTATATATTTTGTCCTCTTCTTCTTTTTGCTCTTTCAATTAGTTTAAACCTTTTCCTCAACTTATGGGTTACTATATGACAAATATTTGTATTCTGGGTATATGACCAATAAACATGAGAAAACAAAAACTGACGTCCGCCACCTACAAAGCATAAAAATTGTACAGTAAACAGAACGCTGCCTGCCTGCTGCTGGGCTGTCTAGGACCGTACCTTAAAGCAAAAAAGGGGGATTTCGTAGAGCAAAATTAAATTTCAAATCGTTTTTCTTTGTCAAGTTATACAACTGAATTTTATTTTGGACTAACCTTGATTAAGAAGCTTGCGATGAGGACCAACATTGGTGTTACCAGTGATGGCTGAATTTGCTTCCGCCATGAAATTGGGACCAATAAGTATGCCTGAAATCAAGGTCAGATTAATGAAGCATTAAAGAAAAAAATCTATTGATAGATGAAAATCAAAAGCTGTAGCCGTCTACAGAATTTAATGTACACAATTTTGTAGTTGAAAAGGGGATGAAAAAGCTAACTAATCAAATAAATAATGGAAAGATCCTCGTGTGCTAATAATAAACCATAGAACAAGCAGACCTAACGAATAAATGCAATCTCATTCATTGAAAACCGACACCATACATAACTATCTTCTTCTTCTTCTTTCTCTTTCTCCCACAGCTGTGCACAGCATGTGATTTTTCAGATAACTATTATTTCTCATCGTAAATACAATCCATACACACCTGTAAAAAACTCCGGTCCAATGATGAAGAGAAGAAAGAAGGCGAACACGGCGGAGGTCAAACTGATTCTGGTTCGCCGTTTCAATGATTGAGAGCTCATTATGAAACCTAATCAACAAATATATTATATGCTCCGGCCTCCCAAATACGCAAACTCGCAAAAAATTTCAGATGAATGTTTCTATTCCAAGTGATGGAAGGAAGTTTCAGGAGAGAGACGTCCCGATTCACTGTCGCCGGTCCAGCTGACGGCGGAACTTTTCACAGAGATACAAAACAGAACTGTTGAATCAGCTGGGACTCGGTCTTTGACTGAAATCACAGAGAGAGAAAAGGAAAAAAGTGATATGAGAGATGCGTGAAATGACTTGATAAACTTAAAAAAGTATGAGTTGACATAAAGCAAATATATATGCATCATTACATACTTTTTGAGAAGTTAAATAAAAAAATGCTATAAACTCACACATCAAATCAACAGAAGCGCCGAACAACACGAAGAAGAAAGTAACACAAGACCGAGCTAATTAAGAACACATTCAAATAAGAAAAAAAAAGTGGAAATGAACAGAGACAAAATGTACAGAGTTCACAAAAGCAACAGTGAAGCTTTTTTCTGAGTCTCAGTGAGACAAACAACACAGTTTCAACAAACGCCAGAAATACCAAAACAGTGGAAGCAAAGCAAAGAAAAGCCTGTATGTATAATTGCAGTAAATATGAATGAAGGTCGAGATTTCTCACCAGTTTTCGATGATCATACACGTACGGTACTTCGTTGAAAGAGCAAGCTCGTCGCGCACACACTGCTACAGAGACTGCAAAACTGCAGACAGAGAGAGTGGAAATTAAAGAGGCCTACAGAGAGAGAGAGAGAGAGAGAGTCGGTTCCGGACGCGTGCACCCTCTGTGTAGAGAGTGAAAGCTCAACATGCATTTGTATATATATAGAGAGAGAGTGTGTGTGAGGATTTTACGAGTGAAAGAATGAATAAAGGGAATCTGTGGGTATTTTTCGCGGAATGTTTGTAGATAGAGAAAGGAGATAAATGTCATTAAATGCCATTGCTGCAGCTGCATGCTAAACCCTGATTAAATTCACTTCCCCACGCGGCAGTTTGAGCCGTGGTTAGGACTTATAACCAACCCCTACCCAATTTTTCATCTTCAATTATACTCATGATGGACCATGGTTATTACTAACGCCTATTGTTTTAGTACTAGCTAAGTCCTCTAATATAATGTTTACAGCTAATATGAGGATGATTATTGGTTAATAAAAATGTTTAGAAGAAGCAAGTTGTAAAAACGAGAAAGTTAGAGATAGATGTGTTGACATATTAGAACGATAAAACTAAGAATAGAGACATGTTAAACAAGAATATGACTTGTGTGGTGGATAAGATGAGAAAAGCAAAGTTAAGATTATTGAATTTGGCTCATCGTTCTCTTCATTACATCTTCTTTCCATTTTCTCAAATGCATATTTAGATAAATGACATTTGTCATATTTATAATTAAAACTAAATTAAATTAATTTAACGAGTTTTTTAATCATAATTAAAAAATAAACTAGAAGAACAACTCACAAACTTTACTAAAAAAAATATATATCTTTCACTAATTTTGGCTTCTCACTAATTATTATCATTTTCCTAATCTAAATTTAAAGAATATCCTTCGTTTTTTTAATTTTTTTTTATATCTGACCAAAAAGTGAAGCAAAATAATTAGGGAAAAAAGAGAAGACCAGCTTTATTTTTTAAAAAATAGAAAATATTCTAAATATATTTTACATTTACTATTATACAATATCTTCTTTCCTCTCCGTTTTTTTTTATTTTGGCATAATTTATTCGTCAAATACTTTTTTTTTTGTTACTAATTAAAAAATACTTAAAAGACTTTTTTTCCCGTTAAAGGTAGTTTACACGATTCAATTAAAAAAATAATGGTGTGTGTTAAAAATAACTTAGAAAACACGATCTAAATTTTTAGAGATTATCTCGAATTGTTTTTCTGTATTTTGTATCTTTTATGTATTATTTATTTCTTAAGGATATTCTTATTTCAATTGATTAAATTTTTAAATAAAATTCTAATTACATCAACGAGAAATGGAAAAATATAATTAAATTGATGATATTAATGAGGAGTTAAAATTAGTGGAAGATGAAAATTCTCTTACCAAAGTTGGTGAGTGTTTTCCTAATTTGTTTTTTAATTATGATTAAGATGTTTTTAAATTAATTTAATCTAAACCTTTAAATTATAATATGACAAATGTCACTTGTCACTTGAGGAAATGGAGAGAAGGTGTAATGGAGATGAGCCAAGTTCGAGATTATGTGCGCATGTGAAGATGAGATACATAATAAGGAGGTGTGAGAAGTTGAATAAGGTGAGTATGGAAAGAGGTGCGGTGCATAAGTATATGAAAGAAGTGATTAGAAATGATATGACATATTTTCTGCTTATCAAAAACATGACATTAGATAAGACAATTCGAAGAATACGAATTATGATAATTGAGCATTGTTTTGATTTTATAGAATAAGGGTGGTGATAGTTTAGAATACCATGTCTAACATTGTATTTATCATATTAATCATGTTTATCTTTTATAATATTTTTAAAAACAATATTTGAATTTTTTTTATCTATGACAGTTAGGGGTGTCAAAATGAACCCAAACATATGTAATCCGTCCAACTCGCCCAGAATTTTAAGGGTTGGACTCAAGATAATTTGAATTGGGTTCAATCTCAATCTATTTAAGTTTAACCCATTTGAAGAGAATTTTCATTTGAGCTCAATTCAATCTTCAATTTCAACCAGTTTTAAAACTTTTTATTAAGATATGTTCCTATATTGAAGGTATTAATTATTATCTATTTAATATCTTTGAGGACTTAACTATTCATTTGTTAGTTTTTAACAAAAAAATCTTGAGCGAAAATTTCAAATTGTAATTATGAAAGTTAAATATCAATATTAAATTATTGAGATTAGTCTGGTCAAATTGGACGGGTCAAGACCCAACACGTTTTTTAGCCCATTTGAGCCCAAAATAAACATGGACGGGTCAAGACCCAACACGATTTTTATTCAATTCATTATAATATTTCTAATTTTAACCAAATCCGTCCATTTGACACCCCTAAAAACAGCCAAATAAAATTCGAATGTATTGCTCTCCCTATCCCTTGTTTCTCTTTTGAAAGTCATATTTTTTTGTGTGACAAGGAATGTACTCTATCCCCTGTTCCACATTTATTATTATAAGAAATTTTTTCTCATGAGTTGTAAATGCATAGTTCTTAATTGCTAAAAAGACAAAACAAAAATATTGAAATAAGCTCTTATGTATAGAAAAAAATTGTATGTATCGGGTGTTGATATCAAATTAATTTAATTTTTATTATTATGTAATTTAATAAATTAAAATACAGATTAATTAATTAAAATTAAATAAAATGAACTATAAATTTTGACGCATGACATGCATGTATTGAATGAGTGTAAACACTCGGTGCAGATAAATTTTACTCGTATAAACAGTTCTCTTCTATCACCAAAGTAAAATAAAAACTCGCTTTTACCCAATTTTTTCATTGCATTGTTTTTAAATCCGCATAAGTTCTATATATGCGCAACATTATTCTTGAAATCACTTGATTCAAAGTTGTTGCTTACATCTTGGTGGATGAAATCGTCATTGATGAAAAGGTTGAATGCAAAAATCTGAAATACACACCCACCAAGATGCAAGCAACAACTTTGAATCAGTTTATTCAAAGTGAAAGATTTATGTGATAAGGTTGAATTTGTTTCAAAGTGAAGATGAAAAGTCGATATGTTATTTCACTCCTTGCCTAATGTTTTCCTTTACCTTCTAATGTTTTCCTTTACCTTTCCTAGTGACTGAGATATTTGTGAGCGTGCGCGCATGTAATTGTTTAAGTTTGAGTGATATGGTGGTCTGACTAAGCTAATACCATAAAAATATACTAAAAGTAAGTCTTAGAGCTCATGGGACTCTCGCAAAGTTCATGTGTGTAATAGCAATTTTGCCCATAGTTTCCCACATTTAATTTATATAAGTTATGAAAATTCCTAACTGTGTAAGTCTAACAATCAAATGTTCATATAATACGTATAATGATAAATCTAAGCAGTCACTTCATATGGATACAAATTGTATATAAATTATATTCTAATACATATACAAATTCATTATAGTATCCAGACAATTATCCAAAAATTATATCAATGAAATTAGACTTATGCAAAATAAAGGTGCAATTTATATATTTTCGGTAAACGCAATATCTAACTCAATAAGTCAACGTATACAAATATAAATATAAAATAATCGATAATAAATAACTGTTAGTATAGAGAAAGTCATATTTAGTATGAAATTCTAATGAGATATAATTCCATGATTTATAAGATTGTTTTCCTTTTTTCCAATCAAAATTACTGCATAAAATTCGTTAATTTTTTTGAAAAACTAATTGGATATAATATTAAATTAATGTGAAATATACAAACAAAATATCCAAAATTACTGAAATTATAGTTATAGAACCTAATTAGACAAATTTTAGCGCAAGAGCCTAATTAAATTACCATAGTAGCTATTTAAGAAAAATCCTCTTTTTGTTCCCAGATAGGAGGACATTAAAAAATTAGATATTTATTTTTTGTTGAAATAACCACAAAATGACTACTTTATGATACCACAAAAAGACTGGGTTGTGTTAATTAGAGGTCCTCAATTCTTTTTTATAGGAGCGTTTCCCAATAAATGAGCCCTACGCTACGTAAATATAAAATAATCAAACTCCATATTAATATCAGACAAACAAAAAAACAACACTATTTTATATGAGCATAAATACTACACAACACTATCAAATGTTTTGATTTCGTTCAAGAGCTATAATCTTCTAACTTACGATTAGAGTCGTGAATTAAATTCCCATAACAGTCTTTTATTTGATTAAGATTAGAGATGATAATGGTGCAATGCAGTGCGAGTGTGAGACAGATTTAGAGCCCGTTTGGATGGACTTAAAAAAAATAGCTTTTAAAAAGTATTTTTGAAAGTGCTGGAACTTATTTTTAAAATAAATAGTTATGTGTTTGGATAAAAGTGCTGAAGTTAAAAAAAAGGTTGTTGATGTGTTTGGCAAATAAGTGCTGGTAAACACTTTTTTTAATCAAAATGTCTGAAATACCCTTAAAAGTTGTTAACTTGATAAAAATTGATTAATTTAATAATAATAATAATATAATAATAATAATATTTTTTAATAATAATAATAATAAATGATAATAATAATAATAAAATAATATGAAAATAATAATAATAATAATAATAATAATTATAAGAATAATAATATAATAATAATATATATAATATATAATATATAATAATAATAAGGAATAATAAAATAAATAATAGTAATAAACAAAAAAAATGAATAATAATATATAATAATAATAATATTTAATAATAATAATAATAATAATAAAATAAATAATAATAATAATAATAAAAATAAATAAATATAAATAATAAAAATAAATAATAATAATAATATAACAATATAAAAATAATAATAAATAATAATAGTTACTTTGATATTTGTCAAACACTCTAATAAGTCAAAAACTGACTTTTAAGTCAGTTTGACCAGCTTTTAAGCCCATCCAAACAGGTTCTTAGTTAAATTTATAAATTTCTCAGCTTGCCCATTTTGTCATGCATTTCATTTTTTCCCTACTATATTTAACCAGTCCCATTTTGCCCCGCATAAATTCACTCAGTCTTGCTCTACTTAAATTATTATGGGAAAAGGGTCAAAATACCCCCCAACTTTGATTTATTGTTTAAATTACCCTCGCCGTTAAAATGAAGTTAATTTTATCCCTCCCATTATTAATTTCACCAAATTTACCCCCCATTTGACGGATTGAACCAAATTGACCCGATTTTTTTTAAAAAAAACTATTCCTTATTTTAACCCAATAACTCGTCCCCATTTAAAATAACCCGACTCATTCTCCCAAACTCCTATCCCCATCTAACCATTCTCCCATATTTCTTCATTCTCTCCCTCAAAGCTAAGTCTAAGAACAAATTGATGAGTTGAAGAAAAGACAACATAGTTTCTCCATCAGAATTCGTACTAATTCGTACTCACCGTGTCAAATAGGGATAGGCATGCTGATGGAATCCTGAAGTGAGGTCCATTACGTTGCCTTGGTTAACAAACATGATGCTCATCTGAACCGTAAACACAGCAAAAATAACTGTCCTAGGAGCAATGTATTGAGGCAAACGATCGCGACAATACTTGATGATCTCATCAGCACTGCATTGCATTCATTCTTCAGTTTAACAAATGCACAAGGTGTTTCACCCCAGTGATCATCTGGTTTCCCACAACAGCAGCTTCGAAAACAGATGGATGGCTATAGATAACAGACTCCACTTCGATTGAACGATCATTTACTTCTATGTGACCATCTTGATGTCTCACTGCTAAATCCCTGCTACGAAACCAGCCCCCTTTAAAAGATTTTTCTATTGCTTTTACATCTTTAAAGTAACCATTCATTACTGTGTTTCCTCTAATCATCACCTCCCTACTTGTTTTTGCATCTGAGGGTACACTCTTCATGATTTTGAATCATTTACGTCTACGTCCTCTAATCCAAGATGGTGCATTCCTTAACAAGCGTGAAGATTATCCTGCGCAACATGGGATAGATAGTTCCACTCTGGTTTCTAAAAACAAACAACTGCTGGACCACAAGCTTCTGTTTTTCCAAGAACAAACAGACGGATGATAGACTTCACCTCCTCAACTTTAGTCACTGTGCAGAGCCTTCACGGATTCACTGATCCATCGACTTTATCAGATTCAGATTCCACGCAGCCTTGTCAAAAAACCTGAGTTCCATTTTTCAAGTGACCTATATATTAGCAAACAATAGAGTTGCAACTCCAGAGAATTCAATTTTGAGGTTACATTCACATATTCGAGATAGATACACAAGGATATCACGTCTTGTGGCTACGATTGCTAAAAAACATATTTAAGATAGATGTGTTAACTTTGCCTCAACTGACAACTAAACATTCCGACTTTGAGAATGCACATCTAGCACCTCAAAGTCAGAATGTTTAGTCTAAGTGTTCACTATAGAAAGGTTACAATGGGATTGTAGAGTAACCTGAACTCGTCTTAGTGCTCAAGCTTGCAACTTGCCAGATGATGGATTCTGTATCAGCAGTCTCATAGAGAAGAGTATCGTCATGAGGAGTTTTGACATGATATTTTCTAATAGACGCAACAAACACATGAAAAGAAAAACACTAGTGCAATGGCCATAGCTGCAGCTGGAACACCAAAACCCAAGCCCCGCCCACATTGCTTTGTATATACACTAGAACTGATGAAGCGATAAGAGCACCGATATTGATTGAGAGGTAAAACCAGTTAAAGAAAGAGCTCTTCTTCTTCTTTTCGTTTTCGTCATTGTCATCAATTTGATCTACCCCAAAGGAAGATACAGAAGGTTTGATACCACCAGTTCCAAAGGCAATCAAGTAGATCGAAACAATGTATATTTTCGTATGCATATGACTTTTGTACCTCAATTACTTCTGCACCTAATTAATATTATATGACTTGTATCCTAATAATCTAATATATGTTAGATTTAACTAATTAAAAGATACAGAAAGAACTATCATAACAAAAACAACCCTTATCTAATATTGAATCTATAAGAAAGTCAAAAATCAAATATATGTTTTCATACTATTTATTTATTTTTGAATAAAAATCATTTTGTTCAATTGTTTATACTTTTTTATAAGGATCTTACTAGATGAATTTATATATAATTTGGTAACCCAAAATAAAATTGGTTTGGTGAAATTATAGATATATGGTCGAAAGTAAAATGTATAGAATGACAATATGCTTAATGTGAATTTTAATGTTAAATTAATTGACCATTAAAGTAGACGATAATGTCATAGTCTAAAGAACCTGTTCTCTAGACATATTTTCAGTCGAACTAACTAGAATTCCAAAGTGGAAATGAGAGGACCGAATGACTACGAAAGTGCAGCTCAAAACTAATTCCATGATAGACAACAAGCACTGCATCTTTAGACAAGAAGGATTGAGCTGTGGCATTTGAAAAAGGACCACCAGTGGGAATCTCTCCAGTTAATTCATTGAATGAAAGTTGAGGTTCTTGAGAGACACAAGAGCTTCTAATGACTTCGGAATTTCACCAACAAGATTGGTATAGCACAAATCTAAGCAATGTATGTTCAAACACAACTTTAAAATTTAAAAGGTGTACTATGAATACTTGCTTTTTTTTCTATTTCACACCTGCTTATAGGTGCTCTTAGATGCTGATAATGTACACAAACAAAAGATCCATACAATAGTGTTACACCAGTAACACCATATGATAGAAGTATGCATATAGCCTTACACCAGTAACACCATATGCACGAATATCAGATTTCAAGCACCAACATTACAATAGCAGTCACAACAGCAGAAGCAAAAGACAACACTAAATACTATAATGTCATCTCCTTGATTTAGGCTCAAGCAGTCACAACAGCAGGAGCAACACCATAGATGTTTCCAGTCAAGAACAATTGATACATTGATGAACACTTCATATATATTGACAAAAAACCGATTTGAACATAGAGAAGTTAGTTCAGTATATACCCCAAAAGAAGTTAGTGGGAATAAAAAAACTTTTAAACACATAAACATGTTTGTGTATGACATTAGTATCTCAAAAACATGCAGCAAAATAACAAAATATTGTCTTCATCACTGAACTTGTCATTGTTGTGCCTTGCCATTATCCTTTTTTGTCTTAAGTTTTCCACTCTTCATTATTGTCCCTTTGGTGCATACAAGTCACTTGGTAAACTCGGACTATCTCCAAGAAAATTGATTCTTCTTGATCCTGTAGGTTGTGCCTGTTTCTGTCTTTGTTGGATTCTAGAATTCAACTCTGAAAAATCTCTTGGCTTCCATGGCATGTCATCCTCAACATCAAGACCAAAATCTTCAGCTTCATCTGATGCACAATATTGAGTAGGTTGTGGAGTTGTCAAGGGGAAGTCCTCCACTGTCGTTTCAATTAGAGAACTGTCAAGGGAAAGTCCTCCACAATCTTGAGTAGGTGCTCGATACTCAACATCTTCTTCATCAATTAATGCTCTATGCCTCTCATTCGTTTGCTTTTTCCCCCTTTTTCCATGTCTTTGGTTGCTTTCACCCATGCCTTGGTTCGTCTGAAAATATGAATTTTAAAAATAGATTACATAGCAATAAGTGAGACAATTACAATATTAGAAGTGAGACAATTACCTTTTGCTTCTTACTCTTAACCTGTCCAGTATTAGAAGTACCTTCTTCACTATTCTGATTAAACTGATAAAATAACATAAAAGTCACAATTACAAAAAAGTCGCAATGACAGATAAATACAATTACAGAAAAGTTACAATGACATATAAATTACAATTACAAAAAATCACAATTATAGAAAGTCACAAACTCACAATGACAGATAAATCACAATTACAGATTAATGACAATTACAGAAAAAACACAATGAAATGTTTATCTTATGACAACCTCTTGCATTGTGTCCAAGAATCCCACAGTTTGAACATGTCAGTTTTCTCCCTCTTCGAGGAGCAACCCATTCAGTTTGTCTCTTAAGTGCTTCATCTTTATCTCTTTTCCTTTTCATTCTAGGTCTGCCAACTAAGTTTACCAATTCAGGTGATTCCATTGCTTGTTTTGCTTCAATTTTTCAGAACTTTTGACCAGGCACTGGTTGTAGCTTACAATGGTAAGTCAAAAGATATGCCTCCTTAGAGTACCACCAGTGGATCTCTTTCAATGGATCAAGATTCTTGTAAAGAAGAGCCTTGATAGAATGAGGACATGGTATTCCAGTAAGATCCCACACCTTACAAGTGCATTTCTTAGCTGCCAAATTGACAATGTGTCTGTCATCTGCTTCACTTACCTCAAATCCATCATCTCCATTGCAATTTAATTCACACACATTAGAAATCTTCAAGAATTCATTGTACATTTGAATAGCTGTAGGACTCCAATCACAGTTTCAAGTCATAAGCTTATCTTCATTTTTGACAAACTTGGTCATAACTTTGATTCTTATATCCTCAAGCATATCAATTATTGGTTTGTGTCTTGCTTCTAAGATCCAAGAGTTGAATGACTCAGTCAAATTATTTTTCACTTTACTATTCTTGTAAACAGTGTCAAAAAACATTCTACACCAAGTTTGTATTGGAAAATGCAACAAATGATCTTTTGCTTCTTCAGACAGCTGATTTAATGTCCTCAAATGATCATCCAACTCCTCTTTGTAGGTGCTCCATGCACACCACCACAATACCTTAGTCATCATTTTAGATCTCTTACTTTTTTTCCCCTCCAATTAGCCTTTATGTGTCTCACACAAAATCTACGCATAGCATTATGTGAAATTTTTTTAACAGCTTCAATTAATCCATGTTTATCAGTCATAAATATATAAAAGACCAATTAAAATACATGAGATAGCAAATAAATATATATAAGATAAAGATACAGTAAGAATAAATTAAGAAGTGAAAGACATGAGAATTTACCTTTTGCATATCAAACATGAACATAATTCCTTATCCAATGTTGATATTTAGAGACTTCTGAAGCAATTCCAAGAACCACACCCAAGATGCCTTGCACTCTCTATACACAACAGCCCAAGCAATATGATAAAAATGGTTCATTGAGTCTTGACCAGTAGCACATAACAGTTGACCATTAGCTTTACCCTTTAAAAATGTACCATCCAGGCCAATGAAAGGTCTCAATCCATTCTTAAATCCATTCTTCAATGCTTCAAAACAAATGTACATCCTCAAAAATTTTCTTTTTCCATCTTCTAAAGGATTCCTTGAAACCTTAAGGACAACATCAGTCCCTGGATTACTCTCTTTTAAAGCATTTGCATACCCAACAAGTTTCTTATAATCATCACAAAAACTTCCTTCCATGTCCTCCAAAATCATTCTTTTAGCTCTCTTACACTTTTCAAAATGAACCTTAATGTTGAAAGCAGTTTTCATATCAACTCTCATTTCCTTTATTTTGTATTTGGGATTAGCCTGCAACTTCTCGTTAAAGTAAAAGGTAATTGTAGTTGCACTAACCTTGTAGTTTCCACATGGATCATTACATTTATCATGTTCTCCTTTCAGTGTTTTCACTCTAACACCGGCAGCATGCTTTTCACCAGAAATTAGATAAACAAAGTTGCATTTTTTTTTTTGCAAACAACCCTAAGTCTTTTTGTCACTTTTTTTAATTGTTAAATTATAGCCATTAGCCAATGAATGCAAATTAATGTATCTTCTAGCTTCAGATATATCCTTAAATGTCATTGGCTTGTGTAAATCTTTGTAACCACACAAGCTACCATCAAATTACCCTCCTCCTTTCTTGTGCAAGAACCTCTAGTTCTTCAGAATTATAATCAGAGTTACCACCGAAAGCATCACTATCATTTTCAGTACCATCAGAAGTACAATCAGTAAATCCATCATCAATAACTACCACGGTCTCTAACATTTTGGTTATATTCTCAACATCAACAACTAACTCACTATCATCAACAACAAATAAATTAATTACATCGAATTTATCATTAACAAAGGACAATAATGTCCTAATCCCCTCATCACCTTCAATTTCATAATATTTTCCAGAAGGGACAGATACTATTAACTGTTGCACACCCACATAGCCTAATATATTAATGTACTCATTAGTAATATCTATATAAGATAAGAGATCAGAATCATAACCTTCCCATTTGTGAACAAGTTTCCTCTCATAGAGCAATTTAGACTCTCTTATCCATTTCCCACCATAGTGAAATACTAGATCAACCAAAATTATTTTAGGCAACCTAAGGCACACAAGAAACCACATTAACAACTTCCAAAAGCATTAATAAGACAAAATAACTAAGAAGGGAAAACCAGAACACATAGAAATACACAAAATCAAGGCACACAAAGACAACATTAACAACTTCCAAAAGCAATAATAACATTAAAAAAACTCCTAAAATGCACACAAAGACAATAATAGGGACCACGTTCAATAAGAATAAACATTAACAAATTCTAAAAAAAAAACAAATAACTAAGAAATTTGGACAAAAAGATACCACATTCAGTAAGAATGAATAAAATATTGGCCCCATATCAAAAAGGGACCATATTCAATCAAGAATTTCCTAATTAAATATTGGGACCAGTTTTCAGCCCATATTCAATAACATCTCCAAAACACAAACCACCTCCTCCAAATTCATACAATACCCTAAAACCTACCTACAACCCCTAAATCGTTAAAAACAAATAAATAAATAACAAATCGTGAAGTTTTAAATGTAAAAAGGTAAATCTATAACTCAAAAACCTTAGACCACAACATCAACACTCGTAAATCAACAACTAAACTAGCAAATCGTTAAATATTAGATGTAAAAAGTAAAACAAATAACCCAAAGATAGATACCCACAAACCCTAACTAACATATTGTATTATACGTCGATAAAAAAGGCAAACAAAAGAGTTAGAAACACTGATACCCACTAACCCTAACTAACAGATTATAACACTTATCGATAAAAAGGAAAACAAATGAACCATAAATATGGAGACAAACCCTAACCCGTAATCAACAACAAAGTGCTATAGAAAGACAATTATCGAAGAAGATTTGTTCAATTCGATACCTTAACAACGATTAGAACGAATTCTGATGGAGAAACTATGTTGTCTTTTCTTCAACTCATCAATTTGTTCTTAGACTTAGCTTTGAGGGAGAGAATGAAGAAATATGGGAGAATGGGTAGATGGGGATAGGAGTTTGGGAGAATGGGTCGGTTTATTTTAAATTGGGTCGGGTTATTGGGTTAAAATAAGGAATAGTTTTTTTAAAAAAAATTTCGGGTCAATTTGGGTCAATCCGTCAAATGGGGGGTAAATTTGGTGAAATTAGTAACGGGAGGGGTAAAATTAACTTCATTTCAACGGCAAGGATAAATTTAAACAATAAATCAAAGTTGTGAGATATTTTTGACCCTTTTCCCAATTATTATTGACACATACATAAAGTAAATTATATTGTCATTAAATTTTTTGCCAATATTACATACCAATGTGGAACATCGAATTTAAAGTCTAATCTAAATTGTTAGAATACCATAAAATGTAACTAACAAGAAATATTAATGATTTTACTTGAACAAATTAAAGGCAAAACCGTAGTATGCACATTGACGTTTTTATTTTAATTTTTTGCACGTCGATCTTGAAAGCGAAGTCGATATTTTTATTCTGTTTTATTATGTTAGGATTTTAAATATATGATTTTTTTAACCACCTTGAGAACATAAATACTTATTGCATTTATTGATTTAACTTTATCAAATAAGCTGTTGCTCAACACTTTTTAATTTATCATTTATTTTTAAAAGAATACATTTTCATCAAATTTTTAAAATTTTTATTTAGTAGTTTGTGCAATAGAAAACTTTTTCATCAAATTAGAAGCAGTAAAACACTAGAAGGGATGAATCTCGTATCTGCTTAATTTTAAAAGATTAAAACTTTGACCTCCTCTGCTTCACTCTATTCCGTATTGCTTTAAATCCACACCGCAATCACATCATTTCATTGTTATCCCTAACATACTTTCTTTTGATTTTCCCCCAAACTTTCATATTAAAACATAAAATAATTAATTTTCGCAATTAATAAATAATAATTCTTTTTTAATATATATTTTGTATAGTGCGTTATGACTTGTGCAAATACAAATTTCCTCAATATCTTAATCGAGGAATTTTGTTCTACTTTTTAAGAAATTTTTAAAATAAAAAAAGATAGTTGACTAGCGCAAATACAATTTTGCTCAATATCTTAATTGGGGAATCTTGTTCTACTTTTTAAGAAATTTTTAAAATAAAAAAAGATAGTTGACTAGCGTCGTCATCGGCACCATGATCATTATGTTGAACTTTTATGGCAGTACATTTTTGTTTATTTTTTTTAATCAATTGTATATTTCAAAGTTCAACTTTCCTCAATTAACTATTAGTCTTTTATCATTTACAAATATTTACATTTGCAATTTCATTAATTTAATTAAGGGATAATTATATATAATAACAAACTAATAACCTAAATTAAGAGTAGCTACAGTTTGATTTAATTGTGCTCCATAGCAAACGTTTGCCGAAGTTTGTCAGTCGCCTCTCTCCCAAAAATCTCGCTCTCCACTATCCCATTCTCGCTCGCCACTCTCCCTCTGCTCGCCTCTCTCGCTTTATACACAAAAGTGTATAAATTGTGTTTTTGTTTTGTATAAAGCGAGAGAAAATTGTATATACACATGCAAAAACATATATCTTCGTGCTATACACTTAATTATACAATTTACAAACATTTTACTTCGATTCAATTGTAGACAAATGCAAATTTTATATAAATATTGCAGCGAAAAAGGCCAACGAATTATACAATTGCAGTGAAATATAATTTTCTCTCGCTTTATACAACAGAAGTGTATAAATTGCGTTTCTGTTTTTGTATAAAGCGAGAGAAAAACATATATCTTCTTCCTATACACTTATAATTATCAATATACAAACATTTTACTTCGATTCAATTGTATGCAAAACAAATTTTATACAAATATTGCAGCGAAATAGGCAGCGAATTATACAATTGTGCATTATACAATTGCAGTGAAATAGGCCAACAAATTATACAATTGCAGCGAAATAGGCCAGCGAATCATACAATTGTATATGTATAGCGAGGCCAGTGAATTATACAATAGCCAGCGAATTATATAATTGTATATGTATAGCGAATTATACAGTTATATGTTTGCTATGGAGCGCAATTATGCAAATTTTGCTATAGCATACGAATATGAATTTTTTGTTTGCTATATGTAAAAGTTGCCCTTTAATTAATTAGATTTTATTTTATACGCATCTTCTTCATTTTCAAATAATTTGAAATGATTAGTTTTTATAAAAATAAAAAATGTTTTCAAAGTTATTTTCAAGCAGTTTTATCATTTTAAAAATAATACAAGCCATTTTTAATGATTAATTAACCATTTGAAGTTAGTAGTTCATATTTTGAATTAATTAATTTCTAATTAAAATTAATTGTTTTATTTTATTAAAGATTATTAAGAAGCTCTTATAATGAATGAATTACCAAAAAGTAAAAAAAAAGAACACTGTTATGAAAATAGAAAAATACTAGTACAAAAGTTGGATTGATTTTCGCAGTAATAAAATTTGGGAGGTTACCGCTCACCAATAACATGAATACGAAGAGGAAGCGAGAGGATATGGAGATTGTGTGGCAAACTCCGGCGAACCCACCGGAACGCCATGACTACATCTTCCGTAATGGTAACCTTTTTTCTCTTCAGTTCCCACTTTACGCTGTCTTTTTTCTGCAACAATCTTTTATGCTTTTTTCTGCTTTACTTGTGCAGGAATACGCTATGTTAAGCCTTACTACTTCGAATTCATCTCCCATGTACGATTACTGATTGATTTTGTCACTGTCTTAATGAATTTGTCAAAACCCTAATTAAACCCTGAATTTGAATTCAAATTGATTTTTCAGGTGAAGAATAGGTGGGCTGGAAAGACAATTGTTGATCTCTTCTCTGATGAATTTAAAGGAAGACCTCGTGAATACTATGTATGTTGGTGCTAATTGTTGCATTTCGTGTGTCTGTGGTACTTGAATGGTTGCTATTTATTATAAGTAATTGGTTGATATATGTTACATTTCTAGTAGGCTGCACTGTGATTGTAGTTTTTGGATAAGAAATTATGTGAAGTCGAATTATCTGAGAGATGATAGCATATATTTATAGCTTACCTTGCTTGTCGATCACATTTTGGTCATTTATGTAGCTAATGGATTGTCGAATTTTGTGTATAGCTGAGTTTGATGGTTTCGACTTATGCTAGGAATCTGCCGTTAAGTCTGGACGTATACAAGTTGATGGACAAAAGGTGTCTGTTTCATATGTAGTTCAGTCATCACAAAAAATTAGCCATTTCCTGCACAGGTTCGTACTGTTCAAGTTCTGGCCTCAGACAATTTGTTTATCGATAATATGCTTCTGGTTGGTTTCTTCTGTGTTCAATCCTTTAATAGATTTTGGTTTTCTTAATTTAACGCATGTAAGTGACAGATCTTAGACTCAGATCTGCTTTGATATTTCTTAGTTCTGTTCTATTATGCAATTATGAGAATATGACTAACAAAAGGCTGTAGGCATGAACCACCAGTGATGTCGTGGGATGTCGAAATACTATGTGAAGAACCAGATGTGCTGACAGTTTGCAAGCCTGCTTCTGTTCCTGTAAGCTAATAATGATTCTCTCGTTATATCATTGTTTCTTGAGAAAGTGATATGTGAAGATTGCTTGGAATATGTTAAGACTTGAGAACATTTGAAACTTTGAAAGAACCAATACTTAATGATGCTCAGAATAATTTGTATATTTTAGGTGAGTTTTTAAGACACTCTGCCCCTGCTGATGCTATAAATGTGGTCACCTTGAGTGGACAGATAATATAGTACAATGACTGGATCCATCAGGCCATTACTCAAGCACACATTAAGAATCCATCAATCCTGAAACTAAAGTGGAACAATTAGCTGGCATACTGTGAATCTAGCATACAACACTTATGGACCTTTTTCTTCTTTTTTTCAAACTTGTAACTTGAACATTTCTTTTTCTGTTTTGAACAAGTTGACATAAATTATGATATACTTTTGTGTTTAGATCTGATATTACAATATTGACCTAAAGAACATGTGTAAGCTAAATAAAGCTCCTGTTATCAATGATTCAACTCACGTTAAGCTCTTTTATTGCAGATAAAGTAAAGTGCATAACCATGCTCCTATACTCACTATTATTATATTTCTATTTTTCCTTTTCTCTTTTTTTTTTTTTTTTTCAGTTTGATTCACTGATTCTTTGTCTAACTCTCGTGTATTCCCATGGTTGCACAACTCAAAATTTCTTTTTATCGAGATGATTAATGAACCTACTATGTTTGAACCCTCACCAGAAGATAGTAAGAATTAGGAGAAAAGGTGTTTCTTTAAAATATGGATCAGTAAGTCAAAAGGAAAAACGGCGACCTTCTGTTACTAAAGGAGGACCTGGGTCCTGAAAGCCACTATTAATTGTGTTGACACTCAAAACACCTTCTTATATTTGTTGGCCCTTAAAAGATATGGAGAACATTGTATTTTAAGAGGTAGTTGTGCAATGCCACAGCTTTTTAAAACATTATATCTTGGACGTGTAACTCATGTTTGAACTGGTATTTCATCATCTAATTGCTCTTGTTCCCCTGTTTCACCATTCATGTAAATAATGTGAACATCTTCTCAAATATAGGTGCATCCATGTGGAAATGTTCTTCTATTGCCTCCAATATTTCAAAGACCTAGTACTTAACTTTTGTTTCAGAGTTGACACTTGTCTCCATTCTCCATTTACATGCTGCTTCGCATTTCACTTTTGCCACTTGATTGCATGCTTGCGATCTGTTTCTTTGGAGTACTGAAGGTTGTAGATTAAATAGATTCTCACCATGTCATAACCTTTCAATGATCTAGTATTCATGTTTGCATTGAATGGCTAACTCATTTTTGATGATATTGTTGTTTTTGCCTTGCTTCACCATCCATATGTATAATGTAAGCAATCCTTATCATTTGTAGGTGCATCCATGTGGACAATACCGCAAGAATACGGTCGTTGGTATACTACAAGCCGAGTATGGCCTGGCACCTTTATTTCGTATCCTCTCTTTCACTAGCAGCAGCAGAGCATAGTTTTTTTGTCCTGTTCATAATGTCATCGAGTATTTTTCCTTGTTGCATCAAATGTAGCAATTTGTTCTAGTCTTCTCTTGACTCTTATATTAGCGGTTCATCGCCTAGATCGCTTGGTCTCAGGACTACTTATTTTGGCTAGGAGTGCTTCTAGGGCTGACCTCTTCAGGCAACAGGTATACTTTCTGTTTTTACGATTATATGCAATGAATTGCACAATGACAGATCACGGATTCAATAAAGATAATGGATCTTGATTGCGTCACTGCTGTCTAACCACACCTATTTCTCCTTACTGTTTGTCAACATGTTGGCGGTGTGAGACAGATAAGTTCCAAATATAACCAGATTTAGAGCCCGTTTGGATTGGCTTAAAAAAAGTGGTTTTTAAGTCAAAAATAAAAAGTCAAACTGAAATGACTTTTATGTCGAAAAATAAAAAGTAGGGGGATACCTACTTTCGGTTTTTAACTTATTTAAAGTTATTTTTAACCTTGTCAAACACTTTCTAACTTATACTTATTTTAAGTTATTTTTATTTTTGCCAAACGATGTCAAACCGACTTTAAAGTAGGTTTGACCAAACTTTTAAGCCAATCTAAACACCCTCTTAGTAAAACTCCAATAGTTGAGGAGGTGTTATAATAGTGCCTATCAAAAATTTTGAAAATGATTGTTGACATATATGATACTTATACTAAGTGCTTGATTTTACATCATACTTTGTGATCCAGGAAATGAAATTAAGGGAACTTTTTTTCTAGTTCTAAATCTAATGAACAGGGAAGCATATTGCAGGATTATTTGGAGTGTGGCATTTGAAACCTCACTCGTCCAACTCAAATTTCTTAATTTGCTATCTGTGTCAGGAGACTCTTGTTGAACTAATTGTGGATACTGTTAGCTCTTCCAAAATTTTCTTAAGAAGAGGTAGTATACCTTGCAATTGATGTTGGTTTTATTACATGGGGACTATTGTCTGCTTCCTAAAATTCTACAGCAGAGGTTCCTAAAACTTATTGTTTGATATTTTGGCATTAATATCTGAGCTCATGAAACAACTGGTGTATAATTGATGTATAGAGTTGAGATTTACCTATTAACTTGTCTGGGGTAGGACGTAGAATACCTTTTTGATTTTGGATTTGGACAGGTTATTTTTTCTTCTGAGGAAAAGATTCAGATATGTTATCTCTATCTTGTATTTTGATTGGTGTTTTGGGTCGTTGAAGGTATTCCAGTGAATAACTCCCATCATTGGAAATACAGTTTTCTTATGGGGTTGAAGTTAGCTTTCTCAGAAGTTTCTTGGTTTATACATATATTTTGCATCCAATCTATATGACCCATTATGAGGTCAAGTGCATTGCACGAGAGAAGTACCTTTGAGTTACTTGTAGGATTTTCTGGTGACATTTCTTGGATTTGTTCTCTTCTCCTATTCTTGTTATTTGTCTCAGCTGCTGAACTTCACTGCACTTCTGCAAGTAGAACCGGTTCAGGTTAAAATTAACCCAATTCCAGTTATTTGGACAGTGATAATTGCGCGTCCTGGATATTTTGCTACAAAATTCCAGTTATTTCAGAAGAGTATCTAATGATTCCTTCATTTGCTATGAAATTGATCTATGAAATGGTTGGGGCGGAAGAGTCTGTAAGAACTTGTAAAACTAAAATACGTATTTCAGATTCAGAAATCTATATTTCCATCCAGTAAACCAATATTTTGCTTGATTCCGTTCTTCGATTCCCCTAGGCTGGTCTGTGTCCTATCTTATGTTGAGTTATTAACTGAATAGCTCTTTCTAAAGCCTTATTAAGTACACACCTTGCTTTTTTCAGATAGAATCAGGGGCAGTGCAGAAACGGTATATTGCAAGAGTAATTGGAGTATTCCCAGATAAGCAGGTATTCATTGTAAAAGCCAGGCTGTTCATCTCGCTATTCATTCCCCTAGCATCCCCTCTTTAACTCTCTTTTGAAATCATTCTCCCTCAAAATGACCTTTTCTACTTTTTCTCCTTGCTTCTTTCCTCAGCAAGTTGTGAATGCTAATGTCAATTACAATGCTCGAGAAGGGAGGAGCACAGTTGAGGTAAGATGTCTCCTTGAAGTGTGTATATTACTTGTGCCTGCTGGCTCTTTCTAGTAGATTTGCTCTTTTAGCTTTTGTCTCTTGTTTATAAAATTTTGATCAACTTATGATATTGGTTGATTCAGCTCCAGCATAGAGCATGACTTGCATTTTTGTATTGGAACAAGTAACAGCTACGAACATACTATTTACCAATCTGGAGGGAAGCTCCCTTTAGGACTCAAAGCTTTCTTTTCGGCTGCAGAATGCTTGAATATTGCACATACGATGGAATAATGATTTACACTATTTCTCGTTCAGTATCTACATCTTAGAGCCAAATGGCGACCTATATTCTTAAAAGAGAAGCTACAACCCCCCCCCCCCCCCCCCCCCCCCCCCATGCCCGTGCTTCATTTGTTAAATTTTCTTGTTGCAAGTAACGCAACATAGTGATTGTAAATTTTCCAGTATCTAAGCTAGTTTCTAGAAAACTTGAAGAATTCGTTTTGCCCCCCCTATGTTTGCCATCCTTAAATTCATTACTCTTAGTCAATCACTAAATGATAAGATCAATTATATTTATCTATAATACTAACCTGGCTGATTTGCTTATTCTTACACATCGCTTTTCCACCAGTTTCTATCACTTAAGTCCAGGGAAGTTAAAAGCTTATACCAGAACAACATTTAGAAGACAAAATATGATATGTAGGTTCCTGTCCAAATGAACACGCATCATATGTTTCTCTTCTTATCTTTTAAGAACTGTTATTTAGTTCTTACTTCTGGGATTATTTTTGCTTCTGAACTTTTGTTGCTATTTGAAGTTTGCTTTGTTATTTTGGAGCCTAAATCCATTGATGTTCTTATCTTGCAAATCTTTACCTCTGCATTTGTTCCTGCTAGCAGCAACTCAGTTTCTACTGTTGCATCAGATATGCTGAACCACCAAATTTTAGTTGAGAACCGTTTTTGTCCTTTTTCATTGGGTGGGGAGATCATGTTACAACTCATCCGCCTGTGGAGATCAAAATTTCAATGCAGGGCTGGACGTAAATCAGCAATTAAATTTTCCTTTTTCTTGTAATTGTATCGCTGAATGATTTGCTGTACGAGTTTTTTCAACCATTTGATTGTGCTTTGGGCTTTGGAGAACAGACTTTGTTATGCGGCTTTCTGTTTCTTGTTTGATATTGTTACTTGCTAGTAATCTTGGGCAAATCATACTAGTAGGTGGGGGATAACCAGGGAAATAGTACTGCTTCACTGAAGGGGAAGGCTGCCTGTACGAAATTTACAAGGATTAGTACCAATGGGAAGCAAAGCATCGTTTTGTGCGAACCCGTGACTGGCAGGACACATCAGGTAATTAAAATGTGATTTTGACAATTTTCTCGTATCATTTATGTCCACTCTTTAGTCTTCCCTCAACTAATTCAAAAGATTTGCATTTTGTTGAAGATCTCTTTGCTCTTTATTTATATATATTTTGAGTTGAATTATCTTTTTGCCTGAGTTATACCTCTGCTTATCATTCTAGCTCTTAATTTTTTTTTAACAATCCATAATTAACGTGTAATAGATATCATTTTTTTGTTAAATTGCTTCTTCAAATGATTTATTCCTTTAATATAAGGTACCTTTTGCCCTCCATTTTAATGGCCATTTCTATTTAACACTCTCTGGTTGATGCATTTCTAGTGTATGTGGTTTCTGGATTTTGTCTTTCTGTTGGTTCGAGCAGTGGAAATTCTCTCTGTAAGGATAATTAGCTTGTTATACCTAATGAAAGTTTCTTCACAACAGATACGTGTGCATCTGCAATATACAGGTCATCCCATAGCCAATGATTTGCTCTATATGTCTGAATTTGTGTCTAGTCGCGCTGCTGAAGGATTGAGCGCGGATAGAGCTGCAGCAAAATCATGTTCTCCTCCAGATCCCATCTCTCGAACTAGTGACATGGAAAATGACTCTAATGAAGATTTCAGCATTGATCCTATGTGTACAAATTGTCCAAATCTTGCTCCAAAAGGGTAAGGATGGTGTCTGTATTGCATAATTCTTGACAGGTCCATTCTTGAGTGCACATTCAACCTTAGAGTTATTGTCCATACAGGTCGAGGTCTGTGGTGACCCTTAAATTTTGACAATTTAACCTGTTTAGTCCTCTTAACAGTATTTGGATTTGGTTTGACCTGGTAATATTGAAACATAGAAATTTGCTTAAGGAGTATTTAGAGGATACGTTTATTGTGAATTTTTTAAGCCATAAAATACCTTGATGTCTGAAAGCCAAGAGACATCTTCCTTCTTAGCTATATCCAGGTTTGCTACTTAAGCCAATTGTTCCACAATGACCACTCTCTCTTCTGCTATGCCTATGCCATTTAGACCTATGAGCTCATCTAAAATAATGAATTTTCTTGCTTATGATTCCCAGAACAAATAATATCCACCTTTTGTTTGCATTTAAAAAACTTCGCATTCTTGGCTAACACGACATCTTATCTTGGTTGTTTTTCACTGAAGGGAACAACACCATTGTTGTACCCTTTCCATGAATCCCGCTGCTTCTAGCCAGATGCTCAAACTTAAGGTAACAGCTCTTCCTTTCCTTCTGTGTGATTAAGAACAATATAATTTAGTCAGAAGCCATCTTATCCTAAACCCGAAGATTAAGCACAAACCACTTTCAAAATAGAGTAAAAGTTAGACAAAAGAATTTGAGATGACTGTAATGCCCACCAAGATCAGTATACCAACTGTTTGCTATGGAAAATGTAGGCTGAAATGTTAAATATCCTATGTTCCAATAGTTCAAGGTCATCTTGGCACCAGAAAATCATCAAAACACTGACATGCTTACCGGTACTGAGTTTAAAGTTACTAGTGCGCCTATATTTACAGAGTATTTTCCAGACAATTCTTCTTTGTTTGCTCATCTAAGATCTCGTCTTCTTTTATGACTAGATGGTTGCTGGTGGGCCCCTTCGGTTGGTTTTAATGAGGGCTATTGTGAATTGTGGCTAGACTAGTCTGGTGGTTGTTTCAGTTGTAAAAAGTATAACTTGTGAGCTTGTTCTTGGTTGTGGAAGCCTTTCTCATATCTGGCTTGATGCCCCTTGTTATTTAAAAATGCAGGTATGAGGGTAATGAAGAGGGTCTATGGCTGCATTGTGTAAAATATTCAGGACCTGACTGGATATATGAATGTCCACATCCAGATTGGGCATCTCTAAGTTGATATGCACTTTCAACATTCATTATGTCTCATTTCAGAACTTTGTTATGCTCTTGGTGCTTTGTGTCTTGTGCTCTGTTCATTCTTGTGCAGCGGTATGCACTGTGTCCTGGTTAACTCCTGGAGTTTTGGGAATTTGTTACCGGGGAGGCACCCATACAGTGATTTGGTTGGGTTGGCTACTTTGAATTTGGATTTACGGGAGGGGCTAGCTCCCGTATGCCTTTCGAGTTCAATTGGTTAAAAAACAACTGTTTGCAGCAATTTTGGAACAATAAATGGAAGTCGTCTGTGATTGACTGAGGTGATTTTGTTTCACCTTCTTAATTTATTGGATTACGGAGAGTCTACCCCTTTTGTTTGTAAAACAGCAGCAGGTAGTCTTCGGCAGTTCATCGTTGACTGGATTCTGTTGTAAAATTGCAATATCAGGAAATAATCCTTATTTTTACTATGTGTTTCCACCTATTGTTTTGTTTGGTTACATGTTCTTTTTTGAAGTTTCTTTTTGTTTAGTTGATTAGATCTAAAAGATTAACTCAATAGTGAAGGCAACTATATGAATTGAAATGGCTGCTGCTTTGCGAGGAGCTTGTACGTGACGCTGGGAGAGGAGTACATGGTAATATTTTTGTTCTGGGGATGGTGGTTAAGTTGGTTAAAAATAGCTCCTGGAACAAGTTTCGTTTTATAAGTTCAATCTATTTAAGTTAAATGATTATGTTAGGTATTTATAATTTTACCCCACAGAGTCACTATGTTGTCACTTTCAGTCCTCAAGTTATGTATTTTGTCCATATTCAGATGAGAGTTGGTAAAAAAAAAACTACTGTAACTATCATTTTCAATCATCAACAAAAAATTCTCTCTCGTTAACCCTAAGTTGTAGAATTAGCCTAGCTGCCGTCGGCCTGTTTTTTTTCCATCAGTAACAAACACAGGCACCATTTTCCACCTAGTGTTCGTGCCTACATTAAATTTTGACTAAATTCGGAATGTACGCTCGTTCTGTGGTGGTATTATGAATTTTCTCTATATTCAAAAGTTTGAACCTGAGAGAAAGAGGAAGTGTTAGTTAGAGCTATTCCAGGCTGCCTCCTTTTTTTATTGCAAAGTACTGATGATTTTGATAAGTTTGAATGACATTTTTGAGGTAGTATTATGCTACCTTGATAGTCCTTATTTACCCAGCCTCATCTCTCACTGAAGCCTGTTGACATAAATATGCCCTTTCTTCAGAATTATTACTTAATTTTCAATGAATTTTCCAGTTACTGTAAATTTTATGCCAAAAAATAACGAAATTAGTACTAAAGATTATGGAATTTCCCCCAAATGTCTGTCCTTTACCTGACCAAAGCATTAAAGAGTAAGTTAAGCACTAATGCATGTACCAGATTCATCTAATATTCTTTTTTTTTTTTTTTTTTTCCTTAGATATTTATTTTCGCTTTTTTCTTCCACCCAATTCCAGAAGGATAATAGTTCCCACTTGCGCTCTCTATCACTTGAACAAGTGAGGTAAAGGAGGGTTGTTTTTGTACCAATTTTAATATTTTAAGGGTATTTTAGACTCTTCTTCGATTAATTTTTGGTTATTTTTACCTTTTTTTCCCCACTAATTTTGTAATATGCCACGGACTCTTCAAGACTTCATCTCTCATAAACTTAGATTTATGCAATTTATTCCATCGAAAGACCTCTTTCAACATGTTTGAGAATGTTTCATAAAGGATTGAACACAAACCACAGTGATTGGGAAAACCTAGTGAATGGAGTTTTTACAAGGTAGGTCAAGATTCTAAATTTCTCACGAGTTTCATACATAATCTATCAATTTTTTTGGGAGCTTAAATTTTGATGTATTTCTTACAATTTAACTCTTTATTCTATCTTCCGAAATAATTTTAAATATACTAGAAATGTATGATGGAGGGCCAGAAGGTACATTTTCCCTAATCTAAACGTTGAGGGTACCTTAATATTCCCCACTTTGATATTTGACAATTTCCCATTTTTTTTCTAGTTCAAACGAAACCAAAACTGTTGATTTTTAAAGCTGTTCCAGAACATGCCTATACCTATAGGGATGGCAGCATGAAATTAGATGCTAATAGTAAAAAAAGTTTCAATTATGCAACCTAATGAAAAAATATTAATGAAGTATGTTCGAACAATTCGATCAAATAAATCATAACAAGTATCTAGCAGCCTAATTAAAGGAAAAAGAACCCTATTGATAATTCATTAATTAATTAATCAAGTATAGCCTAATGCAAGAGACAAAATTAGATTCAATGTATTAAGTAAATCATAGGAGGACCCCCTTGTGTTTACTGGTAGGACAATAATTTTGATAAAACTACTAAAATTATTATTTAATACTGTGTATAAACGAATAGTACTGAATCATGATGTATATTAGCAATGTTGAGTTTTATTTTTTATTTGATTGTTTGATTTGTTGTATTAAATAAAGGGCAATTTTTACATATAGCAAACAAAAAATTTATATTTGTATGTTATAACAAAATTTGCATAATTGCGCTCCATAGCAAACATATAACTGTATAATTCGCTATGCATATACAATTGTATAATTCGCTGGCCTAAATTGTATAATTCGCTGGCCTCGCTATACATATACAATTGTATGATTCGCTGGCCAAAATTGTATAATTCGCTGGCCTATTTTGGTGTAATTGTATAATTCGCTGGCTTATTTCACTACAATTGTATAATACGTAATTTTATAATTCGCTGCCTATTTCGCTGTAATATCTGTATAAAATTTGCTTTGCATACAATTGAATCGAAGTAAAATATTTGTATATTGTATAATTATAAGTGTATAGGAAGAAGATATATGTTTTTCTCTCGCTTTATACAAAAACAGAAGAACAATTTATACACTTCTGTTGTATAAAGCGAGAGAAAATTGTATTTTACTGCAATTGTATAATTCGCAATTGTATAATTCGTTGGCCTTTTTCGCTGCAATATTTGTATAAAATTTACATTTGTCTACAATTGAATCGAAGTAAAATGTTTGTAAATTGTATAATTAAGTGTATAGCACGAAGATATATGTTTTTGCATGTGTATATACAATTTTTTCTCGCTTTATACAAAACAGAAGCACAATTTATACACTTCTGTGTATAAAGCGAGAGAGGCGAGCAGAGGGAGAGTGACGAGCGAGAATGGGAGAGTGGCGAGCGAGATTTTTGGGAGAGAGGCGACTGCAAACTTTGACAAATGTTTGCTATGGAGCACAATTAAATCAAACCGTAGCTACTCTATTTATTTTAGGTTATTAGTTTGCTATTATATACAATTATCTCTTAAGTAAATAGGGTTATATAGTGTATTACTCCACATTGTTATACTTACTATATATAAGAATAATACTTGAATTAAATTGAAAACACTAACGCAGGGATGATTAAATAATATCAAAGCTAATACGTAAATATTGGGGTCTCCATGTAAGTAATATGGTATGGCGATGGTTCGAATTAATTCTAATAGTACTGGAAATTACACTATTGTGCAACTTAATTAGTTATAATATGATATCAATCTAGTTTTTAGGTTAAATTCAAGTATATACATAATACATCACCGCTATATAATTAATTTTTAATCCTTTTATATTATCATATCATCGGAAGGAAGAAGGGATAATTATATATAATAGCAAACTAATAACCTAAAATAAATAGAGTAGCTAGGTTTTGATTTAATTGTGCTCCATAGCAAACGTTTGAAAAAAATTGCCAGGCGCCTCTCTCCCAATATCTCTCTCGCCACTCTCCTCCAATCTCTCCCTCGCTTCCTCACTTTTTATACAAACACAAGTGTATAAAAATTGTTTCGAATTGTATAAAGCAGAGGAAATTGTATAAATACATATATTTTTGTTCCCCTCTCTCCCCTCTTCCAGATCTCGCTCGCCACTCTCCCAAATCTCGCTCGTCATCCTCGCCTTTCTCACTTATACAAACAGAAGCGAATTGTATAAGTTGCGTTTTTGTTTGTATAAAGCGTGAGAAAATTGTATATACACATGCAAGTACATATATTTTCGTCTTATACACTTATAATTATACTATAAAAATACTCCCCTGCCCAGTTTCTTTTGTCTTTCTCTCTTTCTCGTTTTATACAAATTTCAAATTGTATCTAATTTCTCTCTTTCTAGTTTTATACAATTCGATTCAATTGTATATTCACTGCCAAGTATATGTTGTCTTTCTCTCTTTCTCATTTTATACAAATTCAAATTGTATATAATCGTTCTATACACTTATAATCATACAATTCGTTTTATACACTTCGTTTTTATATAGTTCTCTGCCCAAGTGTCTTTCTCTTTCTCCTTTTATACACTTCGTTTTATACAATTTGCTTCAACTGTATATGTATAGCGAATTATATAGTTTCTATGTTTGCTATGGAGCGCAATTATGCAAACTTTGCTATAGCATACAAATATGAATTTTTTATTTGCTATATGTGAAAGTTACCCTCGGAAGAATATTTAAAATATAAAATTATAATCTTAAAAGTATGATAAAAATGAAATATGTAAAAATAATCTGATAGTATAAGAATTCTGTAGGACTGTTATTTTTTTTTTTAATTTGGGGGTGGGTGATGTTGGGGTCAAATCTATTGTAATGATGAGGGGTTAAGGCGTCACCCTGACCTGTCCATTGCTCCAAAAAATCCAGTCTTATATTTTAGGGTGATCAGACATCATTTATAAAAAATATATAAGTAATATGTACGGAAAATTATATAAAATCTATAGATTAATTTTTTTTATTTATAAATATATTAAATATTAGATATCTTTAACAAAATTTTTGAATTCACTGTATTGGTATTGGTCAGAATAGAACAGTTGTATAGGTAACTTGTAGAGGGACTACTCCTTTAGAATGTAAATTATGGACATTTGATAAATCAACCACAAAATATACAATCAAACTGTTGTATTTAGCCATGATCAAATACCTAATTATTCTTTTGAGCTCTAATCGGCCCCAAGCATGATATTTCAATGTCATTCTTCATTAAGTTTTTAACTCAACTCTTGTGTAGTACCTATATATATATTCGTTTCTCTATAACAATGATATTGAAAAGAAAAGTTATCTCGTGAGATTTGATCGATCCTGAATGTTTACAACTTAAAACTCCTTTATGGTATATACTACATTAGACTTTGTTACAAATAGTTATATGTTACAAATCAACTTAATTAATCAAATGACATAAAAATTATACACATTATACAAAATTTAATATTTTTTTTTAAATTAGATGAGAAAGGGCTAACGTACACATTTCTCTTGAATATAACACTTTTTTCGTCCTTGTTGTCTCTGATATCTGAGAAATAAATATGATACTGCTACTTCAAAATTGAAGATCTCATGATTAAAGTATATAAAAGTGAAAGGATAAAAACTAAAGTATAGAGAGATGTATACCTATAATTAGGAGAAATATAACAATCGTGGAAGAAGAAAATGTTTCAAAAGTCAAAAAGGTGAGAGAGAGTGCAACTCAAATCTAGCTGTGATCCCATTTAATTTAGCTGGAATATCATCGATCTTCATAGTGGATGGTATACACTACACTGGCGAAATTAGAAATTTCATTAACGATGTTTAAGATTATATCAAAGTAGTTTTTGATATATTGTATAATTTTCTGTATACCAAATATATTCTTCCAATCTAATGTGCACCATTCGAGGGATTTGACTTTGTACCCTTTTAATTTACAACTTTTAGTTTCATGTCATTTTTACGAGTCATTTTCTTTCTATACAATTTGTATGTAGACATAAGAGATCGTTTTCTTTGTTTCTCCGTCCCCCTTTATATTTTGTTTTAATTATGGGATTACTCTGATCATCATAATGGCTAATGCTATATATTTCCAGTGCCGGCTCTTCCATATAATTTTTTAGGCCACTGCCTTAGGCCCCCAATTTTTGGAGGCCTCAAATTTCTAAAAAATAAAAAATTATGTTTAATTTTTTCATGAAATAGAATTAATTATTCATAATATATATATTTTCTTTGTTAACACTCACATTTTTTTAAAATCTTTTTAACTCCTTATGCACTCTATTTCTTCAAATCTTTGATAATTAGAGTAATAATCTGTCAAAAATATGAATCAATAGTTGAAAAGTGTTGAACAAAGTAAATTACAAATATTCTTTTATTTCTTCGTAATTTTTATATTAAAGTAGGATATATCAAGTTATCAACTTTTTGAATTAGATTCTATAATTCTAACTCTTATCTTTATTTAAAATTTATCAACTTATTACTTATAGAACCATATTTTCGATTCATATAATAATTTTCTCAATAAAATGATGTTTTCAATGTTGAATTGATCAAATCTTGCTTAAAAAATAATATTTTAAAAAAGTATTTTAAAAAAGTATTTGAAAAACTCATTTATAAAAATATAGATTAAGTAATAATTTACATCTAAAAATTTTAAAAAATAAATACATACAAATAATTTTTAAAAAAAATTTAGGCCTCTAATTAAAATTTCGCTTTAGGCCTCGAGTTATGTTGAGCGGCCCCTGTATATTTCCACAACATTTTGGTAAAGATTATGCGTTAATACATCCCGGTTTCTCCTTTATTAATGTATCATTACGTACATCTAGCACTAATTGATGAAGATAATATGTTCTAGTTTTTTTGACAATAATGACCCTAGTAAATTAACCACAAAATAATGCATGCATTATGAGGAACTGAAAAATAAAATAGTGTTTTATGATATTTACCCATTACAAGTCTCTCTCTCTCTCTCTCTCTCTCTCTCTCTCTCTCTCTCTCTCTCTCTCTCTATATATATATATATATATATATATATATATATATATATATATATATATATATATATATAGGCATTTGAGGACCGATAAATCAAGAAAACAAATAGAAGACTAACAAGAAGAAAAGATTTCAGTTAAGTTAACCACAATCGGTATAAGAATGAAATTAATATATATAGAAGATGAGATATATTTATGATTTGAAGTTTATGAAATTGTCTATTACATCAAACTTATTTAGATTCCAAAACTAATGCATATCCCTATATTATATCGAACTTATTATCATATCTAAGTCATAAGATGTGTTCTTTCTACCCGCTGGAACATACAAATTGATTTTAAAAGAATAATAATTAAGCAACCATTCATTCCATCTAATAGATATAACAACTTTTAAAAAAATAGATTAAATATGAATATTATCTATATTTTGCACTAAATAAATGGATATTCAGATGATAACATGGATATTCGAATTACCAACACTCATTTGTGTGTTTGTTATTTTTCATGAATTCTTTCTTTGTGTTCTAAGCTTATTTTGACTTTTAAATTTGTATTCTTACCTGACTATATATTCTTGATGCCATTGATAACATGAATATCCATACTATATCCATTTTTTGAATGAGTCAGATACTTTATTCATTTTCTTGAACTCATTTTGACTTGTCCATGCATGATTTATTTAATTCGTTATCGTTTCTATTAACAATTTAAAATTCTAGATGAAATGGTTACGCGCATCAATTAAGTTTCAAGGACAAAATTGATTTATTCTAAGCATAGACAATTTGTTCTAACAAATTCATCATGACCTCACCAGAAAACATAAATCTGAAAACCATCAGTTCTTTGTGAATAGTAACACTAGTCACCTAAAAGCAAAAGAGAATGTAACATAAAATTTGACCAACATGATATTCATTATTGTACTTGAAGAATATGAATTATATTCCTAAACTTTGTCACCATACATTGATATGATATAGTGGGCCATATATTCAAGTTGAAATATCTTTTGCTTTCTAGTCATTGAACACTATACATAGAATCTCAATCTTCAAGGATTTTTCCATTTTTGGCTTTGGCATCTACTAAAGAGCTATCACTTTGGAGGGAGAAATATATCAAAACCATTCAGTGCTTTGAAATTATTCACAAATGTGAAAGGGCTTGAACAAGTGGATTTAGAGTTCATTGAAAGAAAAAAAGACATTACCCTATATCTATGTCTCCTTTGCCTGCCATAAATGCTAATTGATTTTTTTTTGTTAGAGATAGACATGATCGGTGAAAATTCATGTAATCGATATTAATTTATTCAGATTAA
Source organism: Solanum sitiens (assembly GCA_016801875.1). Lineage (NCBI taxonomy): Eukaryota > Viridiplantae > Streptophyta > Magnoliopsida > Solanales > Solanaceae > Solanum > Solanum sitiens. The sequence continues at coordinate 499,320 of JABWTJ010000002.1, forward strand.
AGCATTGTTATTGTTATGATGATAGTTATAATATGTACTGATGTAACTACTACTATTAAGAAAAAATGCATTTGGTCTTCTTGATTTTGTTACATTAATTTATTTTGCCATGTCAGATTTATTTTGGTGACAAATATTGTTTAATGATTTTAGAAGATAAAGGTGTTAAGTTGTAGTGATTTTAGTGATACAAACTTTAGTGATTTTACAACATATATAATTTCTCGTAGTTCAGTAACCTTTTAAGATATTATCTCTAACATTATTAGAGATATTTTAAAATAATTTATAAAAAAAATTACTTTTAGTCTACTTTAGGATTCTATATGGATGGAACATTTAAATTTTCTTTTTAGTTTAGGAATATTCAATAATATATCTTTCATCCCAATTAATTAATGAACTACAAAAACAAAAGAATTGAAAACATATATGCCGATAGCTAAGGAAAAATGCACAAGTATATCCTAGATTATGATCGAAATCTCAGAGACACACCTTAACTAAACTAAAGTCTTATTACCTCCCTGAACTTATTTTTTTGGTAATTTATTACACCTTTTGTCTTACGTGGCACACTCTATGATTCCATGCAATTGAGGTGCGTGAGAGATATTTGGATACCACGTAATCCAAAAAGGTGCACACAAAATTATAAAAAAAATAAATTCAGGGATAATAAGACATTAGTTCAATTAAGGCGTGTTTATGAGATTTCGGTCATAGTCTAGGGGGTATTTGTGCATTTTCCTAAATTTAATGCTAATCATATTTAACAATTGTTTAATGATAAATTTTTATTAAAAATTGTTAGATATGATTAAAATCTTTTGGTGCAGTCACTGTCATCTTTTGTGCTGTTATGCTGGATTTGTCGCGCAAGATATTTGCCATTATTCAAACATGCTTTATGATGTATTACATAAATAGGATAGGATATTATGAATATGAACCCATAAATTAACATAACGAGTAAAAAGTAAACAGAAAAGAATCATTAAGGGTCAATTTAATTGCTAATTTATGAGACCAACAGAACAAGTGTAAACTTCAAATTTTAGCATAATACTTGTAAGCTTGTGGTAATTTGTTCACTAAGGTTCCTGTTGGCTATTAGGCCATTTTAATTAAAAATATTAGTGGGGTTTCAAATTGACCAGAAAATTGAAAACATATGCAAAAAAAAGTAAAAAATATCACTTTTGTAAAGTCACATTCTTAAGCACGAGCATTCTGGGTTGGCAACATGAATTGTGTGAATAATTGAGATTTTTTTAATATTTGATTAAAAAAATTAATTGAGTTTGAATGTAAATATTAAATATTAAATGAAAAAATATCCTGATTTAATAATTGCTAGCAATTATTATTAGACCCAAGTCACCCAACTCTTTTTTTTTTTTGCCATATAAAAAATATTTTTTTAATTGTTCACTTTTAACACACACACATACAAAAATATATATATATATATATATATATATATATATATATATAAACTCAACTACTCTTTATTAAAAATATTTTAAGATTTTAAATTAAATGACTCAAATCATCATATTACTAATTAATAAAGGTTTTACAATAATATTTAAGGATGTATATTGTAAATAAATGGCTACCATTTTATTAACTAAAACTACTTGATACTTTCATAAATAACAATATTATCATGTGAAGTTAAAGATTTTATATTCTTTTTAAAAAATACTACACTACATACAAGTAGCAGATCTAAGGACAAAAAGAAAAGCAACTTAAATTATTGTTGTTACTATGTATACGTATTCATATATTTAAAGTATATTATTAAAATATGACTTTACATAGCTGATTTTATTGAAATGTTTTTTAAAGTATGAGTAAATTTTTATGAATTAAATACTATCATATTATTCTTGTCTTGAAGCAAAATCTCAAAGTAAACAAAAATGTTTGCCTTGTCCAATATATTAGGCTAACGTTTGGATTCATTCAACCAGAGCGACCCATGGAGATAGGGCTTATGAATCAATGATTTAGAAAATTTTAATATTTTATATAAGTTAAATTTTGTTCCACTAAGTGAAATTTTAGAGTATTAAATATAAATTTTATCATCATTTATCAATAAGAAGAACATTATAAATCGTCATTTTATTTAAAGTTTAAGAAATTTATTTTTGAAGTTGATGAATTGTAAAAGTTATTGAAATAATGTTGTTAAATTAAATAAATTACTGTGGAAAAAAAATATGTATTAACCAATTGCAGAACTCAATCTCTCCCCCTTCCCTGGTCACACAAATAAAAAATAGGGTTTGAATTTCAATAGTTGGTAATATTTTTATACTGTCAATTATGGTGTAAAATTCTAAATCTGTTATTGCTTTTAACTTTAATTCAATTCTTCAATTGATTTTTTTTATTTTCGATTATGCAATTTTAAACTCAAAATAAGTTATTTAATATATAATCTTTAAAAATTAGACCACAAACTAAAAAAAAAACAGTACTTGCCGTCTCCATGCAAAATGCAAATTGATATTTTCATAATTTTTCATAAAGTAAAAACACAACAATTAGAAATGAACGAAAAACCCCACTAACTCGCCACCTTATATTTTTTTTTTCTTAATTCTATTATATTTGAAGAGTCAAGAGTTTTCTAGGAATTTTAAATTGAAGAATTGACACAAATCAATTTATAGTGCACGAGTAAAAAAAACATTACTATGTACCTTTGTTTAATTTTTTCTTTTATTTATTAAAGCAACAAGAAACTAACACCTTGTCTGGAGGTAATGTAAATACGATGTTCATTTGATTGTTACTTAAATTTTATTTATTGTTTAAATTTATTGTTTGGATAACGCTGAAAAGACTCATTTTGTGTAACGATCAATTTGGTACGATTTTCTAGTTATCTTAATATTTCTTATTATTTATCTTTATTTATTATTTAATAAATCAATTTTATTTATCGACCCTGTCTTTTCATAATAACTCTATTTCGTACCCTACAAATTCTCATAGATTTGTCACTCAAATTATGAATATGTGACCAAAAAAAACAATGAAATCTATTCAAAGTTGTGTTCACTAAAACTATATAATATAATATAATATAATATAATATAATATAATATAATATAATATAATATAATATAATATAATACAACGCTAACCGTCGAACAAAGTATAACTGATAATCACTATAGCGTGCTCCTAGTTACTTACTGTTTTTTGGTACATATCATTAAAATAATATGCTTGTAGGACTATAAACTAATTGATATTAATAATTGTCGTCAATAAACATAATAGGACTAATTGAAGGACCAAAAAAGACAATTTGAAGTAACCTAGCTACTAAACGCCATTAGCCCATTATAATATTATATATAGGTTAAACTAGAAAAATTGCAAAAGTGGACTTTCCCATCTTTTTGGAGTCATATTTTGTTTTGTTTGTTTTCTTCTCTTTAATTTAATTAAATGTAGTTAAATATCTTGAGATATAGAGGCATTTTTGCATGGCCAAACACGTAAAATAATTAATACTCATTTCCATATACTTCAGCGCTACATAGAGACAAAATTAAAGTTGAAACGGATTTATGCCGCTCTGTTTATAGTAAAAATAATAAATTAAACCTGTATAATACTATTAATTACTCGCACGTTATAAGATTAGTTCTTAATTTTACATTTAATCGTCCTATTCAGTAATTTTAAGTTTAAGAGGAAAAGAAAAAAGGAATATGGGAAACAAAAAAAGATACTATATATTGGAAATAGAAAGATTCATTCATTAATACGTTAGAATTTAGATACAATTAGAATAAAATCAAAACATTAAAGACATAATCAAACTTAATTAGGCACACACAATCAGACCTATGACTAATAATTATCAAGTACTACATAATAACATGATCATCAATAACATTAATTAGATAATTATCACTTAATTAATTAACAAGGCTTGTAGACTACTTCATGATAATAATTAGGAGGCCTCTATGATTGCCTTTGGCTTAATTATCATGTCTTCATTAATAATCACATTAAGCGGAGGCAGATTAATTTCATTCTTCAGCTCATTAGCAGTAACCATTGGAATTATTTCTGAACACACAATTGCACTCAACTTCACAACATCAATAATCTGATCTTTTAGTATTTCTTCAGAAAGCTTAAGCTCTTTATCAGCAACAATTTCTGTTACTTCTAATTTCACTTCTTTCGTCACCTTTTTCGCGTTCTTGTAAATCAAATAAAGAGTCATTTGAATCACTCCAAGGCTAAATCCCAACACGTTTGGTATCTATTTCAAAAATAAAAATTAGAAATCATTAGAAACATTTAAATAAATAAAAATTAAAAAAGTTTTAAAGTTTCATATTTTTTAACTTACAGCAATATTGTAATCTTTACGTAGTAGACCATAGAAAAACCACATAACGGCACTTAATGTCAGAAAAAATGATAGTTGAAATGGCATATACTCCACACTTTTGGTCCTTATAACTTGTCGCTGCATTCAAACAAAAAGAATATTGAAAATTATTTATTCCGATGGAAATAATAATTAAGATGTGTGTAAGTTGGCTCAGATACTTACGAGAACACCCAAAGGTGCAACGAAAACGCAAAATGAAAAAATAAGGCAAATCCATCCAACAATTTGAGCACGGTTAGAGCCTTTTGCGAAAAATTGAGTTAGAAAAATGATTAAACCCAAACCAACGACGTTCATTGAAAGAAGCAGTTTCACCGTGTCCATCTAGGTAAAAAAAAAGTTCAATGGTTAGTAAAATAATATTTGAACGTACAATATCGAGTTTATTTTTATTTATACATGTTATAGTACGTACCTTGGCTTTTTTGGTGGCGTAAAATAGGAAGAAGCAAATGTAAAAAGTTTGAATAAAACATCCAACAGAGTTAATGGTAATGAGAAGAGTTGTATCAGGTTTAAGAAATGCATAGTAAATCCAAAGCATGGCACTGAATAATCCAACGACGTAAGGAACTGATTGGAACCCTTCTGTTGATTTCTTCTTGTAAATCTTATAAAACGTTGGCCTGAAATTTACAAAAAATTTTAATTAAATTCATAACGTTGCGTTGATTTTATTTTCGAAAAAAGAAGAAGAAATTAAGAAGCATTGACGTTGCATGGCTGAATTATACTTACACTGGAGCAAGGTAGACCATGAAGGAGACAATGTTGCCTAAAATATATATAAAAATAAAATAAAAATCCAATTTAGTGATAGTATTTAGAATGAGGATAACATGAAATTAAATCAAATCCAAGAATGGATTTCTAGACAATGTTTATATATATATATATATATATGAAATGTGTTTCAAGACGAATGTTTCTAAGTGGAAAATATAATGAAACGAGGTAACTTCCATGAAAGAAGTCATGGAAATTACCTCGTTTGGTACGTCTATTTTGAAATATTTTGGGCGGGAGAGAGAGTGGAAGTGTGCATGAATAAAACGAAAAAATCGATGATAATTAAATAAATAAATATATTGTGTTATTCTTTTACCTAAGAGGCCAAATACAAAAGCCAAGTGAGTCGTCATATTCTCTTCTAAACAGAAAACAAATAAACAAAATTCTCTAACTCTTGTTAGTTAGTGAAAAATATAATTCTTTGTATTTAGCTTACAAGCACATTTTGAAACAATGCAAGAATGAGCCATTTATATAGTGGATCATTAATTTTTTTTAAAAAAGAGCCTAGATTAAAACAACAATCCTTTTCACTTTTTTTTTTTTTTTTAATTTTAAAAAAATTTATTATTATTAACCTTTACAGTTGTTAAAAAAGCATTTTTATTTATGAGAAATCCAAATTGCTTTCCTAGGGCTAATGCTCCATTTAACCATATTTAGTTATTTCTCTATCTTGGCCAAAGCCCCTTACCAGCTCATATAATTTCTCTAATGGAAAAATACTCAAAACCAAATTGGACCCCACATTTTTCTTTATGATGTGTCCACCACCAATCCAATTGAGCTTAAGGTTTACAACTCACACTATAACTGTTTTGGTAGGGTTTGATACCTATAACTTAAAAGCATAGCAATGACCTTATTCAGTAAATGAAAAGTTGAGTCTCTAACACCAATAGTGTGTTGCCATGTCAGCATCAATAATATATGTGGAGGAGGAATCATTCATCAAGTGGATTCTATGAATTTTCTTTTAATTTCCTTGTTGGGTTATATTTGAATGTTGCTATGGCCTATGGATCAGCCTGATTTTTCCTATTGAGAGATTGATGTGCTGATGAGATATTCAAATTGTCAAAGTTGTAAGCAGCCCAACCCACTATTATTTTATGAAAATAACATGACCTAAGAATTTGCCCACATAAGTTTGTTCACTTCACCTTAGTTGCCAGTTGCCAACTACAAGGAATTAACTATAAAAATTTATCGATAATTTATCGTAAAAATTCTTCTAACTAATTGAATTTTCATATAATTCATAACTAAGTAAGATTAACACTATGAAATTTTATCCGTCGCTAAATTCATTAGTAAACCAAACAACAAAGAAAGCTCAATTAAAAGCAGCTTGACTTGTCAATCCAAATCAATATAAATTTTACTAGCATATAATATAAGATTTCATTATTTGCATTTTGTTTCCGATTCTCTTAATTAATCATGTTGTCACAAATTCAATAATTAAAACACTATTTAATTAGTTTTCTATTAGAGTAGAAAATATAAGGTACGTATAATTATTTATATGATTCTGAATTATGTGAGAATGAAGATTTTTTGAGTAATTTGGTTAATACCTTTTCAAATTTCAATTATTATTACATCCATATTGCTTTTAAAGAACAATTTGGTGTTTGAATTCTAGTAGAACACTGTATCAAATCATTTCATTTGTATGGCCAAAACTCCAGCATATATTTTCTAAAAATTGGAAGAATTTTTTTCCATGCATAATGATTAATATATTTTAGTACAGAATAGTTTATATAATTAATTAATTCAATATTTTGAGATTAATCAAATCAAAAGAGACATTGAGAACTAAAAAAAATTGGGTATTTCGAACAGATAAACAAGGAATGAGTTATAATACTAGTATTTCCGTCCATTATTGTTTGTCATGATTTTTATTTTTAAAGTCGAACTATAAAAACTTTGACTAACATTTTAAGATGTATTTTTCATCATATTGATATGCAAAAAATTGCAATTTATAGTACTTTTTATATAGTTTTTGAATATCTAATTTTTTTTGTTTGAAATATCGAATTAATGTAATCTAATTTAACTTTAAAAATTAGTCAAATTGACTTTCGAAAAGTGTAATATGACAAATAAAAGTGGACGGAGGGAGTATTCATTTGTTACCTTTTCTTTAGTTCATTTAAATAAGAATGTTTCTTTTTTATTTAGGACAACTCTTTAATCTTATTTTTCGATATGACATATTTAAAACCACAAAATTAAAGAACATTCTGATACATTTTATATATCTTTAACTTAAAACCACAAAATAAACAATTTTTTTTTATTTTCTTAAAACTCAATACCAAATTAAAACATGATTATCAAATTAAAATGAAAGGATTATCATTTGGAAAAAGGCTGAATCAAATTGAGTCCAACTTAAGTAGTGGTATATTATAAAGTTTAGTTTTTCTTGATCCGTTAGACCTCGAAAAAGTGTAAATTAGTATGCCAATGTTTATTCGATCCTTTATTATTTGGATATTCCCTATTTGATTACTATTGAGTATTGGCAATCACAAGTTTTTAGTTATTTATAAAGAATTATTAGTCACCAAATATTCTTTTGCAAATTCTGTCAATTGAAAAGGTTTAGCTTAGAGCCACTACTATTATAATTGTTAAATGTTAATTAATGTCTGTCTCTCTAGATGAATGACGTCTTCCCATTACCTCTTTTCTTGGAAAAGTATAAAAACAAGTGGAGCTTCTTCGTAGCTTTAATCAGTCGTTTAATAATGTAGCTGTCTCCTTTAAAATTTTAAATTATTAAAAAAAATAATTAATTAATTAATTAATAATATTCTCAACACGTTTCATCATTTGGGCTTAAGATTATTTTTAATTGGCCAAACACATGATTATTTTTTTTTTTGGCAAAGGACAGAAATCACATACTTTTAAAACAAAATTACAATTTTTCCCTATAAGCTTATAATTACAGAAATCCCTCAAACTGATACAATAATATAAGCGCAGATACAATAATCTTTAAGTAAGATACTTTACATTTTATACATGATACACTAATCTGATGTACATTTTATATATGATACACTAATTTGATGCGCGAGATACATTAATCTGATGTGCTGATACATTAATATGATGCGCAAAAATGAGGAATTTTGAGAATTTATAAAAATAATAAGGGATAATGGTAATAAAATAATTTAAAGGTGAGATTTTTGTCATTTTTCCTTTTTTTGATATAGATGACGATGAAATTCGATTGCACCACCTACATTTGCTCTTATATTATGTTAAATATATGACTATCTCATTTAAAAATTTAAACCATTAAAAAAATACATTTTTTATTAATGGATATATTCTCAACACTCTCACCATTGTACTCGTGTTCATCAAATTGCATTATTTTAAATATCCAAATTATTATATGAATAATGAGGCGAAAGGAAATTAATGCTTCCACTTTCCTAGTCTAAGGGCTACGGCGATTCTCTTGATAAAGAAATTTTAAAACAAATAATTTATGTATAAAATAATTATAAATATTATATAAAAAAAAGTTGAAATATATCTAAATTTTGATCGTCAGTAACGGTATCAAATTTTGAAAAGAATCAATTTTACCTTGCATTATTTAATAGTGTATTTTAATGATATATATTTGTGTCTACGTGGACATAAAAAATATTACATAATTATATATAGTAATGTGTCCACGTGCACACATATATACCTTTAAAATACACTATAAAATAGTGCAGTGCATTAAAAGGTCTTTCATAAAATTTGATATCGTAACAATAATTTCGACCAAAGTTAGAGAGTATTTTTCAGACCCTTCCCCTGTCAAATACAAATAATTACTCACAACATATTTTTTTTTTGATTTTAAAAGTTTTGGCTAAATATGTTATAAATAATACTTGGTAGCTTTCATTTCATGGTTATAAATAATATATTAATATCATATTTTATGTTGATTATATGCTAACCTTAAAACAGAACTTAATTAGCACTAGCAATTTCATACTGCACCATTTGACTGGTATAAATGTCACTAATGATTCTCTATTTATAATTTTACTACAATATGCCTATCTCTCTCCAATAATTTATCAGGATGGTTCAATTATCGTTAGGATTAATAAGGTAATGTTAATGTTTGAACTTTCATACTTGCACTTTTTCTCTTGGAGATTTTATTTTGTTATTAGTAAAAATTTACATAGATTGTGTCGATTTTAGCAAAATCCTCACCTTTTATAAGGACTTGAGTACGTATCATCTCATGATTAGAGGTGTTTGTGGTTTTGGTTGGATCCATTTTTCACTAAAAGAAAATTAAATTAATCAAGTTATATTTTAAATATTGAAAATAAATTTAATTAATTAAGTTTAGTTTTTTATTGCTTCGGTCTTTATTAGTTTTATTGAATTTTTTGGTTTATTCATTTTTTAAAGATGTAATATATGAAATATACCTCCAAACACATATTAGATTGACTACCACTATCAAATTAATTATTCTTTAAGAAGATCAAAGTTTATATATATATATATATATATATATATATATATATATATTCTTCCAAGAAAATTGTGTTGCGTTGTTCAAGAATTGAGTGTTTTCTAAGAAGTATACTAAAATTTCTTACTTTAAATCATCTATTTGCAAAATATTAAAGATATAGTTGTGATATACCATGATCATTAATTAATGGACTTAAAATCAAGTTATTATGAACATCATGGAATAATTTTTTGGCATTATCGAAATAAAAATTACAAATCAAACTAGAAAATAAATGTAAATAATTCCGATCATCATAAAGATAAATATCTAATAAGAACCAAGGGTGTAAAATTGGATTAATATATATATACCGCAATTTATGTAAATTTTTAAAATAAAAATATGCATATAGATGTAAGTGTGTAATTATATTTAATTTTTAAATATATATTAATATATCGGCCTGGTTCAAATTTTAATCAAAATCAAACTAAACCAAATAAGATAATGTCAATTTTGAAATTAAAACCAAAACCTACCTAGAAGATCTTTATATATAACTCATTCCAAATCCCTAGAGTAACCAAAATCAAACTAAACTAAAACAAATAAAAAAAATATTAATTTTTATTCATATGATTTGATTTAGTTTTTCGTGAATACCCTTACTCATGATACATTATTTCAGCAGATATTAATCGTAATAGTATGTACTGACAATGTGGGAACTATTTCCTTTACGATGAGATTATGGCTCGGGGGCTTAACCAAAAAACAAAGAGAAAAAGAGTCGTTGGCTACAAAAATATTATTGTTGCTTTTGCATCCACGAATGACATAATGGGCAATAAAAGTGGTATTCAACGAAAAATAAATAAATTAGGTGATTCTTTTCGTACCTATCATATCACATTTATTTATGAAAGAATACAATTTTTTTTATGAAAAATTATTTATTCCTGAGAGAATATGACTATTATGAAAAATCTCTCTTAAATTTTATATATATAATTTTTTTTCTAAGAATAGCGTAAAAAAAATCTACGAGTATATAAAAAAACTTTGTTATATCTTGAAGGAAGTTGCTTGTATTTTTCTCAATATGTATACGATAACTGAAAATTCATTTATTCATGACAGAAGTGATTCTTCACGCCATAAAATCACCTTATTCTTCAATTATACTTTTTACTTTTTCTAACAGTCTTAAAAAAAATATAATTAGTTAAGATGCACGGTCCGAACACTACAATTATCAAAAAAAGCATAAAAATACTGTTGGAGCATGGAAAGAAAAGTATATGTATGGGACAACCATTTACGTCGAAGACACTCTTTTTGCATGACTTTTAAATGCATTATTGTTGCTCATATAAAATCTGATTTTATTATTCATTTTAGATGTCTTTTAATCCTACTTTTATTTTGCACGTTTCACAGAAATGCTAGGACGACAGGAATGTAAATTTATTAAAGTAAATAAACAATAATCCGGAGATTCATTTAAAATAAATTACTCATTAGAAAGACCTTATACTTAATTTTTCTCACCCTCTTATATTACTAATTCATATTTCCTTCTCTCGCGTCTCTTAAGAGATTATGAATAAAAAACGTATTTTACTGCTTTTTTACTTGAGTCAATTTTCTAAATGGTCACCCAAGTTAAGTAAATTGCCTTGAAATATCATTTATGTTTCATTTAAGATCAAAATATCACTCAGTCGATATTTGAAATTGCCTTGAAAAGATTTTTACTTTAAAACCTTTTTGACGCATCATATATTTTATTTATATCTTATCCATTAATATTAAATTTGACAATAGAGGAAACTTTTTGGAAGTTGAAACTTTATAATTTTTATATTTAAAAAAGAATTAATTTTTGAAATATAATGAGAAATATTAATTAGTTTGATTTTATATAGAGTTGTCAATATGGGCTAGGCCTGTTGGGCCAGCCTGGCCTAACCCGGATTTTTAATAGGTTTGGGCTATGATTTTTGGAACAATTTGAGAAAGGGCTTTTTAGCCCGGCCTGAATAAGCTTGCTGATTTGTGAGGCTTGAGAAATATCGATAGTGCCGGCCCATGGACCAATAAAAATTAATTTAAAAATATAATATAATATTAAATTTTAAAATTAAAGATAGGTCAAACTCAAAACAATTAGGTTAATATTTCTATTTAGATATTTATACTTTTACTTGAATTTTTTTTAATAAATCTTATAAAGATAATTTATCTGTGAATTTGATTAAAAAGTAGTAACATTAATATCATGTAATATTGTTTTGTCGATATTTATGATAATATTTTTAAATTATAATTTAGAATTTAATTTAATAATTCTAAAAATAATATAATTTTTAAATAAAGTGGGCTAATCCGACAAGCCTTTTTGCCCACATACTTGTGGGTAGCCCAAATAGAATAGGCTAACCCGAACAAATATTTTAATATAATTATTTTCTTAAATAATATGAAATAGAGGAAATAAAAAGAGAGGAGGAAGGACGGAAGGAGTATTTACTAAACGTGGGAATTTAGGATATTTTGGCAGACGCACGCAGTTACATATTTAGCTAGTTGGTGCGGCTAAGTAATAACCATTATAGAACAAGCTTTCACCTATAATAAATATAAAAATTATATTTGTATATTATAGTTAGAGTTTGTGTAATTGTGCTTTACAATAATTTTTGTATTTGTATGGAGCTTTTAATTTATATAATTCGCTAGATACATGCAATTTTATATAAATTGTTCAGTTTTGTGTAAATTCATTTATATATAATAAGATTGTATTTGTATAATTATAAGTGTATGGAACGAAAAGATATATATTTTTATTTTTATATACACTTTTCTCTCGTTTTATACAAACACAAATACATTTTATACATTTATATACCGAATGAGTAACTGTATATTGGAAATGACTAAGTCTAATTGTATACAGAATCAAAAGACAAAAAGATGAAATGCTTGCTGCAAATTACGAATACAATAAATTATGACTATAACGTTTAATTTGAATTAATAATTTACTATTTCATTATCATTTTTCCTAAATTATGCTCTTTTATCTAAATTTATATTGTGACACCATTTAATTTGTTATAAAATCTAAAAAAAAACTATTATTATTAAATTAAATTATTTCATAATGAGAAATGATATTTGAGCAAATTAAAAAAATTATCACAGAACGAATAAAAGAAATTGACGCAGCAAGCAACTATTGTAATTTGTGACACAAAGCGCAATTGCATGGCCACGTGCTCAAATATGATGAAGCAACATTATCCATCATGTAGAACGTGATGAAATCATATGGTACTCCTTCCTCTAATATTTGAATACTTTTGTTTTTACTTATTTTTAATAATATACCAATTTTTAATAGGAAGTATATTTAGCTCGGGAATTTATTGTATTTAGCTTTTCATCTTGCAAGTGTATTTAGACAATTTTGCATATAGCCATTTAAAAACAGTTAAATTACTCTCTATAGCTATAGTTTGATAATGACAATTTGTGGCTGCATGTAATAGGGAGGAGGGAGCCTAATGAGATTGGGAGAGAGAGGAGAGAGGCGAGCGAGTGAAGGCAGAGAGTGGAGGGAGGTAAATTGTATAAGTATATCGGTTAGATAATTGTATATTATACATATGTATTTGTATACACGAACAATGAGATCGGGAGAGGGAGGAGAAAGGAGAGCGAGATTGGGAGAGAGGTGAGCAAGAGAAGGCAGAGGTGAATTGCATATTTATATCGGTTAGATAATTATATATTTATACATATGCATTTGTATATATGGAAAGCAAGATTGGGAGAGAGAGGAGAGAGGAAAGAGTTGGGCGAGATTAGGAGAGTGGCGAGTAAGAAAGGGCAGAGAGTGGGAGAGAGGTGAATTTCATATTTATATCGGTTAGATAATTGTATATTAAGAAAATACATAAAACTCCCCTAAATTTGGTCCGATAACTTACTTAGCACTTAAACTATACGGGCGTTTAAATACCCCTTAACATTTTTGAAGTGAATTAAATACAACCCTAAGAGATGACGTAATAAATAGAGTGAGTTCACTCATGACCGAATAGCGTGTGAAGGAATTAAAAAATTAAAGGTAAAATAAATTATAAAATCATACACATTTTATTTTTTTCTAGGTCAATATATAAATAATATTTTAAATATTATTTTCTTAATATATTAACTTTTATTAAACTATATGAATTTTTTTATTGGCCCACAAAATTTTTAATTTTTTTCTCTTTATTTTATTGTCTTCCCCAAAAGTTTCTTTTCCATTGCATTATTTTTTCCTCCATCTTCTTCTTCAACTCTATCAACTACTTTAATTTCATCATTTCTTTAGTAATCCACAAAATTCAACACCAACATTTAATTATTGACGTCAATTTCACGCATATAAATTTTATCGATTTTTTTCGGAGCTAAAAAAAATTATTGATTCACCGAATAAGACAAAGAAAGGAAGAAAAATAGGAGATATTGTGGAGCTCGTTGAAAATGTGAAGAGGAAAAAAATGAATAGACAAGGGCTACAAATGATGAAGAAGAAGGAAGAAGAAGGAAGAAGAAAGAAGTGAAGAGGGTGGGTGCGTGGGGGCTGGGTAGGACCTGAGTACAGGGGAAATAAAAATGGATCCACATTTTAAATTTTAATTTTAAAAAATGTATTTATATTAATTATTTAGTGTAAATTAATTTTAAGAAGTGCTGAAGAAAAATTTGTGAAAATAATTAATAAAAAAATTAATTAATGACGTGGTGCTGACATAACTATGATGTGGCACTTACATGGCTATGATGTGACAAGTGAGAGTGATATAATAATCTCAGGGTGATTTTTAATTTACTTCAAAGATGTTAAGGGGGTATTTTAACATCCGTATAGTTTAAGTACTAAAGTAAGTTATTCGACCAAATGCAGGTTTTTTTTACGTATTTTCTCTTGAATATTATACATATGTATTTGTATATATGACAAACGAGATTGGGAGAGAGTAGAGAGAGGTGAGGGAGATTGGGAGAGGTAGGAGAGAGGAGAGCGAGACTGGGAGAGGTAGGAGAGAGACAAGCGAGAGAGGACAATTATTTGTATAATTCGCGGCTACATTAATTATATAATTCGCGTATTTTTGTATAACTGAGTAATATAAAGTTTGAAATTATCCAAATATAATAAAACTTGAAATAACAAATTAATACAAAGATAAACATATGAACTTTAAACAATTATACAAAATGTATTATACAAATTAATTAATTATATATATATATATATATATTATATTATATTATACAAAATCTAAAAACTACACGTTTATGCAAACTTTAAAAAGTTATATACAAAAAGCTTGAATGTATTATATGGTGACAAAACTGAAAATTCAAAGGAAATCATCATCATATACAAACATAAACTATCGTATACAAATATAAATCAAAATAAGAATTGCTAGTTGCGAATTATACAAATGTGATTAATGATACAATTCGAAGTCAGTCCACGTAATTAATGATTAATGTCTGTTGCGTTTGATAATTATAACATACTATAACTATAATATCTTAGTAGTATAAATTTATTTAACCGCGTAATTTTCCCAATATTCAATCCATCAATTATATATTTTGTTATAATACCACAAAATTTAGGCACGGTCTAATCATCACCATTAAGGTGGTTTAAAAAAAGGAAGAAGTAATTTGATAGGGAGGAAGAATTAAGTGGTATATCAAAGGTAAAAACATCGAACATATTATCCGGTGGGAGTAGTATTTTAATTTTTACGTATGAACTTCTATTGGGTCGGATCGATTCTCTTTTAGTTAACTTTATAATTATTAAATTTAAAATAAAAAGGGTAAAAATATTTACATATAGTCGAGGTGAATTTTTGAATTATTTTGTTAAAAAATATTCGTTAATTATACTCTAAATTTGAATTGTATCCTTGAATTATAACTATGAACAAAAATGACTAAAATCATTCTTCAATTAGTTTCTGTCAATAAAACAGACGGTTGATCAATCCCCTATTTTGTTTGCTCTCATTATTCTCTTAGGGCCCGTTTGGTTACTGGTTAGAGTTATGCAGGTATTAGTTATGCATGGTTAAGTTATGCAGGTATTAGTTATGCAGGTTTAAGTTATGCAAGTATTAGTTATGCAAGGTTTAGTTATGTAGGTATTAGTTATGCAGAGTTTAGTTATGCATGATTTAGTTATGTTGAGTTTAATTATGCGGATATTAGTTATCTAGGTATTATTTTGCTATGTAGAGATTATAATACATAAATTATTAACTATTGAATATTAAACTTATTGTAAATTACTAATATATATTATTTACAAAATAATAATACATGCTAATAATATGTGAAATATATTTAATAATATATAATGCTTATATTTGATTAGCATATGTACCGTCAAAAAATATAAAATCAAATTTTTAATATTAAAAAATATTTATATTTACATAAATAAATAAAAATGATAAGTATATAAAAAGAAATGAAAATAGTCTATATATAATAGGAAAATAGTAAAGTTTCCAATTAATTTTTTTAAAAAGAAATGAAAATGGTCTATATATAAAAAAGAAATAAAAAAACATATATAGGAAAAAAGTAAAGTTGCCAATTAAAAAAAATAAAATAAATTTATAGGGTAAATCTATAATTTATCATTTTAATACATGTATAACTAATACCCACATAACTTATTCCACCTTCTACCCTGCATAACCTTATACATAAATTCCCTCATAAGTTATGTTGGTATTAATTATGTAGGACTACAAAAATGCAACCAAACACTGTATAAATTAATACATGAATAACTTTTATACAACATTTAAATTCTTACCAACCAAACATGGTATAAGTTATGTTAACTTTTATATCTAATACAAAACTTCTATCAAACATCGTAAAAATAATGTAACTTTTAATACATGTATAAGATGTTTCTTATACAATAACCAAACGGCTCCTTAGTTAATAGTAAAAATAGACTATTTTTACTAAACTGAATGGGCAGAGGAAGGGAGGTTTTCATCCTCAACTTCAGAAGCAGAGTATTATAAGAAAAATATATATAGTTTTCCCTTTATTTCCAAGACAATTTCAAGTAAGAAGGTAATCCTTTTTTTTTTTTGTTAAATTGGTGTGTAAACGAGCTAGTTACTATATTTAAAAAATAAATAGAAGTAACATATTTAAAAATGACATAAAAAGTACTCTTTTTATCCTAATTATATTTAGGTGACACTTTTCACTTCTTAAAATTAGACTATGTGAACTTTATACAAATTTTTTCCATCATATTGACATAAGAAGAATTACCGTTCCTAATACTTATCATATAGTTATTGTGTATATAAATTTTAATTTTAAAAAATTAAATTAATCTAATTTAATTAAACTTTTAAAATTAGTCAAATTATCTTTCAAAAACAAAAATTTTGGTAGAAGGAGTATTAGAATCATAATATATACTACTTCTGTTTTTTCATTTTTTTTTGAAAGATCAAAATTTGTAAATAATAATAATAATCTCTAAGAGAGATTAAGAAAAAAAGAATAAAAAGTACAAAACAAATAGAAAAGTTTGGACAGCTGCGTATTTATCATGTACTCCTTGAATACACGGTGGATCCCCATTGGATCCAGGGGTTTCATCGAAATTTCAAACCTTTCGATAAAAAATTAAACCATGTATTAATGTATATAAGGTAATTATTTTGTATCTCTGTAGCCCTTAATGACGAGGAGAAATTGACAGCGTAGTGACAAATAATTCCCCTGAAATTAGCTTTTTATTTTTTCCTATTTTAGTAGTTCTGTTTTTCGTGTAGTTTAATTTTAGAATATACTTAAGATATGATTTTGGCCAAAAACTCTAAAATTGTTATCCATAGTTATTTTGTGTTATTAGAGTTAAAGTATGGTAATTTTTCTGTTATAAAATGTATAATTATATGACTTTGGTGAGAAGTCATAGTAAAAATTAAGGCCAATGAACTTGAATAAGAAATTATTTTATTGCCACCAGAAGAAATAAATTACGGACAAGCCGTTTTATGCATCAAGACAACAATTTTGCCTTTTGTGAGTACATGAGGAGAAAACTAATTAGTTACTTCTATAACATGAAACTATGAGCTAAGAATAAACTTGTGTACAAACACATATATCATTAGCCATTAATTAGGAGTTAACAAACACTAAATCAAAGGAATTAATTTCTGGCTTCCACTGTTTGCAGATTATTGGGCGTATTCTCAATTTTAGCTGATGCACACGCTGCGTCGTGCAGACACGACGCAATGTGAATTTTTCCAGAAGAAATTAGAGAACCAAGCTTCACTATGTCAATTATTTGTTCCTCTGTGAGTCCTGGAAAATTCTTATTTTTCTCATCAATGGAAATTATCATGTGGTTTTGTAGCTTTTCTGGAAGTTTTTGCTCCTTTAGGATTGCCTTCTCTTTTTTGTTGTATATAACATAGAGCACCATTTGGAGTATTCCTAAGATGAATCCCAATACATTTGGAATCTACAATAACAAATTTAAGGTGGATAAGTATATAAGATTCGGCATAGTTTACGTGTTGATTTCTTAGATAGCCACTCACTCAACTAATAGTTATTATCTCATAAAATATTTTTCTTTTAGTGATCAACATATATATTTTTCGAGATAATAACTATTACTTGACTAACAGAAATCAACTCAATATAATGTTTGAAAATAGAACTTACGGCAATGTTAATGTCTTTTAGTAGAAGACCATAGAAGAACCACACAACAGCACTTAATGTGAGAAAAATCGATAGAAGTAATGGCATGAATTCCACGCTCTTTGTTTTAATAACATGTCTCTGCATAAAATTAAAATAAAATTTTATAATGGATTAAAAAACAGGGGAAATCAATTAATATGAAAATGAATATATTTGCACATAAAAGCTTACCACAATGCCTAAAGGTGCAACAAAGACACATAATGAGAAAATAAGGCAAATCCATCCTACAATTTGTCCACGAACAACTCCTTTGAATAAAAATTCAGTAACTAGAATTATTGCACCAAATCCACACACAACAAATAATACGAGCATCTTTATAGTTTGAACCTGCATTAAAAATTAATTATAAATATCAAACTTTTTTTAAAAAAAAATCGCAATGAATTTGTCGTAAAAACTTACCCTGGATTTTTTTGGTGCGTAGAAAAGGTAGAAACCAACGTAGATAGTTTCAATGAAAACACCAAATGAGTTAATAGTGATGAGAAGTGTTGTGTTGGTCTTCAATAATGCGTAGTAGATCCAAAGCATAGAACTAAAAAGAGCAACCACATATGGAATTGATTGATACCCATCTGTTGATTTTTTCTTGTAAATTTTATAAAATGTAGGTCTGAAAATGAGAAAATAGAGTGTTAGTTAGATAATATGTAATTCCTTATATTTTAAAATTATATATATAAGCAAATGGAGACTTACAGTGGAGAAAGAAATACAATGAAGGAGACTATGTTACCTGCAAATCGCCAATAAGAAAAAAATATCAAGAGTTTAATCTTCAAACTTCGAATAGATAAACAAAATATGTTAGGTAAATTATTAAGGATATGACTATATATTACAATCACAAACAACATGGACATGTAAAATATCGATCGAGTATATATATATATATATTTTGGAAGGAGGGAAAAAGTATTTACCAAGAACACCAAAAGCAAAAGCCCAATGACCAGAAATTCCAGCCATTTCTATTTTATGTTTCTATACTCTATGTTAAGAAATTCCAAATCTTTATCTCACCCACAAATGAAGTGCTAAGAGTTGCAAATTCTACTTGACAATGAAATAAAAGGGAGTAACTTTGACATATTTATATAGGCAAAGTTGTAGTTAGAGTATTGTATATTTTATTTGGACAAATATTATAATATTATAAATGCAAAAGAGCTTTTTGAATAAGAAATGCAATGAAAAATATCCCAACAAACCCAAAGGTCCCAAGGATGCTCTTTTCTTATATCATTGCCCAATCTTCATGTCCATAAGGCTTACAATTGATCATGCTTTAATAATTTTATTTTAATGTATTTCTATATAAAATGAAACTCCTAATAATCAGCTAAAAAAAATCAAAAAAAGATGGGGGGGACCAATTATTGTCAGCCATTTGGCATCAATAATAAAGTTTGTGCTATCAATAATAGTCAGTTGAGGAAATCAATTTGCTCTGAAATTGCATGCCCAAGGAAATCAGGATATACTTTGCTTTATTAGTGGGTTGCGATTTTATTTATTGAGATCGATCTATATGGAGTGTAAAATAAAATAGATATATTTAATTATTTAGTTTCTTATTATTCAGAAATGTTGATGACTTGTTTTTCATACACACCATATGTCAAATCAATGGGTTATAACTATATTTAGTTGAGTCGATAAATTGATCAGGTTATAT
Organism: Solanum sitiens; assembly: GCA_016801875.1. NCBI lineage: Eukaryota > Viridiplantae > Streptophyta > Magnoliopsida > Solanales > Solanaceae > Solanum > Solanum sitiens. The sequence goes on from JABWTJ010000002.1 coordinate 519,609, forward strand.
CTTGCTTAGTATTGGTTTAGATCACAATGGGCGTGTCAATTGAATCATACAATATAGATCATAACTCGTCCCAAAAATTCTTTTTCATTATTGGGTTTCTTTTTTCTAAAAAAAACTAATGGTAGAGTAATAACATTTTCTTTATTTATCATAATTATTTCAAGTAAACTAAACTAAAAAATAAGTTTAGCTATAATGTTTTCATAAGATTTTTAATTAGTCAAATTGAACTATATACATGCAAGCAACACAACTTTATGGGCCCAAACTTTAGATGAGCTTAATTAATTACACTATGCTCAAAACATCTGTCAATGAATATCATAAAATAAATGAACAATAATGCGGGTTAATTATACATTCTTAAGCTATATTTGACACCTTACATGTATAATATGTTTTCCTATGGATGGAATGGTTCATATTGCGTTGAACTCCCACCCCACCAAAAAAAGAAAGATGATTCGAATCGACCAAGGTACAAAATTAGAGTTTATTAACTTTGTTATGCTTGACCAACATGGGTTGTGGTGCAGTGATGAAATTATTTTATTCTTAACCAGAAGTATCATGTTCGATTTGGTATGTAGAAATTTTTGTTGAAAGCATCATTCCTAAATCGATCCTACAATGTGTGATCCAAATTTAATCAGGCTCCAATGTGAATTCGTACATGGAAAAAAAAAATATTACACAAAAGTTATTAAAATACTAACATACTTTTAATTTCTTTACTGTGCACCCAAATTCAACAACCACACATATTAATATGCTCGTGATTTTAAATCTCTTTCCAATGATTGAACCCCAGATGTTTCGTACAAACTTCTTTCTCTTACTTTATAACTTCCTTTTCCTTGGATGAACCATAAAGGGACATTTGGTTATTGGTACCATTTTGAACGTTCTTGCTTTAATCTTTGTCGTATAATAATACAATGAAAAAGATATTATATTGATTAAACAATTGAGAGATGGAGAACCAAAGGTGCATTTCATTTCTTCTAATTGAGTGGAAGTCTTTGTTTTCTCTACTCACGTTAAAATTGGTATTTTCGAGTAGCGGAGTCAGAATATTTATATGAGGGTTCAAAATATGAATAAGTAAACATACGAATAATTTGGAATGAATTCAATTTTTCATTGAAGAGAGTTTTAGATGAATTCCTTGACCTTATCTTGCTCTGTTTCTGATCCTCCCCACTACTTATTTTTTTTGGTACATACAAAAAAAAAGTTTATAATCTTTCAAAACATATACTCGTTTTTCTAGTGCTTAAAGCTTATTTAACTTTTAACGGAAAGTTAAATGTCATTTTAAAATCGTGACCAATATCTAGCTCTCTGGTTGGATGTACGTTGAGTAATTCAAATTAAAAGTACTTGAGTCAAACATGGTTAAAAATAATAAGCTTAATAAACCTAATTAAGTAATTTACTGATAAACACCGTGTATAATTTCTCGTTCTTCTTGTGATGAAATAATTGTATCTACTAATTCATCTATAGGTGAATACCAATTAATTGCCCCCATGAAATTATTGACTCGTTTTTAACAAAGGCAATATAAAGTATGTGAAAAGTAACGCCATGAGGGATCATTACATAGAAATAAAACCTCATGATTTACCATGAAGGAATTAATTAGAATTATAAGATGTTTTGGTCAATTTACATGAAACAGAACCATCTTGAGTCTTTAATTTGCATGCTAAAGAAGGTGAGATTAGTCAAAAGCATCAAGAATATAGGTTCGTTATATCATGACAAAATTAGCTCATGAAAATATGATTCGCCTAGTCGTCTAAATTTGGACGGGTTATTAATATAGTCTATTCACCCAATTTAGTTCATCTAGAAAGTTGGTTCGATATAAAGTTCAAATCGATCCATGAGAAATTTTTATTAGAAAACAATTTGATTAGGTATATAAATAAATTACATTAAAATTAAACTTTGACGAGAGTTGAGCACGAGTTGGCTATGATCTATTGTTTAGCTCTTTTTGATCTAACTCATTTCAACTCAAGCAATATTAACTCGGCAATTAGTTAACCCAACACAATCCGTCCTTTGACACCCCTTAGTTATACTGATATATGATGAAAATTAGGTATGCATCAAGAATTAAACAAGATGAAGAAAGTAGGGTAAATATCTTAGTAAGCACCTTATTATGCCAATAATTTAATCGTAAATTGTGACTCACAACCATGGAATTAATTCGTTATCAAAATTTGCTTGCACAGGGAAAAAAGTTTGAAATATGTCTGAACTTAGATTGAAATTGTTGTGATAATATCGAACTTTGGAAAGGATCTTTCACTCCTACACTATTTAATAGTATATTTTAAAGGTATATATGTATCCATGTAGACATCATAAATATTGCATCATCACAAATAATAATGTGTTCACGTGGGCATATATATACCTTTAAAATACATTATTAAATATATAGTACAGAGGGTAAAAGGTCTTCCATAAAGTTTGGTATCGTAACAGCAATTTCCGCCAAAATTAAAGTATTTTTCAGATTATTTTCCCGCTTGTAGAAGTTTAATTTAATTATCTTTACATTACTAAAAGTTATAAATATAGGGCTCAAATTCAGCATGTTTTGTCAAAAGGCATACATGGTACGTTTTTATATAAACAACGAGACTCACTTTTTTTAATAACTTTTAAGAGAGAGTATGGATGAATAATTTTGCAAATTAAGTTAAGGAGAAATTTCAACTATTTTTCTAAATTAAATTATATTATTTGATTTTTGCAGTACGTTGAGAATGTATAACATCTCATGTATAATTTATAAAGGTGTCAAGGATATGTGCATCCAAAAGGAGTAGAATGTTAGTCTGTCCATGACCTTTGAGTTTGAATTGGATATGCTCGAAATGTATCATATAAATTAAAATTGATTAATAAAATCATATAATATTTGTTTGAAATCGGAAAATAACATATAATATTTGTTCGATTAGTCAATTATAACTTTCTTTATTAACTTAGACTCCTCAAGTGCACCTTTATGCAAGACGACACAAAGCCATAAATGAGTCAACATATAAGTTTGAAAAGGAATTTGAAGATCTGGAAATAATATTTTTTTTTTCTACGTTAAGTATTTGCTTGTAAAGACTAAAGAATATGCTTCTTTAATTAAAAGTATTGAATTAATAAAGAGAGGACTAGAATTAAAGATATTTTCTTCCAAAAGTTTCAAAGAAAGGATTTCATTATAATACAATTAATCATCGGTTCCACTGATATCGGAAAAGAACCAAAAAGTTTATATACTACTCCACTTAGCTTATAGAAAAAATAATTCATATGTTAATAAGTAATTATCATCCCCACATATTTGAGATTAATTAATCAACTCAATGGAAAAAGATTGTATGTAACTAATTTAAAAAAATTGACGGCTCCCTTTATGATTTGAAAAGATATAACTTAATTTAGGGCTCAGTTTTATTTTGGAAAAGGCTGAATCTTTGACTGCTAAAGACTCAATAATAAATTGTGTAGTTTGTAAATCCATATTTTAATTTTGACAACATTTATAGGGATTCACTTTTATATATTTATTTTTGGCATTTCATATAGTGTCCAATACTTGTATGAAGTCTGAATTCAGCTATTATAAGATTCATTTCTATGGCTAACGTTTCTAATAAGATTTTGACTTAAATTTGTCTAATTATGAGAAGGAATTCTAGCTATTTCATAATTACCCATATCAGTTAAAGAGACTTACAATTAAAAAGTTTAAATTTACATAAACAATTCCTTTAGTTTTTTATTTTTATTAATTTTTTCATAGTTGATCATTTTCTTTTTTTATAAACATATTAAGAAATCATAAATGAATAGATAGTTTTATCAAGTCACTCCTTAAAGAACTTCTTTGAAACTCTACAAACAAGTGTGTGAATACTTTCAAAAAGAATTAATTGCAAAGAATCAATTAATACTTTCTTGATTTAGTAAGGCGATCAAATAGGAGATAACTATTTTTAGTATAGTGATCAACTAATATAGGACAGAAGAAGTACTACCTACGAATTTTTCATGTTTGCTTGTTTTCTCTAGATATAATACTGAACAAAATTTCATTTTTTTCAACAAAATGTTTCCTATTTACCTAAAAGGGAGAGAGAATTCAAACACATACTACAAAAAAATTATGAAATTAATGATCATATAGATTACTGATAATTAAATGTGCGCGTTTCATCTAAAAAATAAAAACTCATTTTTTAGAAAAAGAAAATATTATTTACTTAGAAGTTATGTCTTAATAGGGCTGATTTTACTTAATTATGTCTCATATATTTTCCTTGACATATTCAATTCATATCAGACTTTGTTTTCCTTTTTAATGCATAAGTTGATCGTAATACATATTGACCATACTTCTGTTGGAAAACATATATGCACAGCGGAAGCATATCAAGGATCTTTAATGCTTACATGAATAATAGACAACAAATACCGTTTATGCTAGAACACATTAATCATGCTAGAACACATAAACAAATTAAAAGTTAATTCGATAAATACCTCTTGAAGCGTGAGCGGATACCTTCAAGCGAATCTCCAAGTTAAACGGATCTTCAAGCGAATCTACAAGATAGCTATGGTCTTCTACAGTGATCCCAAGTCACATCTGAACTCTCTCAATACTTGGGTGGGCAAGCATTGAATAGAATACCAATCATCCCCTTTCTAGGTTAGGAGAATCCCTATTTATAGAGATGTCTTCCTAATCCAAAAAGGACTAGAAAACCTAGTTTTTCTAGAAGACTAGAAAAACCCTTATTATTCTTTCTTTTTGCGTAGAAATAGGATTCTGAGTTCTAGTTAAATATGGGCACTATAGGGACCACAGAATTAATTACCGAGGCTTCCTATTATGGAAATAATTCCAAATAATTAATTTGAATTATTCTTACCATAATAAATTACAAATCATTCCACTAGAAATTCGTAATTGTACTCCTCTATTTCGTAATTCCCCATTAAACACTTATGTAATTCCCCATTTTAAGATTTCAGATACTAATCAATAAATTAAATTACTGACGAATTTAACTTAATGATTAATTTCCTTTAGAGCACTACTTAACTTATTTCATGTGTCGGATTCATAAATCCACTTGCAAGATTTGACACAATGAAAACTTATAAGTTTCTCAAAAAGGCATATCAATCAATCTCTATAACGAGACATGGATTCCATCAACTAACTTATTATTTCACCAATATATATTATTATCATCCAACTTACCAGGCATATTGACCCATCTCAGAATCTCACCTTTTAATAAATCAAAACGACAATTAATATATACAGATCATAATAGTTATATCAGGATTAAGAATATAAGTACATTTAATAGTTTAGAGAATATGTTTTTGTCAGTCAGTCTAAAACAACTATCTCTACTCGGTCCCGTTCAATACATACAAAATGTACTAGCACAAGAAGTTGGAACTATACCGTTCCCATAATTAGGACAAATTACATATAATCTTGTGCTACAATCGTACCCGATGGCATGTCCAATTTCCATCCTAGATTGTGAACCAAAACTTTATACTTATAAGAACCGATGATTTAATCCTCTGTGTATAAGCTAAAACTCTACACACTAAATCATCTACTATATAAGTAAATAGACACCATAAACGAATATATGATCTATTGAAATTGAGCAAATATTTATTCTCTAATAAATATTATTTGTTAACACATGGTTAATAGTATATATCCCAACAATCTCCCACTTAGACTTTTAACCATCACAATTGTTATAATGTACTATATCTAAATGCATGGTTAATAGTATATACCCTAACAATCTCCCACTTAGATGTTTAATCTTGAAAATTGTTAGAATACTATGTCAAAACACATGATTAATAGTATATACCCTAACAATCTCCCACTTAGACTCTTAACTATGCATTTACAACTTTCGCAGGCATTCCTTTATTTCTTATCGAAAGAAAATTACCAAGCTATTTTCTCATGCAATTTTGTCTAGTAGTGCTTCGTCGTAACAAATCGATTTTGTACTAGATCTTTAGAGACCTTATCATGAAACTCTCCAAGAGTGTACTTCTTTTCAGGAGCTCTATCATAAAAGTTCTCTCAAGCATACAAAACAACTCAATCTTCGTTATGATTCTCCCACTACGACTAAGTACTACTATTATAATCACACTTTCATGTTCTTAATATTTTCTTCAAAATCTTTCGATAATGAAACATTAACAACTTCTCATGAAGTGTTCTTTTAATTTGCTCAACATCACTCCAACTACTTGAGATAGTAGTTTTCTTATGTCTAGTAACGTTTCTCCCACTACTTAAGTGCAATGGGACGTCAATTCTGACATACCCATTAGATGTTCTTGAGCGTATGAATTTACAATTGACTTATTTGTTATTTTTTTTGTTCAATTCCCGTAAAGATAATTTACTTCTAGGAACATGGTTTACTAAAATTATCCTTTTCTAGAAATCAGAAAGTTGTGTTAACATTATTTTCTTTAGGACATTATAATAAACCTTGTTTCATTCTTTAGGATATCCAATTAACACACACATTCCGTTCTTAATTTCAATTTTTCTTATTCTCCCACTCAGCACATGTGCTGGACAATCCTATATCTGAACATGTCACAGATTAGACTTACGTCAAAACCAACTAGTTCTATAGTTGCTCAAGGTACTAATATGAAAGAAACTGAATTCAGAATGTAATATGTAGTTATTAGAACCTATCCCAAAAGAAATAAAATAACTAATAATAAGTCAATAATTAATCTCATCATCTTCATAAGCGTCTAATTCTTTTCTCTTCTACACCAATCTATTATAGAGTGTCTAGTGTAGACAATTGAAAGACAATTATTCTATAAGATAAGTGACTTATGAGCTTAGAGGTTTACGTCACTACAATCAGATTGTAGTGACTTTATATATTTTTCATGATGATACTTTCATGTGTTTTAAATATCTTGAGTTTATCAAGACATTTAGACTTATAAAACATCAAAAAATATATTCATATCACGAGTAATTTTCTTGAAAACTCAAAAACTCAAATTCACCTTTTGTCCATGTGCTCATTTATTACACAAATCAGAATAGATTAATTATAACTTACCATCACTACCTCTTAAATCCTTTTTAAGAGGAAAACTAAGGTCTCTTAGTCATTTTTCCTTCTAAACAAAACGTACATGTTGGTAGTGACTTCACTTTCAATGAACAGTTTTGTCCATCCATTAACCAACCTCAAAATTCTATTCAGAATAAATGACTTAGACCCTAACGTACAGATAAGTCTCATTCAATTTAAAAGATATTTTCCCTTATGAGACAGATTAGTATAATTTAATTCTCTCATACTTATGAAATAATCATGCATCAATATACCACAAGAAATAAAATATTTATCAAACTCAATGGTAGAAGAGTTACAAAAATATATTATATATTCATCTCTTATCTGGTTAGAAACTGAAAAAAATAATTTCTTCTAACATAAGGTACATACACAATGCATTCATTAAGTTAATATCTTATCTCTACCAAGAGAAAATCTTAAGTAGTACTAAGTGGGTGTGTAAAGTCTATTGAGAATATGAGACACAATACTTTAAATAGATCATAATATTTCGAATAATCCCGAATAATGAAATTCAGGGCTCATTTATACATATATATCCATGCATCTCGAATAGCCAATCGTTGGGATTGGAGAACTACTCATGCAATACACATGCACAATGACCGATTATTCACTCCATAAACTTATACAGACCTAATTCAATTGGAGAATCTACTGTTAGTTTAAGTCAAGTGAAAATCCTCTAGCTACATTGATCCAATCTTATATTACTCAGTTTAGGAGAGTTAATATAGATTATCAAAACTAGACAATTAAATACATAGTGACTTGTATCAATTTCATCCGTTAGGGAGGAAGGTCTAAGCCAGCACATAAAACTAATACTTCACTACTATTTAATCAATTATGACCAAAAATCATATAACTATCCAAAAAAAATTAATTTCTTACTAGGTCGTTTTTATAAATCTACCAAATTTCAGATCAATCAGAGTTTTTTTTTTTTTTTTTTGAATTCCAAAACTATGATCAATTTGGTTGAAAACATTGTTTGGTCATAATAGAATTTAAGATTTTCCCGCTCAGTAATTATTATCATATATCATCATTTTGTCAAATAGATAATGAATTAAGAATAAAGAACAAAATTCTAAAATTCCAAAAGGTAAGCATGTTTATGTATACATTGAATATTAAAATTCAAAACACGCCTTTTAGATATCTATGCATCTTGAACAATAAATTTTGATAAAAAAAATGACTACTCATGCAACACATATATATGGTGTCAGATATTTACTTCAACAAATTTAGAACAAAAGCCAACTCAGATGGAGAGTATATGTTAGTTTAAGTCAAGTGAATATCATTATCCCTAGATCCATTGATCCAATCAAATATTACTCAGTTTAGTAGAGTCAATACAGATAATCAAAACTAGAGATTAAACTTTAATGACTTGTATTAATTTCATCCGTTATGGAGGAAGGTCTAAGCCAACACATGAACTTAATACTTCACTAAAATTTAGTCATCAAGACCATAGAGAACAAACTCTATCGCCACTATATTATAGTCAAGTAATTTTTCGGTAAAATTAATTTTTCAAGATACAAAAATTATCTAAAATCATCATCTAAACGATCTTAAATTACCAAATCACTACATAACAATGAGTATTTTAAATTTGAGAGTTTCTGATGAACCTACTGAATTTCTGATCAATTGGAGTTCAAAAACAATATTTATCTCCAAATCTATGATCAAATTCAGATTCAAACGATTTAAGAAAAAATGAATAGATCTACATCCTTATCATATATCAATTTATGTTAACTCATCATCTGTGATCATGTACCACATATAACATAAATAAAATCAATATAAAGGATGTCATTCATACTAAATCACATTTTAATTCCAAAGAACAACTTTAAAATCATTCTAACGACCTCAAAGAAAAATATAATCACATAGCAATGACTACTTTTTACTAGGCTTTTATTAATGAACTTACCAAATTTCAGGTCAATTGGAGTCTATACAAATATTTATTTCCAAATCTATGACCAAATTCAAATTCAAGTGATTTAAGCATCTTTATGAATTAAAACAATATGACTTACATTCTTATATCAATTCATGTTAAATAACCATATGCAATCATGTTCCAAATTTAACATACACATAATTGGTATAAAGAATGATCTTATCAAATATTCAAAACAAATTTTAATCTGACAAACTACCTAAACCCATCTAAACGATTTTTAATGGAACAATCAAATTTCAAGTCAACCAGAGATAAAAAAAAATCATGATCACCTTAACTATGACCAAATTTGAAAAAATAATCGTTTCCCACATAGTTAAAGATTAAAATAACTTGATTCACATTTTTATTCTCTTTTTAATAATTATCTCATGAGCACAAAACATACTTGTGTCTTGTCTTTCGGCTAAGACATACAACTAACCTCTTTACAACATATTGTTCTCTTAATTAATACACTTGAGAATTCAAGATATTATATTTTTTCCTTTAAACCGGTGAATATCTTTGATATCTCTTCTCATGAATTAATTTAAGTGTTACTAATATCTAAAGGTAAATCTCCTTATGAGTAACAAACCTTTACTAGTATACATTTATGACGAACAATCCATACATGATACATTGAGAATATTCTAATGACTCAAAATAAATAGATCACTTTCGTAGATCCTATTTATTTATCATAATTCTCAATTCATGTATTACTATCTCACATATATAAAATATTAAGAACTTCTACTAATTTCAAATAAACAACCACTTTAATGGTAACCGTTTATTAATTATAAAATTCGTAATATATATCTACAATTGAAATATTTCCGTGAAAAACTTTTCATGCCAATGAGTGTGAGAGAATTAGTTGATCTTTATGTGTCTCTAAGATGTGAATCAATCTAAAACAAAATTTAATGAAAAGTGCCCATGTGTACCAAAAACCGACACAACACTTCATGCTTATTTTGTTAATTAATAATTATTAATTTTTGAAGTTTATCAAGAAACAATTAAGTTGCCTTAAAATTGCAGCAGCCTATGCCGACATAAGTCACAATTTTCTTTTCAATTAATTTTGCTAAATTGCTGACCGCCTACAAGCTTTAATTCTACGTGAATATAATTGCACACAATCAGCCAACAATTGTACGCAACACCACATACCCAGCAATATATTGCCTTCTTTAATTTAAGAAATATTATACACCATTTTTTTCCCTTCAAAATCGTACATTATACTACCATTATTAACTATCAACAATAAATTAAGTTGATCTTGACAATCCTTCAAGAATTCACAAAACACATAAAGTTATACATGGATTTAAGCTATGCTTTTCCAATAACTTTTTTTTTTAACGTGAATATGAATCGTATGCATAATCAAACATATACATATATCATCTAGGTTATTTATAATAGATATAAGCATGGCTCTGATACCAATTGTTGGAAAACATATATGCACAACGGAAGCATATCAAGGATCTTTAATGCTTACATGAATAATAGACAACAAATACCGTTTATGCTAGAACACATTAATCATGCTAGAACACATAAACAAATTAAAAGTTAATTCGATAAATACCTCTTGAAGCGTGAGCGGATACCTTCAAGCGAATCTCCAAGTTAAACGGATCTTCAAGCGAATCTACAAGATAGCTATGGTCTTCTACAGTGATCCCAAGTCACATCTGAACTCTCTCAATACTTGGGTGGGCAAGCATTGAATAGAATACCAATCATCCCCTTTCTAGGTTAGGAGAATCCCTATTTATAGAGATGTCTTCCTAATCCAAAAAGGACTAGAAAACCTAGTTTTTCTAGAAGACTAGAAAAACCCTTATTATTCTTTCTTTTTGCGTAGAAATAGGATTCTGAGTTCTAGTTAAATATGGGCACTATAGGGACCACAGAATTAATTACCGAGGCTTCCTATTATGGAAATAATTCCAAATAATTAATTTGAATTATTCTTACCATAATAAATTACAAATCATTCCACTAGAAATTCGTAATTGTACTCCTCTATTTCGTAATTCCCCATTAAACACTTATGTAATTCCCCATTTTAAGATTTCAGATACTAATCAATAAATTAAATTACTGACGAATTTAACTTAATGATTAATTTCCTTTAGAGCACTACTTAACTTATTTCATGTGTCGGATTCATAAATCCACTTGCAAGATTTGACACAATGAAAACTTATAAGTTTCTCAAAAAGGCATATCAATCAATCTCTATAACGAGACATGGATTCCATCAACTAACTTATTATTTCACCAATATATATTATTATCATCCAACTTACCAGGCATATTGACCCATCTCAGAATCTCACCTTTTAATAAATCAAAACGACAATTAATATATACAGATCATAATAGTTATATCAGGATTAAGAATATAAGTACATTTAATAGTTTAGAGAATATGTTTTTGTCAGTCAGTCTAAAACAACTATCTCTACTCGGTCCCGTTCAATACATACAAAATGTACTAGCACAAGAAGTTGGAACTATACCGTTCCCATAATTAGGACAAATTACATATAATCTTGTGCTACAATCGTACCTGATGGCATGTCCAATTTCCATCCTAGATTGTGAACCAAAACTTTATACTTATAAGAACCGATGATTTAATCCTCTGTGTATAAGCTAAAACTCTACACACTAAATCATCTACTATATAAGTAAATAGACACCATAAACGAATATATGATCTATTGAAATTGAGCAAATATTTATTCTCTAATAAATATTATTTGTTAACACATGGTTAATAGTATATATTCCAACAACTTCGACCAAAATAACCTCAATTTAGACTTATATTGTTCGGGAAGTTTCCTTTTTTTTTATATATATTTTTATATGAAAAAAGAAAATTAAACCACCTTCGCTAGTTAAAACTCATCAATATAATCTTGAATATTCATTAGCCATAATTTGAAGTAGTACAATAAATAAAAAAAAATAATCTATCCAATTTGTCTTTCTTCTTTTTTATTTCTTTGGCTGATTAAATAGTTGGCGAAAGTGTTAACTCAGATTTATAATGTTTTAATGCATTAATGGTGCCAAAGAACATTTATAAAGACAAGTAATTACTTGTCAGAATGTGTTAATTTGTTTTCATAGAGGTAACTAAATAATCTAATACTTTTTTTAAATGAAAATATCACTTGATACCCCTTAATATAAGATGGCTACGGAAGAAAGAAAATTTTGTAACACAGATTTAATATCGTAGTTTGTTATCAATAATATCTAGATGTTCTCTATGTTTAAGAAAAAACTCAAAATAATCCAACGCTAGCACAAATGTGTAATTAATAAAATATGTTTTGTTAAAAATAAAATATAATGTCGACTTGCATATAAATTATAAAACCAACACTTTAATTTAATGGTAACCATTTTATTCCTTCATGAATAGTACTATAGGAAAATATGCAAAGAAAAACTTACACGAAATAGAAATAACTTGTTTACATACAAATAATAACTATTATAAAAAGCCAAAATAAAGAAATTAATGCCAAATCCACAAATGAAATTCTACTAATTAACTTCTTAATTAATTAGCTGGCTTCCACAGTTTGCAGCTTAGGCATATTTTCTACATTAGGAGTTGCCTTAACTCCACAATTAGCATGATCATGTGGACACGTGGCAACTTGTACTTTATCTGTATTAACTAGTAAACCAGCAAGCCTTACTATGTCAATAATTTGTTCTTGTGTAAGTTCTGGAAGCTTCTTATTAACATTTGTGTTATCATCAGACACAATTACGGCTGCCTTTTGTATTTCTGGAAGTTTCTGTTCCTTTAGAAGGACCTTCTCTTTTTTGTTGTATATTACATACAAAACAATTTGGAGTATACCAAAAATAAATCCCAATACATTTGGAGCCTACAAAACACAACAAAATTAATTATTAGATTTTTTATTGATAAAATAAAAGATATATAGTTTACGGAAATAATTAAATAACTTACGGCAATGTTAATGTCTTTTAGTAGAAGACCATAGAAGAACCATACAACAGCACTTAATGTGAGAAAAATCGATAGAAGTAATGGCATGTATTCCACGCTCTTTGTTTTAATAACTTGTCTCTGCGTACGTAAAATAAAAAATATAAATCAAACGATAAATTGTTATGAAATACTTATTTGCACGTACGTAAAATTGCTTACCACAATGCCTAAGGGAGCAACAAATACACATAATGAGAAAATAAGGCAAATCCATCCAACAACTTGTCCACGAACGACTCCTTTGAATAAAAATTCAGTTACAAGAATTATTGCACCAAATCCACACACAACGGATAACATGAGCATTTTTACAGTTTGGACCTGCGTTAAATTAGTTACAATATCAAAATAAAAGAACTCCACGTTAAAAAAAGGAAAAAGGATCTGAGAAATACTCCAAAACTTACCCTGTCTTTCTTTGGTGCGTAGAAAAGGTAGAAACCAACGTAGATAGTCTCAATGAAGACACCAAATGAGTTAATAGTGATGAGAAGTGTTGTGTTGGTCTTCAATAATGCATAGTAAATCCAAAGCATGGAACTAAAGAGAGCAACCACGTATGGAATTGATTGGTACCCTTCTGTTGATTTCTTCTTGTAAATTTTATAAAACGTTGGTCTACAAAAGTATGATATATAACATGGTGTTAGTCAAATTAATTATAAGCCATACAAAACAAGAAAAATAAATCTATGGAGACTCACATTGGAGAAAGGAACACAATGAACGAAATAATGTTACCTGCATATTGCAATAGGAAAAAAAAAAGAGTGTTAAATAATATTTAAGGTAAAATTATCAGCTCAAAGAAAAATAATATGTTTAAAAATATTTTTTGAAATTTAAGGAATATTTGAGAAGCTAGAAGGAGAAAACAGGTGAATTAATTTACCAAGGATACCAAAAGCAAAAGCCCAATGACCAGAAATACCCGCCATATTTCTTTCTTTTTTTACTGTTTCTAGCAAAATATTTTATTTAATTGCAAATTTCTAGCACTTTGTCTCTCACTCAAAAATGCTAGAGTTGCAAAAGACAATAAAGTTTTAAATTCTATTTAGCTGTGATGAAATGATATGAGGACTTGGTTCACATATTTATACTAAAATTAAAGTGTATTTAATTAAAGGTGAAAAAAGGACCTTAGAGGATTGAGGGGGTGGTATGATAATATGCTCAAATTTAATTAAGTTAAAGGGTCCCATTAGGCTCTTTTGTTATGTCATCCCTTAAAACCTTAGAATCACTTATACTTGAACAGCTCATGCTTACTTTTTTGGATTGTTTTGCTGCTTCTTTCATTTTCTCTAAAATGAACCACAAATCAACAAATATAGTCTAGAAATTATGATGGGGTCAATTAAAGCTTGCAATTTGCATCAATAATACATTGTTGGGGCCATCAAATTTTGGCTATGGTTGGAGCTATTGTGAAGATCATCAATTTGCTTCAATGGCTGAGGAATTTTAGGATATATTTCGATTGTTTTATTGGGACTTTATCTTGTTTTGATAGAGTTAAAATACAATTCAATCTCAAAAAATAATTCATGAAGTCAAAAATATTAGTCATATTGTTCAAAACTATACAAAGAGATCTCCTATTCATTAACGATTCAACAATGTCACTTATATATATGCATAGTGTATAATAAAATGGATCCAATATCTTTGTTTTCTATTAAATCTGTAAATTCAGATGACATGTTTTTGTGTGCATGAATTTGGGCAAAAGATCGATGGCCTACTTATTTCTGTGGAAAAAAATTGAACATCCTCTAGAAACTCTAACCACATGAATTAATCAGTAGAATGTGTGTTATCTGGAGAACGAAAATTATAACAAACAAATTAAATAAATCGTGTATAGATGATTAAAAAAAATCTCTGTTCTTTTATTTCAAGCAAGGTGTTGGCCCTCTTTTTTTATTTATTTTATTTTATTTATTCTTTTTCTTTTTTTCAATTAGGTGTTCGAACAAAATTTCACATTAATAGATTAAAAAAATAAAAAAGTTACATATAAGGTGTATGATTTCTTATTAGTCTGAGCTCTTTTGAAACAAATTACACAAGCCAGGCTCAAAGTGTACAATGTTATCACGCCCTGTTAATAATTTATGTTAGTTATTTAGAGTCTAGATCCAGCAGAACGAGTATGATATATAAGATACTCAAATGATTTGGGTGCATATAATGAATCTCAAAAATTGATTCGTGGGTATGGTGATGGATCACATGGAACTTAGTTCAAGAAGAAGATTATTATGTAAACGAGACGCAAATTAATAATAGATAAAAAAGATTGAAAAAACATATTATAAGGTGCAAAGCCTCTTAATACATAACATGAGCCTTTTGAGGAAAATCGTGTAGACTTGACTCAGAACAGATAATATCCTATTACGATTCACGCTAAAAGAATTTTGTTGGAATGATTTAGCCCAACAAATATAATAATCATGGTTGAATTGACACCTACAGTCTACTGTACTTTAAGGTTTTGTGATTACTATTCTTACATATTGCATAAATTGTGTTAAATAACTTTTTCCTGGGTATAGATATAGATTAAGTTAAGAATAATACACAAAAAAGGGGCTACATGGATGGTTTAAGGAGATATTACAGTGTGACTAAATTGTATTACTCCCTAAAACAAAAAGGCCAAAACAAAGGATTAACTGACAAAGAAATTAGCTTTGTTGTATATTTGATTTTGATTTGAAGCTAGGAGACTGACAACCATTCAAATGATAGCCACTTTAATTTTAATCCTCTTAGACAGATTTCTGAATTCAGTGTAAAGTTACTGGTTAGCCTATATATAGCAATAATTGATGGAATAACAATATTATTAGACTCGCTTCACTACTATATATATACTATTATTATATGTACTTTCAAAACATTACGTATCGTATCATAATTAAGAATTTTTCATCATATATTGAGAAAGATGATTTAGAAACATGTATTTTTGCTAACAGATACACTAAAATAGGGAGAGAGATGAGCAAGATGGGAAGGGAGGCGAGCGAAATTTGTTATGTATCCTAGATAAATGCGTATCACACTAGATATATATCATGTATTTGTATATATCTGATATAATTCGCATGTATCTATGTACCAGATACATAGGAGAATGGCGAGTGAAATGAGAGAGACGAAATTATTTATCCCAGATACATAAGAATTCACTTAGCTAAAATATATTTAAAATAAATTATATCTTATCTGTCCTCGGGTATCTCAAAAAATATAATTTGTTTGATAGAGGGTGATAAAATTAGTTCATATTTATTAACTCATTTGACCCACTTAATGAGCTATGGTTTTATTATTTATCTCATCGTGACTCAATAAAGTCATTTATTGATTTCATCCCATATTGACCCTACTTAATTAGCCCATTTTTTACACCCTAATGATTGTATGTAATATATATAAGTCTTAAGAGAATAAAACAGTTAATCCATGAACACATTAATAGAACATTTGATTTTAACATGATACGCTGCCACCAATTATTACAACGTTTTTTGTTTAATTTTAGTAGTATATTAATAAAATAAAACGTACTATGTATACAAATTACTTGTCTCATTTTGATTTCACATGCAAAAAGTAAAGAGACATTATCATGATTATTAAAAAGAATCTCAGCTTTAATAAAGTAAGATTGCAAAATTGAAAGATTGAGATACAAAATTGCACTCTCAAATCATCAAAATTGCGTGGAGAACTCAAATTTATATAATTTTGTGTGTTGAATAAGGTAGAAATAGTGAATTGATGGTCCTCACCAGTCACCAACCCATTCCATCAATTTCTATATAGGTAATGTGTATTTATGAACTTTTAGAGACAAAAGTAAATGTCATTTTTTAATCGTGATGATTGGAAATTATTAAAATATAATGTCTTTTGTATCTAGGTATATTTAAAGTGTTTCGATGAAAATTTTCTTGAGTATCATAAAATTAGGTTTCGAGTTTTTTAATTCACATTATAAAATTTGGTGTGTTTATCAAAGCAGGATTCATCTAATTTGATGTCTGGCCTTTAAATTAAATATTTATATGTATCAGATGTCCAACTTTGGACTTAAGAAGGAGCGTGTTAAAAATAAAAAAGTTTCATATCGGTGGTTTATGGAGGACTTAAGAAGGAGCGTGTTAAAAATAAAAAAGTTTCATATCACTAGTTTGTGGACAATCATTTTTCTTTTGAGCTACCTTTTGACGTATATCATAAGCCGAAGGAAGCTTATGAGGACATCAAGTCATCATGTCTCTTTTGTCTTGTGCGACATACTTTTTTCAATGACCGAAACAAAGGGTCGCATTCAGAGCAAGGGGTTGGCTAACCCAAATATTTGCCTTAATTTAAATTGCAGGCTGCAACTCGCCTGCATGAAATCGTAATCGTTGATCAATTATATTAGTGTGAATTCATTCTCGAGCCTTTTACACACCACATCTTACACTGTGAAAGGTGGCCATGCCCCTAAGTCTTTGCCTTAACCGCAAGGAGGGCGTAGGCAAGACTTAATTTTCCATGTGTTTGTCAATTAACAAATTTAAAAATAATAACAATTATTATTATTTCAATATAATCTCACAAATGAAATTTTGAGATAGTGATGTATGCTAAATTTTTCTTCTATCTTCTAAAGATAGAGAAGTTATTTTCAATTGTCAAATATAATTCTAAATTATTTTTTTAAGATAACCCCTACGGATACAAAATGTGTTTTGCATTCTCACATCTATGATAAGTTAATTACGTAGCTAAATGTGTTTTGCGTTCTCAAATTTATGATAAATTAATTATGTATATAAGAAATACTATACCTATTACATGAATTGCTGATTCGATAAGAAGATGGTTACTAAAATGGAAAGAAAAATAATAATGAGCATCTCGAAATAAAATGTCCTTTATTAATGAAGGAACTTTTTATTTTCTTAAAACTTTTATAAATAATTTTAGAAAAATTTTCAAAATGTCAATATTTTGATATTTAATAAGATTTTTTAGTCATTAATATTTATTTAAAATATCAATAATTTTATTTGTTGTGTATCTGATTGATGTATTTTTATTTGTTTGATTTAAAAGAATACAATTATTTAATAACAGAATTGAAATTTTTGTTATTATGTTTTCTTCGTAACTATATACCAATATTTTTTACATTTTATGTGTTCACTTTACCATTCTAATTAAAATTGGTATATTTACTTTCGTAATGAAAATTAAAATTGTATTCCAGTGAAATTGTATTACATAACTGCCAAATATATATTTCTTTTATTTGTATTACGAAAATATTACTGATTATATTCCAATATAATCGAATCGTTACATATGAATATGATTTATGAAATGATATAAATTTTTGAAAACAGCATATATAATGAAAATAACACAATTTGTTGAGGAGGATACAATATTTCAAAAAATAAAAATACAAATTAACTATGAAAGAAATAAGGATGTAAGATTTTGGGGAAAAAATATAGCATACATTATGAAAATAATACAATCTATTGAAGAATGATACAATATTCTAAATATATATATATATATTAACTATGAAAAAAATATGATACATTTATATTTAAGAAATACAAATCAATTTGGCATACCTTTTGGAGTGATTATAAACTAGCAAATACAATTTTCTTAATACAAATACAAACGTTGTGTAAAAGAAAAATAATTGACAAACAAAATTAATATATATATAAAATTCTGGTATGAATATCATTTCTGAAACTGTATTCTCCGACTCTCTCTTTCTTCTTCTTCCTCTGCTATGTTCTTTTTTTTGATATTTTTTTTACCAAAATCAAATCCAAAAACCCATACTCACTAGTTCATAAGTACCACTGTAAGTAAAATTTAAAATGATTAAATATGAATGTATAAAAAATCAAATAATATATAATGTATGAATGCTAATGTAAAATTCTACAATTTACTAAATCTCAAACATGAAAATAAAATCACAAAAAATTCGAACAATAATGCTTAAAGGCGAAAAATCTGAAATATAAAAAAATTTACTTGTAAAATACTTGATGACTATGAAAACAAAACTCACAAAAAAATTAAACAATATTGATTAAAAGACTAATTTTCCCAATAATATCTTTTTTGTAATAACGGTTAGAGAGCTAGAAAAAGGTGATTGGGCTTATGCCCACAATAGTTGGGCCACAAGAAAAAGGGGTTGATTCACCCTCTTTACTCGCCATAAACTTGCAAAAGTAGTTGAAGATTGATGGTAATAAGGGAAAATTAAGCAGATAAGCAAATATATGTTAGTTAATTAACTAATATAATTATACTTTAAATTAATCATCACTCACAATCTTTTTCCTCTCTCCTCTATTATACATATATAAAATTACAAATACAAATTATATATATACATATATAATTATATGACAGTTATATAAATACAATTTGCCTCTCTCCGCCCTTTCTCGTTTGCCTCTATCCTCCCTCACCTAATCTTGCTCATCTCTCTCCTCTTTCCTAATCTCACTAGCCAGATATATAAATACATATGTATACCAGTTACATATATACAATTGTCTGACAGATATACATATACAATTCGACAGATATACAAATACATTTTCACCTCTCTCTATACTCTGTCTTCTCTCGCTTGCTTCTCTCCTCTCTCTTTCAATCTCACTCGCCTCTCTCATCCCTCTAACATATAACTACAGATTGTAATTAGCAAACTATAGTTATGGAACCTAATTAAATTTATTTTAATGGTAATTTGCGAAATTCCTCTATTAACAATTTGTGAAATAATTTGACTATTTGAGTTCTTCATTTGGTAATTTTGGACATCTTCGTTCATCCATATTCAAGTCATCTGAAAGTTGAACTAATTCTTACCAAGTAATTCAAAATGAATCCTAAAAACTGCTGTCATAATATTTAAATAAAAAAACTTTTTCTTTGATATGTTATATGTTGTTATATGAAGAAACTTTTTTTAAAAAATAAATAAATTGTTTGATGATTTAACCTTAAATAGATAATAAGAATACAATTTTAAATTTTTTAAGAATTTGATAGATTACGCTATAATCTAGTATTTAATTCATTTTTGATCCGGCTCATCTCGACTCAATTACCTTTTGGACAAAAAATGAGTAGTAAATTATTAATTGATTTTGCTTATTTTAACACGTTCAAATTTAATTTAATGACCTCCTTACCCCCTAGCTAATACGATCACACATTCGCACTAGGCACTAGCCATTGATTAACATGAGTTGAATGTACACCATCATTAAAAATATCACACTTTCTTTTTATTTGATACCCTCTCCGTTTCACAAATATTGATTTAGTTTGACTTGATACGAATTTAAAGAAAATAAAGAAGACTTTTGATCATGTGATCCTAAATTAAAGTTATGACAAATGTACAAAATTACCCTTTGATCTTGTGGCATTAAACATGCCACGTGAAAAGTTGTTATAAAAAAAAAAAAGGTCATTCTTTTTTAAACAAACTAAATAGGAAAGAAGGTCATTCTTTTTTAAACAGAGAAAATATTAATTGCATGTGATACAGTGCAACTTTTGTCAGCGATGAAACTACAAATATGCTTCGACAAATATAAACATTAAATTAAATAAGAGCGTGTGATTCGACTGTTCTTTTCTTAATCAGAGATTGTAGATTTAATCTCCTAATATGAATGTTTTTTTAATAGAAAACATTTTCTTTCTAATAGGTGGTTTGAATTTCAAAATAATGGAGCTCCTAGTGAACCACCAAAAATAAAAATAAAATAAAACAAAAGGTAGTACCAATGTTTCAAAGGCAAGGTGTGTAATGGCCTTAGATTTTCGTTTGTTGTCAACATAAAAATTAAAAAAACACTTCTTTGTTTTCGTGTTTTCATTAGACCAGTAGAATGATGGATGCCACTTTAATTTGTTCGAATTTGGTGGTACCCTGTCAGTCCAATAATTTATTTTTTTTCCTCTTTTCAATTTCATATGTTTTTTCTTTGTTTAATCATTCTAGTAAAATATACTTTTAATTAGGCAAATGACTGACACTTTTACTTAGTATTCTTCCCTAAGGATCTTTGATTTTTTAATTGTTTTTTTAGTCATTATTGGAGATACTCAACCTATTGTTTTATGTGGCCTGGTTAAATGTTCAATGGTCTTTAGGAAGGGTGGGTTGTGAGGATGTTTTACCTTTTATCTTTATGAGACGGAATTGTTTTTGATGGATTTTATTTAATTTTGACAAAAAATTTAGATCTTTTTTAATTGAGACTAACTGATCCCCGATATACAGTAAAATCTATATAAATTAATATAGTTGGGGTTATGATTTTTTTTTATTTTATAGAGATATTATTTAGTCGATAAATTAATATTTATTAATTTAAAGAATGATTTGAGATTTGATGAAGGTTAATTTTGATTATATCAAAATTATTGTATCTTACTAATTTATGTATCAGATTTATTGATTTCACATAAAAATATACTATAATACATCAAAATCATTGTATCTTTCCAATTTCAACCTTGTGATGTTGGGATAATAAGACTTTTCAAGATATATTACGAACCGATTTTATCATAGGATATTAAAAAGTTATGAATATGGATAAACTGATCCAACAAAGATCAATGTTTTGGATACTATCAATTTGCAATCCTTGTTTGGTTATAGACTTTAAGCATTACTTTATTACTCTTTTAACGTTTAAACCAAACAATAATAGCATCTCGACCTTTTTATTCCTTGAAGGAATAAGAAATTGAAGATGCAAATGGTGACCATTTCTTGGAGAGTACTTACTCTGTTCAACAACAAAATAGAACCTGGAATATTCTCAATTTAATTAATTGGCTTAATAATATAATTGTGGTCACCTTTTATTTGTACCAAACCGCACGAAGCAATAAAAAATTTTCCACATTCAAACTTGAAAAGTAAATAATTAAGGACCACAAGAATTGGGAGATTAGTGCTTTAAAATCCCTTTGACCAGATCTGATTAATTAAAAAGGTTCAATTCGAATCTTTTGTTTAAAAAAATAAAAGAGATTTAGGGTTGAGATTTGATTAGGAACAGACCTCTTGTTAAATTATTTTATTTTTTTGGGTTTTTCACTCAGTGTCTGATATCTGTATTGAAATATAACTAAATTCGCGTCGAGACGTAATATATTAAAGATAAAACGTTCCCTAACAAAAATAACTATATATCAAGGATACCAAAACTTAACGTATCTTATTTAAAGATGAAGAAATATTTACCCCTTCTCTGCCATCTTCGTTGGTGACCTTTTGTTAAATTATTAATTATGGATCACACAGTAATGCAGTATGGTCAAAAAAGAATAAATAGCGTTGAGCTTTTAGCTACAATATTTTACCTTTAGGATGTGTTACTTTATTTTGAAAGAAGAATATATTTTAAAAAATGTTTTTGGAAAAAAAAAGTCAAATTTCTTTTATTGTTGGTCAGATATCAGAAAATATTTTTCAAAAGAAAGGAGTAGTCTTCCTCGTTTAGGGAGATAGTAGCTTAAGTGATCGCTTTGTCTAATTGATTATTAGTCACTTAATTTTGTATTGTCTACCAAATGTTACTCAACTTTGATGACTTAATATTTATGGCCCTTATATTATTTTTAAAAATATAATTTTCTCTACCAAGTTAATAGTACGATAACACTAATATCTTTTTTAAACAGATTTTTTTTCTAAAAAAGAATAAATGTAAAATCAATATAAAATTATTGAATCCTATGACAATTTTTTTCTTATAACTTTTTTATGATTGAATCTAATAAGATGTCGACTCTTGAGTATAAATATTATAGATTTATTACTGAATATACTCAAATACTCAAGTAATTTTTTAAAAAAAAAATTCGTAAATTCTAGTCACAGTTTTCAAATCACTAAATAAATATTAAAAATTATATTTCTCGAGAATAATAACCGTGAAAGCCAATATACTCTACACCATAACCCACTCTAGAGTATATTTGACACCCTAACTAACACACACAAAAGATTCCCCAAACTTTGACCATAAATTAAGGAAGCTAATTAAGGTCTCCCCTTGGCTTTTTGTGCTTTTAATTAATCAATGGACAATTGGGACATAGGCATAAAAAAGAACAAAAAAAAAGCTAATACGAGATTTTAGCAGTTGTCGACATTCTTTTTATTTCTCTGATTTCTTAGTAATCATTTCATTTGTGATTCTGAGATTCTTAGTGACAATGACTCTTCTCAAATTCTAACACTGAAATTATATTAATTACACATAGATCCTAACGCTGAAAATCCTTAAATAATGGCCCAATAAAATTAGTTCTTTAGGAAACATAGATTTTACAATCAACTTGGTAAAGTTACACTTTAGGTTTGACGAGACTATTTACCTTTTTCACTTTTATAACAATTAAGTATGTGGAAAACTTACTAATTTGATTAGTTTAAATTTAAACAATCTATAATCATAACGCTCATTTAAGGAGAAATAATATTTCTATAAAAAAAATATTTCAATTATATAAAGTCGAAATTGAAACTCCTGAACAAAAATATAAAACAAAAAAATTACATTCATCGACCACATATCCAACTAAATGTAACAATAAAGGTGCAACTTGTAAAACTAAAGTTGAACGTCATCCCAAGAATCTTTACTAGCACTAAGAATCATTAATTGGACATACCATAGCCATATTTTTGAGGTCACTCTCCACCATTTTCTTTTTAATTAATGATTACTAGAAAAGGCAAAAGTGAAATGAATTACCATCGTCCAGCTTTATTTGTCGATTGTGAATATCGTCCTAAATAATTTATTTATTTATTTGGAACTGATATTATATATGTAATTTGGCAAAAGGGAAATTCTTCCACTCTTCATGGGGAAAATAGTTTGTGGAATCTTTCAAGAACAAAACAGACAGTCTTCATTTAATATATTTTGAGTTTAATTAAAAGTATGACTTTGAGCTTAAACGTCTTATTTTTGTCCGTTGATTTATATAAATTATATAAATATTTATTTTTTTATTTTTAGAAGACAAGTTTTAATAGTTTATATTTTTTGTTCTTTAATACTGTGACTAGTTACGTTAAACACCACTACATAAATTATCAAAATATATTGAGCTGTTAATTTTAAATTTTAAAGAAACTCTGCTTCCTCAGTACGTAGATCTTGTGATCTATATATTGTCTCGTGGACAGGGAATAATAGCAATATGAATAGAGAGGAAAACTTAAATATCAATAGATATATTATAATAATATATAGTCTGTGTATTAATTAATTAATTAATGTGTGGAACTATTTTGTGAGATAGATGAATCACAAAAGAGGGTAATATATTCGTGCTTTTATGGGACAACTTTTTACGTGTACTATGCAATTCTACTTTTTATTTTGCAATACTTTCTAAAATATTTAGCTTTAAGATATGATGGTGTAAAAGAAATTTACATATTAAAATTGTAATTATAAAATGATTTCAGGTAAATATAAGTAGTAATTTGCTAGAAATGGTAATTTGTATATTGCTTAATGAGCAACTTTCATGTATATCGAACATAAAAATCATATTTGTATGTTATAATTATTGTTTGTACAATTACGCACTATAACAAATTTTATGTTTGCTATGACTATTAATCTGTATATTCCAGTATACATATACATAAAAAATCTGTATTTAGGTCTATTTGTATATTTTGGTATACAAATGGATCCTACATTTGTATATTTCGGTATACAAATGGATCCTACATTCGTATATTTCGATTTATGTGTATATTTTGATATACAAATGGGTCTGGCATTTGTATATTTCAGTAAACAAATGGGCCTTATATTTGTATATTTTGATTTATTTGTATATTTTGGTATACAAATGGGTCCTGTATTTGGATATTTTTTTATACAAATGGTACCTGCATTTGTATATTTCGGTGTATTCGTATATTTCAATATACAAATTAAATGAGATGGCAAAAAATGAATGTTCGATGGGAATTACAAATAAAATAAATTATAGCTATTTATTTAATTTAAATTAATAATTTGCTATTTCATACATTTTTCTCTGTTTAATCAACGTAATAAACTAGCAAGCATGGAGTACTAAACTTTTTCAAATAAAAATAAAACAAAAAATTCCAGAATATCTCTGCATCGTTGTATTAGCAAATTGGAGTATTTAACTTGAATAATATTTTAAATAAAATGAAAGAGTTCTGAAAGAAATCATTTTGCTTCTGTGTCAATATTTCATAAATTGCACTAGTTTAACTCTTAATTATTAAATTTTTTGATAATTTCATATATTATTTTCTCTATTATATGTTGTATTTAGGATATATGAGTTTAAATTCGCGAAATACATGTGTCTATCAAATATTAAAATTGAAATACATATTTTCTTTATTTAAATTAATTGATTGTAACAAATTTTCTAATTAGAGGTTATTGATGATTTTCAATATATGGACAATTAATTATGAAATTTTAAATTGATTAAATCCCATAAGGTGAATCAAGAATTACATTTATGTTTGATATATTTATTTTATTTTATTATATTATTAATAAAAGACAAAAAAAGTTGTGTATATTTTGGTTATTTAATTTGATTAGTTTTATTTTATTACCTTTAAAAATAATAAATTCAATAATTTGATGTATCTATTATCAATATGTAATGTATCCAGCCAACTGAACACTTAGATACATACTTATCATAAAAGTACATTCATATGTATCATATAAGTATCTAGTCTTAATTTCATGTATCTATTTAATATGATCTAATATTATTTCATGTATCTTTTCTATGTATAATTTGATATACCAAGTATCAATTTCATATGTTATATCCAAAAACATGTATCTCAGATAAATATGAATATTAAATTAGTTAGACACATTATAATATATATACATTTAATCGTATCTCAATAATGTATCAAATACATGCATTGATCCATAGTATACAAGGTATGCAACCGATACTATTATAAATGTCAAATTTGATAAATCTATTGGGCTGAAATCTCTGCTTACATCGATACACATTGTCTCTGCGCACGAGAGGTGTCTCCCCTTACGAAGAAAAAAATGATAGATACATGGGGAATTAGTTTGAGGATGAGAAAATCATAGGCTAAGAATTTGATGCGTGTGTTGACAAGCTGTAGATTGTAGAGCATCCATTTTAAAGGAGTTTCTCTTCTCAGTAAATCTCGACTCAGGGAAGAAGAAAATGAAAAGTTAGAGTTTGAGTTTTACCTTAACTCATAATAAGTGAGAGACATATATTTGTTTTTAATTAAAACACTAATTTTGAATGTTAAATGTAAAGAGAATTAATCAATTCTAATTTTAGGGGTACGGATATTGATTGTTCTTTAATAATATATGATATAAAATATTAAAAGTGATAACATATATAATTGTTTAAAAGTAGAGATAAAATTAGTATATAGGATAGTAATCTGTGTGTAATAAAGTAGTTTCTCCAATTTAATTTTGATCCTAGTCATAATGTTGAAATTTGAATACTTATTTACTGCTATAATATTTCATTATTCATGTACTCTATTAAATTTGTATAATTACTTCATATTCTGAGAATAAATTAGTTCAAGAAATAATAAAATCTAAAACATTTTCCGAAAATGGGACCAAAATCATATATTTGATTATAGGTTTGAATATACTTGGTTAATAAGAAGGATCATCAAACAAAATTTATCAATCTGAGATCATATACGGTGATTTTCGTGATATTTTCTAATTTTTGCACAATATAATATTGCAATTGTAAAACTAAAATTTGGCCAAAAACTCGTATTTTCTTACACAATTTGATTTATTACCAAACAAAAATGAATATATCAAACAAAACAGTTTCTTAGGGATTAATTTGAATTACATTAATTTAGAATAAGACGGTATTTTCATGTATTAGTTTTACCGTCCCCCTTAGTATCAATCATGTAATTTGATTTGTTTGACTAAAAATTAAACTTAATGCTGCAAATTGATAGTACTGTAAAAAAAAAAAAGAAGGTACATGCTATAGAACTTTTAACACAATAATTGGAATCAACATGGGTTATGACCCTACAACAAAAATAACTTTTAGCGGCATCAAATATTGATATTAATAAAGAGTGCTAAAGTCTTTACCGAAATTAATTAAGTTTCATTAGAACCATTTCGCTAAAGGCTTTAGGGACAAATATAAAGAGTGTCAATTGCCGCTAAAAATACATATTTAGCGTCAATTACGAATTAATTGCCTAATGATCATTTTTGTTGTAGTGTGGTGCACTTATGAGAGTTTTTCACCCTTAATCAGAGGTCTCGAATTCGAGAATCGAACCCTGAATATAGAGAAAATTATGTGGATTCTGAACATCGGTTGAAAAACCAAAAAACAAACAAACAATGCTTGGATAAAAACTTATTATTAATGCTATATCATCTTTTTGAGTACATTACAAGATAAAGCTATAACTAGGAAATTAACTCAAAAGGAATGACAATTATTAATCCCAAATTAAGCCACAGTTTGTAGCTTAGGCATGTTTACTAAATTATTGTTAGTGTCTTTAACTACTCCACAATTAGTATCATTTGGACACGTGGCAAGTTGTGTTTTATCTGAGCAAACGAGTAAACCAAGTTTCACTATGTCAATAATTTGTTCTTGTGTGAGTTCTGGAAGCTTCTTTTTAGTATTCATCATATTCTCATTCTTCACAATTACTCCTGGAGTATGTATTTCTGGAAGTTTCTGTTCCTTTAGAAGGACCTTCTCTTTTTTGCTGTATATTGCATACAACACAATTTGGAGTATACCAAAGATGAATCCCAATACATTTGGAGCCTATAAATAACATAACAAGGAATATACATTAGTATATAGTCCCTTTCAAAAATAAATGTTTTTTTCTGTTTTGACAAATTCTCCACGTGGCATGCATGCATGTTTAAGACTCGAGATTGAATGACATCTTATAAGATTTATTTTCTTTCTTTCTAAAATTTCGTATCAGGTAAAAAAAAAACATACTAACAAATTGAAACGAAAGAGGAGGTGAATAACTTACAGCAATGTTAATATCTTTTAGTAAGAGACCATAGAAGAACCACATAACAGCACTTAATGTGAGGAAAACTGATAGAAGTAATGGCATGTATTCCACACTCTTTGTTTTGATGACTTTTCGCTGCATGAAATTAAATATAAAAAATAATTAGCACCAAATCATGCATGCAATGGAATTTAAAAAATATAATAGTCGAAAAATTAAAAGTTACTTACCACAATGCCTAAGGGAGCAACAAATACGCATAATGAGAAAATAAGGCAAATCCATCCAACAACTTGTCCACGAACGACTCCTTTGAATATAAATTGAGCAACTAGGACTATTGCACCAAATCCAACAACCACTGATAACATAAGCATTTTTATTGTTTGGACCTGAAAAAATATAAATATGTTGAGACTTATGTGTTGCGTAGGTAGTATAAGAAAGTTATTTGTGAAAGCTAACGTACCCTGGCTTTCTTTGGTGCGTAGAAAAGGTAGAGACCAACGTAGATAGTCTCAATGAACATACCAAAGGAGTTAATTGTAATGAGAAGGGGCATGTTGGATTTCAAAAGTGCATAATAAATCCAAAGCATGGAACTAAAGAGAGCAACCACGTATGGAATTGATTGATAACCTTCTGTTGATTTCTTCTTGTAAATTTTATAAAACGTGGGTCTACAAAAGTATAATAAAATAATATGGTGTTACTTGTTAGTTAGATTATAATATATATACCAAAAAGAATTCAAAAAATAAATTATAGTAGTAATTAGATGGAGATTCACATTGGAGAAAGGAACACAATGAACGAGACAATGTTTCCTGCAAATTACAAATTAAAAAAAAAAAATGAGTTTAAGAAAGATATATATGATTAACGTGATATCATTAGAAATTTCGATGGGCGAAAAGGGGCAAATATTAAATAAAGTAAGATTTTTAGAAGATTGACGAAACAGACTATTAAGAATTTCAATAGAAATATTTAAACATTAAAGAAGCAAGAAGGAGAAGAAAATAAAGATGTATATTTACCAAGGACACCAAAAGCAAAAGCCCAGTGATTAGAATCCATTTTTTGTAATTTCTTTTCTAAAAGTGTTTCTACCCAAAGTGTTTTTTTTTTTTTTTTTTTTTTTTGCAAAAGACAAGCAAGTTTTCTACTTGACTTAGTTGGCTGTGAATAAATGAAGAGAGGTAGATTCACATATTTATACTAACAAGGGATGGGGAAGATCCTTAATTTATTAAAAATATAATGAAAGTGCTATGGCAATATCATAAAAGTTAAAGGGTCCCAAGACATTTCTTTATTATGTCATCCCCCAATCCTTAGGAGCACTAAAGATTAATTACAACTCATGTATATATACTTTATTTTTTTTAATGTGTTTTTTTCCTTTTTATTGTCTGTACGAAATGAACCCAAATTAACAACCAAAAAGAAGAAGAAAAATGGGAGGAGGGACCAATTAATAAAGCTTTAGATTTGCATCAATAATAGAGTTGGATGTGGTGTAGCTATTGAGAAGATCAATTTGATGCAATGGCTGATGAATTTAAGATATGCTTAGCTTTGCAATTGCTTTATGTTACACTTATCTTCTCCTAGTGGGGTGTCATTTATCTGAATATATAGTTTTCTACTATGAAATGGAAAAATTGTGACATATTTAGCATATCACTTGTTTTTCTAATAATTGTAGAATAATTGTGTTTTGAAATGGAAATTAATTAATGGTAGGTTAGTGGCTTAATGGTGTTTGTATTTTGTTTGATTGAGTATAAAAGTTATATGTACGTTGATATAGTGTATCAAAGGTTATATATATATATATATATATATTATACACACACAGTGTGCTACATTGTACAATATATGCAGGGCAAATTTTTATTCTAGTTTATGGTGCACGTTAATCCATGTTCAATCGAGAGATGATTGTATCTATTGTATTGCTACACTGTATATACTATTCTTATAAATTGTATTAATTAATACTATATGTATGTACACTGTTTATAGAGTGTATATACGATGCTTATACACTGTATAGTGGTATTGGTGATATTTATGGTGTTTATTGGTGAAAAGTTTGGTCGAAGTGTTGAGCATTTTTTATGAATGGAGAGATAGACTTTATCTCAATGTCTAATTATTGTATAATCAATGCATATTCAGCTTATTATAATTGTATTATCCCTGTTTATCAAAATAAAATGCATATTTAGTAAGTATACACTAAATATATGTTAAATATATACATTATATCCAACGATGTTGAGGGCGATAAAATGCATAAAAAGTGTGTAGTGAATTTGTGACAATGAATAAGTTTCAAAGGAGGAGGGAGGGGGGGGGGGGGGGGGAATGGAGAAACTCTTTGTTGCATGAAACTCATTTCTTTGCCTAGAAAAAGAAGTTGTGAAAGTTGAATAAACAACTGTCTAAATTACTCCACTTTTAAGGTTTTGTGGGTAATATCCTCCCAAATTCAATAGCCACACTATGTTTCTCTTAAAATATTATTGCTTTTAACAATGATTGAATCCATGATACTTTAATTTTTAGATTATTTTATGTTCTTTTATACAATTTTTGTGGAACGTGTTGCATGCAATATATTTTACCAATAATGCTGCTACCACTTCTAACGTCGTTCTTGATTTAATCCTTACTAGAACAATAACTAATAATACCATATGTATACATCGCTTGGTTGATTCCAAATTCATGCAGAAAGTATCAAGCATCTTTTTAGTTTATGTGGCGCTATTCATATTTGAGATACTAAACAATATTTCTCTAAATGTGATTTTAAATTCAAATAATTTCATATAAATCGGAAAGGTGATTATTAATTTGATGTATAAAAATTTTTCTAACTCAAAACATACTATAAATTGAAACCAAAAGAGTAAAAGAGAAAAAAGATCATGCAGAATGCGATGGTGGGACTGTTCCATCCTTAAACAAAGGTTTCAGATTCAGGCCTTGAGTATAGAGAAAATCATATTGGGAATGTTTCACACATAAATGGACCTGTAGTGCAAGATCCAAACTTAATTAGAGCTTCAAATCGAGAAAAATAACATTGTTTTGACTGAAAAGGTCTCGTCAATTATTATAAAGTACACATTAAAAAAATGGAGAGATTGAGATCCAAAGATGTATTCTCAAGTCCTCCAGATTGCGTGGAGGACTAAAATTTTATTACTTTATGTTATAATGAACTAATGGTCCTTTTCCGTCTTCTTCCACCATAAAAAACACGCAAAGATGCATATTCCTATATATAAATTAATACAATATTTATATATTAGCAAGCGATATATACAAACAAAGTTTTGAAAAATTTATATATATATATATAAATACAGAATTTCTATATACTTACCATGTTTATATATTGACAAATGAAATAACAAAAGAAATCACAGTTATTTAGCGTGACTATGCAAATTGTAGCTAATTAGACTAATTAAATTTAATCTCTTTGTTATTAATGAAATTTTCCTTAAAATAAATATGCAATTGAAGAACACAAATGTGTAAAAGATATCATGACACATATAGAGTATGTATATACGAATTACTAATAACATCCTAATACTTCAAACATAATTAAGAAAACATACTATCCATAAAGAATATGACATATCGTTTGTACTCTTGAGAAGTAAGGTAATTCATAAACATTCTCTTAATTCTAAAATTATTAATGTTCTTCAAAGAATATTTTCAGATTGAGAGAGAGAAGATGTGTGATACATGAAATATACAACTAAAGGGGCATCCTTTTTTTTTCTTTTCTTTTTTAAGTGAACCCACAAATCCCCACCATGTGAACTTGAACATGAATTGTAAATCATCAAACAGTTTGGTACAATAACCAAAACCTCTAAAAAGTGTTACAACAACTACAACAAAAACAACAAAATCATATGAGTTTGTCAGAGAAGAACTCATTGACCAAGTTTTTTAGGGGAAACATAAGTATTTTTATGGAATTAAAAAAAATAATTATTTTTCAGAAGCTAAAGTTTTTTCCCTTAATTTTGCTTTTCTGAAAAAGCACTTTTGAGAAAAATATATTTAGAATTACTTTTTAAAAGCTAGCTTCATGACAAAACACTAATTGATATTCCTAATTTATTTTTAAATTCACTGATCAAATGCAAATTGCATCTTAGCAAACATATTTTTTTGAAAATATTATATTATAAATTGATTTTATAGATTCTGCCGAATGAGTTATTGGTCTTTTCTTGGCCTGATTATGAATGCTAAAAGGAGCCCAACTAGAGGGACATTTTTTTAATAATAATTGGCATAATATAAGGAAACAAAGGGTGTGTAAACTTTAAAATTTGCCTATAAAACATCTATTGACGTTTAACAAATTCTAAAACACTCTAATTTTTAGCTATAAGGAGTTGTATATAGTCTAGGACTTGAATATTGACTTGACCAAACGTATATATGTATGGTGGCAATTCCATCACTTTAGTCTCCTCCATAAAATGGTAAAGGCAAAGCACCATTACCAGTAAATTAAGGACTAAGGTCCGTTTAAATTTATATGTTCTATTTTTTTTGTCAATTTTTTTAAAAAACTTCTTTTTTAAATTAGGTGTCATATGAGCGGTCGAACTGAATTTAAATAGGAAAAACTATATTATGACATATTGACATACATCCATACAATATATACTAATTCTACCTAAACTTTCAAATGATATTGTATCTTACCACTAATTAAGAGTTTTCTACCATATATTGAAGAAGACACATCTAGATATATTTATTTATGCTACCAGATACACTAAAATAGAGAGAGGGGCAAGCTAGATGGGGATGGAGATAGTCTTGTATCACTGTGAATCATACTAGATACATACATTTGTATGTATCTGATATGAATGACATATTTTTGCGATACCAGATACATAGGAGAGTGGGGAGCGAAATGAGAGGGAGGCGAGCGAGATTTGTTTATGTATCACATATACGTGTGAATTGAATCCAATTGGATACAATATATCTAAGACTTCCTAGATTTTAACACTTAATTTGAAAATCAGTCAAATTCAATTAAGAAAATTATATTTCAAAAATTCAACTAGAAATTGTATTTAAAGATTTTAATTTCAAGCATGAAAATTTTTCCAATTTCAAAATATTCTTCAAAAAGTATAAAAAAATACGATTTCATCTTCAATTTCAACTCCATAACTTCAAAGTAAAGTAAAAATTATTAGACAAACTTGTCTGATAGTGAAATCCTAACTTATTGGGCAATTTCTCTAATTAATTGAAACCCTAGATTTGATTGCGAATCTTTTAACCCAAACACTTTGTTTGGCAGAGTGATCATTCAAACTTGTCATATTTCCTTATAAATCATATTTATATCAAGACAAGACTATATATAATACTATATTGATATAATTTAAAAGGAGAAAAAAAAAAAGGTTTACCCTAATAACCACACAAATTACAAAAATACAACTTTAGTATATTTTTTATCTTTTTTTTAAACCTAAAGTTGGAGGCTACCCTAATTATTGCAACTTTAGTAGCACAAAAACATGGAGGTAGTACAATAAAAGTGGAAAATGTCATAACTATGGGACAGCAATTAGCTATTTATTGAGGTCACCCAATATAAATGATGTTTCCCACTGATTTTCCTCACTTTTAATGATTGCTACAAAAGGTAAAAAATAAATAAATTAAAAGAGATACTCCTCTGACGATTGTGATCGATTGATCGTTCTAAATACATTATTTGGAACCAATATTGTCTTATAATGTGCCAAAAGGAAAAGTTCTTCCACTTTTTCCGGGGGAAGATTGGTTTATGGGATTTTTTCTTTCGGGCGGGTTGATTGGAGCTCCAACTTAATTAAATTAATATCTTGTAAAGTTCATTTTTTAAAAAAGTGCTTTTTATCTAGTCTTTTCATATTCATAACATTTTGAAAATGTCTGATTAAAAATAGAAAAAATTTATTCATCCCGCACCACTATATGATTTTGGTTGATATGAATTTGTGGAGATCCTTCACGAACAAATAAAATCAAAGACATTCGTAAATCGTACATCAAATATTGTGTTTATTATGTTAAATAATGACAAAAGTCCCACATCGGTGGTTAATGAGATGGGTGGACTCCTTATAAGGTTTGGGCAATCCTCATCTCTTTGAGCAAACTTTTAGGGTGTGAGTTAGGCCTAAGACCTAATTTTCACATGATATCAGAGCAGGGCTCGGCTCGTCTCACCCGATGTTGGAACCCCCAAAATCAAACTTGCTACGCACCAGATGCTAAGCACTGGGCGTGAGTTGAGGTGTTAAAGAATGGCAAAATTGCAGTTTAAATCGTTAGGGATCTAGAATCAAATGATTTTTCCAAAATTTGATGTAATTTTTTCGAAGGTATTTTGTGGATTTCATCTAAAGAATCTAGTAGAATCTAGCTTAAGGTTCTTTTCATATGGACTAACTAATTATGAAATGTATAATGACAAAAAGAAAGATATATGTACTATTTTGGTGAATATAATGTTAGGATATGTTGATTGTATTATATTTTTTTAATATATAATGTTACACATTAATAAATTTGGTGGATAAACCTTAAAAAAAGGTAGAATATATCCGGGGTAAAGCTATTATAACAAAGTAGAGTAATATATAAAATTGTTATATCAAATAGAGAAAACAAATATAAAAATAAGAAGAAAAGGGTAATAACACAATAAAATTTAAGTCACAATCAAGGAAATATTATTAGTACTTAAACTAACAACACAATACATCAAGGAGATAGTCATATAGGTGCAATGGGTTCATCCAAACTCCTTTCAACGAAAAATCATATAGTATAGATAAGGTTAAATTTTATATATATATATATATATATATATATATATATATATATATAATAGATGTTGAATCTCTTATACTTCGAATATTTACTTTTTTATATATCGAATTTTAATCTTCTAAAATAATTATTACTCCGCTGCTAATACGAATAACAACCATCCAAACACGCATAAACAAGCATAACTAAAATAGATACTACTTAAGTAGGTAAAACATTGAATATGCTCCATAATTTTCCAATCGAAGGTAGGTGTTGATAGACGTTTAACTTCTAGCAAAAAAGTATTAAATCATGGCAAAGAGGTTTGGTTATGATGTCAACAAGTTGCTCTTCACAATAAATAAATTGCTTCTTTTTCTCAAGATAGGGTGGGGGTAAAGCATAACATTTTCTTTTATTATTTTTTTGATTAAAAATCATATAACTGTATCAACTATTGTAAAAAATTACACGTTTCAATTTATGTGAATTTAATTATTTTTAATTTAATAAAAAATTATCCTTTTATATTTTAATGTTACTTTACCTAATGAAAAGCTTTTATAACGACAAAAATATATGACATAATTAAATCACAAATTCTAAAAGTATTATGCAATATTAATGTGATGACTTGTTTAAGACTATACATTTCAAAATTCTTTATTTTTAAAACCTCATATCCAACAAATAGGCTCATATAAATTATAATTGAAGAAGTTACTACTTAACACATGAATAATATTTATTTTTGGCGGCAAAAGTAGTAGAGGGAGTGGATATATTAATTATTTTATATTTTATATCGACTAATTATATTTGAAAGGATTTCGTGATAAATATATCTCAATCTAATATAAGGAAAACCAAATGAACAGATAGAAAGTATATGTTTTCGAAATCCGAAATCAAACCAAGAAATTAAATTTTTTTAGAAAGAAAAAAATACCAATTCCAAACTAAAAAACCATCCCGAATAGCGAAAATATTTCTATTCAACTAAATTTTTCGACCCTATTAAAAAGTATTGTAAATATTACAATATCGATCTATTATAATTTATTTAATTTAAAAGACACTTGTTCCTGAGTAGATCTTATCCCATGGACAGGAAAAAGCATTAAAACAGAATGAAAAGTTGAAATATGAACAGATATTAATGTTTTAATGGGTGGAACTATTTTTCGAGATAGATGATTAATAATAAAAAAAACAAGTGTGGGCTACAGATATTTAAGAGGATAAAATATTGGTGCTTTTCTGTTTTGCTCTTAAAGCTATCATGGAAATAAAAGCCAAAGGGACAACCATTTACACTTTTGCATGCCAATTAAAATACATTAGTATATCCATGAACCAAAGTCGCATGGAAATAAGATATCGCAGGTGGTAAATGAGTGAATTGAATTGAATTAAATTAAATTGAGGTATGGTAAATAAGTGAATTGATGAATTGGGCTAAATATATGCACAATTTCTTCTTTTCTTTTCTTTTTTTGTTTTTTTTGTTTAAAAGGTGAATAATTCCATCAATGTGTCCAGACAACATTTTTTTGTTTAAATGATACATTGAAAATGGAGTTGGAGGATTAAAGTGATACAAGATTAAGTTGAGCGCCAAAACGACATTTAATGATAAGTTGAAAGGGTGATGTATGTAGTTGGCCTTATTAAATTGATAGATTATTGATCTCTCAAAATTACTTATTCTGAAATGAGCTAAAACAGCGAGATTTAAGAGAGGTTGAATAAATGTTGTATTTATTGTATCAGGTTATATAAAACGATTACAACTGTTACAATCGATATGTATCAAAATGAATATACTTGTATTCATTTTAAGAAGAAGAAGGCGAGTGAAATTGAGAGAGGGAGAAGGGAGGATATATGTGTTGTATTCGTTGTATCATGGATACAATTGATATAAAATACAAATGCAGCTAATACAAAGACAAATATTTATCTAAATACAATTGAGACGATTGATTTGTATCTCATATCGAATATAATTGTATCAATTATATTAACGAACACAGTCTATGTTGACAAATACAATTAACGCAATACGAATGTCATAATACAATTAATATATAATACGTACACAATTGATACATAATACAAAATACAGTTGATATGAAATATAAATACGTTTGATGCATAATACAAAATACAATTGTCATATTTATGTGAAATATTTTTTGGGCTACAATTATTAATTTGGGCCGGAAAGAGAGAGGCTTCTGTTTCGCGCGGGGAGGGGTGAGGGGGCAATGGCGGAGTCATAATTTTTAATAATGGGCTTCAAAATCTGAATAAATAGACATACGAAGTAGTTGAAGGGAGTTCGACATTTACTATATAAATCTAAGAATTATTTAATCATGTATAATTTCCGCCGAAAGTGGTTTAGATGGAGTGTGTTTGGGGTGGGGGGGGGGGGGGGGGGAGGGTTAGTGGGAGGAAAAAGGCAAGGGAAAGAGGAGAAAAAAATGCTATAAAATCCTACATATAATTACAAATTATAATAATTTATCGTAAATACATATTATACATTAATTTTATTATATAATTTTCCCTAAATTTAGTAACCAACAACTCTGTAAAAGCGATAATTTGCTTGCTACTACAGAAAATTTTTGATAGTACAATTATTATTTTTAAAATCGATATAGTACATACTATAGTTTAAACTCAATTCTAAGCCGACAGGAATGTTGTATTTTAATAAAACAAGTGAACATTAAAACAGAGGTTCCTATCACAAACTAATCTAGGAAAATATTTGGTCTGTATGTGCCTAATATGCTTGTGGGGCTCAGTAAATCATAAGCCCATCATTCGCTTAATTTTTGGAAAACTATATATATATTGTATGCATGCTACATGTATTTTTTATATATAAATAAGTATACATAATCTATATATAGTATATATTATTTTAGAAATTGGAATCCACCTGCAGGTTGTGAGGGGTCTGGACTTATATATCATACAATTTAGATCACTAATTTGCTTTTGTTGTTATTATTACTATTAACAAATATTTTCATTGATATTCATTTGTATGTGTAGTATTAAATCTCAAAAACGACATACCAAATAGAAACTATAACTCAATGAAGAATTAAAGAAAAAAGTTAAAACTTATATTACTAATAAAAGAACATACAACACATAGCTAGCCAACCTCTCTAAGTATCAACACCCATTTTATCTAGCTATCTTAGAACAAGGAGGTTAAAAAAAAAAGACTAAAGACTTAGGAAAATTCAACTAATTGTGTATAAACACATTTAGGATTAGGAAAACAAAAGACTACAACTTCTATCCTTGTTCTTTTAATTCAGGGGCTCGCTTTGCCAGTTTAGAGTAGATAATTAATCGTTTATCTAGACCTCCACGGTCTGCAACTTGGGCTCATTCTCATCAACTTTAGGTTCACATGTAGTACCATGTGGACACGTCGCCACGTGTACTTTATCTTTGCAAACCATTAAACCAAGCCTCACTATGTCAATAATTTGTTCTTGTGTAAGTTCTGGAAACTTCTTATTTGCATTCATGTTCTCATCCTTCACAATGACTTCAGCCTTTTTTATTTCTGGAAGTTTCTGTTCCTTTAGAATGGCTTTCTCCTTTTTGCTGTATATTACATATAGAATCATTTGGAGTATACCAAAGATGAATCCCAATATATTTGGAGCCTATAAATAATAAAACATAACAAGGGAAGTACGTTAGAATATTTTATAAAAAAAAAAAAAAATTTTACATGTACGCTAATAATTGAATAACTTACCGCGATGTTAATGTCTTTTAATAAAAGACCATAGAAAAACCACATAACGGCACTTAATGTGAGAAAAACTGATAGAAGTAATGGCATGTATTCCACACTCTTTGTTTTGATGACTTTTCTCTGCATGAAATATAACAAGAAAAATTAGCACAAAATCATGAAAAAATCAATGAGAATTTTTTTTAAAAAAAATGCACGTAAAAGCATACCACAATGCCTAAGGGTGCAACGAATACACATAATGAGAAAATAAGGCAAATCCATCCAACAACTTGTCCACGAATGACTCCTTTGAATAGAAATTGAGTAACCAAAATTATTGCACCAAATCCACACACAACAAATAAAGAGAGCATCTTTATAGTTTGGACCTGCGTTAAATTAATTATAAATATCAGAATAAAAGAACTCCACGTTTACAAAAAAAAAAGGAAAAAGGGTCTGAGAAATACTCCAAAACTTACCCTGGATTTTTTTGGTGCATAGATAAGGTAGAAAACAACATAGATAGTTTCAACGAAAACACCAAATGTGTTAATAGTGATGAGAAGTGTTGTGTTGGTCTTCAAAAATGCGTAGTAGATCCAAAGCATGGAGCTAAAGAGAGCAACCACATATGGAATTGATTGATAACCTTCAGCTGTTTTCTTCTTATAAATTGTGTAAAACGTTGGCCTGGAATATTAAAATTGTGAAACTATATTGTTAGATTATAATCCAAAATATAAATAAAATAGGAGTGGTAAACATTTTAAATAAAATGACTTACAATGGAGAAAGGAACACAATGAACGAAACGATGTTCCCTGCAAGTTTCAATAGGAAAAAAAATGATTTAGGAGAACGACGCATGTAAGTTACTATATTAAACTTATGCCATGTTATAATTGTTATACATTTTACACGCACTGTGAATTCTCACTTTGTGAAATTATACTGAGTATGTTATTAAGAGAAAAAGAAAAGAACAAAGAGGTAAATATTTACCAAGGACACCAAAAATAAAAGCCCAGTGATCTGCAGAAAAAGCCATCTTTTTTTTTTGGGTTCAAATGTGTAGCACTCTCTCTATTGCTAGACACAAAGAAGTGGTATGAGTTAACAAAGACTTGCAAGTTCTTTTACTTGACAGTGAAATGAGAAGGACTTGATTGAAGTATTTATATTAGGGGAAAGTAGGGGTGTTCACTATTGAAAATAATATTTGTACAAATAATATTATTTTTATTTTGATGCAAAAGAGCACTATGATGTTTAAGGGTCCCAAGATTCTCTTTTATTATGTCATTACCCAATCCTAAGGGCCACTAAAGTTTACAGCTATATCATTTTTGTTATTTTTTTGGGGAGAGGGGTTTGATTTTAATGAATTTCTATACAAAATGAAACTCCTAATCAGCTAAAATAAATATCAAGAAATGACGGGTGGACCAATGATTGGCTGCCATTTGGCATCAATAATTAGAGTTTACATGCAGTTGAGTAGATCAATTTGGCTGATGATTTAAAAGGCAAGATAAGCTTACCTTTGCAATTGCTTTACTTGTTAGACTTATCATGTTATGGTGGGTTGTCATTTAATTATCCCTAATAGTGTTTTTAATGAAATGAAATTAAACTAATTTCTTAATTTTGTAAATTACATGCTAGTGACATATTGTTTATCTTAATATGCTTTCCTATACATTAATTAGGCTTCGATTGATGCCACTTGCCAGCCTAATCCACAATCACCAAACAAATTGAACGGAAATTAATTTAAAAAAAAAAAAAATTTATTGTTATTTAAGGTGTGTGTGCTATAATATGAAGGAAAATATTATGAAAAATAAGTGGATTGATACTTATTTTCTGAAGTTCAATAAGAAAGTTAAGAATACTATTTTCAAAATGTTTGTATTCAAATACTTATAAAACATGTTTTCGCTACGTTTATTACATGTTTTAATTTACTCATTCTTAAAAACTTTTTTTTCAAGAAAACACGAAAAAATAAGAAAATTTTAAAAATGTTTTAGAAAATGGTTTTCCTTCAAATTAAAGTACTAGACTTTCTTTCATTTCGTTTGGCTCGATAAATTATACTTCTTTGGTGCTCTATGTTGTTAGACAGAATATTTTCCATAACAACCCCCTCCCTCTCCTTTCTTCATCTTTTTGAGATACATTTTCTTTAGCCTAAAAAATAATAATTTTTGTAGACAAAAAGGATTAAACTTTAAGGTTTTGTGGATACTGTTCACCCAAATTCAACAGCCACTACATATATACCTCATGCAATAAATAAATAATATAAGCTTTTCTCAATGATTGAACCCAAAATGTAATTATTTTTTTACATAATTCCTATTTTAATTTATTTGTCTGATTTTATTTTTACACTTTTAAAAAAATAAAGAAAACTTTCAAATTTTATAATCTTATACTAAAATATGTGAAATGTTATGTTTCAATCTAACTAAAACAAATAAATTGAAATAAAAGAAGTATCGTTTTTGTTTCTCTTGCTTTACATTTTTTCTTTTTTGGGACAACGTGTTAAATGTAAAATATCTGTCAGGGAATAGAGCATTTTGCTTTGATGATCTAATTATAATTCAAAGGTTGATTTTTTATTATCATAAAGGATGTGTTGTCACTTTGAACCTTCTTGCTTTAGTCTATATAAATTGTATACTAATACTATGTGTACACATTGCTTGCCTTACAATTTTAACTTTATATAAAAGAGAAAGATTAATAAACAATTGAGAGATAGTGATTAAAAGTTGTAGTTCAAATTGTCAAAATTGCGTGGAAAACTCAAAGTTTTATTCTTAGGTAATAATACATGGTCCTTCTTCTCTTCCCACATTAACACTTTGAAAGT
Organism: Solanum sitiens; assembly: GCA_016801875.1. Classification (NCBI taxonomy): domain Eukaryota; kingdom Viridiplantae; phylum Streptophyta; class Magnoliopsida; order Solanales; family Solanaceae; genus Solanum; species Solanum sitiens. The sequence goes on from JABWTJ010000002.1 coordinate 561,598, forward strand.
TAAAACTTAAAAAAGGATCGTACTTTTAATTGATCACTACGTAAAGCGTGTTTAGCTTTTAACCGAAAATAACATGCATTTTAAGATCGTAATGAATTTCTAATTTCTGCTTTATTGTGATTGAGATATAGTTATTGTTGAAGAATTTCTAGCCCCTCATCGGTAATATAGTAGATAGTTGTATGTCACAATGCTCGAGTTAAAAAAAAAATTATAAATAAATTTTGCAATAGTTGGAATAATAAATTAAGAATGTGTTTAGTGTTCGATTTTTTATGAACTATATATTACATGTCCTACGAATTATTGACGCGGTTGAAAGATGATGGCTAAGTAAAGTAAATTTAGTGGATGATGATTAACGTTATTTTTTGTTATAAACAAGTTAGGTATGGATAATAATAGATAGATAGATAGATAGAAATTAAGTAACTAAAGCATTGTAATACATGTCGTATTTCTTATTGAATGTTCATTTATATGTATTTATTAGTACAAATGTATTCTTTTTAAAACAAAATAAAAGTTTGCCAACTAATATAATGGTTAGTTTTGTCATTTTTAGTAAGTATTTTATATCCATCTATTTACTCATATCCCCCATTTTTATTCATTTGTTCTAGCCCGCATATGTAGATAAAAGATTACTTCCCATAACTTTGCTCATGTATAATATATGAGAAAAATATTTTTTTTAAAAGAAAACTTTATACTAATAAATATTTCGCTCAATATTCAAAAAGATTGATCTTTAATTTTAGTGTTTGGCTATTGAACTTATACATAGTAGAACACTAAAATTCTTACAAGTCATATATTGACTCAACTTGTAAATTATTATAAGAGCTCGTTTAGATTGTTAAAAAATTGGTCAAATTTACTTTGTTTTTGAATTCTGAAAATGTTTGATATATATAAAAAAATAACTTTAAACAAAAATGACTTTACATAAGTTAGAAAGTGTTCAGCAAAGTCAAAAATGACTTAAAATAAGCCAGAAATCAAAAGTAAGTCTCCCCCTACTTTATATTCTTTGACTTAAAAATTATCTCAATTTAACTTTTTATTTTTAACTTAAAAATTACTTTTTTTAAGCTAATAACGACTCATAAATAAATGCTGGGATTTTGTGTGGACATTGGATCTAGTGAAGCTCCCAACCAACCAATCCCCAAAAGTTAAAGTCTCCATTTTGCTTGGTGACATTTAGTCAGAGGCATCAAGAATCGAATCTCAGTAATTCCCTGGCCAACTTGACGTTAAAAAATTTGTTAGGAATGGACAATCCAATTTTATCTCCATTTTAATTAATTTGATTGTCCAGAAGTATTAAAAATACTTTTTGAATTTAACACAAATTATTAGTTTCGTTCATGAACTAATGATACTTTTAAAAGTATTATTCTATTTGACTAACTAAACGTAGAATGACATAACAAGTGGTCTCAAATTATTAGGAGCATGAAACTCTTAATAAAAAATCAAAACAAGTGTTGGAAACACCTCTTAATTTGGCGAGAATTTAGGTATGAATTTCACTAATATTATAAAATTGGGAATATATTTAAATTCAATTAGTCAAATAAATGGTGATTTTAAGACCGTCAATAATCAATGGACGAAACTAGTAACGGATGAGAAATCTCATTATCCTTAGTTAGAAGGTTTAGGTCCCAGATGCGGGATTATGAGAGAAACTTCGATTAATGAGTGTTTCTCTTTAGAAAGAATGATATATTTTTATGTTTAGTACTAATTAATTTCGATCTACTTATTTATGGTTTCTCAATTAATATGAGAAAGAGAGAGTATAATTTAATTTTAGAATGATATTTTTATTTTTAATAATCATATAAAATATTTATAATTTATTTATATTACAAATTCAAAAAATCTTCATATTTATATTCTTAAATTCTATACCCAATTAAATTTTTTCATATAAATTAAGTCCAGGAGAATTTTAGTTTGACTCTTCAAGACTTCAAATTCGCCGTACTAGGTAGTACCTTCTCCCGACTAACTAGGGACTAGGAAAATGTTGCATCCCTTCTGTATCCCAATAGCCTTTTCCTCACCAAAAAAGTTAAAAAAGTAAACCTTAATTTTTTTTAAAAAAAATATCTAATTTAATTTGACAAAAACTTAAAAGAAAATATTACAATCGCGTAATTCTAAATTTAAGTTATATATTTCAAATATATTAAAAAAAAATTTAATTTTGTGATCTTAAATATATCACGTTAAAATTAAAGTATTAATAAAAAAAAAACAAGTCATTTTTTAAACCGACTAAAAAGGATGATTAATCATTCTACTTGAAACAAAGAGAGTACAAATTTATTAAGGAGTACTTTAATTTGAAACAAAGTCATTTCAGGATAAATTAGTCCATCATATATATGGAACAACTTCTACCATCACTATATAAAAATGGTGGGATAACTAATCGAATAACTACATAATACCTCCAACCAAACATGTGATACAATAATTCTATATTTTATCATAAATTATTATACCTTATATCTTACCTCATATAGATGCAATTCTTATTTCGATCAGATTGGAATAATTCATCCCAAGAAACATATGAACACCACTCTTTCATTGAGGTAATTTTTTATGTAATGAAATCAAATACTCATCAGACTGTGCATTAACGTGGAGAGAAAACTAGACCGCTGCTTTGATAAAAAAAAAAAAAAGCAACATTAAATTAAATTAATCTAGTTTTGTTTCATAGCCAAGTGTGTGTCTATGGCATATTAGTTCATTACTTTTCAATATAAAATTTAAGAAAAAGCCAGTTGTTTCACTTTTTCAGTTAGACCAGTATACAACCCTGGATGCCACTTTGTGCCAATTTAGTGCCTCCGTTGCAGTCTTGCACCCTATCCCTCCCATTATTTTATGTCTTTTTTAATTTTATCGAATATATTAATAGTCTTTTAAATTTATTATATATTTTCTTCAACTTATATTACGTGAGATTGTTTCATTTGATATGGTATTTATTAAAAATAGAACTTTAAAAAAATTTATGAGGAAAAATATATCTTGGTTTTAAATCATTTTATTGAGGATAAAAGAAAAAATTATAGTAAGATAGACATTTTTTTATAAATATACTAAAATATAAAAAGGCATAATGTAAAAATATATAACTTTGCTTCATCTGACATCTATGGAATAAAATTAAATTTTCATTCTACATGCATTATGGCATGTAGAACGCGGTGTGTGTATGTATACTTATTTATATTTATATATGTTTAAGTATCTACTTATGCGAACCAAAATTTGAGGGCATATATGTCAGTTCAATCATGTTAAATATCATATTTATATATAATATCAATGAAAAAAGTATTACGTAAATTAAGATGGAAAGAGTATGATTAATTGACCTCATTTAAACACTCGAAGTACTATGGTTTGTTTGTTCTGTTCAATCATCTACAAATATACACTATAAAAAATATATTTCTGGTTCAATTTTGAAAAGTATTCCAAGTATATTCATAAATATTTATTATAAAGATAAGTTAGTCATTTAAAATATATCAAATTCTCTTAGCTATGCACGTTAGCTTCAATAAGTTGTATAAGCTAAGGCATGTTCTAATTGATATTGGATGTGTATATTAGAAAAAGTGTCATATTTATTTTGTTAACTTATCTACTCATATATATACTCAATTAAAACAAACCATTATTCTTATGTCCAAGTAAAATTTGTTATCAAAATTAACAAGTTGTCGGTGTATTCTGATTATATAAAAAATGTATTTTGCTAAACCTATATATAATTTGAATAAAACAAAATGCACTTATATAATAATTCGACTAAAATAGTTGTAAAAAGTTTATAATAAATTAATCAATGAAATCAGCGGCTCATATGTTTTCCACCGTCGTAAGTCTAACACTAAATTGCAACATATATATACTTAATAAGAAAAAAATAATAATTGTTGGGCAGTGATTCCCCATAATATATAGTTTGTTACTTTTTGGTCATCATAGCAATATGTAGGAACTTAATGAGTATAGGTCTGGGGTAGAATCTACCTATGAAGAATCTTTGAATTTGAACAAAAAAATGGGGAAGAATCTTTGCACCCTTATGTGCTAACGTTAGCATGGTGCTTCTCCATTATGTTTGGTCTTCTCTACTTGTAGTAATATATACGCTTACTGCTAGTACTATAGTGTTAGCACGATTAATTGTACTAACATAAATAAACAAGATTTTGTATTTTAAAAAGTGAAGATTGCTCTAGTATATATATATTTAAAAAAATAAATAAATGGATATTCCGATTATTAAGGGACAAGTATTCCTCAGTAGACTCACAAAAAAGAGAGGTTTCAACATTGTGAAGAATGGGACTTATTGGAGAGAGATAGAGAAAGTTTACATTGTTAAATTAGCTCTTGAACCTAAGTCATATCCTAGAAAAATTATGCCTTAAACCGAATTCAAAGGTTTAGGCATAGTCGTGCAGAGATATCTAAGGGATAAGGGTTCATTCGAATCTATTTAGATGGAAAATTATATTATTTATATATGGTTAAAATTATTTTTAAACTTTTTTGGCTAAGCCAGGCCTAGTTCATATGTTTACGTCATAATATTTTGAACCCTCTTAATGAAAATCCTGATATCTTCACTGCTCAAATATGAACATTAATCTTTAATCGCTCTTCCACTTTCCGGTCCGATGTGTACATTTTTATATTAGGGGTATTTCTACCCTCCACGTTTGTCCAATTCCTTGAGAGCCTATATATTTCGGATCTAATTCTCATACATGTTATTTTATGTCTTGAATTTAACTCACATCACAAAAGTAAATTTAAGAGAAAAAATCGTTAAGGAACCAAAATTCCATTTAGGCTCAACTAGTAATTAAGGAATGAATGTGGCCGTAAATATTGAGAGATACAAAAAACTTGGACAAGTTCAAAGGGCAAAGGGAAAGGGATTTTAGAGAGAACTCCATAGCGACATATTTTATCATATTTATGTATATAGAATATTTTTTTTGAAAAATACAAATCAAGCATAAAAGAAAAAGTCTGATTTCCTTTCATAATTTATACACGTATAATATATTAGTTATACAAATTTTTAATATCGTTAATCAAATATTATATTAATTTTATACATGAATAGACTTGTTATGCCGTAATTTTACTATCTTTAGAAAAATTACTTTTTGAAATGTTCTAAACATAAACAATTTGAGAAAAATACTTAGAAAAGAGTCGCCACTTAATTTTTTAAAGAAATTAAGAAAACTTAATTTAAAAAGATTTTAACAGATTAAATCTTAATAAATTTAGAGAAAATGGATAAGAGGTTCTTATTTACGCTTCAAGAAGGTTTTTAAGGCATTTGAAGCGCCAGCTAACATGCGGTTATCCTATGACTTAGGTTAATTTTTTTTTTTTTATTCTTAGGAACATGATTTAATATAATATAATATAATAATTAACAATATTCGACCAACTTTAAGAAAATATTTAGACAAAGATTAATTTTTAATTTTATTTTTAAAAAATGGAACCTTAATTATGATTTTTGAAATTATAAGCGAATAGAATTTAACGAAAGTAGATTATTTTTTTTTGAAAGATGATAACTCAAACCAAATTGATCAATTTAAGCATGAAAACTCATTTTAAATTAATGGAAGAATAAAGTTTCGCATAACTTAAAATAATTTTTTTTAAAATATAGTAAAATGCGGTTAAGTGAAAAGTATTAAAGAATATATCTTTTAAGAACATAGATTTGACTTAACTAAATATAATACTTGACATAAAAATAAATGATTGCAAAAGATGTTTAAATAGTAAACCAACATAAAGAAAATAACTCATCTTTTGGGGATTTAAGTAATTTAATTAACAATTCTAAAGTTAAGAGTTAAATGCAATTAGTCAACATAATCAAAACAATTAGGAGAGTAAAAGAGATAATGAAATTGGGCCCCTTTTTGGGTCAATTTTGCTGCAGATTTTTGGGTTTTAACCCAATTCCATTTTTGTATACATTGGTTGTATATCAGTTTATATCAACGCGTATACCAGCTCTTTCCATGTATTTATTGCTTCCGAACAGTTGTATTTTGCCTCAGACTTATATTTCACATTTTTTCGACCTGTATATCTATGTGTACTGAATGTATATAGTGTATACTGCTGTATATAACATGTATGCTGCCCGTTTTTGGACTTCCCGAACACCTGTTTCAGCTTCTATATTTTCGAACAATGAAGAAGGCTGACTCAATAAGGATCTCAACTCAACGAAATGCAGGGATGGAGTCCACAATGGACTCGAATTGATCACATGCGAGAAAAGGAGAGGTGAACAATTAGTATCATTTAATTAATCAACTAAAACACAGTTAAACAATTTAAACTCCCAGATCTATTAACACACTTCCAAATGGATTCAAAAATCACATTCCTCTATTGGCACTCAAATGAATACACATAACAAACTATTTTTATGATTTAACATTTATGATCCAACAAGATTAAGAGAAGAATATAATTGAATTCACTTAAACAATTATTAAGGCTATTGTTAGTCTATAAGGATAAGGCCAAACAATTTTGATAAAATATAGAAAGTGGTTGAATTATATCTCATACAGGAAGGAATTAAATGCACATTGCTAATACTTATCTGGAAAAGTAACCAAACAATTTTTAGCATTCAAATGATCCTAAAGTTCACAACACAAAAATTTGCACCAATATAACACATTAAGAGAAGAAGCCAAACCAGTTTGTTGGCGTTCGGAAGATCAGTAGCAACATACACCAAATTATGCCAGATTTAAACTGATAAAACTGAAGATGAAGACATTGACCCATCACGAGATAAGACGATACATGAATTTTAAGGCAAGAAGTAAATAGAAAACAGAGACATAATGATATAGTATTAAAACACTATACATTTGAAAAATGCATCAACCAAACAAACATCGACCGAGCCTAAATCGAGATGACATGAATCAAGGCCAAACTACACACGAATGTATCTAGAAGTTGACACCGGAATGTGTTAAAATCATAACCAAAGATACTCAAGACTACACTAGTGTCCAGACATTATAAGTTACAGACATGTATGCATATAACATGACTAGAGCAAGAGCTTATGTTTTATTGCTAAATGCAGTAAGTAGCAGTACACATTAACTCAGGCCATATCACATCCAAATGCAGATTCATGGTAAAAATTATTAAGACAACAACACTTCATCAACATGTGAGTTATACTGGAATTAGGTAGCAATTCTGAGGGATGGGGGCCCCAGAAATTAAACATATCTTCTCAATATTATAAGTAGAGCAAATCAAAGCATACATAAGAAATTTAAACGATAACAAACTCAGAATCAAAATCATTAAGATGTGAATGAGGGGAAAAGTGTTACCTTTCTTGGAGCAGCGTTCCAGGACGACAAGCTTGACCACAAAGCAACTTTCACCACAAACTTCGACTACACAAGATTCCGATGAACTCAAAAAATTAAAAATTATATTATTAATTTTTTATTTATTTATTTTTGAACTCTTGACCTTAAACTTTTGAAGACATTTGAGGCATGTATTTTTTAGATGGAAAAATCTCCCTATCGATTTCTTTTTTTTTTGAACTTTCCAACTGCTCTTCTCTAAAACTTCCCCTATCAATTTTTTTTCTAAAAAAAAAAGATCCCCTAAATGTGTATGGAAGGAGAGTATATATAGGAAGAAAATTGACTCCATTAGGGGGGGGGGGGGAACAGACAGATTTTGAATGAATTCGAATTTCAAAATTTGTACAAAGTTCCCCAAATCTCTGCTCAAAATCAGGAAAAAAGGTTGATTCTTGCGTATGGGAGAGTACTGTTGGCGCTATTTTCGGGTTTGGTCAGCCGTGATTTACTGCTTGATTTATGGGGAAGAAGACATTGGTGTACAGGGATGAAGATGAAGAAGAAGAAGATGGGGTCGTATGTTGCAGGGATGAAGATGAAGAACAAGAAGATGGGGTCGTATGTTGTTGAATGAATGGACTGACAATTGGAGGAGAAAAATAGAATTGAGAAAGTTGGGTTGATGGGCTGATTGTGTAGTAAAGGGTTGAAGATATTGGGCTGGAATTGGAAGGGGGAATGGGCTGCTGGCAATTCAAAAAAAAAAAAGGGGGGGCCCAAGACTTGGTCTTAAAATGACCCAAAAAGGCAATGTGAGGAAATGGCTAGGATAGTCATGAATTTCAATTGTAGCCATTTAGAGTTAACAACTTAGTCAGATTGAGTTTAATTTAAATAAATTTGACTAAAACATAAATAAGATGAATTAATATTAAGTAATTATCGAGCTTCTTAATCTTAAAAAAATAAAATAATTGACTCAATCATAAATTATTAATTCAAAAAATATAAACTATAAATTAGCTAAATTAATTAATCAAATATTTAAGTTAAACTAAAATCTTTTGAGATGATTTTCAAACCTTTATATAATAAATGTATGCAAAATTATATAGAATATAAAAAATTATTTTTTAACATTTTAAAATTTATAATAATGATGAAATTACTTAAAATAACTTGAAAAATATTTAAATTTTATAAAGTTAATTATTTCAAATCGTTTGAAATTTAAGAAGCTCGATGACTAATTTATATTGTGAAAAACCAAAATTGGGTGTCAACAAGACTTACTTCCAACAAGCTACCAAACATAGTAGGGGTCAAAATTAGGTGTATTTAGAGATACATTGTATCCAAGTAGATTCACATGTATCTGGGATACATGTGAATCATACTAGATATATACACATACTTTTATCTAGTATGTATCAAACGTGATTCGCATGTATCCGAGATACGTAGATAAATCTTCTCGCCTCTCTCTTGTTCTCACTTGCCTCTCTCCCTATTTTAATGTATGTGTGTATATATAGGCGTAAACAAGATGTATCTAAATGTATAAAATATGTATCTAGGTGTAGATCTAATATATAAGAAATTATTAATTAGTTATATAAAATGTAATGATTTCAAACTACATATAATTAGTAAATATGATAGAAATATGAGATAATTGTATATAAAGACAAAATAATAATATAAAATAAATATAGTAGCTACCGTTTGATTTATTTGTATTACATAGCAAACTATTTGCCAGTCCCTCTCTCCCTCATATCCTCGCTGTTTACATCCCCACTCTATTAAAATAGGGAGAAACGTCGCGGAGACTCAAAAATAATGAAATAATTCGATTTTAAAAGAGTTTAAAAAATAAACGAGTTTTAAAAAGAGTCGCCACCTAATTTTAGGAAAAAACTAGGAAACCATTAAATGATCTACGAAACCAATTTGATTCTAGGTAAGGGGTTCAAATTATTCCGAAGGGAAGGGGTTAAGCATCCTTCGAAATCCACAAATGTGGGTCCCGACTGAATTCATTTTTTTTTTATTGAGGAGGAAAATAAAATAATGTACAAATATAATAAATATGTAATATACACAAATAATAAAATAAGCAAATATAAGAAACGGCCTAAAGTTTGCCTAACGTAATATATACGAAATATTGAATAAAGAGTATAATTCGAACTTAATTCGAATAAGTTCAATGGAAAGTAACTCCGGGGTACCTGTAAACACACTTAGTAAAAGTGTTAGTAATAAATAAATATGAATAAAATTGAATATATGAAATAATAACTTAAAAAAAAAAACCCGTCTTATTAACATTGGAGGCCTTGGAAATCGACGGTAATTTCTTCATCGGCCACTTTAATTTGTTTCTTAGCAATTAAATATAATCAACAAGTAACCAAATGTCTCTAAAATAATCCACGACAAAAACTACAACTTAGAAATAATAACAATTATTGAAGGTAATAAACTTATAATGTGACATTTCATGTCAGACCCCTCAAAAGAATTCAAATAGTTGATCAAATTAAGATGAACAGTAAAGACAACTAACATTATTGACAATGACAAATTGAATATATAAAAACGCTAGAAGAAACAAATAAAATAAGCAAATATATTTTGACCATCAAACTAATCAACAAAGGAATATAATGTCATTAAATTTACAGCTCAATAATAATAATGGTAATATATTAAAATAATAAAAGTGAATCGACCTTGTAACAACAAAACAGATGGACATCATTATTAACTAAAATTGCTTTAAAATGAACAACATTATTATTCACTGCAAGGAATAAATAATAAAATAAATAATTAATAATAATAACTAAGCATATTCACCAACTAAATATATCCGGATCAATTGAAGACAATAACAATAAATGAAAAAAATGGAATAAATCTAAACAATAACAAGCATTAAAACTTGAACTAAAAATTTTCGTCTTTTAATATTACGTAGGCCTCCAAAACCGACGGAGAGTTTTGTCATTGGCCAATTTAACATGGAGAATAAAAGATCAACTTAATAAAAATAAAATGCACTAAACTAATCCAAAATTGAAGAGATCAACATAACATGCGATAAGATACTAAGTAGTGCAACAACTATATTATATGATAATAACCATTAAACTTTGGTGTATTACACCAAGAACAACTTAACAAATAATAGTAAACTTATATCAAATTACGATAAAACATATTTATCAAATAAAGTAAACTAAACATATGCTCAAATAACAATGTAATACTAAGATTAATATAATAAAAATCATAAAGCAGCAACAATGATATACTAATTTATAGAACCATAGACTAGTACTAGAAACAATAATTACTTATGAAAAAAAAATAAAAATAAAACAAACTAATACTAATTTCATTAAAAGAGAATATGCACTATACCATCTTAACACAGTAAAACAAATTAGGAAAATGGGGTCTTCTGTAAAATTAGAACAGTGACTAAAAATCACAAAATTGAAAATGCAAGTGGCCGGAGTTTGAATCCCTCCGGCCAAATCTGAGAGACATGAATAATAATAAAGTAAAAATAACACATAAAAGAACTACCTATTTACAAAGCTGATATTGCTTGGAGCCAGCCGAAAATGGCAGAAGGAAGATATATCTGTGGTTCACAGCTCGCCGGAGTTGGAAACCTCGCCGAATACCTGCAAGAATCAACAAACAAAAAAATCGAAAGGGGAAAAGGGGAAAGGACTGGCAGTTTTTATGTCGCTCTGGTGAGTTTTCGGTCGGGTTTCGACGGAGAGGAAGAGTGAAGGGCTGGGTTGAGTTGTTGGTTATTTCTGGTTGGTTTTCGGTGGTGATTTGGTGATGAAATCTGATGGGGTTTTGGGTGATCTGATTAGGTGGTTGGACGGAGTTGTGTCGCTGTCCACCGGAAAAGAGAGGAGAGGGACAGAAGGCGCCAGAGCTGCTGCTGGTCGCAGCTGCTGGCTGGAGTCGCCTGACTTTTGCTCGTCCGGTTTCGCCGGAGAAGATGGTGGCGTTGCCTCGCGCTGCTGCTTGTGTTGTTGGCCAGATCTGCCGGTGATCTTCGCAGGCTGCTGCTGGCTGCAAAGAGAAGAAAAAGAAGAAGGAAGAGGAGAGAGGAGAAGAGGCGATGGGAGAGGAGAGGGGAAGAGAAGAGGGAGGCGGAGAGATGGAAAAAGGGAGAGGGAAGGGGGAAGATATTAGGGTTGTTTTCCCCCTCTCCCTCAAATTTATTCCCCAATTTTCTTTATTCACCATCCTAAATAAATAAAATATAATGGACCCAAATGTGTGGGATTGAAATTGTAGGCTCAAAATTATTAATAGAATTTCTAATACTCTTTTTTTTTGTATTTGACTAAATTTTAGATTGTGTTAAATTTAACATAATATTAACAAATGTAACAAATAAAATGAATTTTAAAATAATATAATGAATTCAACTAATGACATGTGAAATACAATTTTAAAAATTAACTAACAAAAAGAAAATCCTAAATTTTGATAAATAAAGATAGTTATCGACAAACTTATTAAAAATTATATAAAAAAAATATTTTTGAACTATAAACTTAAAATTACGAATTTTTTAAAATGTTAGGCCAAAATTGGGTGTCAACAGCTGTCCCTTTCGTTGTGTATGATTGATGAAAGAAATCGTGGACAACGAAAATTGACAAACCCAATTTTGACCGAACACATGACCTTTCTAGAGAAGTGCGGTGAAAATATAGTGGAAGTCAATCCCGAACTCGCATCTAAAAGGTTCCACGCTTTGTTGCGTCTTTGTTGAAGTAATTCGCACATGTGGCTCCTCTGAGAGTTCATCCTCTAGAATGTTCTAAAAAAAAAAGAAGATAAAACTCATTATTATAGGCAAAACTAAAAGAAAAAGGGTAGCATCTCTTATGATACGATAAATGGAGATAAATACACGTCCCTTGGTAGGACGAATGAAGATGGTGATCAATCTGTAGGATTTGAAATGTATATCCATCGGTAGGACGAATGAAAAAAAAAATGATGATCCATCGATAGGATTTTGAATGTATGTCCATCGGTAGGACAAAATGTAAACATCTTTCAACGCATGTTTCCACCGACTTAAACGTTGAATAGATAGAGTGCACAACCTTCACCTCCAAATAGATGTGTCTTAAATGGAAATATCATTCAACGCAAGCTTTCACCGACTTAAACGTTGAAAAGATATGGTGCACATCCTTCACCTCCGAATAGATGTGTCTTAAATGAAAATATCATTCAACGCAAGCTTTCACCGACTTAAACGTTGAAAAGATATGGTGCACATCCTTCACCTCCGAATAGATGCGTCTTAAATGCAAATATCTTTCAACGCAAGTTTTCACCGACTTAAACGTTGAAAAGATATGGTGCACATCCTTCACATCCGAATAGATGCGTCTTAAATGCAAATATCTTTCAACGCAAGTTTTCACCGACTTAAACGTTGAAAAGATATGGTGCACATCCTTCACCTCCGAATAGATGTGTCTTAAATGGAAATATCATTCAACGCAAGCTTTCACCGACTTAAACGTTGAAAAGATATGGTGCACATCTTTCACCTCCGAATAGATGCGTCTTAAATGCAAATATCTTTCAACGCAAGTTTTCACCGACTTAAACGTTGAAAAGATATGGTGCACATCCTTCACCTCCGAATAGATGCGTCTTAAATGCAAATACAAATATCTTCTTGCGATGCATGAATATTAACTCTCGATGCATGAATATTAACTCTCGATGCATGAATTTTATTATTATTATTTTTTTTTATTTTTATTTTTATTTTTGGCAATGCATGAATGTTGACTCGCGATGCATGATGATTTTTTTTTATGCATGAATGTTGACTCGCGATGCATGATTTTCCGCTATGCATGAATATTGACTCTCGATGCATGATCTTCTGCGGGGCATGAATATCTTCCCGCAATGCATGAATTTTGCGAGGGATGGAATCTTCTCGCGATGCATAAATTCCACAAGGTATGAAATCTTTTTGCGATGCATAAATTCCGCAAGGTATGAAATCTTCTTGCGATGCATAAATTTCTGCGAGGTATAAAATCTTCTCGCGATGCGTGAATAATAACTCGCGATACATAAATATTAACTCTCAATGCATGATCTAACTCGCGATGCATGAATTTCTGCGAGGAATGAAATCTTCTCGCGATGCATAAATTCCACAAGGTATGAAATCTTCTTGCGATGCATAAATTTCTGCGAGGTATGAAATCTTCTCGCGATGCGTGAATAATAACTCGCGATGCATGAATATTAACTCTCAATGCATGATCTAACTCGCGATGCATGAATTTCTGCGAGGAATGGAATCTTCTCGCGATGCATAAATTCCACAAGGTATGAAATCTTTTTGCGATGCATAAATTCCGCAAGGTATGAAATCTTCTTGCGATGCATAAATTTCTGCGAGGTATGAAATCTTCTCGCGATGCGTGAATAATAACTCGCGATGCATGAATATTAACTCTCAATGCATGATCTAACTCGCGATGCATGAATTTCTGCGAGGAATAAAATCTTCTCGCGATGTATAAAATTTCTGCGAGGTATGAAATCTTCTCGCTATGCATGAATTTCTGCGAGGTATGAAATCTTCTCGCTATGCATGCATGAAATCTTCTCGCGATGCATGAATATTAACTCTCAATGCATGAATATTAACTCTCAATGCATGATCTAACTCGCGATGCATGAATATTAATTCGCGATGCATGATTTTTTGCAATGCATGAATATTAACTCGCGATGCATGATCTTTCGCGATGCATGATTTTCCGCTATGCATAAAGTTTAACTCGCGATGCATGATTTTTTGCAATGTATGAAATATTCTCGCTATGCATGATCTTTCGCGATGCATGATTTTCCGCTATGCATAAAGTTTAACTCGCGATGCATGATTTTTGTAGTTGCTATCAAGCTTCTCGCAGTACTTATCAGAATTTTGGAGGTCTTCCTCAAAAATTCTGTCCCAGTTAGAATTTTTGGCAAATCTCAAAATGATCTTCAATCTTGACTTGTTGGCGATAACACCTTTACTGTGAATTTTTGAAATATTTTCAAAAATTCTGTCCCAGTTTTTATTGTAATGAGAAATATAATCACACTGGGTATATGACCGAGCCGTCGTGGCGCCTACATATCCTGTTGAGGCAGTAATCAGGTCAAATGTAGTTTCAAACTTGTAGATGATGAATACTGCAAAGAATCTGAAAGAAGATCATCAGTAGAAAATGTACAATATGAACATGATGAAATAGGAAAATAATATTCCATGTGATATCCAAAGCCTAGAGATAAAAAAATATGTCACATTTTGGGATGGATAATCCATGAAGTAAAATAGGACTCTCACACATACAAGATTAACCCTATGACACTTTTTACAATGAACAAATCAAAAGGCAATTTTTTTTTATTTTTTTTAAAAATAAAATTGAAAGATTCTTAAAAAGGTTTTAAAATATTAAAGAATGAGTGTTTGCTCACTTTTTTTTTCATGAAAAATAAAGAATGTGATGAGATAGTCAAACCTTCACTACAATTGGTACCAACAGTTAAGATTGCAGGTAAATCTCTCATTTTTTTTTTATTCTTTTTTTTTAGATTGAATTTAAGGTAATTCCTACAGCTTCAAGTGGTACCTCCAATATACTTAAGGATCAACATGATCCGTTCATCTTGTTTCAAACAAAGGTTTTGAATTGTATCAATCCTCATGTTTCAAGTGCCCTCACGAAAAAGACTTGTCCTATTTCACACATATTTGAAATATTTAATTTTAGGACATTTTCCAAAGTGCACTCACACTCACAAGATGTTCAATGCGTACAACTGTGATACCATATGCTTGACCCTTATGTAAATCTCCACTAATGTGAGAACATTTGGAATGAGATCATGTAGGGCTTGTCATTGGCTTGTAACATAGGCTTAGGGATGGGTATGATATTTATTTGGGATAAAAGTGACTGAATTCCTTCCTGAGCGTCACCCAAAATTTGTGCTCTTAATGATTGGTACGCCTTTACATTAGATCCTCTTCATTGTTCTCCCCCCTTTCAACTTCTTTTGAATTCTCATTTTTGACTCTTTTCCCTTCTTCTTCTTTTTTCTTCCTTTGTTTCGACTTCTTTTGAGTTCTCATTTTTTGGAGCTTTTCCATTCTTCTCTTCTTCTTCTTCTTTTTTTTTTCTTTTTTTTGACTTCTTTTTAATCCTTATTTCTCGGAGCTTTTCTTTTATTTCACTCCTTTCTTATAAATTTTTCTCCTTTTTGTTGGAGTATTTTCCTTCCCACCTTTCATTGACCTTGTAAGAGTATTTTTGCCTTTCTTCATTTCATTCACCTTTTCTTTCTTTATTTATTTCTTTTTTCTCTAGAAGTCTTTTGTTTTCTTGACTTTGGGAGACTCGCTATCTTTGTTTTCGTAAATTTCAAACATGGATCTTCTCTTATAATTTGCACATTCTTGGTGCACTCAAGAAGGTTGGGCCAAGAGAGGATAGTGCTTGTAAGCACTTAAAAGGGTAGTGGTTAAGATGTGGTTGTCCAAAGAAAGGTTTCAGGCTCAAAGTGGGAAAGCTAGGGATTAATGTAATTTGGTAGGCTTTGAAAAGCACAATCGGGTCAAAAAAGGCCTACAATCCTTTCTTAAACCAAACATTACTCAGGATTTCGCCTCGAAAAACATTCAGGTCAAGTTCTAGATCAACAGTGTGACACAATTGAACTTTGATCAAAAGCTCACCACACAATGCACATGAAACATAAGGTTAGTTTTATTCTTATCTTGATTGCATGCAAGAGAATTTTCAAGCATCACAAAAGTACAGATAAGAGGTACCACGAGAATCTATAGTTTACCGCAAAGTCAGTCTTTTCCATCATATCAAATATATTTACATGCTCTTAACTACATAGGTCCCGACCAGCTGAAGACATGACTCTTACAGTATGTACAAGCTATTTTATTTTTTGAAAGAATGATTACCGAACCCGAGAAGGGCTGCCTACGTATCTCATTAAGATGAGAATCAGGTGTGCGTAGTTCATGCAGATATGACTTGGAAAATATGCACAAACTATTTTTTTTTTTTTTTTTGAGAAGATAATACCGAACCCAAGAAGGGTTGCCTACGTATCTCATTAAAATGAGAATCAGGTACGCGTAGTTCGTGCAGATATGACTTGGAAAATATGCACAAACTATTTTTTTTTTTTACTTTTGGAGAAGATAATACCGAACCCAAGAAGGGTTGCCTACGTATCTCATTAAAATGAGAATCAGGTACGCGTAGTTCGTCCAGATATGATTTGGAAAATATGCACAAACTATTTTTTATTTTTTTGGAAAAGATAATACCGAACCCAAGAAGGGTTGCCTACGTATCTCATTAAAATGAGAATCAGGTACGCGTAGTTCGTCAGATATGACTTGGAAAATATGCACAAACTATTTTTTTTTTTTTTTTCTTTTGGAGAAGATAATACCGAACCCAAGAAGGGTTGCCTACGTATCTCATTAAAATGAGAATCAGGTACGCGTAGTTCGTCCAGATAAGACATATAATAATTTAAAGATTTAGACAACTCAAATAATTTATTTTTTTTTGTTGTTGTTGACCCCTTTTTTTTTTCTTCCGCACCAATAAGCCTATTAATCGTCAATATTTATACTGTCTGTTGAATGTAACCTATGAATTTCTACAGTAATTTCTAAGTATACTCTTTTCGGATGTTTTCTTGAACCTTTGTCTCTTTCCAATTTTCACGAGATCCAGACATTGTTATGACCATCCCCGACTGATGTCGGGGACGGTATTCCTACAAAAATATGAGAAATATGTGAGAGCAGGACCATCATGCAAAATAATAATAAAAATAAGTGGGTGCCACCTCATAGTCAAATACTCCCCTAATTTATCGTTTTGACTTGATATAATTGAGAAATGCAAGGACTTTAATTTCGCTAATCCTCTTGTCTCTTGCAACTTCGAACAAATAATAATTTCTGAATTCGGATATAAATCAACATTTCGCTCTGAAGAAGAACAACTCAAAAGGTAAAAGCGTTAGTTCTTGTTCATAATGGATAATGCAAAATATCACACAAATAATGAATTAAACACATAAACACTGTTTTAATTAACAACAAACTGAAACATATCATATAGCATACAAACAATTATTGCGCGTCCTATACAAATATGTGACCCTTTTATGCCTAGGGCTGGCCTATCGATTTGAAGGATGTATTACGCCATTTGACAACTTTCCACTGTCCCCAAAACACATAGTACAATTTTATGAATAAATGAAATAGAATTATAGAGTTAGGAAAAAAGAAAGAAGGAAAAAATTATAAATATTCAATCCCACGTAGGGGTACCATCCTATTCTAAGCCTTTGCGGAAGGGTCTTTCTCTTGAAATTCTTGTCATCTTCGATTGCTAACACTTTTGGATGGAATGATAGCTTGTGAAAAATCGAATTTGACAAAAATAGACTATTAAAATAACTCTCTAATCAGATGGACCATGGTTTGTCAAATGTCGTATACATCCTTCAAATTACACACAATTATGATTGTCCGTTTAGGCCGGAAGCCATTATGGACTCAAAGTGGTCTTTCTAATTGACTCAACACGCCTTGGGTGTTGGGTCATCTTAGGCTGATGCTTAAATTTGGATTTGGCTCGGCACTACACTAGTTTACTATGAGTGGGTTGTATTTAGAGTGGAAAATGTAACCCAAACGGACTATTTGGGCTGGGACAGTTAACGATCGTTGACTATCAAGTAGCCAACTACACTCGTCAGGGTGCCCCGAGGAAATTTTGGTTAATGAACGACTGCGAACCCGCATAATCGTCCTTTAGTGGAAATGAAATAATTGTCGTTTGACGGAAAATATTATGCCATGAATGCAATGATAATATACACACAATAAAATAAATAACGAATAAATACAGTAAACAAATAATCAGCGAAATATAAAAAGACAAGGTATAACATAAAAATTTCCTCAATTTGAAAAAAATTAAATTCATATTGGTTAAAACCTCTATAGTCCCCAGCAGAGTCGCCATTCTGTTTACATCCCCACTCTATTAAAATAGGGAGAAACGTCGCGGAGACTCAAAAATAATGAAATAATTCGATTTTAAAAGAGTTTAAAAAATAAACGAGTTTTAAAAAGAGTCGCCACCTAATTTTAGGAAAAAACTAGGAAACCATTAAATGATCTACGAAACCAATTTGATTCTAGGTAAGGGGTTCAAATTATTCCGAAGGGAAGGGGTTAAGCATCCTTCGAAATCCACAAATGTGGGTCCCGACTGAATTCATTTTTTTTTTATTGAGGAGGAAAATAAAATAATGTACAAATATAATAAATATGTAATATACACAAATAATAAAATAAGCAAATATAAGAAACGGCCTAAAGTTTGCCTAACGTAATATATACAAAATATTGAATAAAGAGTATAATTCGAACTTAGTTCGAATAAGTTCAATGGAAAGTAACTCCGGGGTACCTGTAAACACACTTAGTAAAAGTGTTAGTAATAAATAAATATGAATAAAATTGAATATATGAAATAATAACTTAAAAAAAAAAACCCGTCTTATTAACATTGGAGGCCTTGGAAATCGACGGTAATTTCTTCATCGGCCACTTTAATTTGTTTCTTAGCAATTAAATATAATCAACAAGTAACCAAATGTCTCTAAAATAATCCACGACAAAAACTACAACTTAGAAATAATAACAATTATTGAAGGTAATAAACTTATAATGTGACATTTCATGTCAGACCCCTCAAAAGAATTCAAATAGTTGATCAAATTAAGATGAACAGTAAAGACAACTAACATTATTGACAATGACAAATTGAATATATAAAAACGCTAGAAGAAACAAATAAAATAAGCAAATATATTTTGACCATCAAACTAATCAACAAAGGAATATAATGTCATTAAATTTACAGCTCAATAATAATAATGGTAATATATTAAAATAATAAAAGTGAATCGACCTTGTAACAACAAAACAGATGGACATCATTATTAACTAAAATTGCTTTAAAATGAACAACATTATTATTCACTGCAAGGAATAAATAATAAAATAAATAATTAATAATAATAACTAAGCATATTCACCAACTAAATATATCCGGATCAATTGAAGACAATAACAATAAATGAAAAAAATGGAATAAATCTAAACAATAACAAGCATTAAAACTTGAACTAAAAATTTCCGTCTTTTAATATTACGTAGGCCTCCAAAACCGACGGAGAGTTTTGTCATTGGCCAATTTAACATGGAGAATAAAAGATCAACTTAATAAAAATAAAATGCACTAAACTAATCCAAAATTGAAGAGATCAACATAACATGCGATAAGATACTAAGTAGTGCAACAACTATATTATATGATAATAACCAATAAACTTTGGTGTATTACACCAAGAACAACTTAACAAATAATAGTAAACTTATATCAAATTACGATAAAACATATTTATCAAATAAAGTAAACTAAACATATGCTCAAATAACAATGTAATACTAAGATTAATATAATAAAAATCATAAAGCAGCAACAATGATATACTAATTTATAGAACCATAGACTAGTACTAGAAACAATAATTACTTATGAAAAAAAAATAAAAATAAAACAAACTAATACTAATTTCATTAAAAGAGAATATGCACTATACCATCTTAACACAGTAAAACAAATTAGGAAAATGGGGTCTTCTGTAAAATTAGAACAGTGACTAAAAATCACAAAATTGAAAATGCAAGTGGCCGGAGTTTGAATCCCTCCGGCCAAATCTGAGAGACATGAATAATAATAAAGTAAAAATAACACATAAAAGAACTACCTATTTACAAAGCTGATATTGCTTGGAGCCAGCCGAAAATGGCAGAAGGGAGATATATCTGTGGTTCACAGCTCGCCGGAGTTGGAAACCTCGCCGAATACCTGCAAGAATCAACAAACAAAAAAATCAAAAGGGGAAAAGGGGAAAGGACTGGCAGTTTTTATGTCGCTCTGGTGAGTTTTCGGTCGGATTTCGACGGAGAGGAAGAGTGAAGGGCTGGGTTGAGTTGTTGGTTATTTCTGGTTGGTTTTCGGTGGTGATTTGGTGATGAAATCTGATGGGGTTTTGGGTGATCTGATTAGGTGGTTGGACGGAGTTGTGTCGCTGTCCACCGGAAAAGAGAGGAGAGGGATAGAAGGCGCCAGAGCTGCTGCTGGTCGCAGCTGCTGGCTGGAGTCGCCTGACTTTTGCTCGTCCGGTTTCGCCGGAGAAGATGGTGGCGTTGCCTCGCGCTGCTGCTTGTGTTGTTGGCCAGATCTGCCGGTGATCTTCGCAGGCTGCTGCTGGCTGCAAAGAGAAGAAAAAGAAGAAGGAAAAGAGGAGAGAGGAGAAGAGGCGATGGGAGAGGAGAGGGGAAGAGAAGAGGGAGGCGGAGAGATGGAAAAAGAGAGAGGGAAGGGGGAAGATATTAGGGTTGTTTTCCCCCTCTCCCTCAAATTTATTCCCCAATTTTCTTTATTCACCATCCTAAATAAATAAAATATAATGGACCCAAATGTGTGGGATTGAAATTGTAGGCTCAAAATTATTAATAGAATTTCTAATAATACTCTTTTTTTTTGTATTTGACTAAATTTTAGATTGTGTTAAATTTAACATAATATTAACAAATGTAACAAATAAAATGAATTTTAAAATAATATAATGAATTCAACTAATGACATGTGAAATACAATTTTAAAAATTAACTAACAAAAAGAAAATCCTAAATTTTGATAAATAAAGATAGTTATCGACAAACTTATTAAAAATTATATAAAAAAAATATTTTTGAACTATAAACTTAAAATTACGAATTTTTTAAAATGTTAGGCCAAAATTGGGTGTCAACACTCGCTCGCCACTCTCCCTCTCTCGCTCGCTTCCTTCGCTCGCCTCTCTCGCTTTATACAATAGAATTGTATAAATTGTGTTTCTAATTGTATAAAACGAGAGAAAATTATATATACACATGCAAATACATATATCTCCGTCTTATACACTTATAATTATACAATACAAGTACTTTCCTGCCCAAGTCTCTTTTATCTTTCTCTCTTTCTCGTTTTATACAAATTCAAATTGTATATAATTTCTCTATTTCTCGTTTTATACAATTCGATTCAATTGTATATTCCCTGCCCAAGTCTCTTTTGCCTTTCTCCCTTTCTCATTTTATACAAATTCAAACTGTATATAATCGTCCTATACACTTATAATTATACAATTCGTTTTATATACTTCGTTTTATACAATACTCTGCCCAAGTCTCTCTCTTTCTCGTTTTATACATTTCGTTTTATATAATTCGCTTCAATTGTATATGTATACCGAATTACACATATATATGTTTGCTATTGAGCGCAATTATGCAAACTTTGCTATAACATACAAATATGAATTTTATGTTTGCTATATGTGAAAGTTGTCCTAGAAATATTTGCATTAGGTAGTTCCTATTGAAGACTAAGTATATCAAATTCTTATCCGGCCGATATTGGTGAACAAAATTCACGCTTCTTTATTTTTGTTGTACAAGTAAGGGTAAGTACCCCTAGTTTCTAAATATTAGCCATTTCAACATTGTAACATTATTATAAAAGGAAATCATTGAAAGCATGAGATTAACCGAGTTAAACAAAAAAATCCCAAGATTAAGGGAGCTTTAATTTAATTGAGAAATGAAATCACATGAGTTGAAACTTAATTACAACACACTTAACAAACTTGATTCCCATCAAAACACAGTGGGAATTTTGTTAAAAATAATTAATACACATGCATCTTTTTAGGTTTACAAAAGTCTTAAACCTCCTCAGTTTGCTGATTGGTCAGCTTCACTTCTTTAGCTGCATTTTGATTCAGAGTTGAAGCCATTTGAATTTTTCCAGAACAAACCAATTTACCAAGCTTCACTATATCGATTATTTGTTCTTCCGTTAATTCTGGAATCTTCTTGTTATCGTCCAATATTATAACTGGATTTTGCACCTCAACATTAACGTTAACGATAGGCTTATCTTTTTTGCGATACATCGCATAGAGAATCATTTGGAGTATACCGAAAATGAATCCCAATATATTTGGAGCCTATATAAATAAAACATTAGAAGAAAATTTTAATTATTCCAACGACATGCATTAATTAGATAAATAAGTAAAGAAGTACCAAAATAAGATAATTAACTTACAGCAATGTTAACATCTTTTAGTAGAAGACCATAGAAGAACCACATCACAGCACTTATTGTTAGAAAAACTGATAGGAGAATTGGCATGTATTCCACACTCTTTGTTTTAATAACTTGTCTCTGCATAAAATAACCGCGCATAATGTTTAATAAGCATTCATTTTAAAAATAAGACAGGTAACCTGGTATAACATGATAAAATCGAGAAGTAATTGTTGAAGCTTACCACAATGCCTAAGGGTGCAACAAAGACACATAATGAGAAAATAAGGCAAATCCATCCAACAATTTGTCCACGAACAACTCCTTTGAATAGAAATTGAGTAACTAGGATTATTGCACCAAATCCACCAACAACGGTTAAAAGTAGCATTTTCACAGTATTGACCTGAATTTGTTTTATAAAAAAAATTATTATACTTTTCTTCCTTTATATTACAATATAAAATGGAAATAATGAAATAAAAATATTTTTTTAAAAAAACTTACCCTGGCTTTCTTTGGTGCATAGTAAAGGAAGAGGCCAACGTAAATAGTTTCAATGAGCATTCCAAATGAGTTAATTGTAATGAGAAGTGTTGTGTTTGTCTTCAAAAATGCATAGTAAATCCAAAGCATGCAGCTAAAGAGAGCAATTACGTATGGAATTGATTGATATCCTTCAGTTGATTTCTTCTTGTAAATTTTATTAAATGTTGGTCTGCAAATATTAAAATAATTAAGTACTATGTAACGTTCAATTTTATTCACTTATTCTAACGTGAAATTATTATTGATTATAGAAATGAATAGGGGCAACATGCTAGATCGATGACTTACATAGGAGAAAGGAAAACAATAAACGAGATAATATTTCCTGCAAGATAAATTGAAAATTCATGGTCAATAAAGAAAATAATTAATTCTTGGTAATTAAATTAAAATAATGAATAATTGGAGGAGATTATAAAATAACAATAAAGATCCATTAGGAATGATTAAATTATGTATGTTAATGATTGATGTACGATGAAATGATTGAAACTTCTACTTAGAGAATTTATGGATTTGTCTTTAAGTGTGAGTCATAATATAATTGTTATTGGCCCACTTTTGACTAATATAGATTTTCTAATTACTAATGTAAAAAGGAAAAACAATAAGAAGTAATTAAATGATTTATGTGATACTGTTTGATTTGATAAAAATCTTTAAAAAGTAAAAAATTTTGAAGTTCGTAATCAAATACTCTTTGATAATTTGTGAGACTATAGTTCATTTCTTTAAAAGGAAAAACAATAAGAAGTAATAAAGTGATTTATG
Organism: Solanum sitiens; assembly: GCA_016801875.1. Lineage (NCBI taxonomy): Eukaryota > Viridiplantae > Streptophyta > Magnoliopsida > Solanales > Solanaceae > Solanum > Solanum sitiens. The sequence continues at coordinate 585,728 of JABWTJ010000002.1, forward strand.
TGATACTGTTTGATTCGATAAAAATCTTTAAAAAGTAAAAAAAAAATTGAAATTCGTAATTAAATACTCTTTGATAATTTGTGGGACTATAGTTCATTTCTTTAAAAGTAAACATAAAATTTTATGAAAAATATGACATTCTTTTTTAAACAGATTAACATACAAAATATTATATTCAAAATGTCACATTCGTCATCTTTTAAATAAAATAAATTATATGATATAATAGGTAAATATAAAATAATTGTATAACAATTGCATATATTAACGTGTGTGTAACTCGAGTATTTTGACAATTCAGTTCTAAAAGTAAAAAAGAAAAAGAGATTTTACCAAGGACACCAAAAACAAATGCCCAATGACCAGCAATAGCCATCTCTTTTTCTTTTTTTTTCTCAAAATGAAAATTTCTCTCTTTGTTAATCTCTCACTTACAAAGAATTGCAAGTACTTTGATTGATAATGAAATGAGGAGTGCTCACTTCACATATTTATATAGCAAGGTTACAAGTATATAATATTATTGGATATATATGTCCTATTGTTTTCCAATTTTAATTTTTATGTCAATTAGTGCTTTATGTGTTATAATTCAATTTGTATACAAAACAAAACACCTTTTGATCCTTTAACCTTTTTGGGTTCGATATATCCTCAAAATAAAAGGTCCCATTTTGCTCTTTTATTATGTCATCGTCCTATCTATGAGGCACTAAAGCTTCCAACTATGGCACTAAAATTTTGAAAAAAGTTCTAGTTTGATCCTCATTTATTCTATTTACAAATAATGTGATCCTAGTCAGCAAAAAAAAAAAATCAACAAATGATGGGAGGCACCTATCGATGTTTGCCAATTGGCACCAATAATAGATGTTTTTTGGCTCCATGAAAAATGAACAACTCTCGAATCGGTAGCACGGGCAGAGTTAGGTGAAGGTTATGGGTTCGGACGAATTCACTAGCGTTTCTGTTGACCCTATGTTTATTAGAAAATTAAATGAATATACGCCATAACAAAATTCATTAACAATTTAGTGCTAAGGAAAGGCCGGTGGAAATGATTTTCACACTAATGTTATGGGTTCAAACCGTCCTAAAATTTAGAGTCCTCAAACTTTTAATCTTGGTTCCGCCTCTGAACTCGATAGTTAATTAGATGGTCTACAAGGTTTTGACAATCGACATCTTCCCTTTGAGCTAGTATTTGGAGTGTAGGTTAGGTTCAACACCTAATTGTATATAGTATCAAAATAGAACTCATCTCGCTCGATGTTGGGCCCCCAAATTAAAAGTATATTGCTCATGCTTCAGATTTCCAACCCAGGCGTGATATGGGGGTGTTGAAGAATAAAAAAGACCTACATAATTAGTTAATGAGATAAATGGACTTCTTATATAAGGTCTAGACAATTCTATTTTTTTTTATCTAACTTTTAAGGTATACGAGTTAGACCCGAGATCTTTTTACAGGAATGAAAATATCATTTTTGGTAGAGTGGCTGATGAATTTTGCTTTAGTAGGCTTATCACGTCTTGGTGGATTATGTCATCGATCACAAATTTAAAATGTTAATGACATGTTAAGCATAAGTGGCTGATGCTAATATGCTTTTAAATTTACGGATTAGGCTTCACAAAAAAGTGTGAAGACCAGCCTAATCCATTTATCATGGGATTAGTCTTCTTGATAATTATTCGACATATTAATGTATACATTTCCCTGTTCTGCACCTTATCAACTTCATTTTAATCAAATTTTTTGCTTCAAAAATCAAAATCATTGCTATCATCGATCATATATGGCAATCATAAATTGTTGTATATCAACTCCCTCCATTCATGTTCCGCTTAATGTAACAATATTTCTTTATTAGTTCGTCTGAAAGAAGTTAATTTTTGAGAATAATTTAATTTTAAACTTTCTATTTTTATTCAAGATGACGTGTTTAATATCACATGTTTAACAAATCTTATAGTAGCATGTTTAAGACTACAATAAGCTTCACAAATCTACAATTTTTTTGTTAAATCTCAAATAGTGCATCATATAAATTGAAATAGATGAACTATTAAATTCAAGTTAAAGTTGAGCGGCGAAAGATACAATTGTTATAGAGATATTTAGTGTCAAAATATTTTTTTCAGCAACAATATATTTCTGCAAAAATATTTTACGGCAATTGAATTAGTATCATTGCATTAAAATTCGTTAAAGTCTTTAACGACATTTATATAAAATGTTGATCATAAAGTACTCACATTTTATTATTACCACTAAATATGATATAGCTGGATTTATAAATCCTTTATTTGTTATAAATAGTGGCTTGGAATAATTAAATAGTGTGTCCAAATATGCGCAATAGAAAAATTTTCTAGTAATGCCTAAATTCGTGTATAATATTATTGTCTTTTGAACCTTTTTTTTTTCCCTTTAAATTGGATAAGATTTAATCATTTTTCCCTTTAAAATAAAAATGGGAAAATGGTGGGAGACAATAAAACGACGAACCTTTAGGATTTATATGTGGCTACAGTTCTCCTAATTTCAGTAGCCAAAACATGCCTTCGAATTCAATTATGTACATTCTCAATTATTGAAGAATACACTATAAATTATTTTTTGGTTATAAAATTAGAGTAAACAAGAAACAATACTAAAAGATCATGAGAGATCTCGAATTTGAATCTCTCTGAATACTGAGTTGTTTCTTTTAAGCATCACTTTAGGGACTTTTTGGTTTAAATTTAAATTTAATCGAGTTATAGTGCAGTATCAAATATCGGATGGAAAAAAAAGAAATAGAAATAAAAGAAAATGAGCTTTTTGTCTTTTTATTTAAGTGTGTATAATATGCATTTATACGAAGAGTGTTCGAATCACCACTATTGAATCAATATAGTTATGCCACTACCGTCGACCACAATATAGCTTTAATTATCGTGGTGTTATAATGTTATTCTATACGTTAGAAACAAAAAAAATATATTATTATATATGCGTACCTATCGCTTGCTTGATTTTTATTCTTTGTAAAAAGGTTAAATAAATTATTTAGACTTCATTCAATAATAAAATAGTTGATCATTTCATGTACTTTTGCAGAGATATATGGGAAAGAAGTATTAATCTCAAATAGTTTTATATTATTGTTCAGAATGTAAATAGTTATTACACCACCAAGAATAATTGTGATAGGTTGATTTGATTCTTAAGTAGAGGTTACTGATTTTTTAGAATAGATTTTTTTTTTGATAAAAAATAATTTTCTTTTGATAAATTTTATATGGTATAAATTTAGATTAATTCAGTTTAAGCAGAATGGATTACATTGATTCTAAACTAATTTTGTACTGTTTATCTAATTTCAGGCCTAATTTTCATTACTTTAATTGGCTGTAAAATTTTCACAATTCCTTTTTGTTTCTCTTTTCAGGTGTTTATACGGGAAACAGATCAAAGGAGTATATTTCATTTCCCTTATCCGACTTGGTGTTTATTACCTAATAATAAAGTAGTATATATTTGATGTGATTTGCATGCATTTGAGATGCTAGATACAAAGGAGAGCGGCGAGCAAGATAAGATGGAGACGAGCGAGATTTGTTATATATCACAGATACATGCGAATTCACTTGGATACAGTGTTTACATCTGATTTTGACTTCATACATGTATCCTGAGATACATGTATATGGACGTATCTGGACGCCCCAAAATCTTATAAGCTTCATAATATTGCCAACTAGAGTGTGTCTTAATAATTAGCTCTTAAACTTGTGAGATTTATGTAAGATAACCTAAGAAATATGTAGTTAACACACACTATTAGGTACATTTTCATGGTAAAAATCTACTTCACTATTTGCAATTAAAAACAAATATAGGAAGAAAGTAATTTTATATATATATATATATTTGTAACGTGTAAACCATACATGATATCGAGATTAGTAGTATTCCAAATAAATTTGGAAGTATGTAACTCTTAGTTACTACAAAATCACAAAATAGTACATTACATACAATTGGACCATGAACATGTGATATATAGAGTTGAGGCCCAGTTTTTAAGAAAACCTTACAGTAAAGGTCCCTCAATTATAAGGATTAATTTAGTAGCACCCTCCAAGCTTTTGAAGTCTTTTTTTTAAACTTGAGAGTTAATTTGGGGATCTTCAAGATTTTTACCATTTTCACTGTCCAAGGATGGAATATTAACTGGATAAACTTCAGAATTGACTTTTGTGGGCTGCTCTTGATCCACCTTTACCACTGTGGGTAATTCTTTTTCTGTTGCAACGTTGTTTGAGTTAAAATTTCTGTATATTCCATATAGTATCATTTGAAGCACTCCAAGTATCATTCCTGGTATGTTTGGTACCTGTTTTTTTTTAATTATTTCAGAAGAAAAAACAAACATTAGTCACATGAATATGTGGGCACAAATTATGTTAAGACAATTTAACTTATAATCCTATTAGGTCATCTAAATAATAATTATATATATATGTATGTAATTGGTTATCCTAGATGACATTTAGTATGTTATGTGACATTTTTCTCTGATAGAAAATCAATTTGACTAATTTTCCAGGTTAAATTGGATCAACTCAACATTTTAAAAAAATTAAACTTAGATCTTTTAAAAGTAACACAAAAAGTACTACGGCAAGTATCAGTCTTTCTCATTACAGTTCAATGAAAACATATATTTAATTAAAATGACGATTATTATCAAATAGTTTGAATTTCAAAAAATAAAAGAATGTCACATAAATTGTTACTGAGGGAGTATATATTTACCGCGACATAGATGTCCTTCAAAAGTAAACCATAAAAAAACCACATCACAGCACTAACTGTAAGAGCTAATGTCAAATTAAATGGCATGAATTCCACACTTTTGGTCCTTATTACACGTCCCTGCAATTTTACAAAAAAAAAAAAAAAGAATTAAATGGTGTTAATTAGAGAAATGTCAAGGGACTAAATAACTAAATTATCATAATTTAAAATTTAAAGAACGTCCGAAGTCCCTAACTATAAAAGCATCAAAAGAATCGTAAGACCTGAACTTTCACCTTATTAGTGAATGTTGAATTAATCTATCCTATTTTCCGTAAAACGAAAAAATAATATATATTCAAAGTTAATTACCATAATGCTTAGAGGTGCAACAAATACACTGATAGAAAAAGCCATGCAAATCCATCCAATAACTTCCGCTCTTTTTTTTCCTTGGCATAAAATTTGTGTGAGGAAAAGAATCAATCCAAAGACACCAAAATTCAACAGTAGGACAAGTCCTAGTGTTTTCATCTGAAACACAATTTCAAATTTCATAAATCACAAAATCGCGTTACAAGTAAAAAGGCACACATATATTTGAAATTTATATGTATACCCTTGCTTTTTTTGTAGCGTAAGTAAAATAAATAGCGACGTAAATGGTCTCAGCAAAGCAGCCAAAAGAGTTGATGGTGATGAGAAGTGTAACATTAGTTTTAACCATTGCATAGTAAATCCAAAGCATTGCACTAAATAATCCAACAACATATGGTAATGAATGGAACCCTTCTGATGATTTCTTCTTAATGATCCTGTAAAATGTTGGCCTGCAAAATCATGATATATGTTAAAAAAAAATGTGTATAAATTAAAGTTTATATGTGTAATTATTTTTGGAGAAATAACTTACACTGGGGCAATAAACACAATGAAGGAAACTAAGTTACCTGCAACATTGTCACAAATGGAAAAGACATATATTAATTACTTCTCCTATATATATTTCTCAAACAAAAAAAAATAGATTCTATTTTTAGTGCATGTAATTATATCATCTATTTTTGAGGTGTTAATTTATTCATAAGAGTTAGTTAAGATATACTTCCTAGATCCAACTAGATTGTAATTTATAAAAGCTAGCATATTAATAGAAACAAAATAGAACCAACTTGCTTACTATGACGAAACAAATTCTATAGCTAAACAGTAAAATTCGTTGTTGTTGATTCTATGCTACGAGTGAAGTTATAAACAAGGCATGCACATAAAAATATGATTGAAATTTTACCCAAAATGCCAAAGGTGTAGACCAAAGGATGAGTATGAGAGACACTAGTCATTTTTTCTTTTCTTTCTTCTCTTCTCTAAGAAAGAAGATTAGAGCTAAAATTAAAATTAAGAGTAAAATGTAAAGGCTTATTAGTGTTTGTTGATTTTTAAACAAGGGTGATGGTCACATATTTATAGTACATGAATAAGAGTTTTATGCATAGAATTGTTACTTAATTAAGCACGACAAAATGCTGACACAATATATATTAACCCCCACTAACAAGAAAAAAAAATATAATTAAACTAGCTGGAAAACTTCTATCTCCTCCGCAACTCTAGCAAAACCAAATATTAAAAATTAGTTTAAGCACCGTCAATAAACAGTTTTCACACCATTAGACAGTAATAGTTAGGTAATAATAATATTTAAATGATATATTTTAAGATAGATATTTATAGGTGACAGTACATGCAAATTTAAACTCTTAAAAGTTACTTCATCGCTTCACTCTAAATATTTCAAAATTAAATTTTTGTTTTTAATAAATCAAAAAATAATAATCATGTTTTTTTTTTATCCTCAACATTAATTATTTATTATTCAATTATTTATCAAGACACGAGACTTAAGTTGTACGCTTTGACCAATAAACTATGCTTCATTTTTTTCATTTTATTTGTCACGTTTCACTTCATGGGAGTCAATTTGAATAATCTTCAAAAAGTAAAATTAAATTAGATTAACTTGATTTTTAAAAGTTTAAAAACTCTATAAAATTAATATTAACATAATAAAAAATACATCTTAATTCATACCGTTTAACTTTTAAAAAACAAAACCAACCGCGAGGAGTTGGGGGGGGGGGGGTTGTAAATCGGGTCATTAATTAGGTAATTATAAATTAAAAAATAATGAAGATAATTGATAATTTAATAAGAAGTTCAAAGAAATTATAATTACGGTTTAAATTTAATAATAATAATTTAAAACATGTTTTAAGATAACGATGCAGGTAACTTAATTCGAAAAAAGGAATGGGACATAGCATTTCGTGGCCGTCTATTTTTGGAGGACTGAACTTTTAGTCCATTGCACTTTCACCAGAAGCTTGTACAGTACTTTTTAAAAACAAAATTACAGTTACATAGGAGATCTGATAACAGAAAGAGAAAAAGAAAGTGGTAAATATTTACTCGATATTTACGTTAAATTAATTAAAATTAAGTAATTAATTAAATAAATAAAAATATACATTAACTAGTTATAATAAAATAATAGTTATTGATATGTAGGGGCGCGGTCAGCCTTATGTTAGAGGGTCATCCGAATCTTCTACGGTGAAAAATATTATTATGTATGTATGGTTAAAATTATCTTTTATGTATGTATAGTAGATTTTGATTTCTGATTTTTTGACCAAATTAAGTCATTATTTAAACTAATTCACCAAAATAATACGTTTTTAATTTTTTCTACAAAACTAGTATAAACGTATTTCTGAGTAACGTTTTAGGGTATTTTTATTTTAAAAATTCAACTGTCAAAAACTGACAAAGCTGACGACGTTAAATGAATAAATATACTCTTGAGTAACATTTTACGCCGAAACGTTACTCAAGAGTACGTTTTTGGAGCTGTTGTCTGCATTTGGTTGTATCCTGCATCTGGCATGACTTATTAGTAATAAATGTGTCCTGGCTGGTATAATGAGGTAGAAATGATGCTAGAGGGATTAGTATTTGGTTGCTAGTCTTTTTTCGTAAAGAGACAATTGCTAAAAATTAGTCTTTTTAAGTTATCTTTTTTTATGGGTTTTAACTAATGTTATAAAGTGTGCTGGAATGAAATGCGTGGAGGGTCAGATGGTGCTATTATTAATGATGTTGATGTGTGTCTGTGTCATTGTTCAATAATGAGAAAACTTATTATAGTGATGTGGTTGCTCTTTGTGCTTTCGGAAGATTTCGCTTTAGATCTCTTGCATCGCAGGAGGAAGGGTTTGAAATTTCCCTAATTGCAGAAGGGTTTTAGGCAAATGGATTTGAAATTAAAAATTATAATTTAAGGTAATTGGGTTTGCAATTAAAACTCACAATTGATAAAAACGACATCATGTATTTTAGTGGGGTGACAAATAATTGATTTTTATTAAGAGTGTCGGTTTACCCCCAAAAACGTACTCTTGAGTAACGTTTTACACCCAAAACGTTACTTAGGAGTACGTTTATTCATTTAACGTTGTCATCCCCGTCAGTTTTTGTCCATTGAATTTTAAAAATAAAAATGCCCTAAAATGTTACTCAGAAATACGTTTATATTAGTTTTGTAAAAAAAATTAAAAACATATTATTTTGGTGAACTAGTTTAAATAATAACTTAATTTGATCAAAAATTCGTTGAATTCTCTTCATGTGTTTAGTTCTTCAGATTTAGAAATCCTTATGAAAAAATTTAACCCAACATTATTAATATGTTGATTTAACGTAAATACTTGTTACAAATAGTTTTTACTGAATCGAATTAATAAATATATATTATGTGAAAAAGTAAAGCCATAGATCTTGGTTGTTAGATAGAAGTATTTTATTTGACCTAGGAACTTTAAAAAAATTGGTGCTTTTAACCCAGTATCTAAGCTAACCTAGTCAGCTTAATACCCCTTTGATAGAAACTATGTTCGGTGGCAGCACTTTATAACCTTGTGTTTCCAAGAACAAAATGACAAAAACATCCCTTAATGTTGGGATAAATTAATTAATTAAGCAATTCCTTAAACGTACATAATTATAAGTAATTTTGATCTTTTAATTTCGTTGAAAATGGTCATCTTTTATTTCGTTAAACATTTTAGTGTGTTGAAAATGGTCAACTGTCATGTACGTATTTGATGGCAATATAATTTGTTCAATTAGCAAAATCATTATGTTAAGTATGGAGATTAGCTAAGTCAAAGAAATGAAATAAATGTGTTAAGACGCCACAAAAGAACTTGTCAAACAAATGCATCCAGTAACGAACGATCAAGTGACATATGGCTGGCTGATTAATGGACAAAATATTAGATTATCGTCTACTGGGCTATGGTATCAAAATTTTCGATCTAACTCAAAAATGATCATTAGAGATCTGACGAGAGGGAATTGCTCGAATGGTAAGCACTTCTCACTTCCAACCCGAAGGTTGTGAGTTTAGTCACCAAGGAAGCAAAAAGGGTGGAAGCTCCTAGGAGAGCGTAAAAAAAAATCCTTAGAGTTCTTGTTTAAAATGTCCTTTTAAGTTGTAAAAAAAAAAACCATCATTTACTAAATAATCGCCTAAAAATCATTTGATGATATATTGTATTAGACATGACCTAATTAAAATTCAGATGATAGTTTAGCCATTTTTTAATCCATATCCAATATAAGCAGATCATATATTTTATTTATCGAGGCCCCCATTTTATCACCCCCTGGTTGTATATCTCGTTACAAAATAAGTGATCATTTGGCCTTCAAGATAATACCTTGGGAAGTGCCGATTATTTAGATGCATAACATGTACTTGCATCTCTTTTACGTGTGATCAACATTTTGCTCCTTTCTTTGACTACCTAGTTTTCCATGGTGGAGGCGGAGCTAGGTGGGATTCATGGATGCAGACGAACTTATTAGCTTTTTTATATATCTTATATTTGTATTAGAAAATTAAATAAATATATGTATATTAACATGTGGGTTATAAATATATGTATATTAATATGTGAACTCACAAATAAAATTAATTTAGAACCCCTAAATTTCTAACTCTGATTCCGCCCATGCATGAATCCCTTTTTTTCTAAGTGAACACATTATGTAATTCCATCAATTAAATACAACATTAAAACTCCTCAATGTAGTTTTCTGAATAAGATCTGAATAAAATCATATGTATATAATTTTTTATTTTTAACTGTGTGAAATTAAAAAAATTGATATCGATTAATCCTCAATATTCTTTTTTCTTTTTTATTCAGATAACAAACTTATTACCGATAATATAAACAAATGAGCAATGTGCTTCCATCAATTTGAACGTGACACTAGAAATTCAACACGAAGTCTATTCCAGTCCTGAATTAAAAGAAGAAAAAAGAAGAAACTTATGCATACTAATAATAATTGCATATATACAGTACTACTACTTGTTTATTATTGACCGTCAAATTAAATGGATAGGTATTAAACCACCTTTTTTTTACTCCAATAATTCACAACTTTCCGCCTATTTCAGATTCTTGCATTATATATTGTGACCTTCCCTTTACTTTTTTTTTAAAAAAAATTATTCCCTTTTTTTTCCCTTTCAGGTGCTAAAAAACATAGCAGTATCTTTTATAAAAGAAATTATAAATATATATATGTATATACGTAACACTTATTTAACAGTACTTAAATGCCCCTATAACTTGCATCTGTCATTAGCAAAGTACTATACAAATACTATATTAATGCAGTTATCATACAATAACTTTAACGGGTAGTTCGAAAATTCAAAAAATAACGCATAAATTATTGTGCCATCAGCAGGTGCAGCTAAAGCATATTAGTGGCCTAAAGCGAAAATTAAACGGTGTCTTAAACTTGTATTGTTAATAACTTTTATGTGATTGATATCTTCTGATTTTCAATTAATAATATAACTATTTTTATTTTAAATTATTTTCATGAGATATAGTACTTCAAATCTGTCAATTTTCTTCTAATATTTCCTTCATTTGTCATGAAAAATTAACTTTTTCTACAAATAGTATTCAATATTTAATAAAAAATAATAATGTATAACCTATTATTATTAAAAATGAGGCCCCTTAAATTTGGGGGCCTAAGACGCATGTCTTTTTATTAACAATGTCGAGCCATCCTTGACCACCAGTTTCAATCTGGATTGAGAATAGTCGGAATAGCTCGATCGGTAGAGCAGTGGATCGAAAATCTTGTTAGTATCTTATTAGTATTTTTTTCCTTAAACTTATGTAGCATTAGTTATACAGTATTCTATTATGTATTACGAAAATAATATGTTTGGTAATTGATATTCTTTTTCAATCTATGTTATACACTCCATTATGTATTAATGTGCGTATTACTAATATCATGAATTCCTAGGTATTAATATTGTAATAATTTTAATGCATACATTAATATGATAAGAAATCATTACCCCTTAAAACATTTTTACATCTTTTCCACCATAATAGTGGAGGTTATCTTTGTAAATAATATATTTTATGCAAATATGCATGCTATTTTTAATGCACCAAACAATGCATTAAATAATCTTGGGAACTTACATAAATATATTATGATAAAAAAATATTTACCATTTATAGCAATAATAATTTTTTTTTTCCATTTAATCACTTTTAATCAATTTATAATACAAATTTAATACATATTACAAAGAACAATTTATTATTCACATATAATAAAAGTTTTAATGATGGTTAATACGTTTATCATGATACAATGTGTCAAATTTTTACCAAACAAACATAATATATTTCAAAAAACAATTATAATTCATATAAATCGCATACATAATTCACTTTTAATACATATTGCAGATTTAACATAGTGTTGCTATAAATGGTAATAAATAAAAAGTATCGCTAAAACCAGTAATTATTTATTAAAATGTACCAATTTATGTAATTTTTCCAATAATTAATCTATATATGTATAATCAATACAAACATAACTAATACATTCATTGCTAATACAAGCATTACTAATATATTCCATTTAGCATTATTCTTATATACTCTGTCAAACGACCCGTAAATTTTTATGTATATATAAAGAGTAACAACACATGCTTTAGATTGATTAGTCATAAAACTACCTTTAAGACAGAGGTTATGCAATGTATTTTATTTATAATGCACCAAAGTGTGATCAAATCAAATATTGTATAAGAAATAATCTTAGGATAATTAATGCAAAGTATTGCTAGTGTATGCATTACTGATATACTCTATTCAACATTGTTTTCACAAATTCTATCAAACTATTCTTAAAATTTTGTTAGGTACTTAATCGTAGACATCAAATATTGTGGACTCTATAAGATGAGTCCAATTTTAGTTAAAGTTCTTGGAGATTACATTACTGTAAACCCATTTTTAAAAGTGTCATATCAAATATCTCATAAACTCTTTGATATTTACAAAGAGATCAAGATATAACTAGACTCTTTTTGTCAGTCAAATACTTTAGGAAGAATCACAAATAAATCAAAATAATCATACATTCAAGTAATATGTCAGTAACATTCTCAAATCACGAAAAAAATTTGGAGAGAAGAATCAGAAAGAAATATATTTATACCACATTATTTATCAATAAAACTATATTTATTTATATTTTATTTATAATTTCAATTATTTGCTATCACTTTGAAAACAACTATTTATAAATATATTAAACACGTTAAGTGTTCCAGGTGAACTTGTAAACTGTCATAAGCAAAAGGGTATTGCGCTTTATCTCTAATTGCTTTTTAAATGTCACCTGTCATTACCCAATTCATAAGTAACAGAGTTTGTGTTTCTGGTTACATGTGTTACATGATCTCATCATGAAAACTCCTCCTTGATAATTTCATTTATTTAAGAATTAGCGATGAACAATATAAAAATTTAATTATCTAGAAACTATTTAGCGATAAATTAACTAGAAATTGTCCATCGATTTCATTGCCAATTTCATATTTTTCTAGTAGTGACCTATAGAAAATCAAGAAACAAGCTCCATTTCTACTTTATAATAAATAGGGAGTATTCAATTTGTTGCCATAAAAAGGTACTTTTGCCGAACCTTTGAACAAGTTAGGATTGATTTTTGAAATATATATTACATCTTTATAGTTGATTATCGATTGCATGAAGAAGATAACATTTAATTTACATGGTAATCCTTCCATCAATAAAGTAAGATATCAAGATTTGTTTACCCTATTAAAATAAGTTTCTAGCCTTAGACAAACATTACAAGGATTTTATTAGATGCGGATTTAGAATTATTTTTTTAGGACTAAAACCATTTATATATATGGAATATAATTGGCTATGAAAGTCATTACTATGTCCTTTCCATACTCGTTTCGCCAAAATCATTGGTGCTATATATCTTGATATTTATTGTTTTAAAAAGGTATATTAATCATTTCAATTTTAATAATGTATATATAGTAACACTGGATTTAGATGTCTGTACCCTGATCGGACAGAGTAGCACGTTGGGTCATTAAATACAATTTGTCCTAATTATTTTTGAAGTGATCTAATTATGTAAATTTAACTGTGTATATTGTAATTTATTGAGCAGCTGAAGGTAACAAGTTCTGGTCATAATAAAGTTGCATGTAATTAATTAAGCTAATCACTTATAATCTATTGTGCTTAATGTTATGATATATTTTCTTAATTAATGATAATCTGGGACCAGGTATAGATTTTCTTCTTTACAGTTCATATCCTCCCTTCATTAACTTAGCCAATTAGTTGATACAAAATAATTGATTAATGGATATAAGATTCAGTAGAGTTAATAGAAACGAAAATCTCTACATCGTAATTTAATTATGGAATTTTAAGTGGATTCTTTATGCTGATTAGTGATTAGTTAACTTTTGAGCATGAATAACACCAAAAATCCATATCTTAACATGATATAATTAGAGTCACACTCATTTCAATTATCAATTTATCTAATGTTGAATACTCATATTATATTGTTTACGCTTCAGCTGACAGATCTGGACGTACTAGACAGAATGTTAATAGTCGCACATGGTTTGTGGCATGGGAAAGTGGACTCTTCATGTGGTCTTGATCAATCTTCAACTATCGAAGCAAATTCTAAAATTGAGTCATGCCCGAAATTCATTTCTTTTTAACTCAATTCAATAGCCGCACAAGGAATAAAACCAGGAACAATATTTGCAGCGTTATAATAACTTTACTTAAATAATAATTTGAACTGTCACTATACAACAAATGTTAACTACCACTTAGTACTTTGAGAAAGTGATATATATACACTTTGAAAGTCTTTTTAATTTGATTGGAGTTGCCATCAGTTGTTGTTGGAGAAACCAATAGTGTTAAAAGTGCACTTCCACTATATGAATTTTATTGTATTCTACTTGCAGTTTGGAGAAACTTTTTCATTAATAAAGTATTTTTAATGTAACAATCATTTTCCTATTTAAGAATCACATAACAGAGTTCTTAATTTGACATTTGGAAAGTTACTTTTTATCAGATAGATTAAAGAACATAATTTTGTAAGATTGGCTAACACTAAGAATCACATAAAAAAATGTTCATCAACATCTGGAAAGATTTAAGTTGCTTTTATTTAGAAAATTATATGTTCAATAATTACAGAATGTACTAAATTTGGTACAGTTGGATGGCATAATAATATCACTTCATTCCTACCTAGATGATACAACAAAATTGTTGAAGGAGAAGGAAGCTGACGATTGGAACACGCCAAAGGAACAGGTCCAATGCAGCTGACTGGCGTGTCTGCAGCAAGTGTTGATGAGGAAGGAAGCTAACGATTGGAACATGTCAAAGGAATAGGTCCAACGAAGCTGATCGACGAAATATAATCCTAATTAACATAGGTAGTCTAATCGTAGTGTGACTCTAATTCTTCAGCAGTGCTGTAAACTCCAGTCAGCTTCGTAGTATCTATTCCTTCAACATGTCCCAGTCCTCAGCTTCCTTCTTCATCGCTTCCTTCGTCATCAACACTTGCTGTAGACAAGTCAGTCAACTGCGTTGGACCTGTTTCTTTGACATGTTCCAATCGTCAGTTTACTTCTTCTACTTCCTCATCAACAGTTGCTGCAGACACGCCAGTCAGTTGCGTTTGACATGTTCTAATCGTCATTTTCTTTCTTTTTCAACAAAAATATGGACAGAACATAAAGTTGTAATTTATGAAATATTTTCAGTATGCAGAGTCAAAGTTTCATTACTAGTAGTTCCTTCAAACTTTCAAGTATCTTCAGCTAGTTTTGAGAATAAAACTCAATTTTTATGAAATAGGAAATTATTGCTAGTAGTAACGACTGGTCACAAATCTATTAGCTTTGATGAAAGAGATAAATTTGTAAGGATAGCAAGTAGCTAATTTGGTCTATACTAATAAACATATAAATTGAAATGCTGAGGTTGAGGTCATCGGTTCTATGGTGTAGTGGTTAGCACTCTGGACTTTGAATCCAGCGACCTGGGTTCGACTCCCAGTAGGACCTCTTTTTTTTTTTATTTTCTTGCTATCAAATTTTGGTTGGTTTTAATAGCAATGCTATACACCGAGGGTGTGTTTGGTACGGAGAAAAATGTGTTCTCGCAAAACATGTGAGTTTCTTATTTATTATCTAACGTTTGTTAGCTAAGCAAAAAATATCATCTCAAGAGTATTTATATGTTATCTAGCAAAACACTACGGGGGTGGGATATTGCGGAGAGTGAGAGGTCGGGGTGTCCGAAATTAGGATTGTCAGGGGGAGGAGGACATCATGTTAGATGGGCGATAAAGAGATAATGAACTTGAAATGTCACTTATATAACGCATTTATCTACTTTGATTGAGAAAGTCATTTTTCTCAATTTTAAAAAACTTGTTTTACTAACGGACAAGTACCAACACACCCTGAAAGCCAGATCCTTCTACAGGCCGAACCCATTTCGCAAAATTATAAGCCCAACAAATACAATAACTAAAAAGATCCAATAAAGGTTTAGGCCACAAAGAAGGCAACATTGGTGGGACATGGCCCAATTCACAAATACTAGCAATTTATTGAAGTTTAACCATCTCTAAATTATCTGATATTCATATTTCAATGGGGAACTTACTAAATACCCATTCGGCCATCTAGTTTATCGATATGGCCTAAGTATACACTACCTATATACTTCCGCTATATAAATTTGTGTGCACACTATTCATTTTTATGGCGACCCTCTTTCTAAAATTCTTTGTTCGCTAGAAAAAGTTTCGTTATATATATATATATATATATATATATACCAATGTTATGTAATACAGGGAGGCCAGATCATTCTACAATACAAAACTCAAATAGCAAAATTATAAGCCCAGTAAGATATACATGGAAAAAAAAATTGGGCCAGAAGAAGTAGATCTTGTTCCTTTAATTTATACTTTAAACAACTAATTTAACTTATCATTTTTCTCCACTAAAATATGGTATAACTAAGGATAAACAGATTCAATTCGAGTTAAAGTTGAAAGTAGGTATTTTCATTCTGAGTGAAGAGCAAATCTATCATTAATTGAAATTCGAGTGAAAGAACAATTTTATGTTCAACATCTTATTTATTCGCGCTTAATGTTAAAAATCGTTAAACCTTTTTGTAAGCTTATATGATAAAGAACAACCCTTCTCCTTTCCATTTCCTTTTTTTCTCTTATAAGCCAGAGTGTCAAAATGTATTTCACACGATTCTAGTATTGTAAGGCAGAGGTAAGATTCTACCTCCTTCCATTCTCTCTTTGGGGCATATCTATTGTAGCCCCTTGAGGGGATCTTTAATTAAAAAAGAAAATACAAAAAAGTAGGAGTAATTTTATGTAAAGTTAACAAGTTGTACCTAACAATAAATAAATATCTAAAAATAAATTAACGGTAGAAACTAGAAAGCATAGAATATTTAATAGGTGACAAATTAAGAACTAACGATATATTTAGTAAAGGCGTAAATTTAACAATCGCTTATCTCGTTTCTAATTTTGTTTCATCTTTAGTTTAACAAAATATTACATACCAACTACTTTTTATTTGTTTGAACTGTTCTCTCATTTTTTGTCTTATAATGATTGAAGATTGCTTATTTGAATAGACAAAAAAGAAAAGGAGAAAAAAACAAACAAATAAATGGCTACACATTTGGCACTTGGCATGCATCATATTAATCTTCATTATGTTAATATAATTCCAACTAATAACTCATCTTTGTTGAATACTAATATTTTTATTTTTTGGGACACCTCTGCCTTTTGCGTCATGCTTGTGTACTTGAAAAAATGTGGTCAGCTTTCCAACACGTTGGCTATTAATGTTTGTATTTTTTTTTTTAATCTCTTCACAATGTTAACATATTATTTGAAGACATATAACACAGTAATTTTTCAAATTTTTTCACGGTAATTCATTATTTTCTTTATTCCAATTTATATGACTTGTTTTTTTTTTTAATCAGTCTAAAAAAAATTATACATTTCTACAATAAGTAGAAATTCAACTTTAAAATATTTATTTTACTTTTAATAAAATGATTTATAACCACACAGATTTTTATTATTTATTTTAGACCATAAATTTCGAGAGTCTTCCTTTATTTCTTAACATGGGATGCTAGACTCATGAAGCCCCACGTCCCATTATTCATGGATGGCATAGTGATGGAAATAATTGGATCTCTTGTGTTTTTGTTCTGGAATAACCTAAGCATCGATATAATTTGCTGTAATTAATAATGATAATATAGCTAATAGCATTCAACTTTGCCGGCATGCAGATGAACTCCAACACTGAATTTGGAATAATATGTGGGATTGATTTTGCTTTAGGTTTAAGTTCAAACTCTATTTCATTTTATTGACACCTTTTTTTTCTTTCTTCTAAATTAAAAAAAAAATTCTAATCTTACTTTGACATTAGTGAAACTACTACTTCTTTTTAAGTATTATCTTTTTGTCTCTTTTTATATAACTCTATTTCATCAGATATCAAATTTAAAAAAATAAAGAAAATTTTGTTACGTTTATAAATTATTTTTATTAACATCATTTTAGTATTTACTTTTAGTTGACTTTTTCTCACAATAAAATATTAAATGTGATTAAATAAGAATAAAATAGGAATAGTACCACTAATACGACATCCTCAATTAGACGAGCTAAAAAATAAATATCACTTAAATTATGACAAAAAATAAAAAAGATTATGATACATTAAAATACTTTTTAACTTAGAAAATATTACTTATGACATTAAAAATAAGGTTCTATTTTGAAAGTAAGTATAGTTTGTTACCACTCCATTTGCATTTAATTTAATTTAATTTATTGTTATATGTTATTTATTAATTTGACTAAACAATTAGTGTGATACAATATTTTTTGTTACCTTGACTTGTTTCTTTTTACCCGCTATTTGTAAGCCGTAAAAGTCACATTAAAAGAGTTAAAAGAGAGAAAAGAGGCAAAAAAGGCTGAGTTTCAAATTCCCATTTTTTGTTTGTTGTCCCGAGTCTCTTCCTCCTCCTTCAATCATTTCAATTCCAACTCACACACTCTTCTTCCAGCTAATAATAAACAACTTCATCTCTACTTATCAAAATTCACTGCTTCCAACCAACAAACGCCGTGCGCCGTCGCCGTCTCCGCCGCCGGGATCTGGCGCAATGACTCCGCGTGGCTGACTTGTTCTACGCGTCGACAGTTGAAGTAATACTAATAAAAAGTTGAGAGAGAAGAGAACGAAGTCACCTTTTTTTCGTTTCCTTTCTCTTTCGTTTTCATTGACCTTTTCCTTATTCAACTTGTACTACTAGATATTGTATCCTTTGCTTTATTTTGATTGATTGAGAGAGAAGAAAGGGATAAGGAAAAAAAAAAAGAGAGATGTATGGAGTGGCTCCGCCCAAAAGTTCAGATTCCGGCGGTGGTGCAACCAATCAGGCCGCCTTTATACGGACTTATCAGGCCTGGAAGGGAAGTAATGTAAGTGATTGACCTTTTTCCTCAACTATTCTATTTTGAGACTATATGTTGGGATCTCAGATTTTCTTTTGGAACTTCATACACAGGATTCTATTTTTTCCCAAAAGTTTGATTAATTTGTAATTGTTTCTTTGATATTTTATCTATTATATTACCTGTTTGAGATCGTTGAATAGCTACTAGTGATTTTAGTCCCCCCGTTTTTCCCTGAACTTAATGGATTGTTTAAACTTTTACCTGTTGAATTTAGCTTTAAATACTTGATAGTTATGGAATTATTTTGTAATATACTGTAAATGTTAGTTATAGAATGATGGAAAAGGCCGACAGGTAGTTGTTGTTTGGACCTCTGATTGTGGTCCTTTTGAAACAACTAAAGAGCATTGATTCTGTCGCTTCTAAGCTTCACTTCACCTAGTGGCATGAACGGTGGTGGTTCAAAGATAAGATTATTCAACTTTAGATTTTCTTTTTGGGTGTGATGGCATGAACGGTGGTGGTTCAAAGATAAGATTATTCAAGTCAATTGAAAAATGAAATTATGATACTAAAAGATATGGAAGTACAACTACTTTTGCTCTCAGAATAGCTGTTGCTGTCATAGTGGGCAGATTCCTGCAGTTTGTAGGGTTTAGTGCTCAATGGACTCTGAAGTGCAGGGAATTATTTGGTGGTAAATATTTCAGGTTTCAGTGTAGGTAAGGGTTTTGTATTTGATGCAAAGTAGGAGAAGTCTCTCTGCAGGAAACAAAAGTAGCAATAATTGCACTGATATCCCTTAGTCGTCTTCTCTTACAAGTACCTACTGTAATTCCATGAGAGCTTTAACTGCTGTAAAATTAACTCTAATGAAAGAAAACACAGTAAAGAGGCATTTGTAGACTATCCAAACCTTTCCTATTCATATGATATACTTGGAAAAATTAAGTTGACACTACCATACTTAACCAAAAAAGATAGTAAAAATAATAATTTCACAAATTTTCTGTAAAATATGACAAATAAGGTAAACACCAAATACCTTTAATACCTTTATGAGGAAACCTCAGAAGGAAAGATAGATAGTAAAAAAAGAAGCAAATAAGGTAAGCAGAAATCAATAAGCTAATTAAAGCTCTACAAAACTTTGAGATGCCTCAAAATTCTAGTTCGCGCTAAAATGAAGCAACTACATGTACTATTGACAAGCTCTTCAAATTAGATGTATTATTGCTATTTTTTGACATTTCTTTGCAATAACAAAGCTTCTTAAGGCACATATGTCGTGATTGTGCATACTTTTTTCTTGACATTAGTGCCTCTTGATTATGCAGAAATTTATTCTTCAAGGAAGGTTCATTTTTGGACCTGATGTCAGGTCAGTCTTTATGACTATCTTCCTAATAGTCGCCCCAGTTGCTGTTTTTTGTGTCTTTGTTGCGAGGAAACTGGTGGATGATTTTTCTGGTGACTGGGGGTGGTCGATTATGGTTGTAGCCGTTGTTTTCTCAGTATATGTAAGTGTATATTTTTGCTTCCACTGACAATATCATTTGGATTTTGCTTGTGTTTAATCTTCCTTTTAGAAATTATATAGGATTTCTTCTATAATAAGTGAATTTATTGGATTGGTTTGTTAAGAGTCTTTGTTCTTTCTGACTCTGTGCCATTGATTCCATTATTATTAGTGAAGCATATTGGAGCAATTCCTTTATATTTATACAGATAGGGGACATAATTCATATGGATATAATAAGTTTTGCTAGGGCTGCTTTATGAAATATCTAACATGATAGCTGGATTGCTGTGTGTCCTTCTCAATACCATGATGTTAGTTCATTCTAAAAACTTGACTACTTTCCCTAATAGTTTGACTGCCTGTTCCTTGGCCAATGTTGTTCATTTTTCTCAGGTTATTCCTTTTCCTGGTTACATGATTGTAATTCAATATTGACATTGGATGATGAAGTGAGTATGATAGAAACCAAGATGAAAATAAAACTTTACTGATTAAATGAAGTGCAAGAATCTTAAACACTGCATTAATCAATAACTAAGTCCGTATGGAGTGGACAAATCTCCAAATATAAAAACAAATTAATACTTTTCTTCTTCTTACCGGATCTCTGCTAGATACATATATTTATACTAAGCATAAAGATAACTCTTGACACAAAAATAGTTACTGCTGTAGATAACTGCCTAATAACTACTGTAGATAACTGCTAACTGCTGCCTATAACTATTATAGATAACTACTGCTTATATATTTTATCCTCTTTAAAAAGAAACTAAGATATACAAGTAGTCGTATCAGAGTAGTTGGAAACGATAGGTGATGAACATACTTATTTTGCACCAGTAGCTGGAACCTGGAGCAGACATGGTTATATATGGCAGAAAGCTTTTGTGATTGTGATGATTTAAGATTTCTGATTTTGACTGTAATGGATGTCGGCATTTATAACTTTGTACCTCAGACACATTTTAAAGTAAGAACACTATCTGAATAGTTGAAGACATTGCTAAGTACTTGGCTCTTTTGATATGCCCGTAAAAAAGTGTTGGATCGATGATTATGTCAATCGTGTCTACTCAAAAGTCAAAACAAGGGTTGGATATATCGTGTCCAGACAGTGCAGCTTATATTTTGAAGATGTGTGGGGTTTCAAATATTTAGTCCATGTTCTTCCAGTTTTTCTGGTTGCACAAACCGAACCACTGCCCTTAACAGATATGGATGTTGTTTTCGAAAGAGTGTTTACTAGACTCTATTGGTATTGTTGATCAACAATTGAAATCATCTGGGCAAAAAGGGCGTGGTGTATTCAAACAAAGTGAAAGTCCTTTTACAAAGAGCATGAGGGATCTAGCATTGTCTCAGGGTAATTAGAAGCTAGGGAGGAGAGAGCCAATAGTTTCTCGCCCGACATGGTAAACAAGGTTTATGCAATGCCAAGCTAGGAAGGGAATAGGCACGTATGTTTCTGAAGGTAGAGCAGTGATGCGATCCTTGTGCAAGTCCATATAAAAGCTGCTGATAAGTTGGGAGAATCAAGCTAGTCTGCTATTGCAACGGAGATCATAATGACAAAGTTTAAAAAACGGTGAAGATTGTATAGTGCATCTTTGGGGGTAATGTATCACTGCTACTTTCTGATGACAAAAGTTAAGATTTATAAATCTTTACTTATCCGGGGGTCAGTGCTCTCCAGCTAAAGTTAGCTTTGAAGGTCTTCAGAGATGGGCCATTTGTGTGAAGACCGAGCATGAGAGTCTGACTAGGAAGTCAGTGAACTTGCTGGAGTTGAAAAAAATCCTTCTTGTTCTCTTTAGTTTTAGAAGCAGAACACATCGATTGCCAACAGTTTGAGAAGTTTTGTACTTCATTCTCAAAAAAATGACACTTCAGATATGCTTGACAGTTAACATTGCATGGTGTTTTGAAGAGATTCAACTAATTTATGAGGAACCTAGGGAATCTTGAGGAGAAGAATTATAGTTAAATATTCACTTTATTCTAGAATGGCGTTTTCTTCTTAAGAAATAACTGAAATGACAGAATCTTTTACCATAAATGAATTTCCCCTTTCTTTGGTTTACAGATATGAATTCTTTTACAAATCCACATTTCTAACTGGACACATAAAAAGTTTATGCCCAAAAATAGAGATAATAATATGTACCTTATATGTGGTTCAATTTTAGGTAGCAGAAATGTGCCAGATTTCATTGCGCTTTCTCTGTGTGCAGAATTGCAATAGTTGGAATTTTCTCCCTTACTTGATCTTTTACTGTGTTGGCCATACCTTAGTGCTTTGGTAATACTGGCTTTATATTAGCTTTCTAAAGCATTACTCCTTGCATCTCATCTTGTTTTTGCGTTAGTCAGTTCATCATGGAAAATTTGAAGTTACTTGAATATTCTCTGCCGTACAAGGGAGTGAAACTAGGTTCTTGTAGTCTTATGTTTACTTTTTTTACATCACATAAGGTAGAACTTTGTTTTCCGAGAGTACACAACGTAGCAGATAACCTTCTGAATTATTAGTAGGAAAAAGTTCGTAATGTTTCAGGCTGATGTTCTCAAATAAATTAACTATTTAATAGGTAGTTTTTACTGTATCATTACTTTACTACTACAAAATTGTGTAGATTTATGAGTCGGAACATATAATAATCATCATTTTTTAACAAAGGTCATAGTGCTTCTTCTACTGACTTCTGGAAGAGATCCCGGTATAGTTCCTCGCAACCTTCATCCTCCAGAACCAGAAAACTTTGAAGGGAGTGCTCTAGCTGGACCTGGTCAAACTCCCCAATTACGTTTACCCCGCATCAAGGATGTGACTGTCAATGGAATAACTGTGAAAACCAAATATTGTGACACCTGCATGTTGTACAGGCCTCCACGTTGTTCACACTGTTCAATTTGTAACAACTGTGTGGAACGTTTCGACCATCACTGCCCCTGGGTTGGACAATGCATTGGATTGGTGAGTATCTGGTTCTAAATACAAGCATCTTCTTTTGCCAGTAGAAGCTGTAAAAAAAGAAATGCTATTCCACTTAGTTCTTGATCCTACAATGCATTCATGGCATTTCCCAATAATAATCCTCCCGATCAATGGTAATTTGTATCATACGTTGGTGGTCATTGATAATTTATTTTTCCATTTAGTTCTGAATTCGTTTGCAGTATGAAGATAAATTGCATGTTTCTTTTTTCCTTTAGTTCCTCTTTTCTAGTTATTGAACTTCTCAGGCTGTGGCCTAATCTGCACTTGTCCATGCACATCTAAGCTCGTCTTTATGAGAAAACCTGTAGTGCATAGCTAGGCAGTCACTTATCTTTCCTAAAAGACGCTTTCTGCCATTTATAATTTGTTTTTCTGTCTTTCTCCTGAATCCATAGAACTTCATCCTAAAAAACATATTTCTGAATAATAATTTACTTCCTCTATAAGTAATTAGGTTAGAACAGCGCATGAAGGAGCTGCAGTTTGTCCATTTACATTTTCTTCCATAAACTCTTCAGGCTAAGGCTTTGTAGCTGATATTGTCATTCTTGCAATGGTATGTTTTGACCAAGTATTTACAACAAAGCAGATTTGATACTTTTCTTCGCACTGAGAATCTTTGGAACAAAACGGGTGTCCTCTTTTTATTTCATTTATATGTTTAACGAAGTCTTTTAAGACAGACCTTTAATGGTATATTTCCCCTTTATCATAACCCATTGAAAGAATCTTGCTCTTGAAGCTGTGATTCTGGTAATACGGTTGAGACATGTCTTAGACTTTGGATTTTATAGTTTTACTGGCAGACATTATGCTGGTCACGCAGCAAAGGCTTACTTCCGTAATGTCTGGGCATTCAGAGAAGTTTTTGTAATGTTAGTGCTGTAGCTTTTTTAATCTAATTATATTATGTTTGTTGGTGCAGAGGAATTACCGTTTCTTCTTCATGTTTGTCTTCTCAACAACCCTTCTTTGCTTGTACGTGCATGGCTTTTGCTGGGTCTATATCAAAAGGATCATGGATGGTGAACAGACGTCAATCTGGAAGGCAATGGCCAAGACTCCTGCTTCTATTGTGCTAATCATTTATACATTTATATCAGTTTGGTTTGTTGGTGGCTTGACCGTCTTCCATCTGTATCTTATTGGCACAAATCAGGTATTGTCATGTTCTTCAAACTTAATCCGCTTCTTTTTCCTATTCGAAGAATCAAACTTCTTACCCTCATGTTCTATTTCTCTATCATGTTGACATTTGAATCTTGTGTGGTTGCAGTCAACATATGAGAATTTCAGATATCGGTATGATAGGAGGGTCAACCCTTATAACAAAGGTGTACTTCACAACTTCTCAGAGATATTCTGCACTAGTATACCTCCTTCCAAGAACAACTTCAGAGCCAAAGTGGCAAGAGAACCTGGAATACCACCTCGTGAAGTTGGAGGTGGTTTTGTTAGTCCAAACATGGAGAAAACAATGAGTGATTTAGAAAGGGGAAGGAAGCCTTCTTGGCATGAAGAAAGGAGAGGAGCAAATGAATTTGAAGGACAGACTAGAAATGATAATCAGTTAGATAAGGACGAAGAGCTATCAGTTATATCCGCAGAGCTAAATGGTGCCACATTGCCAGATGGGCGTAGTATACTACATCCGAGGCGCTCTAGTTGGGGAAGAAGAAGTGGAACCTTGGAAATACCACCTGATGTAGTTGCTATGGCATCTGAAATTGGAGATTCAAATAGGATAACTGTCAGTAATAGCGCTTTCTCAACCGAAAACCAGCGATAGTGATTGACCTTGGTGTTGTTTTAAGCTATTGTAAAAGAACTGACAATTGTAAAGATCATTAGCCAGAGTTTATGGGTGGGATGAGCCCTTCTGACTTTAACTTCTTTGTGTGTATATGATTTATATTTTTTGTTTTGTTTTAAAATTTTCTTCTTGTGTGAAAGGCAACAGAAATTCTTTGCAATGTGTTTATTTTGCAAGGTTGTTCAATGTTAATTACTGGCAAGGCAAAATGAAGAAAATGCATCCAGTCTGACGTAATTTATAAGAATTGGGATTTAGGTATATATCAATGGCCTTTCTCGTGAAGGGAAAGAAGTGAATAAAATAAAAATGGGAGCATCTCTCAGAATTTAGTAATTTATAAAACATCAGTAACACCACCACATGAACTGTATTGTGCAACAAGAAAAATTTTAGTACAAATTTCTTTGAAGGAACCAAAAAAGATTATGGAGTTCATTTTATAAAGCCAATCTTTCTTCACTGCATGCTCTGAACCCGTTTCATTATGAGCATGCTCATCTCCATGTATCGTTTTGCACAGTGACTTAAACAATTATATTCACTGGAGCTGAACTTGCTTCCAGGAGTACCAGTCACGCATTTGTCCCAGCAGGAACTTGTAAACTTTGCAACTACTTCATTGACCATGGCCCTTTCCTTCTCTTGCTGCATAAAAGGAATAAATCAGGCGCAAATATTAGAAAACTGTAGGCACAGGGAAAAGCAGACACCAACATTCAAACCGAAAAAGTGGCATATTGACAGAATTATATACAAGTTGGGGCAACTAAATCAAATCAAGCGGTCAAGTCATGCACCGTCTTCTTCCAACACAACTAAGAACCTAATATTTGTGGAGACATCTCAAAACACTGCAGATAAATCAGCATGGAACTCTGACATTGGCAAATATATAACAGTAAAAACGATAAGACGTGGGCAGACAAGAAAAACCATAGAATAAGTATTGTTGGAATAACAGATGGGTTTATTTTTCAAAATGCAAGTTGACTAGAGTATAACATCTCGCAGAGGCTGCAAGTTACTTAAACAAATAATAATGAGAGAAGATCACCTAAAATGGCTTGGTAACGTCCTATGTACAACTTTATATGCATCGGGGTCAATAGAAATGATAGGTGCTGAAAGAAGTGAGATAGGCTAAAATCACATAAAGAAATTTGTCGAACAACAGGTATACAATCTCTCGGAATCATAACACAACAGAAGTGAAAGATCCATAACAATGGATGCCAAGCGTAGGCGTGAACTGATTTTTTATAGCTCAATTAGAACAGGATTTAATGCCTAGCCGCAAGTGCTACACTTAAATTAGTCTCCACTGTTGGTAAGGAGTCTTTTCTTCTGAGAACGTTGAAAGTAGTCTCCGTTGTCTCTTTAAAGATATGTAGTCCGGTGTAAGAATAAGTACTATAAGATTTAGGGAACGTCTAGTTTTAGACAATTTTTAATTTGCCTTTAAAATACAAATTACTTCCTACTGAATAAAACACACTTGAACATAGTATAAGTGGATATAGATGATTCAGATAATCAGCCCCAAATATAAGGAAAAAAAAGCAATAAGATGTTCTTATCTGCTGTTGCACTAAAAGAGCTGCCAAGTGCCAACCATAAAAGAGTCGCAAAGGACAAGTTCGCATAGTAAAAGCTGATACATCGATACTACTAACTCATACACACACGGACATACTGCATATGGTTCTAAAGCTGATTTCATTTGATTCACCAAGGCCAAACACAGGGGCGAATGGAGTGTTCAAGCACTAGTTCATCTGAACCCAATACTTCTGACGCAAAGTACAAATTTAGGGGTAAAAAACAACTAAAATTGTAACAAATAGCATGTCTGAATGCATAATTTTAAAAATATAACATGTTTGAACCCATTCAATTTAAATCCTGGAGACGCCTCTAGTCAAACAAACAATGGGGATCAAAATGACAGACCTAAAGGAGTTCACCACACCTCATAAAATCTCCATACTAGTACTGTTCCTCTCATTTCGTCACTAGTGTATGTGTCCTAGATACATATTTTCGGAGCTCGAGAAGATTAAGCAAAAAAACATCAAAGTAATAATTTTCCTTTCGAATAAGTCATTCAAATAATATCAAACAAAGCGGATCTTAATAGCTCAATTGGTCCACTACCTAAACTTTCACCTCATTGGCAAGGGTTCAATTCGTTAACTTACAGTCCCCTCCATTGTTTTTTCTTTAAAAAATAATACTAATATCCAAAAAGAAACATAACTGAAAAGAATGAATCCTTCTAAACCCAGAGCAACATCAAAAGTATCTATCCATACGCATAATGCTCAAATAAAGTTTCCAAATTATCCAAAACTAAATCAATTTACAGAAAGAAGAAGCAAAACAGAGATCATAAATACACATCAAATAAAATTATACATGATATAAAAAAAAAAAAAACTTACATTGAGAAGTTGCTGGAATTCGTGAGACTTAAAGGTTGAAGGATCCATGCAACTTTTGGGGAACAAATGCTACTTTCTGGTTTTGGTGAAGATGGTTAAAATTTCTTCACTTACAAGTTAAAACCCTCTGCAAAACCCTAACAAAAAGTTGATCGAAGCCGACGGGACGGGTCGGATGAAATGGGCTACGATTGGATACTATAACTCCGAGAAGCCCGTTTTCTTGTACCAAATTGAGATTATTAGCCCAATCGTTTATTTGTGTTAAGGATTCATGGTGAGGCTAATTTATGCAAATCTCTCTCTTTTTAGGTTACTATTTAAATTTTCTCTCTATTTTAACAAGTTGTACAAATATAACTTAGATTTACATCAAATATTAGCTTCATTTTGTAGATAAAAAATTAACGATTTAAAATTGCAATTTAATATTATCTCATAACATTTTTAATTTACTCAAAGCAATATTCGAATCGTAAAAAAAAATAGTATGTCATCTACAAAACAATTATCCCAAAAAGAAAATAGCCGACAAAAATTTCACTTCACAATACAGTCAATTTTCGTTATGGTGATAATGTTTGTTTGAAAATTTGATGGTTGCTATAGTGAGGCAACTTTCCTTTGTTGTCTAGATCTCGTTTAGTTGTTATTAATAAAAGTACACAAAATTAATTTAATTATTTTGCGTATCAAGAAGAACAAATGTATTTGTTAACCAATTTAACAAAAATAATATAAAATAGAAAGACTAGGAATGTTAGAATAGCGCACTAATAACCTTTCTCGTGAAATTATGATCATAATTGATTGATATCGTTTAAATATAATTTAAATTACTATCATTAAAAAATATAAAAATTATTTTCGAAAGACAGTCGACTGAAAAGGTAAAATTTTAAAGTTAAATCCTATATCAATTACAGGAGCGGCTCAAGCATACTAGTGACCTAAAGCAAAAATCAAACGAGGTCTTAAACTTGAATTGTTAATAACTTTTATATAACTGATTTCTTCTAATTTTCAATTGATCATATAACCATTCTTATTTAAAATTATTTTTCATGAGATATAGTACTCTAAATATGTCAAATTTTTTCTAATAATTCCTTAATTTTTCATAAAAAGTTTACTTTTTCTACAGTATTCAATATTTGTTAAAATATAATAACTTATAACCTATTATTATTAAAAATGAGACCCTTAAAATTTAGAAATCTAAAGCACATATTTTTTTTTAACACTGTCGAGCCACCTAATCAATTATATGGATGCATGAAATGAGGAGTAGAAGATGAGAGCTGACTTTTTTGACTTTTAATGATGAGCATGCACGGAGGCAGCTCTTTTAGAGAAAAAACACAAAAGTTAGTAAATAAATTTATAAGCAACATCTTCTCAACGAAGCAAAGCACCTATATAACCAAATCAGTAGTCAAATGCCCTTTTCTTAATTAGGATCTTTGCTTTTTTTTTTTTTCTTTTTTTCTCAAAGCTAAAAAAGCATATAGCTTTTTTCTTACTTTCTTTTAATTTCTTACTTTCGAGCCAAAAGATTTTCAAAAAAAAAACTATGGCCCCAAAAGAAATGCCACTTATTCACTGTACCAGATTTCACTCACTAATTATTTTATTAATCAATAATTAATGTATGAGGCTTAATTAATTAACGAAAAGATACGATTAGTACTGATACAATTATAACAAAGAAGAAGAAGATGTGGAGCGATTAGCTTTTTAAGTCAGAATTCCAATATATACCAAAGTAAAAGACTATGCATCTATTAGTTCAATCAAAAAGTAAAATAATTTGGTATGAGTTCTTTTTTAATTCGAAAAAAAAGAGCGGGGGATCTCATGTTGCAAAGCTACTATTAAAGATTATATATTTGAATTCACACTAAATCTAAGTCAGTTAGTTTAAGGACCTTTGTGTGTTCGAATTTTATCACATAAATTCTTCTTCCTTTTCAAATTTTGAAGCTGATTAATAGAAGCTAGAAATAATGTATATTGTCTACATATTTTAAACAGAATTTGGTCTCTTATTGATTAGCTATTTGAAAACTTTACTTTAAACACATTCACTTTCATGTCCATATGTTTATTTATAATTTCCTTGTATAATTTTCAGTCACTATTGCTTTTTATAGAAAATAAAGAAACATTAGTAAGCGTGAATATAGAGATAGGGGGTTAGACATGCACTATTGTTGGTTAACTTTACTGCTTTTTATTTCTTTATAAGTTTGAGACAAAATAATGCATTTGCTTACCTATTGGATTATGACTCAATTTTATCGAAAATGCAGTCACAATAAAGTAAACCATAGCATGTTCTTTAAAGCAATAATCTAAACTTAAAATAAAAATATAAATAAAAATAAAAATTGTCATATGCATTTACCTATGAATTAAAATCTGTACAATTATTACTACAATTAGACTTGTTCAAAATAATACAATAAATTGGGAGTGGCACGTCACACGTGGCATTTTTACATTTGTATAGCATTATATTAAAACTCTTTCACGCGCTCATATTTCGTAATTGTGACAACATTATTAATATGAAAATAAATCAAAAAGTTATATGTATTTATTATTAATTCATATGATTCGTAAATAATAAAACTCTCTTGCAAATATAAATACCAACTTTACTGCTTAAATACACGAGGGCGTACAACTTTAATTTACCGGGCTCGTGCATCTCTTTTTCTTTTTTCTTATTATATTTAATTTATATGTTGGTTAGTAGTCAATTCAAGGGCAAAATGTCAAATGAAAGTCATTCTTTTATGGCTCTTTAATATTTTCACATGCTTTTGAAATATAAAGTAAGAAAAGATATATAGATCTTTTTTTCAAAAAAAAATTCCCTACACCTAATTTTATTATCTTCTAATGTTTTCTTGTTCTAATTATTTGTGTAAGGTTACGTAGGAAACGACTTTCAAATGCATTAATAATTGGATATATTGTTAAATCAATAGGCTACCCACTATGAATTTTTTTTGGGAATTATATACGAATCTTCCCTAATTCTCGGCTATTATAACAAATACGATATATAGCTATGAAATTATTATCTATAATATAAAATTTGCTATAAATTATCAATTTATTGTGATAAAAATTAAATTTCATATTTAAATACGCGAAAGAAATAAAAGGCATTATCTGAATTGCTAGGTAGTTGTATTTCATGTGGATGGGAATTGTATTCTGTTTGATGGTGTTGTCCGCTTTCATTACAAGCTAGTATTACATTGTGTGCGGTGCGGCCTCTAAAGAATCCCAATGAAAAGCTTTTGCTTCACTTTGAAGTTTTTAAGGATACCATAAAAAGATTCTTTTTTTTTACACTATGGAAAAAAATAAAGTTATCTAATCTAATTAACAAAAGTAAAAGATACCAACATTAATTGTTATGCATTGGTGATACTATTTCAATATCAATCGAGGCCTCAAGTTCGAATCCGCATATTGAGATTATATTTTTACATAATACTATAAATCTTTTTTATAAGAGTTTAAGTTACACTATAATCTATAAAAAATAAAAAAACAATTCACCGCGAATTGATTGAAAAAGTTATATTATGAAACATAATTTCTCTGCTCATTTCTCATATCAAAGCAATTCTAGGAAAACAGAAACAAATTCTCATTAAAAATAGTAGGAAGCGTCCTTATTATTATTATATTATTTTTAATGAAAACATATTGATATATCTAAATTAAATCTTATGCCGTCGAAGTTGACATCAGGTGTGACGTTTTTATAAGAAAAATCGTCGTCGAAGTTGACATCAAGTGTGACATATTTATAAGAAGAGATTTTTTTTACTATATTTTTTCCTCATCAATTTAATCAAAATATAGGTGAAAATATCGCCGAATATGTTACTAGTATTATCTATACATCATTGATATAAAAAATAATTTGCCCAATTGTCCCCCAAACTACAGTATATTTATAAACGAGTCTTCTAAAAAATATGAAATTTTAATTTTAAAAAATAAGGTGTGAAACCTTTTACACTAGCAATAACATGTGTAAATCAAACTCTTTTTTCTATTAAAATGAACTGAAGTCTTTTGACTATAGAAGGAACATGGAAAAGAGATTAATTAATTTGTGTTGTTGTTGACAAATATATTCTGCAGGAACTTCTAATAGAAGTATACGCAAGGAATCGTAAGGATTAAGAGTTCAAACTTAACCTTACTTTTAATATAAAAAGTTTAAAAAAAGAAAAGATACTTTTGTCCCATGATCACATAGGGTCCCTCTTCTACACCTCACAAAAGATTTTTTATTTTTTATTTTTAAAAAAAAGCTGCGTATAGAAAAAATCCATTTTCTTTGCTCTTACTATAAATATTCATTACCTACTGAATACTTCTTACTCATCACTACTCGAAATTATTTGGAACTTCCCGTTACGTTCTCTCTTGAATAAATAAAGCTTGTGTTGATCGAGTTTGAGTAATTTGATCGAATGGACAAGTTCAATTTTGTGAAAGATGGAGCGATAAAGCTACCTCCTGGTTTTCGATTTCAACCTACTGATGAAGAAATTGTTTTTCAATATTTGATACGTAAAACATTTTCTTGTCCCTTGCCTGCTTCTATTATACCTGAAATCAATATTTGCAAGAACGACCCCTGGAATTTGCCTGGTAATTGACTTCCACCCCCTCTAACTTTCCTACTTCACTTTCCTCACCTTTTTGTTGTATGCATGCAAATTAATTTGCTTTTGTACTAATACTGACAGTGTAAATAATTTTTATATTATTAAAACAGGTGACGTAGAGCAAGATAGATATTTTTTCAGCAACAAGGAAGCTAAATATAGGAATGGTAATAGAGCAAATAGGGCAACTATAGGTGGTTATTGGAAGCCAAGTGGTTTAGATAAACAAATTATATGCAGTAAAAGAAAGCCAATTATTGGGATGAAGAAAACTCTTGTTTTCTATAAAGGAAAGAGTGCTTCTCAAGCTTATAGAACTGATTGGATTATGCATGAATATCGTCTTGTTATTCCCAAAAATTCATCATCCAATTTACATGCCCATTTCAACAAATCATCATCTCAACAGGTATTTAATGCCCTATTTTTTTCTCATATTTTAGTTCGTGTGACACTCTTTTCTAGTTAAACCAGTCAAAAAGAAAATTAATTTTTTTAATTTGTAATAGAACATATACAACTATTTTGCTGACACAAATATATATATATATAATTAGTTTTTAGATCACAAATTTCAAAAAAATTCTTTTCATTCTTAAATTTTGTATTCAGTTAATTAAACACTTGTTTTCACACTAAAGAGAGTACTATCATATATATTAGTGGCATGCATAGAGTTTTGGTGTATTGTATTGTCACAATTTGACTGTTAAATAGTTTTGAGTGTGAGACTCAAGTGGGAGTAATTTATTTCATGTCCAAAATAGATATTTACATTCATTTATTTATTCAAAATGCATGGATCATGACACCCCTTGATAAATTAAAAATGTGTCTCTAGACTCTAGCTAGTTGTTGACAAATGTTAAATCTAAATTATCTATTTTGTATTTTGCAGAATAATTCATTGGTTCAAATAGGAAATTGGGTTCTTTGTCATATATTTTTGAAGAAAAGAAATGGAAAATGTGATGAAGAAATTATTGAGGCTAATTATTATGATGATGATAATTACAAGGCTAATGATGAGCATAATAATGTAGTGTATTATGATTTTATGAGGGAAGATAATTTGAGTGATAGTAGAGCTGCAGCTTCCTCTTGTTCTTCTTCTTTGAGCATTAATAATGATGATGCAAATGAGGTTTCTTCATGTCCAAGTAGTCTACTACAACATCAACCACCTCTTTAATTCATAATATTGTACTTAATTTATCTTGTTTTCCCATTGTTTAATGCAATAATATTTTCTTCGAACAAATTAAAAGAAGAATTATCAGTACTGTTTTCACTTTACTCAAAATTAAAAGAAGAATTATCATTGTTTAATTTAATAGTTTCATGTCCACGTGCTTACT
Source organism: Solanum sitiens (assembly GCA_016801875.1). NCBI lineage: Eukaryota > Viridiplantae > Streptophyta > Magnoliopsida > Solanales > Solanaceae > Solanum > Solanum sitiens. The sequence goes on from JABWTJ010000002.1 coordinate 619,407, forward strand.
TAAGAGAGTTACTATAGTATATTAATTCGCTTTAGCATGCCTTAATTTTATTCTTTAGATAATTGGAAGTTAAACTAATTCAAATGCTGATTTTGTAAATAATAAACATATATATATAGTGTTAGAGTTTATTTTTAATTGTCTGGAAAAAGAATAATCCATTTATTATTACTTACAATCAATATTTAATATAGCTGAGGCCCTCTGTTATTATACAGAATAGAGGGAAATGGTTATTGATACCCCTTTATTATACAAAAATATTTTAACATATTAATTCGAGAAGTAAATTTGAACATTTTTCTTAATTATCTTGACACGTGGAATCAACCCCGTAAATCCTAGAATGTAACTCTTAAGAATTTCAGTTAAAATAAAGAGCAAATACAAGACGATTTGCTATAATAAAAAATATAATAGAAACGATTTTAAAGTATAATATAGTAAAATTAAGATATTTTATATAGTAAACGAATATAAACATGAAACTTGAACTTTTCTAAAATTTAGTTACAATCCGTTGGAATTTAGTAGTAGTTAAATCATTTGAAGAATTCAATTTCCAGTAGAATTAGATATAAATAATACAGTTTCTTCCATATATTTTTATTTTTACTTTTCATCTATATTTCGCTTCTTGATCAGAGGCGGACCCACAAGGGGTACACATGCACCGCTAAATTTTGGAAAAATGTATATTTATTTTGAAAAATAGGTAGAAATTAGAATATAGTAAACAATGCATTCATAAAAAATATAAAAGTGTCTTGTACAATTGGTACAAGCTGGAGATATCACCATTGAGATCGGTGTTTGAATCCAACTAAAGCCATTTTAATTTTTATTTTAAGCTTAACTTGAAACTCATATTTGAGCTGTGTTTATATTGATGCACCCGAAATCTTTACATTCTGGTTCCTAAATATGCATGTGCATGAGAAAATTAAGGCAAAGAAGTCAACTAATGCAATGAAAAAAAGGGGAATTATTTCTAAAAAGTGAACTCAAGAATCGAACTTTTAGACATAATTTTCTAGGTAGATGAAGCTGTGCTATGTACGAATAAAAAGAGTGTAACTTTTTGTTATTTTTCAGCCCAAAAAATGATAAAAACATAAAGCATGGGTTGGGGAAGAAGCAAGCAAGGTATATACTCTTTTCTTTTACTGTTTTTATGTGCTAAATATATTCTAATCTTTTTATTTTATTTTATTTTTCTATAGTACAAACCCAAAGAACATTTGCACATGCGCCACTTCCTTTTTTGTTATAGCGGAAAACTCTTTTTTTTTTTTTTTAGTGTGTTTGGTATGAGGAATTTTACTATGTTTGGTTGGGACAAAAGTTTTAGAAAATGTTTTTCAAATCAAATCATTTTCTTCAAAATCAAGGAAAATGACTTCCCTTCAAAAATTAAGAAAAAACATTTTCCAAAACTCTCCTCTAATTTCAAATTACATTTTTTTGGGGGAAAACATCAATTTAAAAAAAAAATAATTTAAATTTTAAATTTTTTTTCACCCGATCTTTGACCCTCCCCCAAAAAATAATTTTGTTTTTAAAAAATATTTTCAACTTCAAAATTTTATTTTTAAACTCCTCCCCCCCTCCCCCCCCGGCCAGCCCCCCACCCCCTACCCCCCCAAAAAAAAATTGTTTTTTAAGGATACTATCAACTTCAACTTTTTATTTTTCACTCCTACCCCCTCCCCCTGCCCCCACCAACTACCCCTACCCCCACCCCACCCCACCACCATCACCACCCCAAAAAATAATAATTTTATTTTTTAAAAATATTTTTAATTTCATAAATTATTTTTTAATCTAGTAAAAGTAAAAGATGTTTCTCAAAAATATTTTTCATTCATAAATCAAACACTAAAAGTCATTTTCGGAAAATATTTTCTACTCACCAACCAAACATGAAAAAATAAATCTAAAATCTACTTGTTTTCATAAAAACATTTTCCTCCATACCAAACACACCCTTAATAATTAAAGTTTTCCCCAAAGTAAATGTAAAGCCGCAAAGTTTTTCTATTATACCTTTTTTATTAAATTTCATTTGATGTGGGATGACAGAGCTGTCAAAATTAGTCCAAATTCGTATAACTTTTACCCACCCACTCAAAGTTTGATGGATTTTGATTTTAATTACTAATGAATAATCTGATAAGAATGATAATTAACCAATTATATCACAAATTAAAATTTAGTTATATATATTTCTATGTAATATAAAACCCTATGCACGCATATAGTTAACTTATATCCATTGTAATTATACTCATTAAAGAGTATTTATAACAGGCTAATGTGATTATGTGAATAATTATATAACTTTAAATCCTTATCATGTTAAAAAAAGGTCACGATATAAACATACCTATTACCTAGTAACATTCCTTTACTACAAGTGAAAAAAGTTCAATTCTTGAGTTAGAAATATACGGATAAATTGAAAAACAAAATAGTTGAAACATGATTTTCAAGTGTTAGATGAGTTAGATTGTAAATATATTGACTATTCAAAATTCAACATATTGGGCTTTTTTCCTACGTGATGTTTGGTATAGACGTTAAAGTCTGACTAATTCAAAAACTCTAGCTATGAAAGATCACTCTTACATATTCGAGGCACGAAACTAAAACTAATTCTAGTTAAGAAAAAAAAACAATTTCATCCGATGTACCATATTCTTTCGTGCAGGTTCATTATTGTTCTTATCATTCAACACATTGTTTGATCACATTTGTGTTGACTTGGAAAAACATTTTAATTAATTAAAGGGAAAATTATATATAATGACAAATTAATAAATTAAATTAATTGCTATACCATCCTTTGATTTAATTGTTCCGTAGCAAACTGTTTGTCAGTCACCTCTCTCCCTCAAACTCTCGCTCGCCACTCTCCTCTCTCACTCCATCTCTCGCTCGCTTCCTCTCACTTTTAAACAAATACAAGTGTATAAAATAATTTCTATTCGTATAAAGCGAGAGAAAATTGTATAAATACATATATTTTTGTTCCCCTCTCTCTCCTCTCCATATCTCGCTCGTCACTCTCCTTAATCTCGCTCGCGACCCTCGCCTCTCTCACTTATACAAAAACAAACAAAATGTATAAATTGTGTTTCTGTTTGTAAAGCGAGAGAAAATTGTATATATACATGCAAATACATATATTTTCGTCCTATACATTTATAATTATACAATAAAAAAACTCTCCTGCCCAGTTACTTTTGTCTTTCTCTCTTTCTTGTTTTATACAAATTCAAATTGTATATAATTTCTCTCTTTCTCGTTTTATACAATTCGATTCAATTGTATATTCCCTGTCCAAGTCTCTTTTGCCTTTTTCTCGTTCTCATTTTATACAAATTCAAATTGTATATAATCGTTCTATATAGTTATAATTATACAATTCGTTTTATACAATTCTCTGCTCAAGTCTCTTTCTCTTTCTCGTTTTTTACACTTCGTTTTATACAATTCGCTTCAATTGTATATGTATAACGAATTATACATGTTTGCTATTAAGTGCAATTATGCAAACTTTGCTATAGCATACAAATATGAATTTTATTTTTGCTATATGTGAAAGTTGCCCTTAATTAAATCGTACACCTAAATTTTACTTTAACGGGAAGTAAAGGATATTCCAATATAAATATCTATATATATCCCTACTTGTAGTATCTTTAATTACTTGTTCACATGATTGAGGCCCCAACAAATATTTCTGCTGGCTTTATGATGAAAGATGACTTCCACATCGAAGGAGGATGAAGTAAATCAGACTTTTATATAATTTGAATTTTAAAAAAAAATTAGATTCAGTGTTCATTTTGACATCATGTCAGAGTCAAACCATCAGGTTATTTTCTTACACATGCCATTTAATCCATTAACCCCCTATTAAATTTGACAAAAATTAATAGTTTAATTATTTAAACATTATTTTTATTTTTCTAACAAGTTACAACTATTTGTTGTCTTTTCATTAATTAATTTATCAAACTAACCGAAATACATGTTCTTCCACATCGCTAATTCAATGTTCAATTAACAATATTCCATTTTGATTAATTTTTATTTTTTTGAAAGAAAAAAAACAGTTGTAAAAAACTTAGAACACATGCATGCATTTCTTCTATACCCTATATTCCTCTTTCTTAGAGGATAGATACCCTTATTGTTAATTATAGTAAGTTCCTAAAAGGAGAGAATAAATTTAGCTATATATAGTCAAAATCTCTCCTTTTAGGACTTCTCTTCATACATTATCATTAATCAACTAGTTTTACGTACCCATTGAGGCATAGTTATTATTGTTTTTGATCTGTCTTACATAAAATCTTGAAAAATGGGGGGTGAAATCTCCAAGGTAAAAGGCAAGAACAATAGGATCCCCCCAAACTTCCTTCGTCGACGTTTACATGACAAGAGGAAAAGAAGGCGTTTTCGTAGGCCAACAAAACAATCTACACCTTCCAAGAAGGAATTACTTTCATATGCTATAGAAGATGATGAGAATTTAGAAGGAAGCCTAGGAAAAAGGGAGTATGTAATTAAGGATATTAAAAAAGTTGAAGCAAATGATGATCATCAAGAAAGAGTGGCAAAATTGATAGAAGCAATTGTTCAAGAAAATGACGACGAAGAAGAAGAAAAAGAAAGGGATTATGGAGATGTTGAAGATGATCAAAGGATGATAAAGCGTAGTTATGATGATGAGGGGCCTGGTTCACCAAGTTTTAGAGTATATTTCACAAATAATAACAAGGTTGTTGAAGACAAGAAGATTAATGAAGTAATTATTGGTGTGTATTAATTTACTTTTCAAAAGATATATAGAAACCATAAAAATGTCATTAGGACTCTAGCTGAAATTTATGCGTGTCCTTGTTTGTGCATGAGAATGAATTGAATGATCTCCTTCATCGAAACATTATACTGACCCCCATAATATAAAGAAAAATTGCAATATAATGGCAAAGAGGATTCAATAATTGTTTTGGTCACCATAGATGTTAGTAATAATAAGGTGTGACATTTAATCGCTTGGTATATAATCCTGGTTTCGCCACTGCCAATGTTTAGCTAACTCTAATTTATTTCCTACTATTTAATGTGTAAATGCAGGTAACAAGGATGTCATTAAGAACACAACTCCAATAGCAGCTACTAGTAGACCAACAATCCTTATTGCTGCTACCATACCATCAACAGAGGTATATATATATATATATATATATATATATATATATATGCATGTGATTCTTTAATTTCTATCAAATATAAATGGCTTGGGATATTACCTTCCTTCGTATAAATGGCTGTTTTTAAAAATGTATGCATACTAGAGAAACAGAGATGTTGCACTTGTTAACTAGAAGCTGTAGGATTATCCAATTTATTCAGAATCAAAGCCCGACCCGTTGTGCAATGCATTAGATTGAACACACTATTCTGAATATGAAGCAAAGATATACACGCCAAAACCTATGTTGCTCGGGCCTTTCCAAAAAATTTGTCGTGCCCATGTGGGATCCAAACATACACTAATTTTGGAGTATCCAACATGGTGCTATATTTTTGAAGAGTCCGAGCAAACATAGGTCAAAACTACTAAGCATTAACTATGAACTTATAATACTAAAAGTATAACTACTTCAATACTAATGACATTTAGCTAGAAAATGCAAAAAATATTCTATAATCAAAGAACTTATTTTTTCAAATATTTGGTTGATGTGAGTCTGTACATAGTCAATCCCATCTAGCTTGGATTGTGGCAGAATTGTTGTTACATGTATGTGCCATTATCATAAACAAATCTGCAGTCATTTGTTTACTTTTGAGCTTTTTAACAGCAAAGATTTAACTCTCGTCGCTTTTTTCTTTGAGGGAAATAAACAAAAACATAGCAGGAATGTAACAAAAACAGATTTTGCTAAACATCAGAATAGCATACATACTAGAGCAGCCAAAGATACCAGAACAGATAATATCTGGCATATATATAAAACCAAAAGAATGAATAAGAGTGCTAAACTTACATTTTCATACAGGTGGTGCCTGTGGGCAGAAAGGTGAAGAAAGAAACGAAGAGGAAGAGTTTTAAAAGTGCACTGTCAAAGAATATGCTGAATGTTCGATCATGTTACTCTACAGCTCACTCCAGGCACAAGCGCAACCATATTCTTCCTGGAAAAGCACCTGCTTGATCAAGCACAACACATTTACTTGATTGTCTTTTAGGAAAATTGAACTCATCACCCTTTGTCTGCTATGTTTAGTGGATGTAAACTGTAGTTTAGCAAATCAAATAGCAGGTCCGCTGTAATGAAAAACTCAGAAATCAATATTATGAAATTGTAGAGTTAAGAGATTGTATATACCTCTTAATTCCAGAATGTCATCGTCTTTTTCTTTGTTCTGGTCAACTCATATTTGAACCATTTCACACAATGATATCTGAAATAGGAGTACACATAAAATTGAAATGTGAGAGTAAAAGAGTAGCAAAACCAAAAGGTAAGGCATTGGAAGACTAGAGCGGATGCAATGTCATATTCTTTTTCCCTGCTGAGAAATAGAATTTGGATAGATTACCAGGAAAGGAGGCAAATAACAAACAGAACTAATTAACAGCAGATTACAATCTCGAATGTGATTAACAACTTCTTTTCTACCAGATTTCCAGAAAGTTTCTTCATGGGTGAGGAAGCCAAAAAGGATTGACAAATGGCTCTTTTATACGGGCATGAGAGCTTGCACACACTACAGTACGGTAGATAATCATGTGAGCTAAAGAGAATAACTTTAATTACTTTAGAACTGAAAAAGGATGCAGATGAACAATCTTAAAGACATGGAACAGAGGAATAAGCTTTTCAGCAATTGTAAATTACACAGAGAAACTTAGAGCAACAAAATACAAAACAAAGGGCATTGACAACTAGCAGGGATTTACAACAAAAGATCAATCTTTGGTCAACAGACTTCTGGCCAGACCAGAAAACACCAGAAATCACATTTGGCATCTACAGAAGGCCTCAGTCAATCAAAAAGTTCCTCCAAACCATTTAAAACCATGTCTTCCTTCCTGCACAAAATAATTCAGGATAGTTAATACTCAGATTTTGTATCTCAACCAGAGAGAAGATTAAGTAGATGATCATGTTTTAAGATAAACATTTTACAAGATATAAGGGGTATATAGTGGGGATAGGAGATTTTAACACAAATACCTATTCAGAAGTGAAGGCAGAGGAGAGAAATTCTTCATCCTCCAAAAATATCTGCAGATTCTATGTTTTCATCAAGAACTCAACAGCTGCCTCATCAAATTCCAGGATGAACCCAAACTTGATCAATTCAGCCAGCTGAGGCACAAAATCTTCTTTCTCCTTAAGAATTCCCTCAGCAACTACTTCAGAGAAATATGTAGCATACTCAAGTTTGCCTTTGTAACCACCTGATTTATCCAGCTTTTGTAGGAAGATTTTTGAATTTTTTCTTTCCCAACAAATCATTCGGCTCACTTTCACATTCAGGACTTTTCCAGAAGAAAGTGACAAACTGCAATCCATGGTGATTGGTTCTAATGTAGCAAAAATACTGACATCCATGAGGCATTTGAGAGCTTCATGTCTCTTATGCACTTCCATTTGAAGTAAAGGATCAGCAAGGAAGCCAAGAATTAACTTAAACAAACCCCTCCCAATGAAGATTTCTTTTGGCTGAACCAGCTCAAGTCCATCACAATTAACAGAAGACAGGCTTTTCTTCAAAACAGATTCAGACAAATTGCGAACACCAACTTTGCTGTAAATTTCAAGTAGCTCCTGTCGAGGCAAAGATTGCAAGCTTGGTTGTGGGTACCAAACGAACAAGTGATGAGAAGAAGACTTTTCAAATAAATCCTTCAGATAGAGATCATCACCAATAAAAACATCACGTTTGTCGAGCATCAAAATTTCCTTTTTCAAGCCTGAACTTGCAGGAAGTTTTGACAAGTTTTCAGACAGAAAGTTCTCAGTTCTTGAGCTCCAGTGCTTCACAATGAACTCCCAGAAAGTTTGGCACTCTGATTGTGACAAACTGCAGCCAGCATTTTCCCATGAATTCCATAGCTTGAGAAAATCATCAAGAGAAGGATTGCTTTTGACACCTAATTTGGAGAAGAAACTGAGCAGTTCCTTGTCGTAGTGCTTCTCTAGGACATGCAACTGCAGGCCAAAGAAACCACTTTTGTCATGCAGAACACAATAATCAGAATTCACCCAATCTCCATCGTTGTCACCATTTGGAATCCATATTTTTCTAGCATCTTCTTTTGCTGGTTCCCAGTTGAACTTGCTCAAGTACTTATAGATCCGAGTGATAGTAATCCTGCTAGAATGTGAATCAAGATAATCAGCAAGCAAAGAGCATCCATCTCCAATTTCAACCACAACACCAAGAGACTTGAGCTCTTTCTTATATGATCCTATGTTGGAGCCATAAAAGTTTTCATCGATGAAAGGACCATCTTCAGGCAGTAAGATAGGATTCCACTTAGGACCAAACAAACAACACTTATCTGGTGACCTGTAACCAGCATTAGTCTTCATCCATTTTCTAGCAAGCTTTGACCGCAAAGCAATCAGATAATCATTATGATCCATCTCCAATTTCTTCAAGCACTCTAACAATGAGATTGCCACTGGAACAGTAATGACGCTAGGGTCATTAGGAAATCGTAGGCTTGCAGGCACAAACTTTGCCCCACTTTCAAAAGTCACCGCAACTCCCAAACTCTTAAGTTCATCCTTATACTCATGAATGCTCCTTCCGTACCGAGCCTCACTATCATCAATAAAAGGCAACAAAGAGATTGAAGAGAGTGCTTCCCAAGCTGAATCAAAAAGTATGCATTCTTTAGGTAATTTATCACCAATTCGAGTTCGCAACCACTCAACCTCTTGAATGCATCTCTTAAGATCTGAAGGAAATTTAAAGCTAGTTTTCTTCAACTTTCTGAAACATGAGAGAAGGGAATGAGCACTATCTTTGTTTAATGAACCCTTAGATTTCTGCTGCCTGAACACAGCAACAAAAGCTTTAGTTGCCTCCTCAAAATCAACCACCACTCCTAATTTCTTCAACTCGCTTTTAAATGACAAGATATTGCTTCCATAAAAATTTGTATCAATAAGAGGAAAACTGCAAAACACCTGCAGCAGGCAGCCCCACTCAGGATCAAGCAAAAAACATTCTGTCGGAAATTTCCACCCCATGTTTATGGTCTTCATACATTTGTTATCCTTAAGTGCCCTGCATATTTTTTCAGATGATCTCAGGTTGCAAATACATTTCAGGATCAAGAGCAAAGCATCAGAACGCAGGCAACCTAAGCGTGTTGGAGATCTCAAGTTGTCAACAACAAGCTGGTAATTTTGATTAAAACCAAACACCACTCCAAGCAGCTTCAGTTCTGTTTTAAAGGAATTAATCTCATACCCATAATGCCTATTATCAATAAATGGAATGTCACTGATCTGTGAGGCAGCATCCCACTCACTGTCCAAGAAAACAGACTCCTGTGGGCTCTTCTCACCTTGAATAGTCTGCAACCACCGCTTATCATTAATGCTATTGATGAAGGTGTCAGGAGAAAGAAATTTCTCCCTCAGATACTTGATGAAATTGAGTATTGACATCACGTGGACTTTGGTTAAAGTAGAATAAGTTGCCAGAGTCATAAAATGCTCTCCAATGTATTCACATGCCTCTTTAAATTCAAACATGACACCTGTTGTACTTAACTACTCCTTGTACTGTATTATTTCACTGCCATAAAACCCCTGATCCACTAATGGAATATCTACAAGAACTGATCTATTTTGCAGCAGATGTCCCCATGATGAAGTATGGAAGAATGATTTTGATGGAGGCCTGTAGCCTGGGCTACCACTTAGTGATACCTTCAGCCAGCTTCCCTCCCTTATGCAGTTCAAGAACTTTTTAGGAAAGGAAAGCCTGTTCCTTTTCATCTTACGAATCCAATCTAACATTAGCAATGCATTTTCCTTGGTCAGTGGAGAATACATACTAGAAATTTCTGCATCAGGAGGGGGTAGGTCTGGAATGTCCATAGCTGCAACATTGTTCCTGAGAAAGGCCAGAAGCTCTTCCTTGCTGCTACAAACTCCAGCATAGCTGCCAGAATGCAAGTAATCTTCTCCGAGCACAACATAGCCTGAAGCTTTCCACGGGTTTGAACCAATCAACCGCACCCATTTACTTCCATTTGCAGGCACCACTACCCCTTTCCACTGTCGGGTGACATATCCATAGTTATCAACGAGCGGCAGTTTATGGCATAAAGCAGCAACTTGATCTTTAGATAAATAGTTCCTTCTGAGGGACTGATGTAAGAAGTGGGCAAAAGCCATAGCAATCTTTCTATCATCATTTTTTGTGTTAAGAAGCAGAACAGCATAGTCATGCACATTCACAGATCTCACCTTGACCTCATCTTTAAGCCAATCCAAAACTGTCCGACTTTTAGAATGATCCCCGACTGCTACTTGTGTTGATTTGGCAAAGAAAAGATGATTGGCAAAACGAAATTCTGAGTTCCAGTTGATCAGCCAAGAAATGTGATCAGATTCACGAGATAAAAATAACGAATGATCACTGTTCAGTGCCTCATATATGCTACACAAAACTACATCATCATCAAAATCAACATATTTCAGGAGTTGTATGTTCATCATGTCAGTTGTCTTGAAAGAAGACGACCATTTCTCAGCAACAAATGCTAAAAGTTCTAAGTAAACATCCTCTGAGACTCCCAATACAAAATTGGAACTCTGAATGCACTTTGCATACCATCCATTCTCAACATGTTTCACTTCCAGAAAGCTCAAAATGTGGTTGTACATCTCCTTATCAAAAGCTGAGTTTACGATGAATATTCCATGGGATGAGATGTTATGCAAGACAACTCCCTGCTTCCTCGCCTTGTTCAGAAGATTCTAGAAAGCAGGAAACAACCTACCAACGTCATTGGGCTTCTGAAAGAATTGTTGTTCCACGTATGACTCACATGGAATGATACTTTCATCCAGCAGTTTTCTTTTAATGGAGTCTCTCACGCCATTAAGAATTGGATAAGGAGATTCATTCACTGGCAGGAAGCCAAACATATGAGTCAGAGTAGAAATTGGAGCACCTTCACTAGATCTCACAAGTGATGTGAAAGCATTGACAAAAGCAGAAGGAACACAGTCAAGAATGCCCTGGTTCCATATGTCATCCAGAAGGATCGTCTCCCTTGATGATGCTAGAAGAAAGTCTGCTTGAATTATGAAGGGGAAGTTTGTAACCATCTCAGTAGGAAGAAAAGCATAAATCCCAGGAGAGCTTGTTCCCCTGTTGAGGCGCTCTCCGTTGGGAAAAGCTAGAGTGATTACCCACTCATAAACTTCCATTCTTCTATCCACTCTATGCTCCCGCCTGACAGGAAACTTTTGTTTCCACATGTAGTAACTGCATTCACCCATACCAGATTTTTCATCAGCTGAGAGATGGAGCAGGTAGGATTCAGCATCAATGTTTTTCTTCTTGACAAAATCAGTCTCACTGGAAATGGAAATAGCACTAACTGTGTTAAGCCTGGGATCCTCATTGTCTTCCCTGACTGAGAGCTTCTTTATCTTTGAAAGAAAAAGAAGAACTTCAGGATGAATGCTGGAAAGCTTCTGCTTAACAGGTTTCACCTTGTCAGGTTTCAGTGGAAGCACCAAAGTTGTGGCTGGAAGGGTAGCAGAAGACCCATAGACTTGTCTAATAACTGAAAGAGTTGGATTTGCCTCCATCCACTCAGGTACAATATAGCCTACATTGCAGTGCTCGCAAGGCTCCTCGCTGAATCGTATCTGATAACCATTGCTGAAGATATAGGGCCGAGCAGTGATGAGAAACACACTCTTGAAGCCAATGCCTGAGAGAAAAATCCATCAAATTCTTTTAGAAATAAGTTGTGAATTCGTATAAGGTATATGCATATTCAATTAGGTAAGAGAAAGTAATAAAGATTCGTCAAATTCAAATGCATTCCGTTACCAAAACTCATCAAGAAACTAGAAAATGATCAATTTTCTATTCAAAAGATAACGTAGTATGAAAAGATACAAGAAACAAAGGACCGGCTGGTATGAAACCATGATCAAGAACAGACTTATTGAAGTTGGAAGTGAATTATCTTGCATTAGTACCTGAAGGGAGAAAACTAAACTGTATACAGTTTTTCTACACTACAGTGCAACTTTCATACAAAAAACAAGTTTGAACTGAAATATAAAGTATATAAACAGATCACTTTGGCATAAAAAAGAAGAGATGAGGGGGTTAAATAGAAACAAAATTAATCTCTTCTATTAAAACAATCATTGATCCACCAATAAAAAAAAATACTAATAAGATATTTTGTAGCTCTGGTTTAGTATAGAGGGAAAAAAAGTAAAAAAATATAGCACTTCATTTTGATGAAAACAGGATGAGGGGGGAAACAGTTTACGCAGACCTTACCTCTACTTTAGAGGTGAGGTAGAGAGGCTTTTTCAGATAGATTCCCGGCTTAAGACAAAAATCAGTCCAGAAAAAGACAAAGGGAATTAAAGGAGATGAGGATTTCCTATATGTGCTTGCAAAACTGTTACTTTCAAAACAGACCTTATTCAGTTGGATATTCCAATTTCAACTATCAAAGCAATATATGACCAAACAAGACTATGTCTACAGCAAAAGCAATGGTAAAATAATCCAGAGAGCAAAACAGTGCCTCAAAAAACAAAAACAAAACAAGTTACGGTCAGTCAAGCTCAAAATATTCAAGAGCTATTAACTAAAACATCATTTCCAAACGAGGAGTCAGCTATATGAACTAATCTATATGTGTCATCATTATTAAATGTGTCCTCTTAGCAGATTAAGTATTCTAAAACCATAATTTCTAAACTATTAAAAACATAAAGGAGAAATGATTTATGATGACTATGAATTACAATTCACTCTTTGTATTCGACAACTTAAAGCTTAACTGTAGACACGTAATTTTTAATCGAATTTAAGTTTGATATCCTTTTTAGAGCTTAAATATTTTTTATAAATATAAATTAAATATTTTATTTTAGTAAATATATTTTAAAAAGATTTGAAAACAACAAAAAATAAAGTTACACTTTAAGGTATATTCTATTTTAATTTATTCAAAATTTAGTAAATAAATTATTGATTTTAATATTTTCTTATTAATTTAAAATAATAATAATAATAATAACCTCCCATAACCCCATTTCATTTCACTCCACTCATCCACTACTCCATCACCCACTACTCCACATCACCCACAACTCCACCATACATATATACTCCCTCGTCACATTGAGGGAAAGGGGAGAAGGGAGAAAAAATCAGCAATAGAGAGGAGGAGGAAAAAGAGAAAGAAACAAAAAGCAGATATCTATATACACAAGCAAAAAAAAAACATAGGAAAACACTACAAATCAATATGTTGAAGTTTTTTTCAGATTTCGTATGTGTTTAATATGTTAATATTATTAATGTTGTGTACCGAAATATATCTGAACATTTTATATGACACGTGAGTATTTCTCACATGGAGTCCATTCCTCGTTTTCCTTAATTAATTATCAAAATTTTTATGTTCGTATCTTTCTAATTTGAATGAATTATTTGTTTGGTAATGCTTAGAAAATATTAATTTATGTTTTATGTTATAACATGTGTGTTGTCTTGATCTTTCGTGTGCTAACAAAAAATAATAATAATAAACTTATTAGGATAAGAAAAAATAAAAATAAAAATAAAAACAATAATATAATGTACAAAATCTCGAAAGAAAATATAAAAAAAAAGGGAAACAAATGTAAGGAAAAAAAGATTTATAAATATATATTATTTTATTCTTAATAAAAAAGTAAGAGGAATGTTAATAGAAAGTCAAATAAAATGTTATAAACGGAAAATATGAAAAATGAAAAATAAAATAAAATAGAACATTACTTATAAAAATTTAGGGAGAGAAACAAAAATTTAGGAAGAGAGAAACAGAAACAAAAAAAATAATTAAAAAATAATTTTTTTCTTAAAAAAACAACATGTTAATGAAAAAGAAGAATTATTTTTTTTTGAAGGCTTTGTGAAAAAAAAAAACATAAAAAGTAAATAAAGTCTTGAAAGTATAACAACAACAATAATAATAATAATAATAGTAATAATAATAAAAAAAGATGAGAAGAGAAAAAGAGAAAAAGAAACGTACAAAAAAAATAATAAAAGAAAAAGTAAAAAATAAAGAATATCTTATTTTACTCTACTTTGTTTGATTTAATTTATATGCATATATATATTTTTAGTTAAAGCGCATAGATTAATAAAATAAGGTAGTTTTAATATATTTAAATAAATCATAGAATGAGGGTAAACGACATTTTTACTATTAAGCTAAATGATATATTATCCAAAATTAAGTCAAGTCATATAAAAAGTCAATAAAGCGACCGTACTAGAACCACGGGACTCGAGAAGTGCCTAATACCTTCCTTTCGGTCAACAAAATTCCTTACCCGAACTTCTGGTTTGCAGACCAAACAAAGAGTCATTTCCTTTTAATTAGGGATTAAACAAAAAAGGTGACTTGGAACACCGTAACTTAATTTCAAGTGGCGACTCTGAACATAGAATAATCCCTTTTCATAATGTCACTTTAATTGGCAAAACTCTTTTCTTTCAAAACAAGTTATTCAATCTTGAGAGAAAAAACAGGGGTGTGACATTAACAAACCATAAAGGCAATCAACAGGTACAACAAGCAGTAACAGCACTTCAACACTTAAAACTTGAACTTAAAGATGAAGTTTTGATTGGACATTCAATATAGAATTCTTAAGTTGTGTTTTTTTTGGCTCATGAACATGAAAACACCACATAAACTATCAAAATTTTCTGAATTCTTATACAATCATATCAAATGAGGAAACCACAGTTCATAAACAAGACATCAAAATATACTGAGGCGTTGCATTGATAAATTGCATACTTCCATACTCTTTTTATAAATGAAATGTTTGTGATTTCAAACTTTTAAATAAACATAATTTTTTGAAAGTCATCAATAGTAGTAACTTGTTATTGAGTTATTCTTTACTGCTAAATTCTCTTCTTTTTTTTACAAAATGTAAAGTATTATCTACAAAAAAAAAGTCCAAAATCCAAACTTGGCATTTGAAATCATGACCAAAGTGTCGACTCTGTGTAGTATAGAAAGGAGAAAGTTTTGAATTTAGTAGGAGCTAAGGAGGAAAATGAAGCCAAACCTAAGAACAGATAATGAAGCAGAAGGCTCTTCATCTCAAGACAAGATTGACAGAGTTGATTCAAGCACTAATGCTCTATATGAGATGTGTGCGGCACAATTTAGATGTAAAACAGATTCATACTTCTTATCACGGATTGTTTAAATATAAGGGACAGTAATTTCACAACAACAACATGCCCAGTGTAGTACCACACAATGGGGTTTGGGAGGGTAGAGCCTCAAAGGTGAGATAGAGAGGTTGCTTCCGATAAACCCCAAAATTCAAGGTAACAATAGTATACGAAAAGACATAATGAATTTACAATAGATAGTAACAAAACAAAAGTTAGGAACATAATAGTACTACAACAAAATAATATTACAATCAAACAACACAAATAACAGATAGTCACAAAAATCAATGACAAGAAAGTGCAAGAGTAGTCCTGCAACTACAAGTAAGTATAAACTAGTAACAGAAAGAGTGGCAGATATGAAGAATGAGTTGATTTACAGTAGAGAAATGGGGAGATTAAGTACCTTTTTCGCCGATATACCCTCGCTTCCGATTCCCCTTCTTGGTGGAACGGCCGACGCTGCATATGGACTCAATGTTCTTGCGGGAGAATCCTTTCTCGTTATTGAAGATCAAAAGCGTGGCCGGAGCTCCGGTCTCCGTAATATCTTTCGAAGTTACCACGAATTCCAGCGACGGATCAACGCCTTTATTGTACTCGTTATCCTCCGCATTCTGCAATTACAAATATCATTAATATTACTACTCGCAATTCATACGTACGCCTGGCTGCATAAAAAAATTCAATTCGAAATGTATAGATTTTATTACAAATACCCCTGAGGAATTAGCATTTCAAGATGTCTTCTTGAGAAATTAATACTTAATATTAAGATTGAAATAAAAATGTCGTTTTCTTAATGTGCTAAATAGGAGAAATAGAAATGGAAATTATTTTTAGTTTAGTGTATAGTTGGTCCCTAAAGTTGCATCCTAAAGTTGGGCACCAAAATTTTACATAGTCATGCAATGTTCATTTTAGATACAGTTTCGTTATATTTATTTGATACTTTTTACAATAAAAAAAAAGTTGAAGGAGAGTATAGTGTCACGTAGGAGTTTAAGTTTGAAAAGATGGTCAGAGGTGATTACTTGAATATTGGAGATTAAGAAAGAGAATAAAATAAAAAATTAGTTAGAGTAAGTCTTTCACACGCTATTGTTGAGTGTATCATCCTCACTTTTGACATGTCAACAAAAATTGTCAAAATTGCCAAAATAATACAATACAATCTAATATGAGGTGCCTAAAATGAACCTCGTGTATTAATGGAACATGACTACTTTTACATCCAAACAAAATGATTTCTTTTAAATAAAACCATTTATACTGAAAAAAAATCATGTAAATTACTTAAAAAGTTAATACTAAAAATATCGGCAAACTCCAAGATACTATCCACATGTGATTGACACTATGATCAAATTAATGATCGAAAAAAGATAAATGAGAGAGTAAGAAAAGAAGTCATCGTAAACAATTCAATTAACTAGTTTACAAAATATATAGTGGAGTCGAACTGTAAATAATAGAAACAATGGATGAACCTGAATGAGTTCCATGAGGAAGTGGACATC
Organism: Solanum sitiens; assembly: GCA_016801875.1. Classification (NCBI taxonomy): domain Eukaryota; kingdom Viridiplantae; phylum Streptophyta; class Magnoliopsida; order Solanales; family Solanaceae; genus Solanum; species Solanum sitiens. Next base: position 636,440 of record JABWTJ010000002.1, read on the forward strand.
CTTAGCATAAAGCTCAGCAGATAGATTCTTAACAGCCTGATGAAGATCTTCAGTAAGTGGATTTGCTTCACCTCCTATAGAGAATTTGCTTCTCCTTATTTCTTCTATGTGCTCTTTTGGTGTACCCATTTTCGATCGATGATCACCAAAATAAAACTAAATATGATTATGCTTATAATATACTGTGAGTAGTACAATGAGAGATGTGTTTTAATTTTTTTGAGGAATTTATAGATAGATGGAAACTGTTGATTACCCACACCTTGAAGAAATCTAGTTGACTCCTAGAATCCTTGTCCTAGGCATTGACGAGGTGGGCCATCTTTAATTTCTTCGAATTTATGTTTAGCTAGTCATAAAAATTAAATTATTACTAAATTTAATACTATGACGTTTTGTTATGGATGATTAAAAATACAAAGAATGTCATATAAATTAAAAACATATACAACACTACTTTTACCAGTTTATGAAATTAAATTCTTAACAATATACTTATAAATAATCTTATTATTTAAAGATTTTTTTACACATTTTATAATATTCAAGATCTTCCAATATTTGATTCTACAAGTAAGAATTTTGTCATTGGTCCTTTTACTTAGATCATGGCGGACCCGAGTTAATAAACTACGTACCAACTTGTCTTCTCTTTGTTAATGATGTATGTAAATCTCCAATGAATTTGATTGGAAGTTCAAAAGGTAAAGTAAATTTCCTTATTTTCTGTTGTTCAAATATATTTTTTATTACTTACTATATAAAGTATATATTCTTTTCTCCATGTTCAAGTGAGACCATTTTATTTTAATCTCAATAGTATGGTTTGATAATTTATATATGTGCACCTGAAATTAAAATTGATGTGGTTATACATTTAAGTGTTCATTTGGATTAAAAACTAAACTTATACATTAATTTTTTAATGAAAGTATTAAGTCAGTATAGATCAAATAAAATGAAATATAAGAGTAGATATTCACATATGAAACGTGAGTTGCAATCTTCGCATATACTATTTCCCTAATGGGAATCTATTAATTTTGCCGCATGTTTGGCGTAACAATCGAAATCATAAAATTCAATGTGAACTATGCGTTAATGTGAAAAAGATAGAAACTTCGCCAAGAAGGAGGCAAACAGGGAACTACGAAGAGGGCTTGCATTAGATTTAAATGTACATGTCTTTTTCAATGACTATTGGGAAGAATAATAACCATAATTTCCCCCAATTTTCCTTCTTTTTTCTTTAACAAATGAACTCTAAAAAGTATAATGTAATTTTACAAATGAAATTCATGAAGTATATGTAATACAAATATTTTTACTTTTTTAACTTTAATGGAGTACATTTTAATTTAAAAAATGAGAAAAAGACTAATTAATTTTAAAATAAAAAAAGAAATATAGACTTTTAAAATTTTTAACTAAATTCTTATCAAATTTTCTGATCATTTAACATTATCCCAAATAAAAATGAATGTCTTTAATAGTACATTGGAAATGAAGTTTTAGAAGACAAAGGGAGAAAAGAAGTTGGTACGGAGCATATTGACCTTTAAACGTTCATTGGTCTCTATGGTCTTCCCTAACTTTGCCTTTAATTAATCTTCTTTTTCCAAGAAAGTAACTTAATTAGAAATAATCAAATTTGTCGTTTCCTCTAGTCTTTGCATCAGTCGATTCCACTCTCTGTTATTTGGAAATTCATGAACATGTTTACATTCAATATTACCCTTAAAACAATTTCATTTACATGGCATACGATTGTTTCAAAAAAACAATATCAAGAACGACAATTGTTCTAAATGTATTTTCATCTTTTGATTGAAAAAATCAAGTTATTCCAAAAACATTTTATATTTTCGTTTTGCTAAAATTGAAACAATAACTTTGATTTACTCACATCACAAATTATTGCAGGCATGCATCAGAATTTCCTTACAATTGATTTATATCTCAAAAAAAAACTAATTAAGACATAGTAATAAGTTAATTAATTAAAGAATAGAGAAGACTTAACAGGGAGTCTTTGTAGTCATTTTCATAGCATTATGAGTTTGTGGGGTCACCGTTATGCCTTTTTTCATATATTAGTGTTATTTAAATAAAAAGTTGTTAACGACTTTTACAACTTTTGACAATGGGATATTTCTTTCCATGTCTTTGTTATTCACAAATTGTACCAGCATTCACATAATATAATGTAATGTTTAATTGACGTGAAGTGCCAATTGACACAATTACTTCATTTGTTGTGAAATAAGCTGCGTAATAAAAATATGACATAGTATATCTTTTATACCTTGCTTTGAATCATTATTTCATTTTTTTTACTTTAATTAAAAAAAATATATCAACATAAGTAATAAGTTATGAGATATCAACCAATAACCTTAACATGTAAATTAACAATCAAAATGTGGGTACATATCATAATATAAATGTGGGTACATTTATAAGTACAATTATAATATCGAAATACTTTAATTTTTCCCATGAAAAAGGATAATAGACCCCCCCCCCCCTCCAAAAAAAAAAGAAAAAATTACGCAACAAAGCAAATTTATACTATTTAATTACTTATCATAGTTATAGTTTGCTATAATTACCACTCCCGACTAACATTATACATTAATTACTTGGGCTGACTTCGAGTTTGTATAATTAGTCACGTTTGTATATGTATAATTCGCCAGAATATACAAATACATATGTATAATATACAATTATTTAACCTATATACATATACAATTCACCTCTGTCCCACTCTCTCCACTATCTGCCCTCTCTCTCTCGCCTCTCTCCTTCCTCTCCCAATCTCGCTCGCCTCTCTCCAAATCTTGTTTGGTTTTTATACAAAAAAAATATGTATAATATACAATTATCTAACCAATATACATATACAATTCATCTCTCTCCCAATCTTTGCCCTCTCTCGCTCGCCTCTCTCCTTCCTCTCCCAATCTCACTCGTCTCTCTCCTCTCTCTCTCAATCTTGCTTGTCATATATACAAATACATCTGTATAATATACAATTATCTTACCAATATACATATACAATTCACATCTCTCCCACTTTTTGCTATCTCTCTTCTCCCTATAACATGAAGCTACGAATTGTAATTATTAAACTATAGCTATGGAGAGCAATTAGACTATTTTTAGTGGCTATATGTGAAACTATGATAATTTCCTCGAGAAGCTCCTTTCTACATACTTGAGTCCACCTTAAAAAGTTACTATAAGAAAAAGATTGGCAAGTTTATTGGATTTTCCTATGCTCATTGAGTCATGAGTCATAGGCATATAAGGAAAAACAAGGAGAATTTTTTTCTTATAGCCACTCAAAAATAAGTTAATTATATTTCATATCTATACTTTGCTAATTACGATTCATAGCTACATGTTAGAGGGAGGAGAGATGTGAGCGTGAGAGGGAAAAGAGTGGAGAAAGACAAATTGTATATATATATATATATATATGTCAAATTGTATATGTGTATTTGTCAAATAATGTATATATGCATCTGGTATACATATGAGTGAGCGAGAGAGAACGGAGAGTTGAGGGTTGAGAGAGACGAACTATATATGTATATCTCTCAGAAAATTATATATATTTAATAAATATACGATCTATTTGTATATATGGCGAACAAGAATGAGAGAGGTGAGCGAGAGAGGATAGAGAGTGGAGAGAGGCTAATTGTATTTGTATGTTTCTCATCTAATTGTGTGTGTATATAAAATATTTGTATTTGTATATGTATATGCGACATAATTACAACTAAAAGTAAGTTGTGCACCGTCTATATTTGCTTATCCGCATAGTTTTTTTAAAAAAAAAATTTTTTAAAGTAATCAGATGATATCTTAAATTTTCCGTACAATCTTGTTAGATATTTTGGTGAAAATTAGTATCTATTGAACATTTTAATCTTAACAATTTATATCTATTAAACTCAAATTAATAATCAATCTACAAAAGGTTAGGTAGGTATCTCACACGATGATGTTATGGAAGATCAACAAATAATCAATGACACGTGTCATAAAGACTAACAATAGTAGTAAATGAATTATTATTAATTTAATAAATGAAAAATAATCGACCAAAAAAAACTCATTTTCTGAACAGACACACCAAACAAAAGTGAAATATTTTATTTTTTTGCTACATCAAACATTTTGTGTTTAATAAATATAATTATTGAACAATTTAAGTGTTCAATAACACTATTATTCTTAATTAAAGTATCTTTTAAGGGATATTTGGCTAGGATGTACAATAACCCTTCCGAAGCTCAAGAGCCCAATCTAGCAGAGTTGAAGAAAAATAGACTGGACCCCCATTCCCCCTCTCCCTCTCCTTTTTTTCATTCCTAGAACTTAAATATGAAGAAATTTCAATCGCTCCGCAATTAATATAAAGTTAGGTACCAACCAATAAACACATGCAAAGCTTATCATATATATTCTCACTAATAAACTGTTAAGCTAGTTATAGGGTGCATTTGTAGGAAAATATTATCATCTACAACACACATTCAATTTAGGAAAAGTATTTAATTGTGAATCAAAATTATAAAGGTATAATTAATGTAAATATGAATTTATTACTTGAACTACTTTAACATTAATTTTATATTATTATAAACTTTATTCATTTCATTTCATCATGTTTCTCCTTTCATAATAGTAATTTGACTATAAAAAATAAATAGACAAGTATTTTACAATTTTATATGATAGCTTTATTTTTCTTTTAACTATGGCAGGCCACCAATGAGAGGTTATTTATTCTGATAATAAAATAACAAAGAAAGAGGAAAAAGCCGCAGTTAGCGTGCCTCTCTCACATTTCCAATTTTGTCACTCTCGACTAATTGTTCGCGCCCGCCTCCACCAAACACCTAATCTACAGGTATAATCTCGATTAATCAGATCGAATTTATTGATATATACGTTCTTCTTATTGATCTGATGAACTTTTCAGTGTATTTGATCTGAAAAATCGGTGTGTTATCTGTTTGTTTTGGTTGTCAATAGGGAATTTCATAGCTACAAGGAAGCGGATATGTCTGGGATTATAAATCGAAAAATGGCCACCAGAGGCATTTCTGCTTTGGTGAGAATTGAACAAGTTTTGATCTTTTTTTTTTCCAGTTGATTTTGATATTTTTGTTTACGAATAATGAAAAAATGGTTTATTTGTTTTTTTGGGTTTCAGAATATGAATCAGTTCCTGTTGGGAAGCAGGGTATTTGCATCTAGAAATTTTTCTTCAGCAACTAAAGAGGTAATTTTTCACTTCTCTTTTGCACTTCAGTTTGCTTATTTGATGTTTAGTTATGTTGATAGAAAAAAAGTCATTGTTTTAAACTTGTGTAGATGACTGTCCGTGATGCTTTGAATTCTGCTCTGGATGAAGAAATGTCTGCGGATCCAAAGGTCTTTATAATGGGAGAGGAGGTATAAATGATTTTCTTTATCTTGTTTTTCTTCGAATTTTCTTTATCTCTCAAGGTAGGGGTAACGTTTGCGTACACACTAGTAAATACATGCTTCTGCTATTTCTTCTCGTGAAAAATTGACCTGTAATTTTAATTATTATGTGTCATTCAGGTTGGTGAATACCAAGGAGCCTATAAGGTTAGATGTTCTTTTCTCACCTTGATTTTTTTTTCTCAAGCTTGCTCTTTAATCCTGTATTCGCTACCGCGTTATTCTTTTAATCTTAGTTTCTTTGTTCTTCACCTTTTTTCTTCTTTTGCATCTGTCATCAGATTACCAAAGGGCTGTTGAATAAATATGGTCCACAAAGAGTTCTTGATACACCCATTACTGAGGTAGATCCTTGGGGTTCAATTACTAATTAGCTGCTGTTGTGGATGAATTTATATGTTAAGGTACTACATAACATTTTTTTATGTTGTTTTCTAGGCTGGATTTACTGGAATGGGAGTTGGTGCTGCTTACCATGGTTTGAAGCCTGTTATAGAATTCATGACTTTCAACTTTTCAATGCAGGTCAGATTTTTGTTCTCTCAGATGCTATGTTCTTCTGAGTTCTGTTAATAATATTTATTTGTTATTTCCTTGAACATAATTATGCAAAACCATCCACCAATATCATTGCCAGAGGCCCACATGTGGTAGCTGTCTGTATTAGTCAACTGCTAGTGTTTAGCTTGTTGAGATGTTGTATGATATAGTTGAGCACAAGTAACTTGCAAGACGTTGGATTGTTGTTTTTGTCAAAGGCACGCTTAAGCCCTGAAGCGAGGCTCAAAACTTCTTGAGCGCTTCGCATAGCTTAATGTGTGCTTCAGTCGTCAATGTTTTATGGCATACTCTACTTGTTAATGAGCCTCTTCTGAATAGCAACACTAAACAATTGATGTTTCACTTTATTGTTTTTTTCCAGTTTCTTTGTTCATATATTTGTCATTCATGCTTGTAATTATTAGTCTTGAACTAAATATATATGTATATCTTTTTCCCTTTGAGTTTTTTCGTTGAAGCACACACTTTATTTGCTCTTTGCGCTTAAAGACCCAATATACCTTAGAGCTTTTTTGCGCTTTTTGCTCTTGATTACACTGGGATTATGTCATGATCAATTTGTTGGATTGATAATTTGAGATGATATTGCCTGTTATTTCTGTATTTTCTATCTTGTGAAGATTGTATTAAATTTAGTGCAGCAAAATCTAAACGAAATGTTAAAAGTGGGAGGGAAAATTAGGTTGTAATCTTTGAGGACAAAAGGTGATTTTGGTATTTTGTCTCTCAGCCTCGGGGTTGGACTGCATTAGTGAACATTTTCTTCTGCTTGTGTTTCCTCAGGGGCAATGGATGCCCATCATTACTTCAGTTATAAAAAGCTTGCGAAGAAGAATGCCTTATCAACACAACTAGAATATTATTGTGTTAAGTTTGTCTCAAGTTAGAGGAACTGCGGTCTGAACTGAATATAACACGGCGGTACTAAATACAAGCGAGGAAGTTAGTACTAGGTCCTTGTTTATACTGTATATTGAACTAAAAAACTAGGAATTTACTACAAGGTCCCTGTTTATATTGAACTCTGTTCAGTCATTGTGGTCACAAGAATCTGATGTCTCTTGTGGTAATATATAGCTCTAAGGTGCATGTAACTGTATCTTTGTCGCGAGTTGCTGGGTTGGCACATAGGCTGTATGATCAAGTAATTGTTGGTCAAACGTATTATGTATGTAACATTATTGGGCTTGTTTCCTTCAAATTGGAAGTTGGATTGGCCCACAGGCTGTACAACAAAGTAATTGTTGGCCAAATAATATATAACTTTACTGGGCTTGTTTCCTTCCAAATTGGAAGGAACAACTTCCTCCAATTGTTCTATTTGGAGGAATGGGGATTGTTATTACTTTCTCCTGTCAAATGTTCTTGCTGCATTTTAGTCTTTCTCTTTGAATAAACAATAGAGGTTCTACTTCATCGGATCATGACATTCTAGTTCTGGCACGTGGCTAGCATTTCAGTTAAATGATTTTGGTGAAGTTACTGCATATTGATATCATTTTTGTACAAATTGTTATATTGTCAAGATTTCTTGATTATGGTTTATACCTATGAATGGTGACTGAAGGTATAATATTTTTGGAATTCATGCAGGCTATTGACCATATTATCAACTCTGCTGCAAAATCAAATTACATGTCTGCCGGTCAGATCGCAGTCCCCATCGTCTTCAGGGGTCCTAATGGTGCTGCAGCTGGAGTTGGTGCTCAACACTCTCAGGTATGTTAGTGAACTGAAATGTAGCTTGTTGTGTTTTCTAACGTTGCTCTTGGAGTTTCCTTCAAGTTTGGTTAAACTAAGCTAAGCATCACATGCGTATAATGTCAAAAGGCGATGCAGTAAATATTTGGTCTTTATTCATTGTTTTGTTTGTTTATTATATCCGAACGGCCTATCTTTTTTTATCTTTGCCTCTCAGAGCTATTGGTACTCATGAACTCTAAAGGGTGAGAGTTCATCTTTAGAGATGGATTTACAAGAAATGAGACTTTGTTAACTCGGGTCAGCTGAGACTCTTTGAGAAGGTGACGAATCTACGAAGTAGTTATTCAGTGAGTGAGTTTTTCTGGATGGAAAAGCAGTACTTAAGAAGAGTTAAAGCCCCCCAAAAGAGAATATGCGGTCAAGCAGATTTCTAAATGATGGTCAAACAGTACAAATGATTAAAGGCTTAAATACATAGCTACACACCAATTTGATATTTGACTACTCTTTTCCAACAAGTGCATCCCATGCAAGTAATATATATGGGAGCTCTCAATCACTTCCAAGTTCCATCAGCATTGCCACATTGTCAAATCCAACAATGCCTCCTTCATAGCTCTTATACCAAAAAGAAAGGGATCACAACACCTTAGAGACTTCCTCTACATATTTGGGTCTCCCTTTGGGTGCAAAATACAAAGAACTTGAGATATGGAATGGAGTGGTGGAAAAGGTGGAGAAGAGGCTAGATGTGGCCCGTGGTGGTGGGAGGTAGCAAGTACCCTATGGAAATTGCTATTATTGTACAATGGATGTTTGAATTAGTTACTCTTATTGCAATTTTATATACTAAATTCATGTATGTTGGTAGCTTTTAATTTTCCGTAAACAGTGTGCTTCACTTAGGTGCACACTTCATTTCTTGCTTTTCGCGCTTCCAAGTTCCATGGCTGTTGTCATATTTTGCGCTTTTCACTTTTATAAACAGTATTTTCTACCATTACTGGCAGTAATAGAGGACGACGGAGGAATACCAGACATATAGTCAGGTGTCCACCAAATCTAATTTTTGGACACCGTTACATGTCTGGAAAACAAAGGAGAAGGGAGTAAAAATGTTAGATGAGTTTCTCATCTATCATTTGGATCTGTCTTCAAGTGTTCATCGTTGCCCAATAACTAGTTTATAGTTATTGAGCTACATCTGGACTTTACATCATTATTCACTTATGATTTTTGTTCTAAATTTTAATTTTACCAGTTTCGAAAAAAAAAGAAGAGGACAAACGATGAACAAGTATGAGATAGTGCCGAAAGATGCATCTCCAGAACTTTGGGTTTCTTCCCATGATCATTCACTGCATTTTGTTTGATTGTATTATTTAAGCAATTAGACATACATGCAAGTTATTACAGTCCCCGCCATCAAGATGTATGCATGTTTGTATGTCATATGCATCTAAATTACTACAGGTCCAACATTTATTCCTTTTATTATCTTCCAGTGCTATGCGGCGTGGTTTGGTGCATGTCCTGGATTGAAGGTGCTAGCTCCATACTCGTCTGAGGATGCTCGCGGTCTGCTAAAAGCTGCTATCAGGGACCCAGATCCTGTTGTTTTTCTGGAAAATGAATTGCTGTGAGTTGCATTGCTAATTTAGTTATTCAAAGTGCGTTCACTTTTCTCCTAATATCTTATCATCATTGTGCAACTTCAATGATGCAGATATGGTGAGTCTTTCCCTGTTTCTGCTGAAGTTCTTGATTCTAGTTTCGCTCTTCCCATTGGAAAAGCTAAGGCAAGCTCCTGCTTTCTGTCATTGCTTCTATGTATCTTTTATATTTTGCTGCTGTTCCTTACTTTACAAGCATTGGCAGATTGAACGTGAAGGAAAGGATATCACAATTACTGCTTTCTCAAAGATGGTTGGTTCTGCTCTTAAGGTTCGTCTGTACTTACCTTAGATGAAGATTTAAGTTCTTGCTATGTAACATGTCCTTAATACAATGCTTTGATTAATCCTGTTCTGCAACTCATGATCCACTTGTTTTTGCTGATTTTCATCAATAACTAAATATTGCTTTGATTTGGTAATTTATTAGATATTTCTTAGAAACTATATAGCATGAAACTGTTTCTATCTACAATCATTCATTTCCATGCGTTTGAATTTTGAAGGCTGCTGAAATTCTTGCAAAAGAGGGAATTAGTGCTGAGGTATGTGAGACTCCAGAGTTCATAGTCTAGTTTTGTCTTCAAATTTTAAATTGTTAATGTGCTTCAAGGTTTCAGCTTTCATTTCACTTCTCATACTGTCTTTCCATTTTATTCGGGCTAACAGGTCATAAATTTGCGCTCTATCCGACCGCTTGATAGATCCACCATTAATGCTTCTGTGAGGAAAACCAACAGACTTTTGACTGTTGAAGAAGGGTTCCCACAACACGGCGTTGGAGCTGAGATCTGGTTTACCACATACTTCCTCCCCTAATGCTATTACAATTCCGTGCAATAACCACCCCTATCCCCCAAAAAAGAACGCAGGAAAGAGCTTTATTTCCTACCTGTTTTTAGCCATCTAAGCTTACCAGACTATATTTTGCTTTTGCATCAGTGCATCTGTGGTTGAGGAAAGTTTTGAATATCTTGATGCACCAGTTGAGAGGATATCTGGGGCTGACGTTCCGATGCCATATGCAGCAAATCTAGAAAGAATGGCTGTTCCACAGGTTAGTACTCGAAAACTTTCTCCCTTTTTGATAAATAGAAGCAGTTTTCATTTGATCCTAGTTATGGTTTTTGTGGTAAAAATGGTAAATACGACTAATCTTTAAATGGGTGGACAAGGGTGCCTTATCAGCCCAAAAGGGTGTGTTGGTGGAGGGCGAAAAGAGAACATGATAAGCCGTTAATCTGTGTGCACTGTGCAATGATGGCATAACTAAATGGTGTTGAAAGATAAGTGTTTGATGTACTCTGGAAATAGGATCAGCTGGTAGAATGAGTCATTAGGATCCGTATGCCAGCGCACGATGTCCTGGAGTGAGATTCTTGCTATCAGGAGAATAGGTTCTTATGATTAATGAAATATCCAGGGAGTGAGCTGAGGATTGTTAGTATTCGTATCATACTAACTAATGCAGACATCTTATCAGTTGAGAAGCATAGTGAGAAGAAAATGGGAAAAAGTTTGCAACAAAACACAGAGAGATTAATACTAGTGTATGCAACTCAAGTTTATGAAGTCTATCATATGTCCCAAAAAAGAGTCAATAGGTCATGAATAGGGGTGGCAATTGGGCGGGTCAAAATGGGTTAAGACAATAAACTGGTCAAGACCCAACCCAACCCAACCCAACCCAAATTTGTTTAGGCCAAAATGGGTCATAACCCGACCTGCCCAATTTTTACCAAGTTTAATAGCTTTATATGTTATTTTATAAGCTTTTAGTTCCTAATAAAATTTTTTATTTCTTTATCATAACTATATATAACATATAAAATAAAAACAATTATATATATATATATATATATATATATATATATATATATTGACAAGATTTCTCAAAAATGGGTTGAAATGGGTTGGGTTGAGATAACAACTGGGTTGGTCAATAACCAAATGCAAACCTAGTCATGAACATGCACATAACTCTATATGCATAAATATTGAAGGTCTAAATACTTAGAAAACATTGGATAACCAAGAATCTCACTGGAAATAGATCTCTTCTCATCCTTTATTGGTGAATCGCTAATAACAGTTGCCTTTCCTTCTGAAATATTTGAATCTGCCTGTACAGATTGAAGATATAGTTCGTGGAGCAAAGAGGGCATGTTATAGAGCAGCAAAATCAGTTCCAATGGCTGCAAGTGCTTAAGCTTTGGTAGGAACAAAGACTGCCAAGCCGGTTCTAAGCATTTTATTTCCTCTATGTGGATATTGATTCTTTATCCGCCTGCGAGTGGATGCTTCTAAATTTACCATCCTGAGAAGTTTAATTTGTCCATGAAAAAAGAAAAAGCTAAATGTTAGAAATAAGTCTCGTAGAAAATAAATTTTGCCGTTTACTTGCTCTCTTTTCACTGGTGTTACCAAATGTTATGTAAGACTTGTCAGTTTTGACCGGTGATGGTTCACGAGAACAAACTCTGTAGTGATATGTAATATGATATATGCTTGCATTATTTGTAAGCTACAAAACAATGTATTGATCTCAAATAACGCCAATCCAGTTTTTCAAGAGGCTCAAATAACATCACTTGGTGTAACTTGTTAAATTTTTGTTTATTGAATAACTTAGGATTATTCTACTATGAAAGGAAATTTGACAATTTATGAAAAATTGGGTTTGAAACTCTCAAGAATCCACGTATCTTTCACCGTGAAGGAAAAAATACCAAAGAAGTCTACACCAGTCCCAGAATGAGACTTGCAAACTAAACGAACTGAACTCCTACTGAACATTGTTTTCTTTTTAATTAATAGAGAAATCTGAGACCAGTGAGGCATAGTTCATGAGTTCGATGGGTAGTGAGACCTGTACCCTTCTCCACTTGATATTAACGTATTGTTTGGTGTAGGATTCCAACAAGTGATATGCCCCTAACCTACTCATCACTTGTGCACTCTTATTACCAGACAGGATATCACGTGTTGTGCTCTTATCACTAGCCAAAGCTTTGAGTCAGCTCTACTGAGCATCAGTACTTATCACACATAATCACTAGACCAAAGCAGCATTACTTACTACACATAAAACTAATATTAAGCGTTGTAACTGTGATCAGAAAAAGAAAAAACAAGTTGAGCTTATTTCAAATAGCTACCAGACAGAACAGCTTGGAAAAGCTAAGATCAAGTAAACCCAACGCTTACAAATAGATGAAAGCAAGACTTGAAAGAAAATGAAAAAAACAAATAATTACCTAAAGGCTCCAATGAGATTATGACTTGCAACTGTACAATGGATGTCAGGTGTAAATTACAACCCCAGAATCCATATGATACACAGAACTGTTGTATATTTAATTACAAAGTTTAAAAATAGAATACAGTAACAAGCAAAAAGGAGCCAAAAATCCTTGAAACCACAAAATTTATTGCTTTGGGAAACTTTCTCATCTATGGTGACTAAATGTCTCTGTAACGGAAGCTCTACCCCTCAGTCTCATATCTATAGATCGTCTAAAAGAAGAAGGAAGGAATGCATGGAAAAGTTTGCGAGACGGAGCCATATGAGGCTCTTCTTTCTTGGTCCTCCTCTGCCTCGACGTCCCACCTGTAGTTGTGGTGCTTCTCAAAGATCGGGACTTTGGATCAAAACTTGAATCAAAAGAAGCAGCAGCTATACTGAATGATGCAGGGCCATTATGTGATGCATTAAGAGGGTATCCAACTGCTCCATCTTGATGTGGTGGAGGAAATTTTTCACTCTTGCTCTTAGCATTAGCCTGTGTCATCATCCTCCACCTCTGCAGAAAAATAAGTGGGATGAGTATGAGGATGCAAAGAAAAAGAAAAGAAATTTGACAGAAAAGAGTAGCAAGTGACAAAGGGAGCCAGCTTGAAGGGAAACAAGTTGATATTAGGTCCAGCCATCCTTAGTCCTAGAGTTATTTGGCTCTACATACCATCTATGCAAAGCAAAGTGATTTACTGAGAAAAAAGGTGATGCCAACACTTCTCATATCAGGGTTTAAAATTTCAACAAACACACCACATCAGATAACACATACCTTTTGCTTGACGTCTTTGTTAGCCCCATATGTCTAATATAGAATGAGCAACTTTCAAGGCATTTATAGAGAGGAGCAACGTGCAGAATAAGGAGAAAAGGGATAATTTTACGAAAAGTTATGGGACTAAAATACACTCTAAAAGGATTTCAACTCCCTGCCTGTACACACCCCTTGGTTCTGAACTGGTTACAAGTGGCTAAGAAACCTAATTAAGACTCGATAAATTACCACTGCATTTTACTGGGACAAAAGCTGGACGACAAAGACAACGTAATTTGTCTCACTTACATCGAGGTTCGGTTGGAGCTCTGCATTAGCCTCCGGAGCTGGAATTGCACGACTAACTCTCTCACGTCTCACTTTCTTGACACCATCACCAGTGTGAGCTTTTCCATGCAAACCACTTTGCCTAAAAGGAAAATAGGTCTCAGTAGATGCAAGCCATGGTAAAATAATTTCAACATCATTTAGACATACCTCCTGGCAGCTTCATCTCTTAGTTTGACATCCATTTCCTTGCTAGGAGGATATTTTGGCAAGCTTGAAGGCTCACAAGGATATGGTTCAGTTGTAAGGAACTGTACATTACAAGTACTCATATCAGAAATAAAATACAGCGAAGGCCTTGGACGACGTAAGATCTAAGCACATGTGAGTCACAGCAGGTTGGAGGAGAGAGGTTCCTGAGGGGAATTTTTAGGTACAGTGGTGAAAGATCCCCGTAAAAGAGCAAAGAGACTAGGAAGACAAATTGTACAACTGTTAATTCTCATAAAAAATTGAACAGTGTATCATGAATGGAAAAGTTCTAGAGTCGGTATGCTGTTCGCAATTAACTATGTATATCCAGTAAGACATTTTCCAATCATCAGCCATTATATCATCAGGAATTCTTGAATACTGAGCAGAGCAGTATAAAAGATTAAAAGTGAAGCAACACTTTTGACATTTCTTGTTATCCAGTAATAAAGCATTTAAACACACCCAATTCTACCAAGGGCAGCGCTCATAATACATTTCGGAAGATTCCCAAAGTATTTCATTGAAGAAATGCAGACAGTCAGTGTACTCTCAGTTTAGACAACAACAAGACACGTTACAAGCACAAGAATCTTGATGCAAACAGTGAAAGAAAAAGAGGAGCTACAAGGATACAAAAGAAGGATAAAGGATCATTTATGAGCATCTAGGTTCCCAGCAAAAGAAAGAGCCTAGAATCTAGATAACAGGTATCTTCTAGAAAGCAACCAAAGAAAGAACTACGTAGGAGGAGTTACACGATTTTCACTCTGCAGAAACTAAAGAAATGCCGCTTAAAAAAAAAAGAAATAATAGACATATTAACAGCGAAACAGGGAATCACATACCAACTAAGCAACCTCTAAAGTTTAACAGTATTGATTTCATTTTCAGGAAATATTCAAATGATCAGATGACTTACTTCGCTGTTCAAAGCTGCAGTTGCTGTGCCTCTTTCATCGGGATCGATAGCAAGAAGTGTTGCAATCATTGGATGTGAAGAGGGTGGAAAATCCTTGAATGTATCGTCAATGCAGCGTTTATAAGGTTGTTGTGGTTTAAACAGAGTAGCATTTGGTAAGTTGAATTTCTTCCAATACTCCTCGGATGGAGAGCCACACAACCTAAATATTTTATGGAGTTGCTCAACCTATGCAGTAAGCAGCCAAAGAGTGTCCAAGTCAGTCAATTAACTTGACCTCTATGCCTCAAGGACAAAAATAAATAATTAACTAACAAAAAGATTCAGCAATGTGGCTTGAAAGTCAGATTATTAGTTTGGGAAACCAAGAATGTAATCAATATCTGATTTTCTGGAAAATAAGAAGGCATTTTATATCAAATGTAGCACAAAGAGTAAAGCACCTCCGTTCTCCCTGGAAATATTGGCTTCCTTGCGAGTAACTCAGCCAAAATGCATCCGGCACTCCACAGGTCAACACCAACACCGTAATTAGTAGCTCCAAGCAGAAGTTCAGGTGGCCGGTACCAGAGAGTCACAACACGACTAGTCATAGGTTGCTGGCGTTCAGGATCATAAAATGAAGCTAATCCAAAATCAGCTATTTTCAGAATTCCTTCATTATCAATCAGCAAATTGGAACCTTTTACATCACGGTGTAGGACTCCATTATTGTGACAATGCTCTAGACCAGAGAGTAACTGTTTCATGTAGCACTTTACCTGCAATAAGATATAAACTAGACAACTCAGCTAGTAATTAGTACCTGCCAATTCATTCAGGTATATGTTGAATAAATAGGGCAACCTCTTGCATGACCACAGATAATTGATTAGCTATCAATTCTGTTATTCGTGTAGGGTGTGTTCGCTGTTCGGTATGAAGGAAAATGTTTGTTAAGAAAATAAGTGGGCTTCTTACTTATTTTCTTGTTTTCCGTACGTAAGCAAAAATTATTATCCCTTAAAGTATTTGTATATAATTTAAGACAAAAACTATGGGAGGTGAGGGTGGGGGTGGGGTGATGGGCGGAGGGGCTATGTGGGTGGGGGTGAGGTGAAGATGAGGTGTGTTGGAGGGTGAAGAGGACACAATCTTGTGGAATGCCACTTGTGATAAGTACTGTACATGGTTTTGTTGGCCATACCAATCTTTTACCCTCGGTAAAAAAGTTAATACAACTACTGTGTCTCAATCCCAAACTAGTTGACAAAATGTTGTTTGTATCTTTTACTTGAAGTATCTGCTACGCAAATGGTATGGCTAAAAATCCTGTTTAGATCATACTCTCCGCATTTCTCAGTTTTTTGGTCTTGAAGCAGTGAAACATTTCCACAAAGTGGGTTCTGGGGAGGGTAGAGCCTTACCACATATTAGGAGGTAGAGAGGTTGTTTTTGATAGACCTTAGCTCAAGGAAAAAACAGTAATCACAACAAGAAAATACGATAACCGAAGTACAAGAAACAACATATAGTAACTAAACTCAAATGAAAAGAAACTACCATGTAATAGTCGTTTGGTAGGGTATATAAGAAAAATGTTGAATAGAGTGCATTAGTAATGCATGCAATAGTAATGGATGCATTAGTTGTGCTAAGATTATTTCTTGTGCAGTATTTGGTTTGGTATACTAAAAATAAGATGCATGGCATAACTTCTATAAAAAAAATATATGTTTACAAAATACCCTCCAAACTCTTTAGCTTTGGTTAATGGAAAATGTCTTGAGAGGGATTTGAGGGGTAGTTATGTCATTGATCAATCTTATGCATGTGTTGGAACCCTTTGTATTACTAATCCATGGATACCCATGGTATTAGTAATCCACACCTCAATACAGCAAAGTGTATAACTGACCAAACAAGATATTAATAAAACACGATGCTAATGCATGCATTATTTTTTCTCATATACTCTATCAAATGACCTACGGAAGGGAATCAAGAGTAATATTTCAAATAAAATATACCCAATATAAATGTCTTTAAAGGAGATTAAAAAGAGCATGTAAAGGAAATATCCATATGCCTTTTCAATATATGAAACTGTGCAAACTCAATATATTTTCTGAATATAATTCTACTTGAACAGAACTATCAATTCGAAAGAAATTTTTACAGTAAGATCATAATTTTTTATTTTGTGAGGTAATATCCCTTTGCTGAGTGAAGTGATTGGAATTTTCGATACATCTAAGCTACCACTATTTCACTCAAAGGCACAACTAAAATGCAACATCTGTAACTAGCTCAGCATTGGATTCCCAA
The DNA here is from genome assembly GCA_016801875.1 of Solanum sitiens. Taxonomy (NCBI): domain Eukaryota; kingdom Viridiplantae; phylum Streptophyta; class Magnoliopsida; order Solanales; family Solanaceae; genus Solanum; species Solanum sitiens. Next base: position 653,704 of record JABWTJ010000002.1, read on the forward strand.
ACTACCATGATCGGGCCCAATGGCCTTATGAAAAGACTAGCAGTAACATCAGAAAGCACAAGAACGAAAGATAGAAGACAAATGACACTACATAATTAGAGCAGATAGACCAGATTCCATAACGAAAGGAAAACCAAATTACACGAACAAAATAACAAAACAAAGCAAAAAGGTAATTTCGAAGAATAGTACTCAGATAAGCACACTATGCTTGGGGAAACTAACTATCAAGTCTGACCTATACATTAGACAAAAACCAAGATAACACCAAGAAAGCATACAAACACACAAGTGAATATATCAAGTTAAAAGTACATCAACCAACCTCCTCTTCTGAAGGTAAAAAGAGACATTAGTAATACCTGCGATTCACTAAATTTGATCTTTTGAACAGCAGCTAGACCAGCCAGATCATGCTCCATGTACTCGAAAACAAGGTACAAACTAGACGACATTCTCGAAGTCACCAAACCTTCAAGTTTGATGACATTGGGATGGTCCAGTTTTTTCAAAACAAGTATTTCTCTTGCCATGAACTTCACACTCTCTGGGTCCAATGTATCAAACCTAACTTTCTTCAATGCAACAATCTTCCCTGTTATCAAATCCTTTGCTTTATATACATTGCTATATGTTCCTTGCCCAATCTGCATTCACACATAAACAAGCAAATTGAACAACAAAAGTACAACTACCAAAGCCTATTGTACCAAACCCTTGAAAGTTGAAATCCACCCCTAGGCCCTAAAAATTGTGCATTCCTTACTTTGTAACTAAGCATTCATTATTGTAATACAATTAAGGACACACATAATTACTTTGTACCCCATGAAAACATAGTACATTGCGCTAAAACAGTGATACAAATACGAAACATTAATGATTACCTTCTCAATTTTCTGGAAAGTATCCGCTCGGCGAGGAGTCCAATCTTTTATAGCATCACCAGCAACTGCAACTAGCCACGACGGCCACCCTTGCTGATTCGTTGCAAAAGAATTTCCCAATGTTCTGAAACTGTAATACTCAGACACCGACTCTGTACGATTTGGTCCTTCTACCTCCACCGGCAGCGGTGGAGGTTGAGTGATCTTCACCTCATCCCCTGGAGCTCCAACACCACCGTCGGAAGCATTCCGATTGTTAGAATTCTGTGTCCTCCCGTCACTACCAATCTTTCCAAATACACATCCCATAATAAACACTGAAGTAAGTTTAACCAGTCATTTTTGTTGTATATTCAATGTCACCAAAAACAGGGCAGATGAAAATAGCTAGATTTTTTGCTAGCATTTATTGCAATCATCAAAATCCTCTCTAATATATTGGGTTTACGGGTTGGGTGTGGGTGAGTATTTGTATTTTTTATCGAAAACTCGAATTCAAAACTTAAAATCTCTTATTAAAAATGAAAGCGAATAAAAACAGTAAGATGGGGGCATGGGCTGTGTGAAGTGAAAAAGGAGGTCAGTTTTTCAGTTGAAAGGACTTTGGGGTTTTCTCCTTTTTATAATTTTACTTTTCAAAAGTTCTTTTTTTCCTATGTTTTTATAGTATAATGTTGTACTACTGATTAGTCTGTGTCAAGAATTAGGTCAAGGTTTGATTAAAAATAAAATGTTAAAAATTGGTAGTCACAAACTAAAAAGTCAAAAGGGTGGGTTGGTTTTGTGAAAGACATGCTAAGAAAAATGCAACCTTATACAAATTATACTTGGGAATTTTGACTCTTTCTTTTATTTATTTGTATTACTCGCTCCGTTTCAAAATAGTTGTCGCGTCAAACTTTTTTTAGAGTCAATTTAATTAATATTCAAAGTTAGAGTAGATTATATTATATTAATATTTTTCAATTATACGAAAAGATTCAAAATAGTTGTCGCATCAAACTTTTTTAGAGTCAATTTAATTAATATTCAAAGTTAGAGTAGACTATATTACTTTAATATTTTTCAATTATACGGAAGGATCCAAAATAGTGGCGCGCCAAACTTTTTTAGAGTCAATTTAATTAATATTCAAAGTTAGAGTAGATTATATTACTTTAATATTTTTCAATTATACGGAAGGATCCAAAATAGCGGTGCGTCAAACTTTTTTAGAGTCAAGTTAATTAATATTCAAAGTTAGAGTAGATTATATTACTTTAATATTTTTCAATTATACGGAAGGATTCAAAATAGCTGTCGCGTTTAGCTTTTTTCAAAAGTCAATTTGATTAATATTCAACGTCAAATTAAATTACATTAATTTTATACCCTAATCGGTATGGAAAATATTATAAATTGTAATTCTTTTCGTATTAATATAATGACAAAAACATCTTTAAAAAATTGACCAAAATTTATATTATGTTATTTGATTTAAAAAATGGAATTTGTGACCATTAAAAAAAGAAAGGGAAGGAATATTTTTTTTGGTTCAATCATCATTTGTCAAACATGCTCCTCTAATTAATGAAATGATAGATAACAGAATTTAATTTAATTAATGAAATGAGAAAAGTAGTAAATGATACTATTTAAGTGTTTTTGTACTTGTTCTATTGTCTTCTTAGGTTAGATGTCCTACACTCTAGGATCACCATGGATATTAGCTACATAATCTACTTGCAATTAGGAGGATGAATAGTATGGAAGATATCGAATATCATATCAAAATTATACTTTTTGATATTAAACTATCGTATATCATATTTGAATATGTAGTTATATATATAAAAAAGAATATATATTAGTATACATGCTAATAAAAAATAAAAAATAATATTAGACAGTTAATTATTTAAAATTGAAACATTGACTACTTTATTTTGATTAAAAATATTCTTTTAAAATGATTAATTAACAAAGAAAGTTACTTGTACTTACTTTTGAATATTCTACATGTGTAAGGTATTTATAATATAATAATTAAAATGTTTTTTAAAAAAAACAAAGTTATAATCCCCTATTAAATAAGTATAAGTAAGTTTGAAGTCGACTTAATTATTTACCGTATCACAAAATATAATAATCAAATTTCAAAATAGTGAATCATATCAAATTAATTATATATGATAAATGACAACACATTAAAAATCAAAAATCAAAAATTATAATTACTGAAAGGAAATTTTCAATTATGTGTTACCCTACTTTTCTTTTTAGTTAGTTTTAAAAAAAATATATTTTTTCTTCTTAGCAATATTTTAATTTTAACTTTACACATGATTGGATTTATTTTTAACATTATTTACTATTAATGTTTTATATTTAAACTTATTTCGAGAAAATCTAGTAATTGAATCATGTGTTATATTATTAAATTTCGAGTAACAAATATTATATTATTCACCTAAACTTCATATGAGTTCATACAAAAATTGCTAAACTTCTGACGAACGTATAATCAGAATGCTAACTCTCTACAACAAAAATAACTTTTAGCGCCATTAAATATTAACATTAATAAAGAGTACTAAATCCTTTACCGGCACTATTTAAGTGTCATTAGAATTAAAGTCGCTAAAGGCTTTAGGGACATATACAAAGAGTGACAATTGCCGCTAAAAATACATATTTAGCGACAATTAATTCCTAATTGTCGCTAATGATCATTTTTGTTATAGTGACTTCATCCCCTTGTTATTAAATACTTTAACACTACATTACTTATTATAGTAGAACAACATATGGTAAAAATTATGAATTCTATTAAAGTAAAATATAAATGTGGAGTCATATAATTATTAAATTTAATGAACAAAGCATTAGACAATGGTTTATATATTGGTCAGAAACCCACCTACCTCTCTGGGAATATTTAACAAATAGGATCTTTTGCATTTATTACAATTTACGAAGCAATATTTTTGGGTAAAGGTTACCAATTAAAATCGGCCCCTACATCATTTCACAAAATTTTCTAAAACATCAATTACACTTTTTTTCATCCTAAAATAAATCACTTCCCTAAAACACAGAAGAAATAATTTAAAATAGGCATAATACATAAATATAATCCTTAATTTAGCGTCAGTTAATAACTATAACCTTTAACTTTCAATGTACACAAGTAAACACTTAGAGTGTGTTTGGTATGAAGGAAAACATTTTCTGGAAAATGTTTTCCAATTTTCTCATGTTTGGTTGGGACAAAATCTTGGAAAATGTTTTCCAAATCAACTCATTTTCCTCAAAATTAAGGAAAATGACTTCCCTTAAAAAAAATTAAGGAAAACATTTTCCAAAACTTTCCTCCAATTTCAAATTACATTTTATTGGGGGAAAATCAATTTTAAAAAAAATATTTTCAATTTCAAAAATTTATTTTTTCATTTGATCTCTAACCCCACCACCCCACCACCACCGGCCAGCTCCCCCCCTTCCCAAAAAAACTAATTTTGTTTTTTAAAATATTTTCAACTTCAAATTTTTATTTTTAAACTCCTACCCCCCTCCCTACCCCCGTCCAGACCCCCACCCGCCCCAAATCCCCAAAAAATTAATTTTGTTTTTAAAAATACTTTCAACTTCAAATTTTTATTTTT